>OX352227.1:11935780-13163009 GCA_947086465.1 Eupithecia exiguata
GGAAACCATTTGTTACCAGTGATTGTGAAAATTATCATGTGATGATGCTTGAGTTAGATACCTTTAACGGCGCATAGTATATCAATTCCTCGAGGATCAAACGTTTATGGGACCTCTTTAAATCATATTTTTTACAACAACGAAATAATAATCATATACTGGAATTGCGCCAATTGAGTAACTTCAAGGTAACTTCAAACCGCGTTCTGCCTTGGCACTTCAGGTGACATTAAATAAATCAGAAATCTACCTACCATACCCCATTTTATGCTAAAATTCGGTAAGGTGCCATACTGGTTTCCAAGGGCTATTCTTTGTACCAAAAAGTTGTACTGTTGGTACCTGCAAGAAAGCCAACTGTGGCGTTATCTGTGACTTAATTAATATTGTGCGTGGCGTGGATCATGTTGGAGTCACAGGGTTAAATTAATTTCATTTGAATTTGCCGGTGAATCCAATATCGTGCTAATTAATTTCTTGTTTGTATACGCAGAGATTATAGTGGTGTAATATTTGGTAATACTGAAAAGTCACGTCGTCAAACAAAACCAGGGCCATGATTGTGTTAGCAGTTCATAACTGGATTTGTAGTGATAGATAGCTTGTTTTAATTAAATTTAGATAAAGTAAATCCTGTATTGGCCTTATTAGTGAATAAGTTTGTCAATTTTAGTTCTTAAGGGCTGTGGATTTTGTTATATAAATAAATGATAGCCTTCTATACTTCGATAATAGTAACGAGATAAAGTTAAAAACTACAACCCGACTACGTGAAAGTTATAAAAGTTTGAAACATTTACATTGACAAAATAGAATGACGTATCGGTCATATTTGATAGGCATAGAGTTGAAAATGAAAATAGGTCGTAGGTATTGTAATTTTTCTCTATGGGGCCTGCAGCCTGCGGCTACCTAAACTTTAATACGCGTTTTGAAGGCTTATTCGGGGTCGGAGCCCTAAATCCTATAGCCTATAACCATTGGGGTATTGAGACGAATCAATCGATACATAATTTGTTGAAATCGAACCAGTAGTTTCAGCGCTACGTGGGAACAAAGAAATCGGCCACATACATACAAACATACAGACATACAAACATAGGGTGCTAACCTCATAACCCTCCCCTGTTGGTAGTCGGGTAAAAAGGAAGATACGGTACGTCCTACCAGCCAGCGCTCACTCAAAAACTATACCATTTTAGAGATGAAATAATGATACCTAAAGGTATCGGATTATCAGAAAATTTAAAGTTTCGTGTATTTACATACGCGCGAAAATATGTGATGCCTTGGGCTTTGTTTTTTGTTTTGGAGCTATTTGTACACCTGGTGCGTTCACCAGGGCATCGTCTTGGTGTTTTAGTCGAAATCACAAAAAATTATACGTCGTTGCAAGCACGCGAAACACAAATGCCACCGCTCGTGCACCGGTTCGACTATGACTGAGGTAAGGAAACATAATTGAACCTAACTTGAGCAATCCACTTTCAAGATAGTAATGCCTCATCTCTCTTTTTTTACTTTTATCGAAGGTAGTGATAGTCAACTTGTATTAATTTAATTTTTAATTTCATTTAGATAAAGTAAATCCTGTATTGGCCTTATGTCTAGTGAATAAGTTTGTCAATTTTAGTTCGGATTTTGTTTTATAAATGCTGTGTGAATTGTCCAGCATTTTTTTTATGGATTTACGTAACGAGTTCTCTTTAATCCTCATTTTGAGTCCAAGCCCCTATATCCCCTAGGTCTCCATAGAGGAGAAACGGGTTTAATTCATCACGAATGAAAGCGACGGAATTCCTGAATGTTGCAGTTTGCGGCTCTCTCCGAGACTGGGTGCCTTATGAAGTTTCTTGGAATTCGGGAATAGTTTGATGACCTTCGTGGCGTAGTGGGTGGGGAACTTATGCTGTTGCGGGTTCGAGTCCTGCCGTTTTTGGTTTAAATGTTTCTGCTGATGCCAATTAGTTTTATACTTAATATTTCTTATAATAAATTTAAAAAAAATTTAAGAAAAATAATTAAGTATATAATATAATATTTTTAATGTTACATAGTTTATTCAAGGTTCTTTTTCCTTGTCCACATCTTAGGGCAGCTGAGTGTACTTTGCCTATGCTGTTTATTAGCTGTAGGTAATTATGTAAGAACCTACCTAAGTAATTAATATCGAGACACAATAAGTTTGACTAAGTACTCAGTAAGTTTTTGCCACTAGGCCTCTGACCTCTCTCTGCTGAGAATACTAAGAACATCAGTTCATCAAGCAACAAGTAAACCGGCAACCATTAACGGATAAATAACTTAATGTTGAACTGAGGTAGACAACAACTAAATAATGTTGGATAATTCACACAGCATTATCTAGCCCCAAGCTCAGCAGAGCTTGTGTTATGGGTACTAGATAACTGATATACTTAATACAATAAATTTGATAAATATATTTTATTATACATAGAAAATACCCAGTTCACCCGGAACAAATATTTGCAGATCGTACAAATATTTGTGCTTAGGCGGAAATCGAATCCGCAACCTCTTGCGTCGCAGGTGGACCTTCGCCGCGCCACGTCGTCGTCGTAGATATAATATACCTACTCTGATTCAAACACAGAAATCATAAATTATTATGATTCAAAAACCTGGATATTTTTTGTATATAAAGGGTTTACAAAACCAAAGGAATATCAGACGAAAATATTAAACGAATTTGTTATCATATCATCGAAGAAAAGCACAGAAGCTCGACTTTTTGGTTTAGAAAGCTTTTATTCATCATATTATTGTTAGTAATTTTGTGACTTGGTTACTCTTAGGCCCGTATTATAAAAGCTTGCTCAGTTATAGATCTATGCTTGAGTGACGTTTATGCCATAGAAAAGCGTTACTCAAGCATCGATTGATAACTGAGCGAGCTTTCATAATACGGGCCTACGTTTACATTTATTATTATTGTTAACGAGAGAGATGCGCCTCCATTTTTCCTGCGCAAGCAAGTAGTTTAACTTTTTTTAAGCTACTTTAAGCGAAGACTCATTCATGGTTTAATCTAGAATAATTCTTATGATAATTTTATTTAAGCTTTATTTAATTTTAATTTACTTAATCTAACCGTATTTTATATTAAAACGTACTGTAATTAGTATGATTGGCTTAAGGTCGTTCTAAATAGGTACACCAATAAATAAAATTAAAAAAAAAGTTGAATAGTTATGGCACGGTAATGTTATCTATACAGTATTGTAACTCGGCCATGTCCTTGAAATAACTACCTACCAAAACAAAACAAAAGCACGCGATAGGGCTGCCTGCCTGCAGTATTTTAATTTCATCTAGGTACCTACCTACTTGAATTTCTTTCTAGTTTTGTGCTTATATATTTTAATAAATATAAAATAAATGATAATAAAACCGGCCAAGTGCGAGTTCAACTCGCGCACGAAGGGTTTCGTACCATTATCTATAAAATCAGCAAAAAAACACGTTTGTTGTATCGAAGCCCCCCTTTAATATTTGTTTTATTTTAATTTTATTATTTATTTCTAAGCTGAATATAAAACTAAAGTACCTACCTTATTTAAATAAAACATTCTCAAATTGCACGCTTACTGCTTACAACATTTTTTAGGTACCTACTGAAAAGAAAAATCAATAACTTATCATTCGTAATGACAATTCTGTCAAACAAAAAAAAACATTCAAATTAGATAAAAAATAGTTTCATACCAAAAAGTTCGTTCGTCACTGCGCTGCGGCGCGGCGGCGCGCGGCGCATCCCCGACTGGTTGTACCTACCACGTTCCCGCCCTCACATGAGGTGACAGTTATGACTCATGTTCCGGCCGTTTGTATGAAGACAGAATACTGTATAGATAACATTACCGTGGTTATGGTGTTAGGTAGTGTGTGTACAATAGTTTGTTGTCCGAATAAAATAAACCATTTACCTAATTGATCTCTCGTTCGTTTTCGAATTTCTAATATTTTTCGCTGCACATGTGAGATTTTGCATTATTGAATTTTGTGCTTTAGTTTTTAGTGATAACCTTGCTACCTTTTTGTTTTCTGTTATTGTAGCAGTTTTAGTTAATTTTTCATTAATAAATGTCTTTCTTGACATAAAACATCTTGGATTCTAATTCGGAGTAAAGATACCGTATAACGGCTCCCCAAATCAATCAATGAACAATGTGAACAAAGGGTGAATACGGATCTATAGAAGAATCATGACGCAGCATTACGTCAATGAATCTCGCATTTGTTTGATCTTAGCGTTTTATTCGTCATTCTTAACAAATAAGCAATCAATCAAACACAATAATTGCAAGCGTTGAAAGTGGGAACCCGAGTGTCTGTACAACGCAATGTCCAGAGTTTTGATGCGATCCAACATCCACGAGATTTTCCCGCCAGTTTCCCACGAGAGACTGCTCGCTCCGGACGGCTGTGACGTCATCGCGAAAATATCCCGCGCGGTTTCGCATTTCGAACGATTCGAATTTTCTTTTTCGAACGTTCTTCTATTCGTAAATTATAAAGTTTGCAATCGTTTTTTTTGTGATACCTAAAAAGGTTTTATGTGATTTAGTGGATTCGTGGGAAAGTTTAGTTGAGGTACGCACGCTGGAAAGTTGAGGTGAATTAAGCGATTTTCCGCCTGAAAACGGTAAGATAATTAACTTATTAAACTTTGGAAGATGTAAAACTTTTTTAATGGCCTCGGGTAGTAGATTATCTGCCTTACTTACTACTTAATTTACATTCCTGTCAGGTTAATATTTTATTAAGTTGGTACCTGACTTACACAATGAACGACTCAACTTCAAAACTTAATTAATTTTTTAATCCTTAAAGTAGGTATAAAATACCATGTAGGTAAATTCATTAATAATCTCATCACTATCACTAATCACTATCACTATCATCACTATCACTAATATTATAAACGTGAAAGTTTAGATGGATGGATGGATGGATAGATAGATGGATGGATGTTTGTTCCTTTATCACGCCAGAACGGCTGAACGGATCTGAATGAAATTTGGCACAGAGATAGATTATAGTCTGGAATAGGACATAGGCTACTTTTTATCCCGGAATTCCCACGGGAACGGGAACTACGCGGGTGAAACCGCGAGGCGCTGCTAGTAAAAAATATAGGGTACAAAAGAACACAGTAAATTGAAAAATCAACCGGTTTATGTAGTACTTTTGTAAATTACCTCTTACGTGATCATGACAAAAACCAAATCCTAGTTCATCTATCGGCGTTGCCATTCCTTACCTTTTGTAGGTGTTTTTTGCTCTTTGCTAGCAGAGTCGCGTGCCACCGCTAGATCTGCGATTCAGCACCTTTTTGTCCGTGTCCTATCTTTACCTACACTCATGCTTGTGATTAATGGGTCGCAGTCCACACATGACCATGCGGTATAATTGTTTGAAAAAGTCCGAAGTAAGTCGTAACTACTTGTCCGCGACCAACTTTATAGGCAACTTTATAGGGGCCCTATTTCACCGGGACCCCACAGCGAAGTCGTTCGTTGCTAAACCGTCGCCAAGTGAGTTAGCTACCATACATTACAGAATGAATAGTTTGGAAACGTTGAAGGCCCCTATAAAGTTACTAAAGGTTGCGGAAAAGTAGTTACGACTTTAGACTTTTTCAAACAATGTGTGGTTGTGTGTCATGTGTTGACTGCGCCCCCTATACGTCATTGTCCGTAAAGAACTGAGGCCCATTTACATCGCTATAATAAAAACATTTTCGCTTAGGAAATAGTGCTTAGATAAGTTAGGCTTTAGGTCAGTTCTACACTTAACTTCCTACAATATGGTGGCCAAACACTTGACAATCTGGTTTTAGATTTTAGTTCTAATCTTGATCAAGCTGATTTTAGTTTTGTTTGGTGAATTCAGGCCTCCGTTATTTTGAGTCGCCGTAAAGGCAGTATTTGAGCGTGCGAGTAGTGCTAGGTTAACCCCAATACTCAAACGCCAATACTCAACTCAGATTTATTCAATTCAATTCGTTTATTTCAGCTTAGATACACATAATATACATATTTCAGCCATATACAAAAACAAAAGTAAAATAAAAACATTTCTTAAATTAATGGACCACACAATCTTCATAAGCGCATTGCACTATGTGTGCGCGTCCAGTACTTCATGAAAGCGCAGTCCGTCTGTTCTGTTGCGGATGATTGCGTAAAAGTCATCAACGCGGGACTCTGCAAACATCCCGGATGCGCTACAGATTATACACGTCTCGAGGTTTAATGTAAAATTAGTCAAAAACTTGCCACGTGCTTGAAAGAAAAAATAGGTACCTACGTGTTCAATATCTGATTGTCTAACTGACGGACTAATTAGATTTTTTTTGGAAACTCGCCTATTGCGTATGAGTATTTATTTAGGAATAAATATACTTAGCTTTTAGCTTCAAAGTGCGTAACTCGCACTGTTAACTTTCTACTAACGATGCTTGAGTCGTAAGAGGTCCCAGATATTTTCGACGAGGCACGTGTCGATCTCGTTGCTTAGTTGGTTTGAGAGCATCTGTACTGAAGGTGAGGCGCGGGTTCGAATCCTGCCGAAATCGATCATTTTTGGGACATAATTAAATAAATATACTTGTTATATATTTCGTCGTTTACATCTTAGTTACATTTTGCATTAAGTTAGACCCAGTTTCGCCTAGAAGGTACTTAGTCTCAAATAAGCCTTAAAAATAATAAAGATGTTCAGTTGATTAATATACGACATCTTGTAACTAGCCTACAGACAAAGACAAAAGTGCTGAGATAAAATCTTGGGGCAAAAAAGTACGTAATTAAATTTTATACCTATCTACAAGGAAAATAAACTTATGAATTACGGCTTCCGAAAATTAATAGCCCATTGTTTTCGTAAATATTTACTTACCTTTAATTTATAATTTCATGTTTTCCAGTTTTGAACATATGGATATAAAATTACAAATTTTGAATTCCTAATTCTATACACACCTGTGTTTCAAGTACATAAATACGTAAAGGTAAAATATAAAACTCCACCAGAAAAAAATTACACCACTCTTGGATAATACCAAAATTATTGTCAAAGTTAGCTATTATTTCAAAACATTTTAGTCTGCTTATAGACATATGACACTTATCTTGTGGACTCCACGATTTTTCAGATACTTGGTTGATACCACTATGCCACGCAGATCGTCAGTAATTCACCCCAGGTGTAAAAGTGAAATGAACTGGATTCTAAACAAGCAATTACAACAGTTAATTTTCAGCTTTACATGTTTACGCACGCGAAGCAAAAACGTCGGTTAGACGTATTGCTCTGTTTATAAAAGCGATTTAAATTCAAATTTACGCGAAACAAGCCACCTTATTATTTTCACACCTGCGATTTTCACGGCGTGAATGAATAGAACGGATTTTTCCAATACTTACCATTTTAAAATAAATGTTTTAGGAATTAAAACGATTTCGTTCAGAAATTAAGCGTTAGGTAGTTAAAAGTTTTGCTCGCATGTGAACATTAGGAGTTTTTCGAGTTCATAGGCGTCTTCACAAACGTGTTTGTGATGATGGGCTGAACCTGCAGTTCACGTATTATCACTAATTTACCAATAACCCTGTATATATATATATCCCGGAATTCCCACGGGAACGGGAACTACGCGGGTGAAACTTCGAGGCGCTGTGACATAGTAAAACGTTACTCAAACATAGATCGATTACTGAGCAATTTTCATAATAAGTACGGGCCTAAGTTTTGTTGATCATTGTACCCAATTTCAGAGGATTCTGGATGAGTCAATCTTGAAGATTTATAGCTGAAGATCCTCTTTATTTGTATATAGATAATCCATCGATACTCTTATTTCCTTTCGGAGCCGAATCGAAATTCTGTGACTTTCATAGGCTTTGTTTGATGTGGTTAGGGGATCAAGTTGGAAAATAATTCTGTTCTGGGTTCTCGTGCGTGAGCAGAAATGTCGAAGATTTTTTTCAGACACAAAATGACACAATCGATGAAGCACGGTAGAGCATGTTTTAAATAGGTATCTGTGCTAACTGGTGGGCTGATTTTATTGCGTTGAATTTTATTTATATTGTGAACTACTTATAATTGGAGAGTACCTGCCGCTTGGGATCCAGTCCTACATCGAGTCAGGTCCCACACCCAGCCATCCATAGCTACAACCCATCAAGACACTGTTAGTGATTACTGCGTACATACGGAACGTTATAATTAAAGTTGTATAATTGACGGTAGATATGTAAAATTCAAATTACTTGTAAAGACAAATGTCACCTCAGTCTGCCTGTGACCATGGAAGCTGAAAAGCCTCCGAAACGTCAGGTTATAAACAAATATAAAATATACGCGATCAATCCGGTAAAAACAGTGTTTTATTACTTATAATTATTTGTACTTTTATGACCTGTAACTAGAGTTATTAATAAAGAATCTGAATCTGATTTACTGTCGATACTAAAATCTTCGGTAGGTACTAAGTAAACCTCTTTTTTCTAACCTTTGTCGTAGATTGGTGTAAGCCTCCTTCAAACTCTTCAATTTTCTTCTACTTTGGGCAGTTAATGTCCAATTGCTGCCCGCTATCTTTTTGATTCATTTGCGGCCGTGTCACAGTCTTTGTTTCCCTGGTCTCCACTCCATTCATGCACCATGATGTCTCTTAACGGGCTATGTGGCTATGTATATTGTGGCTTACCTCCAACAGCGATCCTTACCTCCAACATAAGACCTTTTCCACTCATGTATTTGTTATTTGGCACATGCACGACATTGAAGTTCCATAAGGTGAGTGAATGAAAACTGAATGACAGAATGCAATATTTTATAGACGGAGTTTGTGTTTTTTTTTGTCGCTACCGAAGCTCAAAAAACTGTATGGAGTACCACTGTTTGGCGTTGATACTGTTCAACTCCCAACTTCTAGATTCCTGAAAAATTACTATAATTAACATCAATTACTAACTAATATTAAAAGCTACATAGGTATTACTCTACAAATGGTTTTCATTGCTGGATAATTCAAATTCCCATAATACATAATATTTGTTTCTGGTTCGTGTGTTGGCGTATGTGTGGGTGTTTGTATGTGTGTATGGGGTCTTACGAGGCAACAGTCTCTTAGAGTATGGGCACCATAAAACCCAGTGTGTGGTTGTGTGTGCGTGTGTGTCTGAGTGGTTGTGTGAATGCTGTGAGTGTGGCAAGAATGCACAAACAAATAGGTAAGTAGGTACCTACCTACGTTTGATTAGGTGGTCACCTGCTGAAATTATTACGTGGGTAGATGATATTTTAAACAGCTACGCTCATGAAGCTTCTTCGTTATGATCTAGAAATGTTTTGCAGCACCAAATTATCATAATATTTTTGTTAACTTTTGCAGTTTTATTTTAACGGACTTTATTGCGATTGCGTTTGTTTGATTTTTCTGTCGTAAAACCCGTCGGGGAAAATCAAACAATAAGGTACGCCCATAAAATCTTGTTTTAACAACCATGCGATGAAATACCTACTGGTAGGTAGGTATTTCACCTTAGCCAAACTCCTTGTAGATTTTTTGTAAACAGCTTTTTCCATTTGTAAGATGCCACTGAGAGCAGTACATTTTTTTACCCGCGAGGGTATTAAAGAAATGAAAAAAAAAAACAAAATTAAGTCGACGACTTCTGTGGCACGGCGGGCGTAGGTCCACCTATGAATAAGTTTGCGCGCTCATTTTGTAAAATAAAAGTGAACAAACAATAGTTATTTGTTATACAAGAGGGCAAAGTTGCTTTTAAGCCGCGTGCTCAATTTCGATGACCGAGCAAGCGAAGGATTCTAAAATGAAAAAAAAAAAAAAATCCTGATTTGCGCGAGGGAATCAAAAGAGCACGAGGTAAAAAATCTTTGTACTCGAGTGCAACACATAACTTTTCATCCCACCTCAGCGAGGAAAGAGTATTTTTGCTCTTGGATATCTTAGTGCAAAAGTCGTTTTTATCCGCTAGAGGATAAAGTAAATTGAATTTAGAACATCGTGCACACGATTTTCTAAATTCAATTTACTCTTTCCGAGAACGGGGGATGAAAAATAAATTACTTGGCATAATATACTCTCAAAGGATTAGCAAGCTGAAGTGGCAGTGGGCTGGCCATATCGCGAGAAGAACCGACAACCGCTGGGGTAAACGTGTTCTTGAGTGGAGACCGCGACTCGGCAAACGTAGTGTAGAACGCCCTCCGACCAGGTGGGATGACGATTTGCGAAAGACTGCTGGCAGATGCTGGATGCGGCAAGCTGAAGACAGGGCGCTATGGCGCTCATTAGGGGAGGCCTATGTCCAGCTGTGGACTGATATGGGCTGATGATGATGATGAATATACTCTCAGGGTATATTACCACTACTGGTCTCCCTGTGTGACAGGCCCAAGATGAGATGGCGTGACGAGCTCGAAACACATCTTCCATCGTGCCCTGTCGCAGCTTTGGATCGAGAAATTAGAAAAGAGAAAAGAGAAAGCCATTTAAAGTGCCATTAATTACTAACAAGCTATATTTTATCCTCTCTACCGTGTAAATCATACCAACCGTACTAACCTTTATTACCTACACGAAGAAGTTTATTAAACAGAAATATGGACCTTCACAAATTGCCTACCTCATCGCACCTATCTATGAATACAGCCAAAAATGGATCTGGCTAGTGCACTGAATATCAGTTTAATATTGTGACAACCTCTGTGGCGCGGTGGCCGAAGGTCCGTCTGCGACGCAGGAGCTTGCGGGTTCTATCCCCGCCTTACCCCCCCCCCCCCCCCTCCCGACTTGGCTAGCTTTAAGCATCGCTATTTCTCACTCTGTCTTCTTCTATTGACATTTAGGTATCAACAACAGGCAAAAATCTACATACTTAGGTTCCTGTGAGTTACAATATTAGGTCTTTTGCCTATGAAATTACCGTTCTGCATGGCCATTTCAAATCAAAACATTTTTTGTTTGGGTAAGAATTCTAATTTCAAATTAATCTTATCTGAAAAACATGGAATTCTATATTTAAAATAAGTCATTTATTTATTGATTAGCGTTATGTTTTCATCACATTTGAATCTGTTTCATCATCATAGTACCGTAAAAAATCGAGCAATTATGGAATATGAGTATCGTCTTGGCAGCAACACAGCACAAGCGGCACGCAAATTGGGCAGTGTTTCCGGAGCGAATACTCAAACGACCAACAACTGTTTGATTTGCCCGCTTCCGTTCTGGAAATTTCAATCTGAAAAATTAACTCCGTTGTCGTCAAAAAATTGTGATCGACAATGACGAATTAAAGGCGATCGTGGAAGCTGATGATACACAGTCTACGGCTGAATTAGCAGCTTTAGACGTTAGCATCAAAGCAATATTGGTCCATTTGCGTCAAATTGAAAAAAAAAAAACGTAAAAACGAGTGACAAATGGGTACCCCACGAGCTCAATGATCGCAAGCGCGAAGTACGCGTTCATCAGGATCATCAGGATTATTCCGGAAATCCCCCACGGTCGACCCCAACCGGGGGATTACCGGATGTTTTCCTGAAATCCCCCGAATCAAATCGATCAGTCTCGTGGGGGATATCAGAAAAAAATATTCCGGAAAAACCCCACATAGCACGACCGTTATAATAAATTAATTTTCACATACTTTCCCAAAAGCAAAAGGTATCAGTAAATATGACCAAGCTGTCTCATTATTTGGCTGTGGAACATGTGGAACCCTAATAAATAAAAGATATGTATTATATTCGACGCTAGAGCACAGTAATAATTTTCGCATCTCGCTCACTAAATTAAGATATTCCAATAAATAGGGTTGCTTGCCTCCTCGAAGACAAGTGCTCCTCCTGAAAGTATTTTAGTACCTACTTTTTAGGGTTCCGTACCCAAAGGGAAAAAACGGGGCCCTATTACTAAGACTTCGCTGTCCGTCTGTCCGTCTGTCCGTCTGTTTGTCTGTTCGTCTGTCCGTCTGTCACCAGGCTGTATCTCATGAACCGTTATAGTTAGACAGTTGAAATTTTCATACAACAACAAATACTAAAAAACAGAATAAAATAAATATTTAAGGGGGCTCCCATACAACAAACGTGATTTTCTGGCCGTTTTTATAGATTTTATTTATCTTACTGATTTTCTTCATGATCTTTGAATCTAAGAAATGAAATTAGTTCCCAAAAACTTCCAGTTTCGGCGGGACACGAACCCGCGCCCCACCCTCAGGACGGGTGTGCTCTAACCAACTAAGCCACGAATCCCTTAGTCGGTTCAACCGAAAATCTTTGGTACCTCTTACGGACTATAGCGCCGGTGGTCTTAGAGATACCCAAAGTACGGGTAAGCACTATAACAAAAAAATTCTTTGAATCTAGTTACGATGGGTAGCATTACTATGAAAAACGTAGTACCTGCTGATGGTGATGATGATCCACTTCCACACTTCACTCTATCCCACTAATAATATAAATCTGAAAGTTTGGATGGATGGATGTTTGTTGCTCAATCACACCAGAACAGCTGAACGGACCTGGATGAAATTTGGCACAGAGATAGATTCTATTTTTTACCCCGATAATTCCCACGGGAACGAAAACTACGCAGGTGAAACTGCGAGGCGCTGCTAGTTATATTATACTAGCAGCGCCTCGCGTTTTCACCCGCGTAGTTCCCGTTCCCGTAGGAATTTCGGGATACAAAGTAGCCTATGTCCTATTCCAGACTTCCCAGACCAGAATCTATCTCTGTGCCAAATTTCATCCAGATCCGTTTTGCCGTTCTGGCGTGATAAAGGAACAAACATCCATCCATCTATCTATCCATCCATCCATCTAAACTTTCACGTTTATAATATTAGTGAGATTATAAATTCGAAAGTCTCTGTCTGTTACCTTTTCACGCCTAAACGGCTGAACAGATCTCAATGAAATTTGGCAGCGAAGTAGATAGTATCGCAGGGACGGACATATAGCACTTTTTATCCCGGAAAAGCTCGTGCGTAGCCGCGGGCTGAAGCTAGTAATATATACAGTTTAATCTGTTTTTGCGTGCTTATCGGCCTGTACCACCAGGGTACCCATTATCATTATTATAACATGTTAAGCAGCTCTGAAACCTTTTTAATAACATCTTATTGAAAAGAGATCTGCGTTCCATGCCAGTTTTCCACTACGGGGAGACGATGAATGAAAACTCTTTAGTCCATTCACAGCGCGCCTAAAAATACACATGGAACACGCTTTCATCTTGTAGCTATTTTCAAGTATTTTCGCGTCAATGTGCGAATGATATGTGCCGTTTTATGTGGTTTAACCATCGATCAAAAATGTCCGGCTTTGCCGGCCCCCCTCGAACTCCTTATTTTTGATCGAAGGGTTTAACCTTGTTTTTCTGCTTTAGACTTGTTTTCAGTACTAAATGTGGTTGTCATCGTTCTGAAAATTATTTAAACCTTTAGCTGTTACTGTTGTTTGTGCTTAGTTTTTTTTTTTTTATAATCTTCATTTTTTATGGGACTTTGAGTCATTGGTGACTATGTGAGTCCCGTATATAAACAAATAAGCAACTAGATAAAATTAAATAAATAATTTTGGATAGTCCATATTCCATATCATCATCATCAGCCTATATCAGTCCACTGCTGGATATAGGCCTCCCCTAATGAGCGCCATAGCGCCCTGTCTATATTCCATATAGCACCGTCTAATCTCAGCGTATTTGTATATTGTATTCCCACTAATATTATAAATGTCAAAGTTTGGATGGATGGATGGATAGATAGATGGATGGATGTTTGTTACTCAATCACGCCAGAACGGCTGAACGGATCTGGATGAAATTTGGCACAGAGATAGATTATAGTCTGGAATAGAACATAGGCTACTTTTTATCCCGGAATTCCTACGGGTACGGGAACTACACGGGTGAAACCGCGAGGCGCTGCTAGTCATTAATAAGTACCATAAAGATGTTATTAATTTTGGTACCTACATATGTTTTATGTGCATAATTTGTACCATTTTTATTAAAGTAAGTACCTACTAGTTTCTGCCCGCGGATTCGCAATTGTTTCTATGGAAACGTTTAAAGGTTATTTCTATCCTATAGGAACCTTCTATAGGATAATAAGTTTATAAGCGTGTTTGATTCCAGGCTTAGATCTACATAATTGTATGCAAAATTTCAGCCGGATCTGTTCAGTAGTTTCATCAGTTCAAATCAATGACATTTTGTTTCTTATTTGATAATAATTACTATTTATGAAACTGTTTATGTATAAAATTTAACTTGTCTAAGTGCTTATTTTGTAAGCCTAAAGAAATAAAGTTATTGACTTTTGAATTTTGAGTTTGGGCAAAGTTTGGATGGATAAAAAAGTAAAAAATATTTATTTGCAGCAAAATACATGGAGATGGATGTTCGTTAGGTACCAAAATAAATATTTTTTACTTTTTTATCCATCCAAACTTTCCAATTTATAATATAAGTGTCATCATCATCATCAGCCTATATTAGTCCACTGCTGGACATTGGCCTCCCCTAATGAGTCTTCAGTCCAGAGTCCAGTCTTCAGCTTGCCGCATCCAGCATCTGCCAGCAGTCTTTCGCAAATCGTCATCCCACCTGGTCGGAGGGCGTCCTACACTACTTTTGCCGAGTTGCGGTCTCCACTCAAGAACACGTTTACGCCAGCGGTATATAATATAAGTGTGATCTTGTGTTTTTCTGTAAGGTCCACCACGGCTTTAATTCACCACCTCAAATCGGAACCAAGCTTATTTCATATTAGTTACATTAGGGCTCGAGGTCAAAACTGTACCCCGTTAGTTAATAACTTTATCTTGTCCTAATGACCAACCTGACCACTGCATTAGCTATGCCGTAACCGAAAAGATAATATTGTTCCAAAAGTTTCAGTTGTAAAGGCTTAGACACACACGTTGCTTTTACCTAACTACTTATACAAACACGCTTTGCAGAAAAGAAACATTTAGTTTGTACATAAATTTCGGAGAATGATAGCCGAGAATTTTTTTTATGGTTTTTAGGGTTCCGTACCCAAAGGGTAAAAGCGGGACCCTATTACTAAGATTTCGCTGTCCGTCTGTCCGTCTATCACCAGGCTGTATCTCATGAACAGTGATAGTTAGACAGTTGAAATTTTCACAGATGATGTATTTCTGTTACCGCTATAAAACAAATACTAAAAATCTGAATAAAATAAATATTTAAGGAAGCTCCCAATCCCATACAACAAACGTGATTTTTTGCCGTTTCTATAGATAATGGTACGGAACCCTTCGTGCGCGAGTCCGACTCGCACTTGGCCGGTTTTATTTTTAATTCTTTCTACGTTTTCAAGCAATAAAACTAGCGGAAAAATAAATTACTGCAAATCGTGAACTCTATGAACTCATGATCAATTATAAATAAATATATTCTTTTATTGCAGATACTGTGATCCATAAATTTATTAGTAGCAGAAATATCTCTTATATTTAATGTTAGTATTCAAAGTACCTACTACAATAAAAATGAAATTCACTGAAAATCAAATAACAATTAAATTATAATACAAAAAAATCTATAATAATTATCTTAAATTAAATTAAATACAAACAAATCTATATCTATAATAATTATCGATAAAACCAACTTTGATTCTTTTGTATTTTGGGAGCATTACCGAAAATGTTGATTTTTGCCACAAAATCTCTTATTTTCCCAAATGCTCCGAAAATACCAGTGAATCGAAGTTAGTTTTATCATGAGTTCATAGAAAATGATTTACGATTTGCGGCAAATTACTTTTCTGCTAGTTTTATCGCTTGTGGAACGCTTTTAGCTACGTTCCACGTCGTTTAAACACCACAAAAAAACTCGCGCTGACCCGCGTGGAATCATCTTAACGTTGGTGGGCTTTGGAACGGTAAGTCATAAAAAAAGTGGTTGTAAGGTACCAATTTAAGAACAGAAAAATAAATATCTACTCATGAAATTCGTCGCAGAAGTAATCTGAAGCTTCGTTGATTATTATGACTTTTAATTAGTATTTAATTACTGTCAATAAAAAATAATCATGCAAATTTAATGATCATGTCATCCAAGCCGAATTTTCGGCCACGGCGATCAGTCTCAACTGTGGACATAATGCAGATTATGGAAGTGTTGTGTGCACTAACAGGGTATTTTGCTCTGTATGAAACTAGGTATCTTATTGAGTTAGCTTAGGCAAAAAGAAGTCTGATGAACTAAACATAATACTTTTAAGGTTTTTTTTTTGTTATAGGGCTTACCCGCACTTTGGGTATCTCTAAGAACTAAATTTAAAATGATTAAATTTATTTCATTTCTTAGAGATACCCAAAGTGCGGGTAAGCACTTTAACAAAAAAAAAATACCTAAGAATTGAACAAAGGCAACACCTCTCATCAAAGGAATCAAATGTAACTTTGGTCGTTGAGCAGGTTTGGTTAAACTATAATGTTACCCCTGTAGGTGGAGCCACCGGCGCTGTAGTCTGTAAGAGGTCCCAAAGATTTTCGGTTGAACCGACAAAGGGTTTCGTGGCTTAGTTGGTTAGAGCACACCCGTACTGAGGGTGGGGTGCGGGTTCGAGTCCCGCTGAATCCTGGAAATTTTTGGGAATTTATTTCATTTCTTATAATAGTTTTAGTTCCTATGAACTAAAACTATAAAACTATATAAATTATATTATTCAATTCAAAGTTTTCAGTTTTTTTATCTGTTGTTAAACACCATGAAATAGTAGGCGCAATGTAGGTACGTCATACGGCTGTGTAGGCAAACTAAAAAGTACCAACTATCATCAGCAACATTAGCGCGTTTGTTCAGGTCTCTCATTCAACTGACTTCATAATCACAGAGCAATATGGCGTCCACTGCGTTCAGCGTTTTAGTCAACTTACGCGCGTAACTTGAAAATGTAAATTTTAAATGCATTTTTAGGGCACTTCATCATCATCATCAGCCTTTAGTAGTCCACTGTTGGACCTAGGCCTGATGAGCACTTATCGATTGAATAAAAAAATTGTATTCATTAGCACTATAGAACCTAATTGAGACACATTTCAAAAATGTAGTTTATGCTCTATTGTGTGTGTGCGTAAACACGGGTGCAAATGTATTACTTAGCCACCGCCATCTAACCCGATTTACTAATACCCTGAAAATACACGGAAAGGCTAAGTCATTAGACTATACGTTCCTTTCGTGTATTTTTAACTTCGATAATAGTAAAAAAGTTACTTACCTTACCTTTTCTACCTTTTTTACTTTTATCGAAGATTTTTAACACCTCTGCAATCACCACCTCTCCTGCCAAGCGGTTATGAAAAAAACATTGGGGGGAGGGGATGTGGCAGTATTTGTGGTGATGAGGAGGACCTAACCCAGGATATTTTCTAACCTGTTTCACACGTATGTTGGTCGAAATCCTCGCCATAATTTTCCTTCCAAACGTATAACTTTGAGTTAACCACTCATTTCTGTAGTAGACCCCGTATCCCGCCTACGCGCACGTCGCGACCGAGCACGTCCTTCTGTCTAGCCGAGCCTTCACTCGGTAATTATCAAACTAACTGCGAAGTGCTTCGATAATTTACGGTAGTTTGTTAATATATTCTTGGTTCTTACCTATCATGGTAGGTATTTAACGTTTTAACTTCTACAACTCAATAAATTCTACATTCTACGTTTTAAATTCTACAAATCAATTTTACCACCATAAAAAACCAAGTGGTAAAATTGGTTTTTCCTCACTTCATTCGGTTTGAAATCTCGCTAATATTATAAACGTGAAAATTTAGATGGATGGATAGATAGATGGATGGATGTTTGTTCCTTTATCACGCCAGAACGGCAAAACGGATCTGGATGAAATTTGGCACAGAGATAGATTATAGCCTGGAATAGGACATAGGCTACTTTTTATCCCGAAATTCCTACGGGAACGGGAACTACGCGGGTGAAACCGCGAGGCGCTGCTAGTTAAAAATAAAATGAAAATGTACTACTTTCAGGGTTACCTAAAAAAACCAACTCTAACCTCTACCAAAAAAAACCTATATTTTAATTGCATTTTAAGTAGGTATGTGAACTTGTGAACATCCGCGTAGTTTCATCTCCTATTAAAATAAATAAAACAGGCCAAAAGCGAGTTGGACTCGCGCACGAAGGGTTCCGTACCATTATCTATAAAAACGGCAAAAAAAACACGTTTGTAGTATGGGAGCCCCCTTACATATTTGTTTTATTCTGTTTTTTAGTATTTGTTGTTATAGCGGCAACAGAAATTCATCATCTGTGAAAATTGCAACTGTCTAACTATCACGGTTCATGAGATACAGCCTGGTGACAGACGGACAGCGAAGTCTTAGTAATAGGGTCCCGTTTTTACCCTTTGGGTACGGAACCCTAAAAACGTTAAAAAATAGCTAAAGCTAAAATCTTCGTTCCTCGCAAAAACGTATAAAAGTACCTACTTACTTGCCACTTACTCCAAACAAAAGTAGAAGGCAAATCTAATAATACTAAATTCTTGAAAAGTAGTCATACAAATTTATCTTCAGTTTGTCGTGTCGCGTAGTATAAAGAAGCTCAAAAAACTTAGACCTAACCACGGAATAACTATATAGTTCTAAACATAACACCTAGTAAACCTAAACCTACCTAAAGCGTAGAAAAATTCCTGTCACATTCAGAAGCTTTTCTCGAGACAGTTTTCTACTTTAAAATGAACATTAAAGCTTGCAAGCGCTTTCGGCTTTTTTATGCCGAAACCGAAAACAAAGTAACACTTCATAAACTTTATACCTAACAAGTACCCTATGATATCCATGCAAAGCAATCTGAAATGAACCTAGAACAGTACCTACTTAAGTTGAGATTGATGTACATTTTATGTCTCATTGTCGAGTTTAATGAACGTTACTGCTTGTCTTAACAAACAGCTCTTTCATAAAATACACTGTAGACAAAGATAACCCAAACTATGCTTTAAGCTGCAGAATTTAATATTAAAAGATTGAGAGCTATATACTGATAACTGATATATATATAATACAATACAATGCACAGATAGATATTTCTTATCATACATAGAAAACAACTAGAACACCCGGAACAAATATTTGCAGATCGTACAAACATTTGTCCCAAGGCAGGAATCAAATCCGCAACCTCCTGCGTCGCTGGCGGATCCTCGCCCACAGCGACAAAGACGTTGTCATAATAAAATCACCTTATCTAAATTTAATTTAATTCAAAAGCTAAACCGAATATCACATTCGGTCATACCATTTCGTCTTTATCCCCTCACTGAAAAGACGATTTGCCCGTATTTTCATTACAGAAGCAAATGAATTTCTGAAATACGTCTCAGATCCTGAGTAACGAAGTCAAGTGATTTTCATTATAGCCACTGCATCTTTCATTATATCTCTGAGGTTTTGCATTTTGGCGAGCACTGGATAGCAAGTTATTAATTTTAAAACAACACGCTAGCTATTACTAATTTCAACAATAACCTTAGCTATCGTGCTATTTTTCATTACTATTGCAAAATTCAAAATTCAAGGTGCTTTATATCCTTTAGACCTTGGATCTTGGACACGTCACAAAACTCAGATTACATAAGTAAAACTAGGAAATAAAATGATCACTTTGATTTTTTGTTCACTTCAAAGAAGCGAACAAGAAACCTTTATCCCAAGCTTTTTTATCCTCTAGATAATCTGATATTTTATAGTAGGATGTGTTTAACAATTTGTAAATATGACAGTAGATAATCATTAATGATCTACAAACAAAAATAAACACAAACCAAACTTTCCAAATTAACTAAATCTTCGGTTGGTGTTGTAAGCTGAGAAATGTTTATTTTGGATATCTGAGCCGGTAAATAACTAATTGGCTTTAAGTAAACTCACTGGACCTAAATACTGCGGGGTTCCTACCAGTTTCTATAGTTTACGGAACGAAGAGATTGCTCACAGGTTTTATGGTTTAATAATAAAATTAAACCAATAAATAAGCATAATATTAAATACTCCACAAAGAACCCGTGACGGCATAGACTTTCGGGTTGGTGTGACATCTCAGCAATGAAGGATTTATTCCATTTCGGTGTAAAAATTGTAAATAATAAATAAATGATGCTGGACAATCGACACAACATCATCATCTAGCCCCAAGCTTAGCAGGGCTTGTGTTATGGGTACTAGATAACTGATATACTTAATACAATAGATAACATAGATAGACATGTTTTATTATACAAAAACATAAAATATCCAGAACACTCGGAAAAAATATTTGGAATTCCCACGGGAACTACGCGAGTGAAACCACGAGGCGCTGCTAGTTTAAGATTATAAAGAGGAAATATTTGTTTGTTTGAATTGTATAGGCTCTGAAACTACTGGACCGATTTGAATAACTCTTTCACCATCAGAATCCTACATTATCACTCATGGATATAGGTGATAGAATATATCCATGCAAAGCCGGGGCGGACCGCTAGTCAAACATAAAACAAGGATTAGCCTATTAGCTTAGGCTAATCCTTGTTTTATGTTAGGTCTTTAGTCTAAGTCTAAGATCGGTCTAGGTCTAAGACCTACGAGTTCACAATTCAGATAAATTTGAATTGTCGTTGTTATATACAAATAGGCAATAAAATGATTACCTACTTAAAAATATGACAAAAGGCTGAATCTGCGTTTTTCTTATCTACATTTCAAGTTGTATCTTCTTTTGATGGTAGAGCAATTCGTCAAAACCGTCTCTCCGTAACAAAAGAGACGTTTATTTTTAAATCCACAGTACGCATAGCACATGAAAACATTCATTTCCTGACAGTTGTCGGATAATCACCAGCGAGGTTTGGCGTTATGCCACAACAGAAAATAAAATGTCAAAAAACATTGTATAAAATAAAATTGGCCCTCCTCATATTTCTGCAAAATTGAAAGTTTTTTGGTCAATTTCATAACTAACGTGCCTACCGGGGATGCTCGTGCCAAGATAAAATTTTCTACCGATATTAAAATCAATAATAACCTACTCTTAGTCATCTATATTCATTTAACATGTTAATTACTTAATATGTACTTACATAAAAACACTACCTACGTATTTTGTACATGGAATTTAACGTTAACAAAACAATAGACGATCCGTTTAATAAGTTCAAATTGTTCAAAGTCTTACTCAATCACTAGATACTAAAGGTTTGTACGCAGGCGTGGCAAATTAAACGTTATTTTTAGGGTTCCGTACCCAAAGGGTAAAAACGGGACCCAATTACTAAGACTTCGCTGTCCGTCTGTCACCAGGCTGTATCTCATGAACCGTGATAGTTCGACAGTTGAAATTTTCAAAGATGATGTATTTCGGTTGCCGCTATAACAACAAATACTAAAAAACAGAATAAAATAAATATTTAAGGGGGCTCCCATACAACAAACCTGATTTTTTTGCCGTTTTTATAGATAATGGTACGGAAACCTTCGTGCGCGAGTACGACTCGCACTTGGCCGGTTTTATTTTAAGCGCTAATTAAAGCTTACTTATGAGACCGCTGGCTGTAGCATAGTTGCCTTTGTGTTTCGTTACTATTCGGTATTTGCAAGAAATCCCATTGGCTTTGTTAGTGTTGGGTATTGTTCCTTCGGCTTCGCATATCCTCACCGAAATTAGAAGGCAATGGAATCGCATTCAAAAACATAGCAACAAACAAATGAATTCTGACAACTCGTCCAATAACCGTGCCGCGTTCCACTGGGAAAGGCATACGCATGTGATCTACAGCCTTCGGCCTAAACTCGACGAAAATCCTGCAAAAACGCTTGCATTTTAAAAATTTATGCCGTGATATAATCGTAAAATAAAAATAATCTTAGTGACAGTGGCTCGCCCCGGGATACCCAATAAGTACTTGGATATTTTTTGAAAGTAACGCGATAATACCAGATAAGTAGATACATAACATGTACTAAGTTTATGACTCATAAACCCGGCCAATAATGGCCGCTTAAATATGTGCTTAGATAACTGAACGTTTGATTGCCACTTTAGCTGAATAAAAAACTTTATAGCTTTGACTTCTTGGGAGTTTTATGATGACTTTATGAAAAAGATTGCTTATCGCTTATGTATTGATGGTTTATGCACAAGTATTTAGTTCCCAAGCCAAAATTAAAAGTGTAAAAGCCATATATAATTATTCAAGTATTTATTTTACTATCCTAATACAATGTTTGTTATTTAAAAAAAACCTGTGACTCATTCACTACTGAGATGATAGTTTATCGTCTTGAACATTGACCGATAAGAAATATAGTCGAATGTATTTGTGCTGATGAGGAAGGAAGGAAGTGAGCTTTGCATCGATAATCGAATGCCGAAAGCCGCAAAAAGTGGCCGGTAGACGGTCTCATCCCTAGTATATACTAAAAGATTGCATTAATTACAGTCAGTCTGGGTTTAATTCAGTCGACAGCGCAGCGTTTCCTTTGCTGCTAAAATACTTGCAACTACTTGTTCTCTATTTAATTTGTGAGCGCTTACTTTGTTTATAAGTTCCTTCGCCGGGTTTCGACACGAGATCATAAACTTAAGACAAAGCGATCTTTGGAAAGCACCAACTATCGACAAGTGCCGAGGAGGCATCTAGGGGGTTATGATTTGCTACTCTTAAAGGCTGGTTCCCACCAAAGCGGAGCCGGGCGTAGTTATGTAAAATTTAGAACCGATAGAATCTGGAAAATATGCCATAAAAGACATTTGACGAGTGTAAATAAAGAGTTATAAAATACCTATATTATAGAGATACATATGTCTAATAAGATAGAATTGAAATGAAGAGTAAAACTGTACAACCTTAATTCTTATATGATACTAATTACTGTAAACAGGGTGCCACGTAATATGTGTACTTGTGTAATCCAAAAGGGGGTGATTATGGTCAAAGAGGAGAATTTTTTGGTTGAAAAAATAAATCTATTCGTGTTTTATGACACGCAATCTTGCATCAACATTGACGTCAAATATTTCACAACTGTGTTTTGTGCCTGTTTTTTTCAGCAAAATCAGTGTTTTATCATTAAATAATCTACACTAATATCTATTATAAAGAGGAAAGATTTGTATTTTTGTATGTAACGAATAAACTTAAAACTACTGGACCGATAAAAAAAAAATTACCATAAAAAGTTTACTTTTCAGGGAGTGACATAGGCTAGGTTTTATCCCGGAATTCCCACGGGAACGGGAACTAAGCGGGTGAAACCGCGAGGCGCTGCTAGTTATAAATAAAAATCTACTTAAATCCTTTCAAATTTTGAAACCATAATATAATGGAAATATATGTATAATGTACGTGAAAAAACACGAATACATAAGTCTCGTTTACTTTAAAAATAAAACAAAGTATTCGAAAGTCAATTTATCGTAGAACAAAAGTTGATCTCCTTAGAATCCAGAATAACCCCCTCTCGGCTTAGGTTACATGTTGCGTGGCACCCTGTATAAAGCTATTTGTAGTATAAAATGTGACTTGTGTGGCTTATTTTGTAAGACTAAAGAAATAAAGTTATTAATTCTGATTCAGATAATAAAATATGAACATTTAACTGTGGCTACGTGTTAAGTTTTGTGTGGTACCACATCAGTGAAGCAAAGGGCAGAAACTCGTTTTATACTATTTTGTCCATATCACTGAAATCTGTATCATCAGCTTATAGTAGTCCACTGCTGGACATTGGCCTCCCCTAATGAGCGCCATAGCGTAATTTTCAGCTTGACGCATCCAGCATCTTCCAGCAGCCTTTCGCAAATCGTCATCCCACCTGCCCGGAGGGCGTCCTTACGTTTGCCGAGTCGCGGTCTCCACTCAAGAACACGTTTACCCCAGCAGTTATTACCGGTAAATTCGCTCAAACACACAGCTCAAAGGTAATCTGGCAGTACGTTAACACCTGCTTTCTGCCTAAGTCCGCCCGCCCTACATCTCAAGGTTGGCACAGCTAGCTAGCAGTTACTATCGGTAACCTGAGCCTTCGTTATGCTCTATTAAAAAGCACTCAGGACCTGCTCTACAGGTCTAAATGCGCGCAAATGCATGCTCTAACGCATATTCTCGCGGGCACGCTGCGGTGTTACTAAGAAGTCGGATTTTTTTAGACTTTACAGAAATAGGTTACTTGACTCTTGGACTTGGAAATAATGGGTCTGACAAACGTTTTTTACTTTACATGCCAAATAAATCTACAAAAAATTACGAGAAAAACTGTGGTGTTTTTACTTTTTTCATATCTTAAAAAATGGTTGAGATATTTACGATCAAAGCGTGTAATTCCGGCCGAAGGTTTTTGAAAAACGCGGGCCGGCCGGCGGCGGCGCTCACTATCCGATGACGTCACACCCCCGGTCATTCGACAGTCGCGCCCTCGTTCGCACGCCGCCGCTGCGCACTAAAAATCAAAATTATAAAGTTCTCTGTGATAGAAATGGAAAATAAATACTAAAAAAATTTAAAAAAGCCGACTTATTTTTAGGAAAAAAATAAAGAAAACCATAATGATCACTATGAGCTTTATTGCATTTTATGCATTTGTGGTAGTTACCACATACCGCCTGCACCTATGACATCGCGGGTCGTAGGTGCTTTGTGTTATAATGGGAATGTATGTTGGCCTTTTTTATGAATATAAACAAATACTCGTAATAGCGTTAAATAAATTTTTTCGAAAACTAAACGTCATAAAAAGATTTTTCTTAAAGTAAAAAAAAAAACTAGAATGTAATGTTTGTATGATAAAAAAAAACTATTTACTTTGTCTACTATTCTGAACTACTTTGTAAGGAATTGTTAAGAAAAGATAAATTTTACCACTGCATAAACACAAAAGTTAGGGCACTTCTGCGTTCTGCGTGTAGCAAGTAGCAAGTAGGGAACCTAACTCGAGTTTCAGCTCTGAAGTTGTTCATTCATAATAATGACACCTGCTTTTAGTTTACATTGTTGCTAAGCACACCTAGTAAACGTTCAAAAGTTGGCAATGTTTTTGTGTATCTGCAACGGATTTTGAACCTTATTCAAACCACTGAACAAAATAATGTAAACTAACCAGAATATTCATGTACTTCCAATATTTCCGCATGGCCTGCAACTTAGAATGCACGTTCATCGCATAAAAGGCTGCATTCACGTCAACATCATCGCTATATCGGTGTTCAATAAACGCTTATGTAAACACGCCTTTAGGATTCTGTATGAATTTTATTGAATAAATGTTGTGGTTAATGATGCTCTTAGCAGGTTGGGAGGGGCTTTGAATATCTGTGTAGATATATTTTAAGTACATACTTCCTTCTCTTTTATGCTTAGCGTGCTTGGTTTACCGGATTTTGAAATTTATTTCTGTCTTATAGGTGAGATTGTGCACACTGAGATTGTGAAGTGTAACGATTAGCGACTCTACGTTCACGAAGACAAGGTTGAATTCAACTTCAATCAGAGACCAATATCAATGCAAAAAGCTATAACATCAGCTGAAATAGCAAAGAGAATGGATGCCCTGATTACCCTTCATGAACCGGAATGTAAACCGATTTTCCATACAATCCGAGCGCAATCTGTAGATATGCATCGTGCCCGTAGGTAAAGAGCTAACAGCCGACAGTTAGATTCAAGATAACTGGAATTTATCGAAGGTTAGAGTAGTCCGTGTTCTCCACAGATCTGCTTAGAAGAAAGCCTATCAATCTAGACGTATCCAAGTGCCTCGTAACGGTTTTAAGCCCACAACAGACGGAGCTATAATATATATTAATATAGTAAGCTATATATTACGGTATAGCAAGCTGCCACAGACGGTGGCTATGCTATATGAGTGCAAAAATATGCTCATTAGAGTTTAGCTCTGCGCCTGTCATATCTTACTATACCAAAATATATCGTGCTATATCTCTCGGCATATTTTTATGACGTAATAAAAATATATGCACGTTATAGCTGCGTCTGTAGTCACTTGCCGATTACTATAGAAAATACACCATAATACCTTGCTATGATTTATATTAATATATATTATAGCTCCGTCTGTTGTAGGCTTTAAGGAAATATATTCTCTCGAGTTTGTTGATTATTTTATTGATGAATGATCAAGTAAAAGTTTTGGGTAGAAGTTTTGAAATGGGTTAAAAAGGACAAAACGCCTTTAGATAAAAAATGGCGTCTGGGTCTCGGAATATATTCAATTTGAAAGTCTCGGTAAAATGTATTGCCAACGACGATACAATGCCGAAAGTCAGCCACAATTTGCTGAGTCCTGCGGCATGTTTATGGAATAGCTTGTCCAGCCTCTGTCACTGTGCCGTTCTATCGGACGTAGGTCCTACCTCAGTGGGATTATTTTACTTAAAAACAATTCAAGGCAGCTGTACAACTAAGTAACCACGGCTGATTGTTGTCCAGCCGAGGAGCCAGGGGCCCAATTCTGCTAACGAATCGCTTCAATGTGACAATGCATCGCAAAATTGTCACTCGTTAGATGAAAGAATCTCTAGATAAAGATATTGAGGGAATGAAAAATCTTTCAGCATTATAAAGAAAATGATCTCAAATTGGTGCGATAAAAATGTATTATATATATATATATCCTATAAAATCCCGTCAAGCTTAAAAAACAACATACCTAATTCTTTTAGAGTCACGAGTAGCTACAACAATTTTGGTGATATCTTCGCCAATTCTTAATACATGTTGATGATTCTTTCTTTTTTGTATAAATGTTGATTTTGAGGTGGTCCCATAAAAGTTTGATTCTCGAGGAATTTATATGTGCGCCGTAAAACGTATCTAAAGCACAATCACATGATAATTTTCACATCACTCGTAGCAAATGGTTTCCATGGCAACAGATGTAAACAAATAGGTTTCATTCGTCGTGTCATCAGAAGAGCCGTAAAACGTATCTAAAGCACAATCACATGATAATTTTCACATCACTCGTAGCAAATGGTTTCTATGGCAACAGATGTAAATAAATAGGTTTCATTCGTCGTTTCATCCATGTGTCATTCATCACATCATACTAAATCAGACTCGAATTATAACTAGATGTCGCCACTTCAAAAATTAGATTATTCCTTCCAAACCCATTTTCATTTAGGAAGTCGGTATTTTTGTTACTTTTTAAAAATGCCAAATTATTACTAGTAAATTAGGTACTAAGTAAAAATATTTCTCTGTAAATGTATAATACAAATGTTCTTTGTGAAAAAATTACTAGTCACTTAATAGAAAGATACCGCTAGATTTACCAGCCTGTAAATATTCTTGAGTATTCTGGTTTTTTTTAAATCTCGTACTACCCCAACCCTAGAATAAAAGCTATCTAGATTTGTATAAATTGTGAGAAATCTGTTGTGGGCTTAGTGATGCTTCTACCAGCTATTCTACAATTTAGTTTAAATTCTAAGTAGAGCTATAGATGTTAGTTTATAGCGGTCGAATCTACACCGTCACGTCGTTGTCGAGAATTTCGGCCAGGAATTCGTCTTGGTTATCAACAGGACCGTTTGATTTTCATAGCTAAACGATCGTAGATATAGAAAGGGTTTGACACATTCCAAGGCTCAGCTACCTCAATGTATAATCATAAATTTAAGCACATACGATGTCGTCGTAGCCTATATTCCCAAAGAAGTCATCTTTCACCAACACTGAACTGTGGCAACCCTTTTTCTACCTTACGAAAATTAGGAGAACCGTCGTTCTCTCCGTACTCATACAAGTAAGATGTTCAGTTAACTCACAAACCATCACTGTCAAAATTGACATATTCCATGGCACAACTACCAGAATCTATAATCATAAATTTTAGCAGAAATGATGTCGCCTTGTCCTATAGGTATTCCGGAAGAAGTCATCGCCATGAACAACACGCGTGGCAACCCTTTTTTAACCGAAATTACTAGAACTATCGTTCTGCCTCCGTACACATACAGGATTAGTAAAATGTTGGGTTAACTCACTAACCATCACTGACAAAATCCACGATGAGTAATCCAACCAGCTACGTACTGAAATATTTCAACCATTCTGTATGGCCGTCGTGTTAATAAATGATGGGATACAGTTGGTTTGTTATTCGCAGAGCAATTACAGGGACACTAATCCGGGACTAGTTAGTACCTACCACTGAATATCTAGGTGCGCTACTGTCGGCGCTGAAACGTTTCCATTGATTACGATTTTTTATTTTTTTTATTTTGCTTTTTTCTTTGAAAAGTGACAATAACAAATCAATACTTACTACTACACCAATCACATGCTAGCAAGTTTATGCAAAGCATTATTATCTGTTTTAATTTTAATCTATGAAATACGCACCATATAACATAACCTTCGATAAAAGTTAAAAAAAAGGAAGATACGGTACGTTCTACCAGCGCTCACTCAAAAACTGTACCGTTTCACAGATGAAATAATGTTAAGGTATCGGATTATCAGAAAATTTAAAGTTTGGTGTATCTACTTACGCGGGAAAATATGTGATGCCTTGCGCTTTGTTTTTAGCTTTGGAGCTATTTGTACACCTGGTGAACGAACACGAGAGTATTGTCGTGGTGATTTAGTCGAAATCACACAAAATTATACGTCGTAGCAAGCACGCGAAACACAAATGCCACCGCCCGCGCCGCCCCGGTCCGACTATGACTGAGGTAAGGGAACATAGTTGAACCTTACTTGAGCCATCCGGTTTCGAGATGGTAATGCCTCATGTCCCTTTTTTTACTTTTATCGAGGGTATCAATCCACTTTCGAGATGGAAATGCATTCTCCACACACATTCTGATTTTTTCAGATTATGAATTTATCAGATCGATCTGTAAGAATGCTACTGACAAGCGTTCTGAATTCGACGATTGATGACGACCGATGTGGCGCGGTGGGCGAAGGTCTGCCTGCGACGCAGGAGGTTGCGGGTTCGATTCCCGCCTCGGGACAAATGTGTGTACGATCTGCAGACATTTGTTCAGGGTGTTCTGGTCGTTTTCTATGTATAATAAAAAATATCTATCTATGTATTGTATTATATTATGTATATCAGTTATCTAGTACCCATAACACAAGCTCTGCTTAGCTTGGGGCTAGATAATGCTGTGTGAATTGTCCAGCAATATTTATATTTATTTATATTTATATTTATATTCCTGATCGGAATATTAAGATTATGAATTCATAACGCGCGTAATTCTATACGTTTGAATAGAGCGGCACACATGTATACTAAAACCAGACTACGAATATAGACCAAAGAAGTGTTCGTCTTCCAAAGTAGACGTTTCCATATGCTGTGATCCAAACATATCTTAAAAATTCAGATTGATACGTAGTCTGTATCAATCTGAATGTTTAAGATATGTGTGAGGCAAGGTGCCGGAATTCAGATTATGAATACCGTCTCTGAATTCAGAGCGACATTCCGGCTGTATGAGGCCAGCCTTAAAATCAAGACATTTCTGAAGCTCTTTTACGTACCTATTCAACAGAATATTGAAACGATTGAAACCAATCAAATAAAGCAATCAATACACCTTCCACACAAACATTAATTGTTATTCCACAATGAGCATTATAATCAAAAGCCACAAGGCTTACAGTTGTGTGTGGTTCGGCTACGTGACTGTACATTGTCACGTAGCCTAACGAAGTGCTCGTTACGTGTTATCAAGTTATTTAGTTGGCAAAGTAGTTTGGCGCGTGATATGCAAACAATGCGCGTGATTTGCTATTACGAGGGATCCTTATTGAGATGGTCTACAATATGTTACAAGCAAATTACATTACATTAGGTATACGAGTACTTCCTATGTTTGTGTTGGGATTACAGTTTTTTAGGGTTCCGTACCCATGTAAAGGTAAAAATGGGGCCCTATTACTAAGACTCCGCCGTCCGGCTGGTACTAAATATCCTGGAGATCGCAGGCTTTAATTTAAGGAAAAAAATAGTCCGTTTATTACGGCATGATAACGTTCGTCATACAACAACTCGACGTACAACAACGAAAGCAGCTGATTCTGAACCGCTAGTGAACGTGAATGATGTGTTTTTGAATTTAAAATACCCATGCTAAGTTTTTCTTACTTTGTTTTAAGTTTGTTTTCTCCCCATTTGTGTTCTATGACAGTCATGGACATTCTAAAATTGCAATAATATTTTTCGCTGTTTCTTTAGGTAGCGTTTTGTCGTCTGAGGAGTACTTAAAGACTCTATTTTTTTTTTCAGCCCACGTGTTCCTTATGCTACTTCCTATAGGGCAACACCGTCACAATTTCAGAACACGATGAATGAAATATGTTTTGGTTTTGTTAGGAGCATCTACATATAATTTTGTAGTTCTGGTGTTAACGGTTACTGAAATACAGAGCATTTTTGATTCAATTTTCAACTCCAATTTTGAACCCCTTAGAGTTTGAATTTTCAAAATTCCTTTCTTAGTGCTCACTTTCATACCAAGACCTACACACCCTGCAAGTTTCAAGTCTCTACGCTTACTGGCTTAGGCTGTAGCTTGTCTATATGTTAGGACAAGGAGTTTTATATTAGTATAGATTAAATACAAACTAGGCAATTTCCACTTCTATGTCAAGGGCTTGTTGCATCATGCATTGAAATAACCAATAATTTTTCACCTTACACCTGACATTAACTACTACTTGTAACAGCCACAAGAATGTTGGCTCGCCGTAACGTCTAGTTTTAATAGCGCAATATATCGATGGATCAATGAAACGATCTAATTTTATCCAGGTTCTCGTAATTTCAATATTATGCAAACATTTTCATCCGGTACTGATACGCTGAAATCTTCAGTTCCTATGGATGTTGGGAGTAAACTGTTGAAAAGTTTGTTCCGTTGTGTTGGTATGCTTCAATTTTCAAATTATTTATGAATAACGTCAAACCTCAAACCTACAACCTCAAAAATAAGGTAATTAGAGAAAAAAAGAGGTAGCTAATGCAAAAAGCAGTCTGAAAATATTATTCTAAGTTCAAAAACAATTCAAAGTATTCAGTTTTTTTATCTGTTTTTGAACACCATGAAGTAGGCCCAATGTTATTACATCATACGGCTGAGTACGTAAACTAAAAAGTATCAACTGTCATCAGCAACATCAGCGCATTTGCTTAGGTACAGTCAGCTGCGAAAATATGTACACACTCCCATGTTTTGAAATTTGACTGAATAGTAGGTGTGTAGTCATTGAGATATTTTATATATCATATTCTGACAAGAACGATGACTACTTAGTGTGAAAAATGTGTGCGTAGACTTTTATATGATAAGTTCAGAGTAAAATAAAAGTGAAAACTTGGAAGTGTATACATGTCTGAGCAGCTGACTGTACGTACATAGATTACTGACGACCCTAAAGCAATATGGCGTTCACTACGTCCAGCGTTTTCGTCAAATTACGCGCGCAACCGGAAAATGAAAAATATTTTATGGACTATATCGATTGAAAAAAAAAAAAAGTTATTTTTTCTTTGGCTTATTAGCACCATAGAATCTAATTATGACACTTTTCAAACGGGATTGTCTTATGCAATAGCATAAGACAGCTACCTACCTACATTTCCTTATAATGCGTGAACAGGGACGGGTCCTGAAAAATAAAAACACGGAAATTATACTCACAGTTATTACCGTTTATTTCAGTATCACATAGTTCAGAACTTAGGCATAGTATTTTTAAAGGGTTCTTCACAAACTATTAGGTATTAGGAGAACGTCTTATTCCTTAGAAAATCGAGGCACGACTGACTGTCACTGGCTGTCAGAGCGGGGCGCGTGACCAAATTATAATCACCAAATAAAATGGAGGCTGCAAATGTCATTGCGGCTTGGTTTTTTCACTGATTATTAATCTGTGGTAGCAGGAGAAGGTGAATAACCTCCGACAGTATTGTGCACTAATTTGGAAACACTATAAAGTGCACAAATGTCTATAAGAACACAGGTGCACGCTCTATTCCCTCACTTTAAATCCGACGACGACGGCAGATCGACCTTGATAGCTATGGCAAACGTCCACTGTGTTTGGTGTATGGGACATGCGTAGACCATGAAATTTCTTTCAGACGTCAAGATTTAAAACTAAAATAAAAGTATTTCATCGCAAATCGCAATAGCAATATAAAGAAAAGTAAAAACTATTAAATAGGTAGCAGGTTTAACATAATTTCCGCCAAGTTGGAAAGATGTAAGGAACTTGTTGGCAGCCTCGCCAAAGAGAGTCTATGTGAGGTGAGTAAGGTAGAATTATATACTGGGTTATTGGTAAATTAATAACACTACGTGAACTGCAGTTCCTGCCCATCATCACAAACACTTTCGAGAAGACCCTAGGTCTAAATTCTTTAAAAAAATACCCATACTAAATGAAAAAACATCTTTGTCTGGAACCCAGCGAGTTACTTAAGACCGCTCTTCCACTATCATACCGTCTATTAATTCAGGGTAGAGCTGTTTTTAAGTTGAGTTTCAAATAAAACCGCTCTAACGAACGATTGTTGAATTGCGAGGGGTACCTATTACCAATACCAATTTAAGAATTAGAATAACGTCGAAGATCTGGCGTCTTCACAAACGTGTTTGTGAAGATTGGCAAAACCTGCAGTTCACGTAGTACTAATTTAACAATAACCCTGTTTATATAGAAGGTAAAATTATATATTTTTTTAAGAAATATACCTATCATCATAAAGGAACTGATAATGTGTTTATTCATCAATAGGTAATACTTACACAACTCATCTTGTGAAATACCGATGCAATGCGTAATACCTAGTCACTTAGGTTTATGTTGATTTACCTACATCATCGGTACGAACTTAATTATAAACGTGGTGCCAAGTTTCAATATGACTTGCAAATAAGGATGGATTTTTGATAGTTAGATACTTACATAAGACACGACAAGAGTTTTATCGTAAACAGAAGTTATACCCACTACTGGGGGAACTGGCAGTCTTGCGTTTGAGCTTTGCTAATTGTAATTTTATTATTATGGCTGTAAGATAATTATTTCACTGCATGTCGTCCTGTTTGCAAATACTTCAGTTTTGTAATTGATCGTAGCAAAAATTGTTATGTATTTTATGACCTTATATATATCCTTAAACATGAGAATTTATAAAAATAATAAATTAACCATTATCTCCAATTAATCCAGATTCTAAGTACCTATCCACAACTAAACTAGTTAAACTTCGTTTACCAACTCCAGCCTTCTTAATAAATAGCTCGCTCCCGAAAGTTTGTGAGCTCTAATTAATTTTTGGCGACAGACAACCCAACTGTTTGGTGGCTATTGAAGTGCGGTTGTCGGGACACATGTCAACAACCGCATTTTGTGCTAAATTTGCCAAAAGAGCTTGTGGACCACGCTTGTACACTTATGGTGTATGTTACATAGACACACCGATCCATCCCACTCCTGTCGTGCTATCACACTAAATCTCCCATCCATAGGTTGTCCCTCATTTCAAACCTTTATAGGTTTGAATGGGTTCTTCAATAACTTCGGACCAAGCAACATACCTACCACAACATAATATGTTGCAATAAATGATGCATCATTTAGTGGGTGGTTTTTGGAGGTTGTATTTAATTTGATACTTGGAAATCGAAAGGGAAACTGAATGGAAGGAATTACAATTCCTTTTAGTATCAAAATTACTTTCAAATAAAATTTCGTTCATCCACCCTTCGAAAGAGACTGGGTATGGCAAAGGTCCACTGTGTTTGGTGGATGGGACATGCGTAGACCATGAAATTGCTTTCAGACGTCAAGATTTAATGTAGGCCAGTATTCCAATAACCTGGTCAGTAATCCATAAATCCGACAATACGATGCAATGCAAAGTTTGCCCGTAAAAGTTCGTTTTTTTTCTTTCACAGCTGTCAAATTCAGATACAGATTCCTTACTTACAACGTTATAACGCTTGTTACAATTAAAAAAAGAACACTCAAAAAATATTTCAACTGTCCGGCTTTTTACCAAAAAATAATAATGAAATATGTCATAAAAATAATAAGGAATTCCCCTGGCAGAAAAAATAAGGAGAAAACTGAAATTTGATACGTTCAAGAACTTTTCAACTATTTATTTATTCGCATTTGACAACCTTTTTCTATTCTAAAACATAATAAATATTTTATGAAACGTCATTTGAATAAAACTTATGGGCGAACTCCCAAAGGTTCTTTATCAGAGGCAGCACGATCAGAATCTAAAAGAGGCTCAGTAAATCAAAGGAATATCCATGAAGGACTCTCAATCACTTGCAGCCGAACTAGAATACTAGATTATGTACGTGACGTAAGGTTTTGATGAGTTATGGACCTACATAGGGGACCATCTGCACGGGCGAGGAAATCGCGCGGAAGTCTCGCCGTACCATTTAAGTCTAAGTAAGAGTAAATGGTTGCCGATTAGTTTAAAGGCTCATCAGCATGAGGTCAACCTCATGCTGATTGCATTGTGCGTGCTCTCCGAGTTATGGAGTATAACACCGCCAACTTCCTGACACAGGGCTCCTTTTGTGAATTTTTCTTACTAAAAAAACCCCAATTACAATTTTTGACCCGACCCGGGATTTGCACCCAAGACCTCATTATCAGCGGTGAACATGCTGACTGCTAGACCAACAAGGCAGTTCATAAAACAATACACAAGGCGATATCATCGCGATGATACTTTTATGGCTTGCCGAGACGCCATTGCTTATTTATTTCTGCGTACCGATTCAGATTTTGTACACCACTCCACTAAGTTCTTCTAGACTAAACTCTTTATATATTTATCTACGTCAAGTTCCTAGGCTTCATACGGATGAATAACGCTTGGTGCTCATTATCAAATACCTTGATAACTAGTCGGTACGTAATACCTACGTATACCTACATACAATACCGTTTGTAGGCCTAGTAGTTTACCTTAATTAATTTCAGAATTCCAACTCTGCTTATCCAAATCGTTATTAATAAAAAATTAAACTAGTTAGTTTAGGGATAAAATTTGTTTTATTTTGTATTGTCGGATAGTCTGATTAAGGTGTTTTAGATTTACCTAAAACGATTTGTCCAAATACTCTCGATAGATGGGGCTTATTGGCAATGTGCCAAATCGAAGAAAACATACCTGAAAGATCAAGTTCATGAAGTTCGTATGTTATGGTGTCTTGAAAATGTTTAGTATAAATTTTTTGTTTAAGTAGGTACTTGATCTAGACAATAAAACTAAATTTCATAACAAGTACGTATAATTCTTATGTTTAAAATTCACCTTTGTCTTGACATTAGCAGAGGATTTGTTTTATCGGAAATTAGTTTTCAGATATCGGGCTACGCCTATTGCGAAAATCGTTAGATATTTCAATTTCAACAAACTTACACCATAATCTTCTCAAACTTGTATGTTGTATCTATGACAATTTTAGTTTTAGACACCTACAGTTGAGTTGTATTAAAATTTGAGTCGAAATACACATTTTTTCGTTTTTTTTTTCAACTAGGCCTAACCTGCTTTATTTATAACGAGCGTTCAAGTTCAAAGCACACTCCTAGGAGCTGTAGTGCCAGCTTCGAATTAGAGGAACAATGTTTGTCTGGACGTCAATTTGCCTGGAGTGGAGCCATTACCTAGATGGAGTTTACATTGGATAGGGCCATTGAAATGATACGTTAGGCAGTTGCCAACAAGTAAGATGTAGTTTGAATCTTGTTGTAACAAGAACCACGTATTCAGTGCAGCATAGTTTGACTCGAGAGTTTATTTAAAAGGGGTGCAGAACGCGCCATTTTGTGAAAAGGACAGGCATAGGATTTCGCGTTTGTTTTTGAAATGGAATATGCGCAAAAACAAGTTTTTCTTTATTTTAGTCTTACAGCATACACACTTAGACAAGTCAAATTAAACAGCTTAATAAATGGTAGGTAATTATCAAATAAGAAATATGGTGTTATTGATTTTATTTACTTGAACTACTACTTTTTGTCCGTTAGTTGTTGTTTAATTTAGTTCTATTATTTGATTGTAATTTTCTTTCATCATCATCACCATCAGCTTATACCTATTAGTCCACAGCTGGACATAGGCCTCCCCTAATGAACGCTATAGCGCCCTGTCTTCAGCTTGACGCATCCAGCATCTGCCAGCAGTCTTTCGCAAATCGTCATCCCACCTGCCCCCGTAGCACGGGGATTGTTGTCTAGGGTAGAATAGACAATAATGACATTGCATCGCCATACATTGCGTACATTATTGATGTTGAAGGAATGCACTTCAAATAATTTATGCATTCGATGACGAAGTGACGTAATTTTTCTCTATTCCACCCTAGACAACAATTCCCGTGCTAGGGGGGCTGGTCGGAGGGCGTCTTACACTATTTTTGCCGAGTCGCAATCTCCACTCAAAAACATGTTTATCCCAGCGGTTGTCGGTTCTTCTCGAGATATGGCCAGCCCTTTGCCACTTCAGCTTGCTAATCCTTTGAGCTATGTCAATAACCTTGGTTCTCTGTCGGATGTATTCGTTGCGAATCCTATCCTTCAGAGAAACTCCGAGCATAGCTCTCTCCATAGCTCGCTGGGCGACTTTAAACTGGTGGACAAGCCCTACCGTGAGTGTCCACGTCTCAGCTCTGTTATCCTCTTAACATGAACGAATAGAGCACTCTTCAGCTCACACCCACACTGCAAATACGGTATCGCTTTCACCCAAAAGCTACGTACCTACGTAGTACGTCAACAGTGTAGGTGGCGGTACCTACCGAAACAAATCGATACTGTGGCTGCATTTTGTGGACACCTCGTTCGAATTTTTCCAGATTCAATGGTTTTCAGCTTTGAAAATTGTAGAAAATTCGACCGAGCTGTCAGTTTATGCTTAATGAATGAATAATGGTATTGGTCTTTTAAAGTTTAATTATGACTAAACTAGAAGAAGCAAATACAATACAATACAATACAATATACTTGATTGCACACCAAATACGTTTATTTTAACCAGATTATTACAACATTTTTATCAGATAATAGATACACTTATAAAATTCATACATAAAGGTGGTTATAAAAAGCTCTAAATCAGTTTAATAATGGTTAAGGTCCCGTAAGAGACCCATTCAGCGCTGATCTTCCGACAGATCCATATAGGTAACGTCACTACCAGCTAGGTTCCAGGCTTATGCTATGGCCTATGATAGTATATAACGATGTCAGAAGCGCGGAGCGGAGCTAAAGATACACGGATTATATTGGCAACTGTTAGACAGGGCTATTGGTAAATTAGTGACAAAACGTGAACTGCAGGTTCAGCCCATCATCACAAACACGTTCGTGAAGACGCCAAGTCTTAATTCTTAATTTTGGTAGGTATTGGTAATGGGTACCCCCCACAATTCAATAAACGTTCGTTAGAGAGGTTTTATTTGAAACTCAACTTAAAAACAGCTCTGCCCTGAATTAACAGACGATATGAGAGTGAAAGATCGGTCTTATGTGACTCTTTGGGTTCCAGGCAAAGATGTTTTTTTATTTAGTATCAGAGGTGACTTATTTTTTTTTTATTTAGACTTCGCGCCTTCACGAACGTGTTTGTGATGATGGGCAGGACCTGCAGTTCCCGTATGGTCACTAATTTACCAATAACCCTGTATACTTGTAATCTGACCTTCTGTTACAATGTTGTGTCGCCGCTTCATTGACGCCCAGAAGTTGACTGAGCCGTGAGGGTCTAGGGATCCATTTCCGCTACAAATATTTACCTAATCAGATATTTGTTCCGCGTCTGAGCTCAGTCCACCGTGTGGCCAAAAGAGAAGGACGTTGATCGACAAGCAATTTTCACCCTTACATTACAGGGAAAGTTCGCAACTCACATATACTTTCGTTTGTACGACCTGTGTGTTCGAGTCGTTTCTTTCCAAGATTGCATCTCTTCGGCAAACAGTTTGGTCTTAGTAAAACGCCGGCAAATATTGGAAAGGGAGTGATTTTGTGGTGTCAAGTAGGGAGTTTTTCACTGTAGTGGGTGGTAGTGGGGTTAAAGATACCTATTCAAAAGTAACCAATGAATAACGCCTTACTGCTCCCAAAGTTGCCGATTAAAAAAAATACCGCAGCCTTCTCAAATCTAAACGGGTGTTTGAAAGTCACTAATATTTTAAATCAGCCCATTTTAAATTGTTACTGATAATTTCCACCTGTCCTCTCCACTTTGAAGATTAGTCACATCAAATCATCCATACAAAGTGCTATCTTCGTAAAAGTTATCTAAAAAAACGATTTACAAAAGAAGTAATAAAATGCTACCAACAAGACTCGGACCCTCCCAGCATAATCAAACAGCAAGTTTGTTATCCCCTTGTTTTACAAGTCAAAGGAACTTTTGTATTGGGTTTCTTGTGATGTTTTTCACGCCTCGTTCTTGCTTATCATAAGTCGGCTCTTGACCCAGTGGCACACCCTCGACACTTTAATACAAGTTTGAGATTGTTGTGAACTTATCTCGGTCATACGCTGAGCCTAAATAGCTATAGCCTGTTGCTATAGCTCTCGGTTTTCTTTGTTGATATTTTAATTAATGTTTACGAGTGCCCGTTATTAGTAAGTATCTACGTTTAAAGGGTGTGTTTATGGTGGATTGTTAGCACATTTTATTATATAGCAACATACATAGCTTTTGCCACCGTGTATATGACTTTTACTGAAAAATAACCAAAGGTCTGTCATAGGGTATATTTCTTCGAGGCCAGTCGTATTAGTTAATAAAACTTATTTTAAGGTTTGAATACAAAAATGGCGCGCCAAACCGATAATTTCTGTCATGGCTCCGGTGACATGACTCGATGACGTCACACTATTCAATCACACCTAACAAGAGGAACAACAACAACAACACGCACTGTAATCTGTGATTGGTGTGACGTCAGCAGCGATGCAATCAAATGCAGAGCGTTTTCGGACACGTGATCATACATCAAAAAATGTGTAATTTTAATCCCGTTTTTTACCTAAAATTGGCATATTTTTAATAAAAATCACCCGATTAAGCTTTGTTACGTTGTCACTGACTAGGATGAAAACAATTTGCAACTTATATAATTAATTACTTATTTTCAATGTAGCCAAATAGCCTACTCCATTACTCTCGGTGAGGTCATTAAGGAAATCAGAATTATAGTTCTAGGAAATAAATTTGATACTGATGTATAGTTATTATCTCAGAACTCTACAGTTCTGGGATTATAATTATGCCAACGTAATTAATAGGTTTGATGGAAATAATTTTCATCATTTTCCAGGTAATTTCATGCGTGTACGTACCTAGGTATTGTATTATCAAATATGTACCTTAACAAGGTATTAATGAGTAGTACCTACTTTATGATACATGATGATATAGTACTTAAAGATACAGGATGGAACAAAAGATAGAAGAAACTTGAATGTCAAAACCAGATATAAAATTTTAGTCATAGGAAACATTCCATTAAAAAAACCTGCCAAGTGCGAGTTAGACTTGCGCACAAAGGGTTCCGTATCTATAAAAATGGCAAAAAAACACGTATTTTGTATGGGGGCTCCCACACAAAATACGTACCCTTGAATATTTGTTGCCGTTATCAATATCGAGTAAAAACGAGCAAAAAAAATCACTAGGGTTTACTTACACAACTCAAATAAAACCGGCCAAATGCGAGTCGGAATCGCGCACGAAGGGTTCCATACCATTATCTATAAAAATCACCTTTGTTGTATGGGAGCCCCTTGTATATATATATATTTTTGTATTTATTGTTATAGCGGCAACAGAAATACATCATCTGTGAAAGTTTTATGAATAACATAGGCTACTTGTGATACTTTTTGTCCTGGTAAAACACCAAATTCCCGTGGGAGATATACGGGAATACTGAACGGGAAAATTTAACGGGATTTTTATCCCCCTAGCAATGTGAAATTCAAATTTAAAGCGCGTGAAACCGCGGGGAACAGCTAGTTTTCTTAATTAAAGACTAGTGTAAATAATATTGTCATCGCTAACGACTGTAAATTAACAATATTATAATTACCATAGATATTATAGCTTTAGACAGTCCAAGATGGTAGCGACTGCTATTAAGTTCAGGGAGGCAATAAAGTTAGCATTTGCCCGCATTCGGCGATGAATTTCTTGTTCGGGGCGTGGGCGGTGTCAACGCTGGTAGCTTTTTATGAATCAACTTGCAGAGAGGAATATGTTGGATGGATTGATGCAGTTTAAAGGAGAAAAAGACGACATTGCTACAAGAGCAATGATGGATAATAATGGGTAAGACCATACACTCGCTAACATCTTGGACTGTCTAAAGTTATACTATAGTAAATATAATATTGTTAATTTACAGTCGCTAGCAATGGCAATATTATTGACACTGGTCACACTGGTCAATTTATTAAAAAAAAATGGCGTGTGATCTATCTGCAACTTATACACTATTACGAAGTAACATTATCTAATCTGTGGTATTACTATAAAATCCTCTATAAACCAAAAAAGTACTTTTATAAATAAAATGAAATGATTTATTTGACACGACAAATTAGAATTACCATACATTTGAGGAAGAAACTAAACTAGATCGAGTTTAACAGTAAGACAGGTAAGTGCAATAACGGTTAACTACTTAGTACAAACTAAATTGTCGGAAATCTAAAATGAATTGGTTACCTACCTAGTAACTTCCGCAACCTGCCTGGCAAACCACCCAGTGTCGAGCCAAAAAGGTATCAACTCAGCATGTTGCTGAGTAGATAAGTCAAAAATACCTACTCAGCGCTGGTGTTATGTTGACCCTTGTGGAGTAAGTTATATCACCAACGACAAACATCTACGCACACTCCTTTACGTATGTAAACTAAGTGAAATTAGGATTTTAAGTTATAACAGTGTATCATAATTTTCAGTATGTTCATCTATTTAGTTATTTTTAACGTTTTATTCACATGCTATGTTATTTCACACGAGTTATACAAGCCTACTGCTTGCTGCTGCTCCAAATAAACAGCGTAGTTTATGACTATTATAATAACAAATCAGGACTTCTATCCCATTTTATTCAACCCTTCCAGAACAGTCATCAAATCGGGATTAAAAGTGGCGTAAGACCGTTAGTATGATAGTTATAGTGTTTATGGGAGGGCGTATTCCACCATAGGCCTTTTGAGACTATTGTGTAAATGGGAAAGGAAATAAACATAAAATTAATCGTAGTTTTTATACATGTGATATAAAAATATATAATACATAGGTACTCTTCAATACATTGGGAGGTAATTTATCATATCCCTTTGGCATTGAGTGGCCGTATGCAGATGAAATAAGAAAGAAGACAATTGCGTAAACTTTTGTTTTTTGAGGCAAAAAATGAAACCCTAGGCACCCTGTGCGTAGGGTTTACTTTTCTTTGTCGATTTGCCAGCAAAAATCTCTTCGTTTTTCTGTCGATAAATTCGATATCGTTTTGCGGAGTAGACAATTAGTCTCCTAAAGCGAATGGAATTCATTGTTCAATGGGAGTTTTTTTGGTCATTATTATTCAAATTAAATTATTTATAATCAACTCGCTTGCACCCCGAACACCGCTCATGATATTTCAATAAAACCACAACCTTGAGTCGACGTCCATCCAAGTCCATCTGAAATCGTGTGCAGAATATTACTTCAGAATGACTGCACTAAACTCAGCTCAGGCTCTATTTTCCATCCAAGCCATAGCTTATAACTAGATACATAGATGTTCATAGATCTGATACCTCAGACTGAAATAATAATAATAAATAAATCATTTATTTCAGGCAACGTTAGTCTAGTACAGGATGTAAAATACTTAAAAACTACGGCCCATATAAAATATATACCTTATTCTAACATACATAAAATATATACCTATTTACTACCACGTAGAGTCGGCGACGTGTAACACGCGAAATATGGCATCGTTTTTGTAGAAAACGGGGAATAAAATTAGCTTTTTGTGTACAAGGGCATAAAGGCGTAAATTCGGAAAATGTGACTGAAGACAAAGTCAAAACTGCTGATCGGACCAAGAAATTTTGCCAGCATGAAGTTCTGCTTTGCTAATACCTACGCTAAAACCCATCCTATTATTGAGATTTGAAAGCCGTATCAATGGCCTAGAAAACCCTTATAGAGGACTTTACCATATAGTTATAAATTTTATTTATTTATTTATCTTAGGGAAACAAAAAGCTTAGAACAAGAAAATTAAACACCTAACATTAGAAAAAATAAGCTAAGCAGCTTCCACACATAGAAGTGAAATAAATCACGAAGACCAGTAAAAGGACAGCCTAGAAAGCCCTTTAAGTTTAGCCCTTTAGTTATATCAGTGAAGTACGATTGTCCCATTCTCCACCATTGGGTGAAACTAGTTATAGTTTAGGTCTACACCTACTTTGATATTTCTTGAAGTAATTATATTAATTTTGTACTGTGTTAGTTTGTAATATTGTCTATGGACCATTGTTGTCTGATAATAAAGTTATTGAATTGAAATTGAATTTAAGTGGCCTTCGCGATACAACTGCAGTTCACGAAGACCATTCAAAGGGCTTTTAAATGTCAATAAGGGGTTGGTTTAGAAAAATTCCATAGTAGAACCAAGTCTTATAATGTACCATCGCATCGAGCATAGTACGTCGTGTGTTAAAATTCGTCTCGTTGCGCGTTGCGAGCGCCTTCTTCCCCCATACTGACTGCACGAACGTTCGCTGTGTAAGACTGTAACACGTTACATTACGCCCTGTAAAGCTGGTCCAGTACCCACCTTTAGGCTACATTTTATTCCGAAAAATACGAATTAAAAATGCGAAGATGCCGGCAGAAGTATGTTCAAGTAATTTCTAGGTAAACTTTGATATGAATCGTTGACTAAAAACTTCTTCAAGGTATAAGTAACATCATGCCTTACCAGACTTGCGATATACAGGGTTATTGATTTTTGATTGACACTGATTTTGCATGACACTGCGTGTACCGCAAGGTTCTGCCCATCACCACGAATAAGTTTGTGATTACGCCAGGTTCTAATTCTTAAATTTGGTATTGGTAGTAGGTACTTCTCTCCTCTTAAATCCGTAAAATGTTCCATAAAATATTTTTTGAGAAGCTTATTTTGAAAATAATTTTAAAAACGGCTCTACCCTGAATTAACTGTGGGAGTGGGAAATGAATAATTGAAGCTTATACAAAATTATCTTATTAAAAATATATTACGCGGTGATGGAGCACAAATCGAGTTTTCAGCCGCGTAATTATTGTCCGGATCCCAATTAACTTTCCACCTCGTAGGGATCATGAAGCGGCAAAGTTAATAATATAAATTTATTAAATAAACAGGGCAAAAATAATACTCAAGCTTGTAATTATGTTGGCGAGAGATAGCTAAGAACGAAGAGGTATCTGGAGATCTCAGGAACCATGCGGTCGGTCTATTGGATTTGTGCCTGAAATAAACGAATTTTATATTTATTTATGTTTGGGTTTTGTTACTTATTTGTATACTAAAAATATCTTGGATTTTCAATCGGAGTGTAGTCTGTGGTAAGGGGTGATTTCCTTCATAATCGAAACATAAGGAAATTGCCGAATTTCCCATAATGTATGGGGGAACTGAACGTAAAGTAAATGTTGGCAGAAAAAAACTGCAAATTGATTTTAAGCTTAGTATACCTTAAGGTATTGTGTAGGTAGGTTGTACCTTTATTAACCGGCTTCGAAAAAAGAAGGAGGTTCTATGTTCGGTTGTATGTATATTTTTATGTATGTTCATCGTTTTTTCCGTCAATTATGAACCGATTTTGAAAATTCTTTCGCTATTGTATAGAAAATATTCTGCCGAGGTGGTCATATAATTCTTTTTTTTTAAAGACGTGTGAAATTAAGGGATTTGAAGTCAGTTATAGTTTTATTTAAACAATCAAATAGGGTTGATGACAGTACCTAACTAAAAATCACTTAATAGATAGATGGAGATAGATAGACAGAGATAGAGATACATTTATTGACACAACAGAGATACAGCACAGAACAGAAAGGAGGAAAAATATAACAAAAGTTACTAGGCCTTACCTACCTAATCACCCACAGACTAGTTACAAGAATTATCTTAATATGTATCATTATCATTATATTATTTACTGAATTATACCTGACCCATAGATTACGAAACACGTATTATACTTTTATAAACTCATCTAGACTAATTAATATTATTTTGATGAGCTAAAACTGCATAATAGAACAATCCGCCATGACACGTTGTTCACCAATCAGCGAATACTGATTTGTGACGTCACGTTAGGCCCACAATAACCACAGGAATAACTATGGTAACGCTGAATTTCTTCAATAAATAGCTATTTTTAGTTCTTGATAGTATTGTAAATACTAGTTCTAATTTGTTTCTTAATAGAAATTTAAATTAATTTAATTGTAATTTTATTTATTAATACGAAAAGTTCTCTGAAATGGTCATTCTGTATTATCAGATGTTCGTGCATCGGTGACGTCATAGACAGACGCCATTATACCTTAGCCAAACTCCTTGTATAATTTTTGTAAACTAACCACGACACAAATAACTAACACTCACTTCTCTGGCGTCGAGTTTCAGATATAGATCTAACTGTAAGCAATATTTATTAAAGGAAGGATCTCAAATCGAAAAGTAATGTAAATTAGGACGCGGCAACAGAATTAATTTTATGTTAGATAAGGGCGGTTTGTTTACAAAAATTCTACAAGGACTTTTGCTAAGGTATAGATGTGCCACTTGTATTGTAGCATTTTAGACCGAAATTGAAATTGTAATTTTTAAAGCAATTTAAAATTTCTTGCGAAATTATTTTTCTTTGCTTCTGCATAAGATGTTTTTGAATTCAGCAGATGTTTAAAAACATCTTGGAGTAGTTTCTCAAAATCAGAATCATCATACCTTTTATGCTAATATATATATATATAAATATCTAAATGATTGAACATTTTAAGAAGAAGGAAATTCATGAATACTGATTCCAAAGACAAACAAAAGACAGGCGCTAAATTCAAATTTTCTCGAAAGAATTTCCAACGAAACTCTAGTGGGTCTTGTCTTTGTAATTTCAAAGTCTAAGTTAACAATTCTAACACTCCATAACTTACAGTTGGAAAACAATTTTCAACGTAAAGAGGTAGGTCGTCTGACGTGATGAGTTCCTATGAAGTTCCTATGCTGCTATAGGCCTTATGAGAAACGGTTTCCGCATGATATCCGGCGAATAAAGTGGGGCGTACATCCGGTTGGGCACGTGATTGATTTTTTTAATGAAAATGAAAGTCAGAATGTATGTACCTTAGAGTGAGATTATCACTTTTAAAAACCAATTCGATATTAAGACTATGTCCTGAGCGATAAGACCGCCAATTGTCACTTTTTTCTTATTTACTCCATTTTATCTTTGTCTGTTATTTTTAAGTTATGTGTGCAATAAAGAATTTTCTATTTATCTATCTATGTAGTTGGTAAAAGGTTAATTGGAAAAAACTTCGTTGCTGTTTTTATCGTGTATTTTTGGCAAAGGTCGACATTTATAAATCGGATATAATTTCCAACAGTACACATAACTCCACAGCTGTACATGTATCCCTGTCAAAGATAGTCTTTTGTTTCGCTTGGAAAGAGAATGGGTGGTCGCAGTAGAGGTGTTAAAAATCATAGAAGGATGCTGCCCGTTTGTTAGATTCCTTATGTTGACTGTTACGGAATTCACTGTCTCTTTGTTTCATTCATTCCAGAGACGGAAGAAACATTTATTATTATCTCTCTCTCTTTGACGATCTCTTTAAATTTTGTATTGTATTGTATCTCTGTGGCGGCGATCTTTGGGCGAAGTCCACCTGTATAATCAAAAAAATGTATAATAAAAATATGTAATCTTTGTATTGTATTGTATTGTATGAAGTATATCAGTTATCTGGTACCCATAACACAAGCTCTGCCTAACTTGGGGCTAGATAATGCTGTGTGAATTATCCAGCATTATTTATTATTATTTATTTATTATCTCTAATCGAACATAAAATAAAATGCAAGAGAACTAATTAAAAAAAATCTGGAACGCATAACTATGCATTCAAATCCAACTATCCCGCCAGATGAGAAGCGCTGAAATATATCTTAACTAGGTCATTTGTTTTGAATGTTTGTGTAGCCTAGACCTCGTATAGGGCTTCCTACTCGCAGGTAAACGGTGCAGACGGGCAACTTTGTTGCGATATCAGCATCAGTTGTATTTTTCAGTGCGGTGCATTGTTGCAAGTGGTCACTTTTTGTTGGTAGTATTTTTATTGTTTTTTTAATCACTTTTAAAACTTTATTTATGCACTAAGTTGAGTGTGTGATCTTTGATGTTGAGTGACCTCATTGTAAGTGGTGCCGTATTCAAATAAATCATTCGATCTTCGATCAATCACCAATTATATATGCCATCGCCAAAACTTGGCAGTGTGATAATAAATGAAATCCATTTTTATAATATTTTTGTGAATTTTAAGTTTTACGCGGAATCCTAATTGTTTGTTATTGAAGGGAGACACATACAACAAATCAAGGATAATTAAAATCGATCCAGCCGTACTCGAGTTATAAATCGTGTAACTAACCCACTTTTGTTTTAATAACTTACTATTTTAGATTTTGTTTATAGGTACCTAACCTATAAACAAAATCAAAAACAAACGCAGTAAGCAGTACTGCGGTGCCAGACACATAATCGTATGGAAAACGTCTAGCGTGGTCTTTTGTTTAATTGAAGTCTTCGTAAGCTTGCGGTGAGATATGCAGTAAGCAACGAACTGCGTAATGATCAAGAGATCGAGGCATATGGCCCTCCCGGACTCGCTATTGTACGCATGCGGTGAGATACAGATTAAAAGTAAACGCTATTACGTTGCAAGTGAGTGGTCGTACATAACTTTAAGTGGCTCGTCTGCTACGACCTAGCTGAGACATATAACAGGTTTAGCCTAAATTTATCACGATGGATTTATCGTAGACACTTTTGGACATGAACAAATTATTTTATTTCCAGAAATAAGGAACAACTAATATTCTCAGAATGATAGAAATGTTTGAATAAGTAGAGATCAATAGGATTGACTGTTTATTATTTGAATGATTTCATAAAACTCATTGAAGATGTAAATAATTTCCGGAAACCATAATATATATAGAAGGTAGGTTAGATTTTAGGTAAAGGTTTAGGTAGGTAGGTTAGGTTAGAAAGACCAACTACCTACCTACGAGTACCTACATCATGGACTTTCGTCCTTCGTCGGATCTCGACGAAGGACGAAAGCCCTTTGTCGGGGGGCGTCAATGGAGGCGGTTAGCACAGTCCGTGGTGGATGGCACAAACTTCGGGAGGCCTATATCCAGCAGTGGGTAAAATCCGGCTGCGGATGATAATGATTATCATTATACGGGTATTAGTGTTACATCCGTCCCAGGCCCGGCATTACATAGAAGTTTATGTAAGGAGGTCTTTCTCTACATAAACTTCTATAATTTATGGTTTGAGATAACTATCTGCTAATGAGTCCCGTGTTGTTAGAGGTGCGTTAATAAACACAGTGTTATTGGATACGTTAACTCTGTAGTGAATTATTTTCCCGTTGGATATTGGGTACCTAGCTAAGCAATGGTTTTCTGGGGTCTACTAGCGGCCTCCCGATTTTAATTTAATTTTAACAATATACCTAGGTAGTAGGTAGTTCGTGTATTTTATGAAAAATGTCGGCAATAGGTGCAACGTTGGTAATATTTTTCCTATGACACTGGCAATAGGTGCGTCTCGTGAGACGTTGGCAATACTTTCCCTGAGACATTGCCAATACGAGCGCTCTCACTACCGCGTGGTACCGTAGGTGCGGTGCTGCAAGAGTTTCGCAATGACGTTATCTGGTGTACGAGATGCGGAACAGATGCGAAACTGCCGCGGACGCGCTGCGGACCTCGAGTTGCGGCTCTGCAAATTCGATTCCGCGCGGTAATGTGGGACGGGCGTAAGTGCGAGTTGTGATTATCTCCCATGTCCAATGTCAAACTCATTTCCATACTGAAGCACCCTCGACGGAGTCTTTAACCATGAACTAGGTATTGAGCATAAAATTATACGGGATCTTGCACGTGTTAGCATTTCATTAGTGAATACTGACCTACATACTACTACGTTTATGCACGGTTAAAGTTTTATGACGAATTTAACTTTTTAATTTTGGCAAACAGCAAAATTTTATTCTTATTTGAAAATAATTTAGGTACCTACCTACTAAAGTTTCAAATTTGAATGGTCTATGAAAGCTTCAGATTAAAAAAAAACAAAAAAGAACCAATTAGTTATTGGTTATCACAGATTATAACAAAGTAGTAACCTACTGTACCTAGGAGTAAGCTTTAGAAACAAAGAAAATTACTATCAAATAATAGAATTAAATTAAAACGAGTATTAACTTTAGATAAGTTTAGTCGAGTAATGTTAGACCATGTTGTGGCACATTGTGTAACAGAGAGGACACCATATAGATTTTAAGACAATTCTTGGTTTTAGTTTGTAAAATGTCTTCTGATCCTTTCACTGGGAGTCCTATTCATAAACAACTGACGTCAAGTCAAACAAAAAGACACAAAACAACCAACTTCAAAATTACGGAAGCTTGCTCCGCTTCACGTTATTTATATGGACAGCTTTTTAACTACCACCGTAGTCTTTACAATTTTCAGGGCTCGCTTCGCTTGCTCCTATTTTTTCATACTCTCTATAACTTATTTGTGACCACCCGAAAAAGTAACAAAAGCTTCGGCGGGCAAAACTTTTGAAAATCTGTCAGACTGCATGTCACCGTGATGTCACGCCAGTTGTTTAAGTGCAGCTTTATTAACTGCTTTAATTGGAAGCCGAATTTTCAATTCATCAAGTTTTTCATCCACGGTTGTTTTCCAAATTAAATTGACGGTTGGAGCATTTTATTTCAGGCGACACGATATTGTGTCTTTTCTGTTGCTTCGCAGTGTTTTGACTGTAAGATGTCAGCTTCATGGACTGCCAATAACATTTTAAATAGTTGCAACTGTTAGTTATAGTTGCACTGTCCTTCATTGCATTAGGACTTCGATCCGGGCGGACACATTCAAGGCAATAAATTTTTACATTGAAAAATCAACCACACCAAATTGGCTAGCTTGTAATTCTATAGACGATGTTAACCACATTTTGACGGGGTGTGTTTGCAACGAATCGTTTATAAATAGTATTTTGTCATTTAGTTATAGGGATATGGGTCACTGCAACAGCGTTCTAGCTGAGCCTGTTTCGGACACAGCTAGAAGGCTGTGTAGTTTCAAAGGTTTGATTTCGTTTTTCCTTTTAAGCTCACCAGGGCGTCATAATCGCATGTGCGACAAAGCCCTTAATAAAAAAACAGATGTTATATATTATACAAAACAGACACGCCGCTTGCCGTTTACATAGATTTGTTAACGGCAGGCGATGTATGTACCCGGACCCATGTCGACCTCGGTCATGATGACGCGACGTCTGTATGGCCGCGTCTTCGTTAAAGGAAAAAAAAAAGTGCTGTGATGTGAAAATATAAGAAACTAGCTGCTGCCCGCGGTTTTGCACGCGCTTTTCATGATATCCCGGGACGGACATAGACTGCTTGCCAATGTCCGTCCCAGGATAGCATCTACCTTCCTGCCAAATTTCATTAAGATCCGTTCAGCCGTTTAGGCATGAAAAGGTAACAGACAGACTGACAGACAGATAGACAGACAGAGTGACTTTAGAATTTATAATATTAGTATGGATAATTATAAGAATAAAATAATGAAGCTTTGTGTAAGTACTATCCGTCAAGTCAAGTCAAGTATTTATTTTATATATAGCCAGAATCCATACCAATATTTTAAATTCGAAAGTAACTCTGTCTGTCTGTCTGTTACCTGTTCACGCCTAAACGGCTGAACGGATCTAAATGAAATTTGGCAGCGAGGTAAACGGCCTTATTCAAGGTACCTATGTCCGTACATTTTACTTGAAAAGAGCGTGCGAAGCCGTGGGCTGATGGTAGATTTTATATAAAAAAACTCTAGGTTCTCCTTTTCTCTGAGAAACCTTACTAATTCGCTACAAGGGTGCAAGTATATTACGTAACTTTTGCAGTGGCACGTTATTTACTGTACCTATGAGGTATCACTCTTTTAACAGCGAAATCGATGTCGTATCGTACAGTGTAAAATGACGTCCGTCCACACGTCACTACAAATCATTTTGAAGCTCAATGAAACTGAAACGACGGGGCTGATTTATGAGGGCGGAAATATTTTCAGTTCATTGCTAGTTTTTATTGGAAATACAACTTTATTTCGTCGTAATTCGCTTCGTAAGATAAAACACATTTTAGAAAAAAATATATTGAAAAACCCTTTGAAGACAAAGGTCCAAGGACCTACAAAGGTCGACGGGTTTTTGAATATTATTTCCTATATTTTTTACTGCGTCGCCTGAATGGCACCTGAGCTAACAAGTATACTGTGCGTAGGATCCAAAAATTTAGTCCACGAATTTTTTAAATTGAAAATGCTCGTCTTTTGGAAGTGTGGAAAACATTTTTGCAACCTATTTTTTCCAACACGTTATGAAACGAGGTACGGAAAGTAAACCAGTCTTGTTTTAGTTGGATGCAACTTCTGAAAAAATAGGTCAAATCTTTACAAACTTCGTCAAAAGAGCTGCGAGCGGAAACAATACCGAGCGTTTCGTTCATATATATGAAGTTTCTTAAAAATACCACTAAAAAGGAAGTTTTAGTTTGATAAACTCAACACAGGAAACTAACTACTGTACTAAACTACTGAAACACAACGTCTTTAGTGTGAAAAAAAGAATCAACTTCATTTCTTCTCGTTCAATCATAATAGTTATTTGTTATACAAGAGTGCAAAGTTGCTTTTTAACCACGTGCTTAATTTTGATGACCGAGCAAGCGAAGGATTCTTAAATTGAAAAATTAAAATCCTGAGCGTTAGCGAGGAAATCAAAAGAGCACGAGGCAAAAAATGTTTGCACTCGAGTGCAACACGTAACTTTTCATCCTACCTCAGCGAGGAAAGAGTATGTTTGCTCTTCGATATCTGAGTGCAAAAGCCGTTTATATCCTCTAGCGGATAAAAACGGCTTTTGCACTCAGATATCGAAGAGAAAAAATACTCTTTCCGAGATGGGGGGATGATGAAGTATCTGTACAAGTAAATCATCATCATAGATCTTTTGAAAAGTACAAAACAAAATTCTTTCAAAGATCTTTGAGTACAATACTTTTTAAGATTTTCTAATGCACACATTCCTCTTGTTTCAGATGCGATTAAAATGATCCAGTGATGCCCAGTCATGTTGCCTCACGAGGCGACATAGCACCCCCATGGAATAACGGCCATGACGAACTTCACCTACCTGGACTCAGCGCTCCAGGACTTACACTGCCGTCTGATCCCCGGCCAGGGATGTGGAGAGAGCGTTCTAGGCCTCGACTGCGGCGAAGAAAGCTACTCCGAATTCTCCTGCGAGCTAAACTTAGACCTGCAAAATGAGACGTCCTACATCTGCTCCGCATGTAGCCTGGATTTTATCAGCAACGCTTCTCTATGTGGCGTTGGGTTTAAGCTGAATATATTGACGTTTCTCTTTGAGAGCGCTTTGAAAAACTTGTGGGTCAGAATCCCTTTTAACTGTGAGGAAAGTTTAGTCTGTTACGGCGATTTGAACCGAACGTTTGACTTCAACGGTAGTTATGCTAACAATACAGTGGGTGGGATTGATAGCTTTCAGTGTAACTGGGATTTGAGGATTGAAGTGCCGTCTGTGAAAGGATACGATTGGAGTTTTTTGTTTGTGATATTGTTTATAATAGCCGGTGGGGTGGGGAACATCCTGGTGTGTCTGGCCGTGTGTTTGGACAAGCGGCTGCAGAATGTGACGAACTACTTCCTGCTGTCGTTGGCGATCGCTGATCTGTTGGTCAGCTTGTTCGTCATGCCGATGGGAGCGATACCAGGGTTTTTAGGTAAGTTTCCTATCAATTTGATATTTTTGGTAACTGGCTGTTTTCTGTTTACCACATGTTATACAGAAAGATCAATCTATTTTGATATATATTTTTGTATAGTAGTATATAGTAGTAGTAACGGGTTTTTTGAAAAAATTGTAAATACATGATTAACTGTAGTATCTTAAAAAAACCGTCAGTCACTTGTTTTAGGAGGTGATTCTTAAGTAGGAACACCTACCTCTTCTCTCTCTTATCTTTACGAATTTGCTAGAAGCAAAGGGTATCCCAAATATGAACCGTCTCAATTTTTGTCTCACATAGGCTTCCCTTATTGCTATAATCCTGCAAACACGAAAAGGGCGGCGAAGTCAGGCGATAAAACGATATCCGTAGACTATTACATTCATCTATTTCGACAGAAACAGTTACCGCGTTTGAGGAAACCAATAAAACTCATATCAACATCAGAGACATAGGAAATGAAAGGAATATCAATAAAAGCAAAATTAGGAGGAACTTATGTTAAATTGTTTTCGAAAGATGTAAGATACAACTGTATCTTATGAAACGAGTTATTATTATCAAATATCTCAACATTCAAACGATATATATATATATATATATATATATATATATATATTTGTAGTAGAAGTCGATATGTCTACTTCTTATGGATTTTGTCCCCTGAACCCCATGAAGTCTTAAAATGCTCAATATGCCAATAGTTATGCGAATCTAACGACGTACCTACCTACCTACCTACCACTGAAAAGAAGGTAAACTATTTTTGAGAATTTTGCTGGTGAAATTCTTAATACTGTGGTGTAAAACTGTAAAGTAAGAAGCATCCGACTTTGTTGCAAGTATTTTAGCACAATTTTGCAGTTTTACAAGATTTTCACGTAATTGTTCTCAGGCTAAAGTTAAATGAAGCTTTGTTCTTTCTAATCAACTCTTCTTACCTTTCTGAACCTGAAATTGAAAAGGTTATATTGAGCTCTATTGTACAAGTAATTGGTGGAATATTTTTTGCTCAATGACAGTTGTTTCATGGGTCGATTTAAAGCGCCCTTCGACCATCTGGTATAAAAAAACAATCTTGAGCTCTCCTAAACAATACGACAACCATAATATTAGTTCCATGGACGGTCACGCCGCTCTTTTTTTGTTATCGTGATGGTCAAGCGTTTGACCACCATCTCACTTGAATAAGTGATGATGTGGTCTAAGATGGAGCACGCTTTCCCAGAAGGAACTTATTAACCATAGATTTGAAGACTCCAAGATTATACTCTAATGGGAAAACAGACGCTGGAAGCTCATTCCACTTCTTGGCCGTGCTTATTTTGAAGGTAGAGCAGAATTATCAAATATAGAAATATAGAATATATTAAAATAAATAAATAAATAAATTTTATTGATCCACACTGTGGTATATCGACCTGTACGGGTACGGGTGTTATTTTTCTGTGCGTCTGCTGGTCCTATGCTGGAAGGGAGAAGATGAGATAAGGTCGTGCAATGCCTGCGCACAATCCCCAAAGTGGTACATGTAGAACACTGACAGTCTGGCAACGCGCCGTCCGTGTTTAAGGCTTTAGCCTCTCACGCAAACTCTCAGCACCAAAATAGTGAAAATCAAAAGGCCTCTATCTGTCATCGATTTAGGGCCTCAGTAGCTTACTTGTAACAATAGTTCAGTGGCAGGTAAAAAAACGCCTAGAATCACGAATAAACACGACCGAGGGAACTTGATTAAGATCAGTATATTTTTCGAATGTTTTGACCTCTTTAGTTGTAGTCAACCAAAGAGTCCACACGTCTTGTTGCGAGTACTCTCTTTCTCTCACTCTTTAGTTGCAGTCAACCAAAGAGTTCAAATCATTCGAAAAATAAATTTGACATCAGCCTTTTGGCTGGAACTTTTTTATGCTCGCATGGAATTTTTGTAATGGTTTTGTATGTCGATACTACGTAAAGAGTTCAAATTGTTTCTTCTTTAGGTTACTGGCCACTGGGCGTGGTATGGTGCAACATCTACGTGACTTGCGATGTCCTCGCGTGTTCTGCAAGCATCATGCACATGTGCTTTATCAGTATTGGCAGGTATGTTTACCTACTTATTTTATCACCTTGATTTAAACTAAGTCGTCATATTTATTCTCGAAACCTGTTCTTTTATATTGTTTACTGCTGGCACTCCTTAAATGAAAGCAACTTATTGTTCAATTTCGTTTAAATCTGGAACCTTAAAATTGAAATGCTGATCGAGATTAGAAACCTAACCCTCAATTCGTTCTTACTTCAAATTCAACATAATTGTTTGTTTTGTGTTTAATTCCGAGTTTAAATTCTGTAGAACAATGTTCGATCAAATTATTAATTTGGTTTATTGTGAACCATAGTTAATTTATAAAAGGATAAGGATACTAGCTTCTCGAAAGTGGACGGCTGAAATTAGGTGCAATTAGGTCTACCCACCTCGGACATAGTCGGACCGGCGGCAGCGGTGGCGTTCATGTTTTGCGCGTTTGCTCCGGGGCGCCTTATTTTGTGTAAATTATTTTCTAAACGACTACCTACAGCAACGAACTCGTGTTCGTTCAAATAGCTCCAGAACAAAAGACAAAGCCCAGGTATCAGTTTTCACTCGTAAGTAACAAAACAATAAATATAAACTTGACATTTTATAATTATTTCAGCGCTTTATTTCACCATTTACAGACAGGGGTGGAAATATACGATACATTGAGTGCGAAAAAAGAGATGCAATACACGTCGTGTTGCGATTCGATGTGCTAGGGAACTCCCGAATTTGTTTATACATTTAATAGTAGGGTCTTGCTTGCTTCTAATATTGTGGTCTCGGTGCTTTGGTCTTGGTACGTCTTTCAATCTTTGTTTTTTTTTTTTTTTTTAATGCACAAAATTGGAAATACGTATAACTGTGAGCGTGTGTATTTGCGAGTTATTACATGGTCAGTTGTTGAGTAAGCGCTGGGAGAACTACCATATCTCCCCTTTTCTACTTAGATCTAACTCGGACACATAAACTTAGGTACTTACCATCGAGAAATGGCCAAAATATGACAGAAAATCGACAGAAAAAACCGTTGAGGTTTGATGAATGTCGTCTGTAGACAAAGAATGCCCCTTTTATTTGGCTAATGATTGAACGCCATTGTTTGCATGACAGGTGACAAGGTTTTGAAATTAGAACATTGTTTGCCTTTACGAGTATTCATTTATTTTTTGTCGTTATATTTAGTGAGGAAAATATGTTGTTATCTGTCGAATCATTCTAGATTTAAATAATAAAAATTTGTGCAGGCGTGTGATAAAAAGTAAAGGATTCATTTGTTCAACAAGTGAGCAAAACGATTGTTTGGGCTGATACTAAATCCCGAGCTAGCGAAACAGTCTAGAGTAGAGTCACGAGCGTAGCGAGAAGCTCTAAATTTGACTGCTGAACTAGCGATGGATTTAATAGGCACGAAACAAAAACATTTGCTCTCGAGTTAAATGTACAACTTTTCATCTCGAATAGCGAGAAAATATTTTATGATTAGGTGAGTGGTGAAAAATGAATTTAATTTAAAATGAATTATTGTTAGTACATGCATTGATTCAAATTTAATGCGGTCACTAAAACACACTGTTGAACCTAAGTCCCTATGTCATAGTTTTTCCATGCTGCGTGAACATTGTCAGATTTCCTATTTTCTGTGACGTCATGAAACTCTCGCACATTACCACAAAGGGATTTTAAATGTCTAGCTACGGTTATCTCACATCTAAGTCTTTGAAAGGTCAATCGTGGGTAGGTACTACATAGACGTAAAAAGGACTAACGTACCTAACGATGCTTTTCAATTTAGCAATAACGTTAGTAATATAATAACGGATAAATTGAAGCTAAAGCTTGCTAGCAATCTTACCTTTATAACGCCGTCGCAAAAAAAGATCTAACATTATTGAAATAAGTTTAATATTGCAATGATTTGTATTCAACGCACGCCCGGCACTACGCCAGTATGTAACTACGTAAGTACGCATAAGCACTTACAGCTGCTAAAAGGTATGTCACTCAGCAGTCCTACGGGATGTAGCCTAGTTTTTTACGGAAAAATTTACACTTCATATGGTTGTACGTGATTACTTTTCTTTATGAGCCGACATGGAAATACGACATGGAGTGATGTTGCCGTCGGTATTTACTTTTATTGGTATCATATCTCGTAGGGGTTAACGAATTCACTATTCATCCTCGGTGGGACCCGCAAAGGCACGCCGCTGCTACCGCGACTCGGACCCGCAGATTGACTTCTGTGTTGATTTTATGAAAATAATGGATTTTTGATAAAAATATTACTTAGTTTGAAATAGTAGATGGTGCATCGAGGACTCAAAAAGGTGAAACTAACCGGTTTGGTTGTCAAACAAGGTCTAGATCTCAGTACTGGGATACCCGTAGTAAAAAAGTCGAATACCATAAACATCATAATTTTTTCTTTGTTTCATTAAATGTGTAAAGACGATTCACATTTAAGGAAACAAAGAAAAAATTACATATCTCCGTTACTAAATCAAGAGAGGGCACAAATTTAAATCTTGCATTTTTTATTTTTTACCCGACTACCAACAGGGGAGGGTTATGAGGTTAGCACCTATGTTTGTATGTTTGTATGTTTGTATGTTTGTATGTATGTGGCCGATTTCTTTGTTCCCACGTAGCGCTGAAACTACTGGTTCGATTTCAACAAATTATGTATCGATTGATTCGTCTCAATACCCCAATGGTTATAGGCTATAGGATTTAGGGCTCCGACCCCGAATAAGCCTTCAAAACGCGTATTAAAGTTTAGGTAGCCGCAGGCTGCAGGCCCCATAGAGAAAAATTACAATACCTACGACCTATTTTCATTTTCAACTCTATGCCTATCAAATATGACCGATACGTCATTCTATTTTGTCAATGTAAATGTTTCAAACTTTTATAACTTTCACGTAGTCGGGTTGTAGTTTTTAACTTTATCTTGTTGAAAACTTGTTATAACAGCGCATTCAAATGAAGACATGTGTTATTTTGAATTTATAACGTTTTCTATACTTTATTTCTTATATTTCACACAATTCATATATTTTTTCAGCCATGTTATTATGAGTACCAATGTAATTTCGTACCTACTCATAATCATATTCATTAATTTATTAAAATATTGCTGGTTTAAATTACTCTGATATTTTATAACATTAAAATACGTGAATTGATTGAAACGTTAAAAGTCAATTATTATTCCCGATTACGATTTTTTTTGGGTTGTGCAATTTCAATTTTTCTGCCTCCGTACTGCGATACTCAAGCGACACTGGTATCGCTTCGGGTTTGTATGGAAAGCGACAGAATAGCGATAATTTTTCCTGTATTATGCAAGAGGAGTTGAATGACCTGTATTGCCACCTTATTTGACACTTAGTATAGATGAAGACAGCTTTGTGTACGAGAATAGTGGAAGTGGAAGCCAAGAATATTATGATAATACTAACGGTAAAAGATTGGTTTGTGTTTCAAGGATTTCAAGGTTTTAAAAAAAAAATCAGGCTTGTTTTGATTTTCCAACAACGGGTCATCTTCTAGACCATAACTGATAAGCCAATAACTTAAAGAGTGAATAGGTATCATCTAGACCTTCGTGATACAACGTCGGCCACATCTTCACTTTCCATCAGGTGAGATTGTGGTCCAACGAAGGCCAATGGACTAGAAAAAAAAAACTTTTACTCTATGATTTACGGTAGGTACATTTACCACGAGGTGCAGTAAACATAAAACCCCTACTTTTTCTAGAACCTGTTCGAAAATCAAAAACCGATAACTTAAACCCTTGCTCTATGATTTACAGTACCTTTTGTCCAACCCAAATAGAAAATTCCCGAACAATATTGTATTACAAAAATATACAGCACTGAATCTGCGATGGCCATAGTTCGATTTAGAGAGGCGTTCCTTGTCGTTTTTCACTCCATAGCCGTTCTGAACAATTGTTGCTTATATCGGATGCGTGGCACGTCGTGCGTAGAGGGTCTACGGAATCCAAGGCTTTGCGGTACTGGACCAAAACGTTTATACGATCTGCAGATATTTGTTTCGGGTTATCTGGGTGTTTTCTAATGGGTGTTTTTTAGTAATTTTATGTACCACATGTATAGTTTTTTATTACTAACTCGAGTTATGAAAAAAAAAATCTCTTCTACCCTACTTCAAAAAGTCTCTGTCCAAAAGTTAACCCTTCTAAGCAAGTCACGCGTAGAGCGGTCTACGAAACCATAGCGAAATTGCTACGTCATATTTGTGTTTAGGAATAAAAAGTCACGAAGAATTTGTAACTCGTGTTGGTAAGAGGATGTCATCACACTTTACAATATAAATGCGAAAGTTTGGATATTTCGATGTTTGGATTTACATTTTACGACGAAACGAATGAACAGACTGAAATTTTGCATAGCTTCGCACCTTCCCCTTCAGCGCAGGGTTGCTCTTTCGTTTGCGGGTTCGAATCCCGTCGAGATCGTAAATTTTTGGGATTTATTAATTTCTTAGAAATTACCCAGAGTACTATAATAAATAAAAACCTTAGAATAAATATCAGATGACACATTCCTTAAACGAGAAACATTTGGGATTCATAGGGATTACTTTCTTTTGAGTATCATCAAGAAAATCTTTCTTAAAGGTAGCTTCAAAGTCTTCAACGGTACGGATCATTGCCCTACTCACGTTTCGCTGAGCCGACTTCAAATTACGTCAAACGACGTCAAGTTACGCCTGTTTGACAGCTCTTCGTAGTGACACCGCCGCGCGCTACGTAAAATATGGGAACGTCAATTACGCATGAAGTAATGCTGGAAGGGTTAATTTCGTGAACAAACTTGCAAAATGTGGGGCAAGGTTTTAGTTTTTGAGCATTGTCTCCTGAATTCTGTCAATTTTATCTACCGCGGTTTAGCAAAATTGTCGCAAATCGGACCTTAAAAAACAGTTTTTACAGATCTGGCTCGGTGCCGGACCAGAAAGAACCTATCATCAGCCTATATTGGCCCACTGCTGGACATAGCCTCCCTTAATGAGCGACATAGCGCCCTGTCTTAAGCTTGCCGCATCCAGCACTTGATGGAACCTATGCTCCACCCAAATTCTATGAGTATTGTCTAGACCACCCATACTCAACCTAAAAATCACTATCTTGCGGTTGCGGGTTCGATTCCTGACTCCCGGTTTGTATGATCTGCAGTTATGTGTTTCAAGTTTTCTGAGCCTATTGTATGTTTAAAAAATAACTACCTATGTAATGTATTCTATAAATCAATCCCACACAAGCTCTGCTTAATTTGGGGCTCAATAGCGCTGTTTGGATTGCCCAGCATCATTAATTAAATTAAAATTAAATTAATTTTTAATAAAAATTTAATTATTTTAATTTTATTAATTTAATTATTTTTTAATAAAAATTAAAAAAAAATTAACATTAAAAAAATTAAATTAATGTTTTTTTATAACAACGTAGTTTATATTCCATCAGAATGGGACAGATTCTTGTCAAAATAAACGTACCACCGCACTGGTGCCAGTTCTAAACAGTATGTACCCATCACAATAATATAATAGGTACCCAAAACTTAAATACCCACCGTAACATTGACCCTTCCAACGTACAAGTGTAGGATTTAGGATAGCTTCAAACTTATTGCAGTTTATGTCAAAGTCCGAAAACAATAAAATGTTACGCACTCTGCAGTCCGGGTCATTTTACGTCCGTAATAAAGAAAATCGGCCATTACAAGTGACATACAGACATAAATAAAGGTTAACTAGTTTGACTCAACCAGGCGTAGTTACTTAGAGGTATGATCCGGAACTCTAAGCTCTGCGCACATTAATCCATACCGCTACCACCCGGCACAGAATTGTGCATTTAAATTGGGGCTTAATCTCGTTATCTTTAGATACATTTTACAGTGCCAAAATAGCTTCCCACAAACTTCTTATTCATCTTATTCTGCCAATACGAAAACCATCTAAATATTATGATTTTAAGAGGTGAACCTAGCGTGTTTTCTTGTAAACTAGGTCTAGATCTCAGTACCCACGGGATTCCCGTGGTTAAAAACTCAAATTACATAAAATTCTACATTGTTTCTTTGGTTCCTTCAACGTGAAAACAAGATTAAAAAAATACGATATAAAAAAATCATGAAATTGCACTGTTTTGCACATAATTTGGTCGAGATCTTAGGAACCCGGCGGTCTATTGAAATGACATATGTTTTGATTCGTAGGTTATTACTAATTATTTGGTTCCTTGAGAAAGTTTTTTCATAAGTTGTGTAGTTTTCTTGAAAATAAACAAAAACTCTATTTTTGTACTTGCGCCGTTCCAAAAACGCATGCTCTATCCTGCTCCTATGAACGCCTTTTTGCCTTTTGTCGCGGGACAAAAACCGATAAAATTCGCCGAAAATAAGCGAACCGGATCCACACACATGGTTTGCGGCTTTGCGTGCACCATGAGTGTGGAGAAGTTTTATGGATCTGGTATTCTACAAAAAATAATAAAAACCTTAGTTCCTACCTTAGAACTAAATAGCATAGACGTCCTAGCATAGACGATACTAAAGATGAGGTAATGTTATGACGATACGACGCGCGACACCCGTCGTGACGCTATGACACCGCCCTCTTTTCAGCCTTGTCAAACTTCCAAATCTCATCGTGATACTACTTACCTTTTTTTAAAGAAAATCTCATCGTGATATGAAAAGAATCCTTTTCTAAGATTTTGAAAATGGAATAGCGTCGATGATGAAATCTTCCTTAATGCACCTACACCAACATAGAGGGTTGAACGAACATGCTTATTGGCATTTTCTGAACCAAAAAGTTCGACCACACTGAAAAATAGGGGCTTTGCGTGGGGCTATCAAATTAATCTGACATAGACCGCGCATAGTTTAACATAAAAATCCCCACCAAGTCCCAAGGTAAATAAGAGTTTTTTTTTTATCCTGCCATTCCCTGTATCTACTAACCTAGATAGGTTTTTGCTCTAAAGAGATCTTTATACGCCTTTCCCAGAAAACACAGATTAAAAAAGTTTGCGAACATAAATTACTCGTAAAAGCTCTGTTATGTATATTCCCTCAATGTCTGTGGTACAACCTTTTCACAATGGATAGCCAATTTACTTTACTACACTCAGTGGTAAGCTTAATAAAATGCTGCTCCCGTTAAATCCACTTCCGGTTTCGTTTCCGTCTCGTACGTTCTGCGGGTAAGATCGGGTTAACCACTTTGAAAATGCAGATTTTAATGGCGCGCTATGCATACAAAAAGTAGTTTTTCATCTACACTGTAGCTGTAGGTACCTAGTGCATTCACGATCTGCTAAAAATATTTGAATCCTTATTTAATTTGTGTCCAAGAGTCCTGGTATAAAGGAAATAAAGCACATTGATGTTTGATGTTTAGTTCGCTGTTCTAATTTCGAAATCAGAGGTTCGAGCGTCGTTTCGCCCGAGATTTGCAACCTCAAAATGTCATAGGTACTGTTTTTTTTTCACTTCGAATTCGGCATTTAATTTTTTTTTCATGTCTGCTGAAAAAGTGTGATAGATAATATAGCGCAGCTCGAGTTAAGGCACCCTTTTTCATTTTTGTCTGAAGTCATCAGCCATTACAAAGACATTTGTCCTCGAGACTCGACTTTTTGGTATTCCATTTATAAAATATCTGAATTTATTTTTGAAAATGGAACTAAAAACACCTGCTTTGTGAATGTTGGATGTTCATGCCGGTGCGACAATACGATTGTACGGCTCACGCTAGTTCGACTTCGCATTAATTTTGAATCAAACTAAAAGACATGACGACATAGGACCGGATAGAGCCCTAGGCAAAAAAAAACACGAGTAAAAACTGAAAACTGTGTGTGAACAAGTCAAGCTTGAAAACCAATTTTATACAAGGTACTAAGTATTTCATGTAACTGTACCCACTGTAACCCACTGCATTGCATTGTATCCAAATTGGCAAATTGGATCTACGAGATCTTCAGTCTCTGTAACAAAATCACAGTTTTAGTAGTGAAATAAAAGTGTATATCTGACACATTGTATCTGTCACAATAAGAAAGTTTCATAAGGATGACATTGTGACATACTGCCAGCTTTATTGCATAGAAATAAAATGTACAAAGACAGAAGTGTCACGACAATATACACCTTATTATGTGTCAGTAACTTGTCACTACGAGCTGACACAACACTTGCGAAGTCGTAACAGCATTCATTTATCATTTTTGAAAGTGAACCTACTACGAAAATGTACTGTCGGCTGCTTTAAAATCTAGGTAGGTAGGTATTTTTTACTACTTTTTCATAAAATAGAGTGCTTATTGAAAGGCTGAACGTGTTCATTCCAGACAAACGCAGTCTGCGATGGCGGCCAGCATTATTTGCCTTGTTTTCTTTCGCTTGCGAATAAATTGAAGGTACTGCCTGCCGCCGCAGGCCGCGACAGTCTGGGTCAACATTATAATGTCAATATACCTGTGTGTGACATTAATACACACTAAGATGTACCTACAACTTATCTGGTGTAGCTGACTGTACTTGTGTTGAATCCTAAAGGAGCAACATTCCTGACTTTCAACTAAACCAAAACTGCACTATATTAGAGGTATTTTTACACTAGGTAAATGCAAATATAACTGACTCTCAGATGACATTGCGGCTCACCGGTTGCTTTGGTAGTAGTTGTACCTACTAGTTGCGTAGATAGGAACCTACAAGAAACTAGTAGGTACAACTACTACCGAACCAACCGGTTATTACTGCGTGTGATTCTCTAGAGATCAAAAAGAAAATTATTTAGAGGGTATTAAATTAACATGTTGAGTTGAGGTTAATTCCCTTATTTATTGAATTCAAGTTAAAACAACACAGTTTTCGTTATGACGATTTATTAATTTACCACAAGGTTTATGTTATTAATAAAACCAACCATGAAAAGACACGTAAACCTCGATAGTGAAGGTTCCAATAACATGTTTTACTATCATTACTATTTCAGTGGTTTAGTAGGGCTTCTATTTATTATTTCAGCTTTAGTACCGATTCCGTTTTCTACAAATACCTATAGGTATCTACGTTTATGATTAAATATATTTCTAGGACGATGTGTAATAAAAATAAAAGATCTTTCGTTCAGTATTGATATCTAGAAGGCGTTTTAAACATGTTTTTCTAAAGTTATAAATAACGGTTTGTGGTAGTGCTGTATGGGTATTAACGACCACCTTCAAATTTAATCCTTGTTCTGGTACCGAATGAGAACAACACGCATATCTATGTGAAGCGGCGCTTACAGGGAGTCGAAAAATAGAATTCAGTCAATGGGGCATTTAAAAAAAAAGAAAAAACCGTATCTTAGGGTCAGCTCAGACCGAGAAGCGATGCGAAGCATCTCTAGACGAAGACCGGCGCAGAGCGGTGCAGCGGAGAGTTTTTATTTTATGTATACTAGTATACTTGTCTCACTATACAGGTGTGACAAGACTACTACCGAAAAATTAGGGGATGCAATCAGACCACGATTTTAAAAATATTTAGCCAACAAAAAAAACGCGAACATATCTAAATAACTATTTAATTTAAATAAGCAAAACACAAATAACGCGCGCAGGCCTATTGAGTTATTTCAAAAGTCGTAGAACAAACGTTGTTGCTGATGATGCTAGGAACCTGGTCACCGAAGGTTGCTAGCACAGAAATCATAATAATAATTATTATGATTTCTGTGGTTGCTGGTCTTTTAAAAATAGCTCTGTATAAACGAAACTAGATAACTGTTATCTAGTACCTACCATTGAGTCAAAAGTAAGTACTTCAATGTCTAGTACCCATTTGACGACCGATGTGGCGCGGTAGGCGAAGGTCTGCCTGCGACGCAGGAGGTCGCGGGTTCAATTCCCGCCTCGGGACAAATGTGTGTACGATCTGCAGACATTTGTTCAGGGTGTTCTGGTCGTTTTCTATGTATACTAAAAAATATCTATCTATGTATTGTATTATATTATATATATCAGTTATCTAGTACCCATAACACAAGCTCTGCTCAGTTTGGTGCTAGATAATGCTGTGTGGATTGTCCAGCATTATTTATTTATTTCTCAACTCAAGAGTAGGTGCAAACGCGAGTTACACACGCTTGAGAGGAGATATGACTTCTTTAACACAATCATAAAAAAATTATCATTTCGTTTTCCCGCTTTCCCTGAATGATGGAACAGACGACACGACAGCTTCTGAATTATACATTGGTAGCAACGTCGGCAGCCGACAAATCAATCATCAAGCGAAATGTGGTAAAATGTCGAAGGAAAAACTCTAGCCTTATTTTTCACACGATTACAGAAAGAAATGTGTTTTGTGATAAGGGCTCAGGCACACAATGGGTTGAATAGAATTTATGTGGCTTTTCAAGGAACTAGGTTTTTTAGACAGGCTTTTTGATAAAACACTGTTTTTACCGGATTGATCGCGTATATTAAAAAAAATATATATATATATGTATATATAATATACGTTATCAATCCGGTAAAAACAGTGTTTTATTATGAGTTCTCGCGAAAATAACCTTAGAATATACCAGGCTTTTTGAGTTATGGGTTGATGGGACGTTGGAAAGGTTTGAATTTTTGTGGGTAGTATAAGAGCCGATATACACTCAAGCTGCTAGTCAGCAGTAAGCAGCTTCAGTTTCAAAGCGTTTTAAACTTTATCTTGAATAATGTTAAGATCGAAGTAGATCGTAGCCGCTCTGACCGGACGCAAGACTGCTCGCGGCGACGCGGGCGGCCGCTCTATACCCTTTCCAACCTACAAGCAATACCATAATTTTATTAGGGGAGATAGAGTTTTGTTATTGCATTTGAATTTGGAACCGCTCGCCGTTGCCCTGCCATTTCAGTCTGAATCGGCCCTAAGACTAGTCGTAGTAGACTCCTTGAAAATGGCTTATCCAGTGTATGTGTAAATGAACCACTAAAAAAAAGTGTAAAAAAGTGCCTGAAAAATGCATTTAAAATTTACATTTTCAAGTTGCGCGCGTAACTTGACGAAAACGCTGGACGCAGTGGACGCTCTACTGCTCTGTAGTCATGACGTCCGTTGGATGTGAGACCTGAACAAATACGCTGATGTTGCTGATGACAGTTGATACTTTTAAGTTTGCGTACACAGCCGTATGACACACAACATTGCGCTTACTATTTCATGGTGTTTAAAAATAGATTATAAACTAGAATCTTTGAATCGATTTTAACGAGTTTTAAATTTATTTTAATATTTTATGCATTAAAACTAAAAATTTTCGCTGCATCGTACCACCAATTGAATCTTAAACTTACTCTATAAGGTTCTCATCAATTCTGCTCCGAGATGTTGAGGAAATGAGGTGTTTTCCTCCAGACCGGTGCACAAGGAACGTGAGAAGAATATCTCACTTGGATTGAGCTAGTTGTTAGGGGGCATCTATAAATTACGTGAGGGGATTTTGGCGATTTTTCGACCCCCCCTCCTTTTTTTAAATATTGTATTAATATTTTTTTTCGCAATATAGTTGTAAAACCAATATAGAAGTCACTAAATATTGACATCTAAGTCACAGCATGAACAGTTTAATGCCGGACAGTGAATTTATAATTTTCAGTATAAATCCTATAACTTAGACACCGACTTGACGTTTAGTTTGAGGACACCCTTTATATCGCAATAAGTGAATCAAGTCGAAAAAAAGCTACAAGTTAAAAGCTTTAAAGATATTTATAATTCCTGAAGCGTTCAGCAAACTGTTCGTGTAGTAAAGAGATTAATGGATGCAGATGGAACGGGAGACAGAAAAACTATGTCAAGTTCTTAATAAATTGCTTCTTGCACTCCAATGCTCAGCTGGCTTAGATTTGATGCAAACGAACTACCGACAACTATATACAAGGCAGAGAGAATTGTCTACACGGGTTTTAATAGAATAGATGATGACGACGATGTCCTCCTTTTTTTTATTGTCCATGTCGCCGTCTGCATTGGTGCGGCCCCATGGGTTCCTCTTAGTTTCACCGCGGGTGCGGTGTTACTACTACTACTAAATAAAGGATGGCGTGCTTTACAATATAAATTCAAACTATTAATACTAACAAACATAATACCAAAAAATCTATTACACTAATACACACAACATAGTTATTTGTTGTACAAGAGTGCAAAGTTGCTTTTTAACCGCGTGCTCAATTGTGATGAACGAGCAAGTGAAGGATACTAAAATTGAAAGAAAGGAATCAAAAGAGCACGAGGAAAAAAATCTTTCCACTCGAATGCAACACGTATTTTTTCATCCCACCTCAGCGAGAATGAATATTTTTTAAATGATGAGCAAAAATACTCTTTCCAAGATGTAGGATGAAAAATTTATTATTAGTAACTCTTAGGGACATAATCTAGTGTGACGTGACATCTAAATAGTAATTAAAGACTTTCCTTTTAAAAGCGTGATGTGATGTGGCCTTCTTAATATCCACTGGCAAATCGTTCCACAGTCTAATACCTTTTCTATTTCTTTTTCTATTTCATTAATGTTCCATTTAATGGTGGAAACTTTGCTGGTTTAAGTGTTACTTTAGTAGTTTTTGGGTTAGTTTGTTTCCAAAATAAAACTGTACAATTCGTGGACAACGGGGCTGATTATACTTATAATAAGACTACTTAAGTTTCAATTCTGTTTACAGTAAGACCTGAGTGTAATTGTTTGTTGTGAATGAATAAAAATAAAACAAAACAAACTAAAAAGCTTGAGCAGTGAAAGAGTCGCTGTTAAAAGATGTTCTCTGGACCTAGTGATGCAAGGAGCAAGGTATCCGATGACCTTAGAGAGAGACCGTGGGAAGAATGTATGAATCTAAGTAAATCTAAGATACCTACTCAAACTCAATCGTATTCTCGTCCACAGGTATTTAGGCATACGCAACCCGTTGAAGAGCCGGCACCACTCCACGAAGCGCGTGGTGGCCATCAAGATAGCGCTGGTGTGGCTGCTGAGCATGTTCGTCTCCAGCTCCATCACTGTTCTAGGTGAGAAGTACTTTGAACTCTAGCTGAGTAGAAATAAGAACCTGCCGAGTACCACGTTGGTCCCATCACTGTTCTCTACCCCAATTCAAAAACCTGGATGTTTTTTTATATACAAAGTGGTAACAAAACCCAATAAAATATTTAACGACATTGGTATCATCGAAGCAAAGCACAGAAGCTCGATACTGTTTTTCGTTTTGAATGCTCTCATTCATCATTTAATTAATCTCTCGTTCGTTTTCGCATTAAAATTTTAACATATTTCGCTGCACATGTTAGATTATCCGTTGTCGAAGTTTAGGTTTTAGTTATTAGTGATAACGTCACTGTTACCTTGTTGTTTTCTGGTATTGTTATCAGTTTTTGTTAAGTTTTCATTGTTAAATGTCTTTGTTGATATATATCTAGGATTCTAAATCGGAGTATAGGTGTAGGTACTTTGAATTGTACGTATGTACGGTAAGCTTCAGAGAAAAGTATCCACCCACACTGTTCGATGTCACTACCAAATGGTGAACCCCTTTTTCTGCAGCTGACTGTACTATTGTTAGCATCCCGCCCAGGTTTCGTGGTATATAGAGCAGGTTGTATAAGAATTTTTCTATATTTTATATACCATGTTAATTCCCCAATCATTATTATTTCCAATGTACCTATCTAACTAATGACTGGTGTGCGATGTAATAGGGATCATATAAATTATATTAAACTTAAACTTATAGAGGAAAAAAAATATGCTGGACAATTAACTTACACTAGCCTCCCCAAGCTAAGCAGACTTCGGGGCTACGATGATTACTTTTAAGGTGATAAGTGTGCGATAACCTTTACCTTTGGATTTGCATAATAGTCTAGCTACAGAATTTGTAAATAAGCAGTTTTGTCAGCATTTACACTAAATACTGGTTGCATTGCAACTGTTGCAAGCGTCTAACTCCCGAATACTCAAAGGCATCTCAGATTTAAACACGTGTCAAGGGAAGAAATTTTGTTAGATTTTCAGTGAAACTAAAAAACTAAAACAAAAAAAACTTAGACAAACTACTACTATACTACTACTGGTATTTTCAGCTGTTTGAGAAAGTACTTACTACATAATGCATTGTATTAATTAACCTCCACTAAAAATTGGTAGATCAGTGGGTGTGTTATTATTTCTACACATAAAATACACACAGGGTACATCATAATGATGATGATGATGCGGGTATTGGTCAGTTCAGTTCAGTTCATTTATTTTATAATGGAAAAGCGGTCCGCCCTGGCTTTCCATGGTTATATTCTATTGCCTATGTTCATCAGGGATAACGTAGGATTCTGAAAGAATTTTTCAAATCAGTCTAGTAGTTTCAGAGCCTATTCAATTCAAACACACAAACAAATCTTTCCACTTTATAATATTTAGTAAAGATGAAGTACAATGGATTAAGTACATACCAAGACTCCCAGTTCTATAACAGAAGAGGTTAAGAAAAAAAATGCAATAGGCCGATTAACTATTTTTGGTAACACAAAGAAACTATAAGTAAAAAAAAGAACCTATAAACACCATGCCTGATTTTCGATATTTTACAATCTGTGTAAATTCAGTTTCTTCTCTATATAGGTTGGAAACGCTCCAAAAAACGGGCACGTCACGTACACACAAATTGATTTTTATTAGAACCTAACAACTTCATAGAATTTATCGAAAACTACTTGGTCTCTTAGTTACCTCTGTGGTGAGGTGGGCGAGGGTCCGCCTGCGACGCAGGAGGTTGCGGGTTCGATTCCCGCCTCGGGACAAATGTTTGTACGATGTGCAGATATTTGTTCAGGGTGCTCTGGTCATCTTCTTCTTATGTATTGTATTATAAATATTATGTATATCAGTTATCTAGTACCCATAATACAAGCTCTGCTTAGCTTGGGGCTAGATAATGCTGTGTGAATTGTCCGACATTATTATTTATATTGTTATTTATCTATCTAAGAACGAAATATTTGTGTAGTCAGCGACAAAAAACCCTGGCAGGGCCAACTTTTACATTAATGGATGAATTTGAGGCATATCCATATTTTTACATTTATAAAATTGCAAATTGGCATTGACCTAAAGAAAAATAATCAATGCTATTCAAATTCTTCTAATTGATGCTCAAATGTTATTTCGATAATTCTAAATTTGAAATTACCATAAAAACAAACATTCGTTCTCATTTCAAAAAGTTCACAATCAAATAAAAATAATCATTGATCAAACGTTTTCCAAAACCTCATTAGAAATTTAGAATAAAGTTATCCGGCAACGTTATTCTAAATTCTAATTTTGTTGAAGTGAAGTGAGATGAAAGCAATCGATCGAAGTCGCAAATTGATGGCAATTTCGTGAGTTATCCAACAATTTACATCTTACGCCTCTGCTAATGTGGAATTCAAATTGAACACATTCTATCTGGGGCTAATTTTCTATAGGCCTGACTTCTGAGTTATGCTTTTTGGCTAAAAGTGCGTTCTTAGTCAAAAGCGGAAGACGGTTTTGATAGCTTTACAGAAAGTTGCATAATCTCACTAATATTATAAACGTGAAAGTTTAGATGGATGGATAGATAGATGGATGGATGTTTGTTCCTTTATCACGCCAGAACGGCAAAACGGATCTGGATGAAACTTGGCACAGAGATAGATTATAGTCTGGAATAGGACATAGGCTTTTTATCCCGAAATTCCTACGGGAACGGGAACTACGCGGGTGAAACCGCAAGGCGCTGCTAGTAATATTATAAACGTGAAAGTTTAGATGGATGGATAGATAGATGGATGGATGTTTGTTCCTTTATCACGCCAGAACGGCAAAACGGATCTGGATGAAACTTGGCACAGAGATAGATTATAGTCTGGAATAGGACATAGGCTACTTTTTATCCCGAAATTCCTACGGGAACGGGAACTACGCGGGTGAAACCGCGAGGCGCTGCTAGTATCCAATGAAGGAATCGAGGAAGTAAATAGAATATTCTAAAAAAAATTAACACTTTCGCTTTCCACCCAAACTGACCCTTCAGAATAAGGGTGTGTTTTGATGTGTTTGGTTAACAAAATATGTAGGCCTAAGTAGGCACGTGCACTTCCCGTTCGTCCCACCAGCAGCCTCGTCCCACGTCGGACGAATGGGATTTCAATTTTAATTTACAAAATTTTATCCCGTTCGTCCAACAATCGACATTGACGGATATCAGTGGGCGAATGGGATACTAAAATAATTAGAATTCATTATTATATTTACTCACAGAGTAAATGCAACGAACCAAATTAAGAACAGGAATAAGTTGTACCTTCCTAAATAAACTGAAACTGACGTAATTCCATTCGTAAAGTTCCATGAAAAAACATGACGAAACGCTTTGTTTATACTAAGCTCTGGTTCCTAAGCTCCTCTCACTAATTTTACCTACTAGGGAGCTTAACCTTAGTAGATGAATGTCACTGCCATTTTTCACCCACAGAATTAAGCAATAGGCTACTTGACTACTACTGGTAAATAATTTTATCGTATTGTCTGATAAAAATAATGCATAATGTAATTAATATTTCTTCAAGGCCAGTCGTATTAGATATAAAATTAGTTAGTTATTTTAAAGTTTGAATAAAACTAGGAGCGAGAGAAAGAAAAAAATGGTAAAAAATTACCATTTTTTATGAGAACAAACAAAAGTTACTACCTTTCAATAAAAAAAATTGTCATTGAAATCAGATGTCATATAGTGAAGATAAAAGATAGCCCCCTTTTTGCTGTTTTTTGGAGGAACTAAGACTTTAATCAAGAAACCCAGATGACTAAAAATTCTTAAAAAATCGTAGAATCTGTACACCAAGTTTCGTCCAGATCGGTCGTAAAATACGACCTGTAGAGGAGTACGTACACTCTAACAGAATTCCTACTTTTGCTAGTAATTGCTGAGACGCTTCGCTCGCTCGGTCAATAATGACGCGCCAAAACGATAATCTCTGTCATGGCTCCGGTGACATGACTCGATGACGTCACACCTCACACCACACCTAACAAGAGGAACAATACACACTGTAATCTGTGATACGAAAATGTGTAATTTTAATCCCGTTTTTTAGCGAAAATAGACATATATTTTAATAAAAATCACCTGATTAACAACTTACCCATTTAGATTGCAACTTATTTTCAATGTGGACGATACACGATTGACAAAAAAAGTGATAGAGTGGATACCTATCAATACCTACCTATGAATTAATTAAAGTTTATTGACATTTGTTTGTAATATTTAGTAGTAGAATAAATGGCTTTTTATTTTATTTTATTATTTTATTAAATAGCCTATATAGGTTACTTGTTTCCGGTTTTGCATGTATTTCCCGATAAATAGTACCTAACCTATAACAGAGAATATTATCCGTGATATATTTAACGTGTAGAATGGACTTATGCTCGTTCTTGGATGGAGGTGGCGCTATTTGTTGGAGGGAGGCCTATGTCCAGAAGTGGACTATGGGCTTATATATCATCATCATCAGCCCTAATGAAGCCCTAATCAGCCCTAATGAAGCTCAGAATGGATGCTCTTGACCTACCACCTGACCAAGCTTCCTCACCTCGCTGCCGCGTCCTAGCGTGTTTGGTTTGCTTTCCAAATGCAAGGGATGTAAGGTGCACGCACAAGGCGTAGATGTCATGTGTAGGTACTTAATAATTTTGACAGATGACGCCGATGGTGTTTGATATTTTGATTGTTTGATCATGAACTTACGAAATTTCTTCTGTTTTGAGGTTAAATTTTACTCTGTGTATAAATCAGTTTCCATGGAATTGAAGAACATCTAAATGTCGCCATGGAACAATAAATTAGACCATAATACACATATTCTGGTGACTGAGCTGTAGCTGGCGAAGGTCAGCCTGTAACGCAAAGGTTGCGGGTTCGATTCCCGCCTTGAGACAAATGTTTGTGCGATCTGCAAATATTTGTACCGGGTGTTCTGGGTATTTTCTATGTATAATAAATAATATCTATGTAATATATTGTGCTACTCAAGTATATCAGCCATCTAGTACCTATAACAAAAGCTCTGCTTAGCTCGGGGCTAGATGATGCTGTGTGAATTGTACAGCGTTATTTATTTATTATACATAAATGTTCTAATTCCTTGCAGGACTAATCAACCGGCAAAACATAATGCCGACGCCAGACCTCTGCGTCATCAACAACCGATTCTTCTGGATATTCGGTTCTCTCGTCGCGTTCTACATACCGATGCTGACGATGGTCGTGTCTTTTGCGCTGACTGTACAGCTGCTGAAAAGGCAGGCGATACTTGCGGCGACGCCTGTACCTGGAGGCACTCAAAGAAGGTATAATACAATTAGTGGCCGAAGGGAAGCTAGTCGCAAGAAAGCGGTAGACCTAGATCTATTAAATAGACTTTATAGGAAAGGTTTTAGGGCTCCATTATGAATGTAAGCGAGTTAAGTACGAACGACACAAAAATGTTGGGACCAATCAGCGCGAAATATCTGGAATATTTGTTCACCGACTACAAATTTAACTGAAGATGAACTTGAGTTGTTTAATTGAAAATGTCATGAAGCTAAAATTTATTTACTAATGACTACAAAATAAATTATGACAAAAAATTTACAAATAGGCCGGAATGACAAAAAAATAACTAATATAATTTTCTATCTGTTGCGGTCGAAATCACATGAAATATGGTATTTTAAGATTAAGGACAAATTCTTGTAGTAGAGAAGTGAAATCGGTGTGGAACATTAACTCAAGGTAAGTTTGATTGTTCTATTTTGTCACACTCGAAGTGAAAAGTATCGTTTTTCTCGCGGGCCAAAACGAAACACGAAAAACGATACTTTTCATTTCGATAACTCGCTCTTGTCATCCTCCCTCACTTCGCTCGGGACTAAAAACAACCTCGTCTCTACTGAAGTGGTTTAGTCCCTTGTTAAAAAATATACTAACGTTTCCATAGAAACTAGACGTGTGAAACCGCAGGCAGGAACTAGTTATTTATATTAATTTAAGTTTATTTTGGTCTGTTGTTTGTTTTTGACACTAATTAGACAAGATAAACAAAATGTAGCGCCGAAACCCTTTTCCGGAATACCAGTACATTTATATTATGGCGGAATTACACACTCCTCGCGCAACCACGAGACTGGAGTAGCTACCGGCGGCGCTACAGTCCGTAAGAGGTCCCAAAGATTTTCGATGGAACCGACTACGATTTCGTGGCTTAGTTGGTTAGAGCACACCCGTACTGAGAGCGAGGCGCGGGTTCGAGTCCCGCCGAAATCGATTTCATTTGGGAACTTTTTTCATTTCTTTGAGTTTAATTTATATTGAATGCGTTCAATTGCAACAGCAAAGTTGTACCTTTAGCTTTAAAACTTTCTAACAGAACTTCCAATCCTTATTTTAAAACGATACTTCAAAACGGCATATAATGCATATTCAAAAGCACTACAAATGCTCTCTATGAAATAGCCGAGTCAATCGTTTTCCTTTGCACTTCAGTTCTCTTCAATACGACCAGTGCTTCTCTACTTTGTCCAGTCAAAGTACAGACGGGGACAATGGTGTACAGTCGAAGTACAATCGAGGACAATGGTGTATACAGCTAAAAAAGTTTTTTATTCCGTATACCAATTGCCGGAATTAGTAAACGGAATAAAAATATTTTTTCTGCTTTTCTATAATAATATTATAACGGGGAAAGATTTGTTTGTTTGAATTGAACAGTATAAACTACTGGACTGGAGTAATCCTGGCCGACGTGATTTGTTTTTTCTGACTGCTTATTTTGTAAGCCTTAATAAATACCTATACGGTATTAATTCTGTACGGTGTTTAGTAACTTCGAAGAATTTACCATTATTTTATCACTCAGAATTATTCTGATTCTGAAATGAAATGATTAAACACGATCAGTTGCATGCATCGGCGACCAAAACCAACGCACTTCACGCAAGAATGGGTAGATACTCAGGTAAATCTAAAATGCACCGTGTCCTAGACTTTATATAGTACATTCTACCTTGAGCTGGGGTATAGATAAGCACCTGATCCGCTGACAGATTATCATCCCAGCACGTTTTCCATCTGGAGTATAAGCTGACTGAAATTAATTGTTTAAACATCAGGCTAAGAAACTAAAAGCTTGAACCAAAGAAAATCTATTTATGATTCAAATGTATGCTGTAAATAAAACCATACAAATAATTTACTCTAACATAGCAAAGGTGTCTCCACCATGAGAACCAAAAGGTTCTGCCTTCGTGTTTTAACTCTTATAACTTACTTACTAGAATCCTAAACTTTTCAACCTCAGCAAAAAAAAAAAAAAATTGCCTCAAAATTATTTTCCGTACAGTCAAAACATGGGTTTTAGGACTCACTTTACCTGGCTTTAGTAGCTCTATAAAAATTTGAGCTGATCGCTGGTTTTATGGTTTTATAATTTCAATAGAATGAATGACATAGCCCAAATAGTAGGACAGTTAGATAAAAGTAAAAGAAGGGAGATGAGGTACTACCTCGAAAGTGTATGGCTCAAGTCAGGGTCAACTATGTTTCCTCACCTCAGTCATAGTCGGCCCGGGGCGGCGCGGGCGGTGGTGTTTGTGTTTCACGTGCTTGCTACGACGCGTCGTAAGCAAGTCGAAATCACACAAAAATATACGTCGCGACGTATACTTTTGTGTGATTTCGACTAAAACACTACGACAATACCCTCGTGTTTGTTCAGCAGGTGTACAAATAGCTCCTAAACAAAAAACAAAGCCCAAGGCATCACATATTTTCACGCGTAAGTAGATACACCAAACTTTAAATTTTCTGATAATTCGATACCTTGATATTATTTCATCTGTGACACGGTTCAGTTTTTGAGTGAGTGCTGGGAGAACGTACCGTAATCTCCCTTTTTTTACTTTTATCTAAGGTGGGACATATTGATGAATCTCTTTTTACTAGCCCAACAATAAGGGCTAAGGGATCGAAGGATACGTCTGAATAGTTTCCTCAGACCTTCATTTATTTCTGTTACGTCGTTTTCCAAGCGTTAATCCCCGACGTATTGGAGCTATCGGATTTTCGACAATAGCTTTATTGATGGGGCGACATCAGCTATTGTGACCACGGAACTAATTATATGGAAAATTAATAGGAAATGTAGCATCGTTTATTTGAACGCATCTTCATATGAAACGATTTTATGGGTTACAATATCGCAGGTAGATGGTTCGAATTGACGGTAAAAAAATTAAGAACTTTAAATCAATAATTGTAGTAATAATTGTTATATGTATTTACCCGACAGCTAAAGAAAGGAGGCTATATTTGTCTTCCACTTAACCCTTCTGCAGGATCTCGGCTCTTACGATGAGCTCAGGTGGAGGGGTCAATTCTTTGGTTGCGACCGCCACGCCAATTCCCATAATTAAATACAATGAAACGCACATGTTAGAAATCCATCAAAATTTAAATGCAAACACTGACTTAAAATTATGTCCCTGGCAGTTGCATCCAGCGCGTTTAGACGCCATTTTAGTACATTAAGGCTTTGTTAGTGAAACGTAATACGACCTGGAACTGTGCCAACCTGAAATGGATACTGACAACCCAATTTAGAACTTAAATTCGCTTAGCTAATCAGATCTTGCCATTAGAAATTTTAAGGGTCCTAGATTGTACGTCAAGATGTTGAACGTGTAATTTACGATTTTTCATCTGCTTGTTATAATTTGAAGATAAAACTTTTGAAACTATCATGGTTATTAACAAAATATAACAATAAAGAAAATGGAAACAGAAGGCTATTAAAATGTTTTCACGTGTAAGAAGAATAGTAGAGACATAAAAAGTGTGAACAAGCAAAGTAAAGTAAGGTGTTCGCCTTAAAACGTTTACACAAGGTTGCAATTACTATTGCAAGCTCGCGTAAACCATTTTTACTCTTTTTTGCTCTCACTAGAGTCAAACAAATCGTTTGACAGTTCAGTAAGTTATTGGTATAGCCTTGGAACGTTGGTATAAAATATTTGGACTTAATTCTTTTAGAAGGTAAAGTATATAAAATCGTCAAGAATGGAAGAATGGGTTCCAGAATTCTATTTTATACGTTTTATTTCATAAAGAAAATCAGAACATACATTATAGTTAAGTGCTTATGAAGCAAAAAAAAACACTTAGGTCCCTTTTATAAAAGCTTGCTCAGTCATTGATAAAATGCTTGACTTAGATTTTCTATGGCAATAGAAAATATACTATTATAAGCTGAGAAACGCCCTAAACAAACACCAGTGGCGACGCTCCTATATAAAGCGCGCAGGCAACGGCGCGCCCTCACTTTGCTCGCGTAATTTGCCCTGTGCGGACGTTGTTTTTGTGGTCTACTGTAATTTGTGAATAAATCATTTTCGGCTACTTTGTAATTTCTTTTTTTTAAATAAAATTCGCTTAGGATTCCCAAAATCAGAATTGGGATAAAAGACTCATTTACCCACTAAAGTCTTTGTTTTTGATCCGTTGATTTACAAAAACAACATCCGCAAAGTGCTTCACTTTTTACCCCACGTGTTATTTTTCTGAATATTCTTGGTGTTGTGTTCTGTGTGTGTGTGTGTCTATCTCTGTGTGTGTTGTACGTGTTCCGAAATGGACAGGCCTTCTCGGTCACGTTCACGCGAGCAACGTTCGCGGAGTCCACGTGGGCACTGCTCTCCTCGTAGCGAATCACGTGGTCGCCGTTCGCGTAGCCTATCGCGAGCACGTGCACCGCGTCGCAGCAGACAGCGTTCAATAATTAGCTCTGTTCACAGCCAGGTCACGATATGCGACGCGGTCGCGTGATCGTGACTCGGTTTACGGCAAAGACGGTGAAGCTCAGTGGCGTGACCTCGGACATCGCCATAGCCGTGATCGAGATGACGGTTACGATCGCCAAACACCGTCGTAGCTGTCGGAGTCGCGCTGCCGCCGCGATCGTCGTAGTAACGAGTCATGGCACACCATATTGTCCCATGTACAAACTTAGTTTTCGAAGAGGGGTTGTAGGTAACTAGTTGTCGCAAGGTGCTCGCAATCTTTTGCGCCGCCGTCGCCGGTGCCACTACCGTGTCGGAAGTATTGAACCTCGTGTCGAATCCGGAATAAAAGCTACATTGAATTTGAATTTCCTGATTCTGACTAGTTTGCGCCGAAGCCAGTAGGACTAATCAGGAATAACTCGTATTCCTCTTGTAGATACCAACATGGACAACAGGGCAAAGTTGGCTAGGAAACGGGACAATCGCGAATGTCTTTCTCGAATAATTAGGAGGTTGTTTGAAACGAGACGCACCGCCCCGAAAGGCTAGGAAATCTCGTAGTCGACGTAAATGGAACCGATCCCATTACACCTACACGTCGCTCGCGGTCCCGTCATCGTAGACACGAACCAGGGACTCGCCCTCGCGAAGGTTCCGTCAAGGAAGTGTTAGGAGTAGAAGTGTTACGTGCTATCCAGGTTAATGTGAAGATACAGTGTTTTTGGTGATGACAGTACATTGTAGTGGTTCGATGCCACGTGTTTTGTTGTTGCTATTTTTCCACGGTAGGAAACGTTCATAGAATTGTGAATTGGGTTATTTCCTATGCCGCTATAAACCGTACCTACATAAGTTCCCTACCTACTACTTGTATTTTTGGTAAACAAGATAGCTAATGTGCGCGACTGTGAATAGGCGAGAACAAACTCGTAGGTAGTCGCAGTTACGATTGACGTCGTCATCGTGGCAGATATAGTGGCAGCTAGGTATTTGCCTATTTAGAACCACCCCCTCTGCGCAGTAACCACAGTCGAAACGCAGTCACCGCTGTCGAGATTGTGATCAATCCCATAGCTCAAGCAAGGTTAGTAAAGTAATGTGCTTCGTGTGTGACAGTTCTTTCGCGTCGCGTGAGGTAGTTCCTATAACATTTTAAACAGTTTGGAAACAGTTGCACTATTATTCAGACGCGATCAACAAGCGAAGGTCCTGGACACGAACGAAGGACAAACGATGGTTAAACGATTGTGAGTTCTTTCTTGTTAGTGTAGAAGTCGTACCTACCTTAATTAAAGCTAGGTACGAATTGAAGATTTCTTTGCGCTCGAAATCTTGTACCTGTACTCGAGCCGAACTCTGCATAGAATGTTTGTAAACGTTACCCATAATTAGCCTAATAATCACTTTGTTGTTTACTTGTCGACAAATCTACACTACTCGTCGATTTGAGTTCATTCCTACAATGCAAAAGATGATGATTTTGTGTTACGAATTGTTTACACCCATTATGAATGACTTCGCTACAGTATGGTTGTATCAAACAAGTTCGAGATTAAATCCTCGACTCTGGTAGCTTTGACTTTGGACAGAAGTGATTATTTTGGACAGCTGGTTGAACATGGTCAGGTGGGGCCGAGCCGGTTATTGATTTGTATTCCTAATGTGTTGATTTTTTATTTTCATGCCTGCAACTACGGCATACGTCTCGAGCGTGGCCTGCGCGACTTGCGTACTGTTCGGCGCAGCCTTCGCGTGTCAGCGCGGCCTGCGCGCTTCTGCGAGGTGTGCCTGGTGAACAGCGCGGCTTGCGCGCTCCAGCATGGCCTGCGCGCACCAGTGAGGTGTGCTCGCTGTCCAGCGCGGCCTGCGCGCTCCTGCGAGGTGTGCTCGCTGTTCAGCGTGGTGTGCTCGCTGTCCAGCGCGGCCTACGCGCTTCTGCGAGGTGTGCCTGCTGACCAGCGCGCTCCTGCGAGGTGTGCTCGCTGACCAGCGAGGCCTGTGCGGTCCAGTGCGGCCTGCGCGCTCCAGTGTGGTCTGCGCGCACCAGCGAGATCTGCGCGCCCCTGCGCGCGTCATCTTGGCGCTGTCCGGCGTGTCAGGCGTGCTCAGCGCCGTGTGCGCGGCTCCTTTCCACTGTCTGGCGTAGTCTACGTGCCTATAGCTTCGTCCACGTGTTGTGCGCACGCTACATGCGTTGCATTGAACGTGTCGCTGAGGTTGCAAGTACCTGGTGTCTACAAGGTTGATTGCAGCTGCGGTCGTTCCTACATAGGCCAGACTGAACGCACGGTCGCGGAACGCGTTAAGGAACACAGCAGCGATTCCATCTGGCAACACTGAGCTGAGCATGTAGTAGACTCAGGACCCAATCACTGGATTGAATTACACAAACCGCAGGTCATCTGTAATGAGAGGCATTACTACATGAGAATGGTTCGGGAAATTTCAATCGTGAAGACGGTTTCAAACTCTCTGCCTCGTGGAATCCAGTTATAGCAAAATGTACTCATTGTAGACCAGTTTCTCAGTGCGTCGCGGACACTGTTAGTGTTGTGTGTCGTCCGAGTGTGCAGATGGACATCCCTAGTTTAGAAAACCTAGTGAGGGTAGCTGCAAATAATGTTGCCCCTGCTTCGGAGAGGCTTTAGCTCCAGTACTCCAGTCATCCTGTGACCACGGCAGTGTGTAAACCTGTAGAAACGTCGGGAAAAATAAGACGTTTGACCCGTGAATGAGTGGCCCTAAAAGTGGTCAGCATGCAGCCGAGCGGTCGTGGTCAACCTGTTTTGCAAAGCGGCAGCTGGGGCGAGACGAAGCTGTGACTGTGGCACCTTTGTGAATGGCTTCGGCTATGTCACCCTTGTGAAATCTTTTCGGTATGCGACCAGAATCGCCCAGTGGGGTGAGTCGATGCCGAAGAGTCGCTGAGAGGTATTCATTTACCTGGGTACTCAGTGTGGAATCTTTTCGGTATGCGACCTAAATTGCCCAGTGGGGTGAGCCTATGTCGAAAAGTCACTGAGAGGTATTCACTTACCTGGGTACTCAGTGTTGTTTAATCGTTGTGAAATCTTTTCGATATGCGACCTAAATTGCCCAGTGGGGTGAGCCTATGTCGAAAAGTCGCTGAGAGGTATTCATTTACCTGGGTACTCAGTGTGGAATCTTTTCGGTATGCGACCTAAATTGCCCAGTGGGGTGAGCCTATGTCGAAAAGTCACTGAGAGGTATTCACTTACCTGGGTACTCAGTGTTGTTTAATCGTTGTGAAATCTTTTCGATATGCGACCTAAATTGCCCAGTGGGGTGAGCCTATGTCGAAAAGTCGCTGAGAGGTATTCATTTACCTGGGTACTCAGTGTGGAATCTTTTCGGTATGCGACCTAAATTGCCCAGTGGGGTGAGCCTATGTCGAAAAGTCACTGAGAGGTATTCACTTACCTGGGTACTCAGTGTTGTTTAATCGTTTTGCACGTTTGGGTCGACCCTATCCTTTGTTTACTCGGTACTTATTGGTTTGTGTTCCTTAAGGAACATAAATTGATAAGACTACGACTAATTCATTATTGGTGAACGTGAATTCTAACTAGTGCTAACATTACCTAACACTACCTAACACTACCTAACTCTGCTGGGTTCAGTTTGGCACTCAATATCACTTTTGTAATCAGACAAACACTTTGCAGATACTGCTGATGGTCCTGTTGGCCTCCGTGATAATGATCATTCCTCAGAGTTCGAGACCGACCAACCAGAATCTCCAAGAGTTAATGAAACTAGTGGACCTACACCATGTCCGAGATCGATACCGACTGCGGACACCGATGAGCCTGGACCATCTTCACGATCCATGCCACCATCAGATGATGAAGAGGAACCTGGAAGGGACTCCAGGGTATCAGGAGAAGCCGTATAAGCTGAGAAACGCCCTAAACAAACACCAGTGGCGACGCTCCTATATAAAGCGCGCAGGCAACGGCGCGCCCTCACTTTGCTCGCGTAATTTGCCCTGTGCGGACGTTGTTTTTGTGGTCTACTGTAATTTGTGAATAAATCATTTTCGGCTACTTTGTAATTTCTTTTTTTTAAATAAAATTCGCTTAGGATTCCCAAAACTATCTATACTCAAGTATAGATCGATAACTGAGCATGGTTTCATAACACGGGTACAGATGACAGAATAAAGAAATAAATAATGCTGGACAATTCACACAGCATTATCTAGCCCCAAGCTAAGCAGAGCTTGTGTTATGGGTACTAGATAACTGATATACATAACATAATACAATACATAAATAGATATTTTTTATTATACATAGAAAAACGACCAAAAAACCCTGAACAAATGTCTGCAGATCGTACACACATTTGTCCCGAGGCGGGAATCGTACCCGCAACCTCCTGCATCGCAGGCGGACCTTCGCCCGCCGCGCCACATGTCGTCACAAGTGGTCGTCAATGTTACTTTGATACGGGTCTTAGTGTTCGTTCATACAAAAAGTCCGTATTTACACAAAAATATACTTTTTCTTTTGTAAATTAATTATTTTTAAGAAATTAATAAATCCCAAAAATTTACGATCTCGACGGGATTCGAACCCGCACCTTATTATTTTTACTTTTTTGTATTAATTTTTCTCATATAGTCGGTAAAAAACAACTGACTTGTTTGTAAATTAAGCTATGAAAAAATATTGTAGGTTGAGAGTTACACGTTTATAAAGATTTTCCGGTTCCCGAGGGAAATTTATAGCTCAAGATTTTCGGTTAGGTTTTCCTGTAAAATATTAAGTCCTTAATTTCGAGTTTCCTCAAGATTTTCAGGAGTCCACTTGCTATTTCCTTTCATTAACATCATTTTGCATCAATATTTCGACAAAATTCCCATTTTACGGTAAAGTTTATTATAGTATAAAATAATTATGATTTTCTTAAAAGGATTTTTATGAACAGTTACGGAACCCCAAATACTTCTATCTTTAGTGAGTCAAGAATAATATATTATACTAAGTATTGAGCACAATACATTTTTGTATCAATTTAGATAAGTAGCATCCACTATAGGGTTGTCAATTCGACTTAACATAGAAAACTCCAAATAGTTCTACTTAGCGAAAACTACCAAGCTGATAAATGCTGAAATATAATTTGTAGGTAATATTAATAGATGTTTCCTACTAGCTATTTAGAACACTATAATTCTATTATAAATACGCAAGTGTGAATGGATGTACGAATAAAAAAAAAAATTGTAACATTTTCATGCGAAAATTACTCGGGCTCAAATCGGGCTAAAATTTGCATAGATATAGTAAGTCTAGACCAAGAATCACATATAAGCTCCTTTTTATCCGATAAATCAGTTCCCATGCGACAGAAATAAGCTTTAAAAGTTTCCAAGACACGAAGCGTTCGAGGTTGCGGGCAGAAACTAATGTTATATAGTCAAAAACAGAAAAACAGCAGATTTTGTGAACATCTAAAGTACCGAGGGGAACGATGGGCTAGTCGTAACCACTTCAACTATTTCAGTTTTGATTTTACAAATGTTAAGAGATGAGATTCGTTTTCATAGTTAGATATTCGCTAGAACATTGTCTAAAGCTGCAAAAATAAAGATTACCCTATAGATTCAAATAAAACGCTCATGCTCTCAAAAGCCTTTTTATAGTAATTGGGTGTAAAAATCGAGAATACTTAGTATAAAAACGTTTTACAGAGGTCTTACTCCATCCAGATATTGTAAAGTATCAGCCCTATTCATAAAGGCGTATAAAACCCTGGTAACGCAAAGATCGAGAATATTCCGAACAAAAGGACTACGAACGGAGATTAGTGAACAAAGAAACTTTTTCACTCCAAATGCTTACTTTTGCTTATGTAAATGTACACTTTTGTAACAGTAATGTGCTTTTTGCTGATAAAATAAACAGTAATTGTCAGGTTTACAAAGAAATGTAAATATAGAATGGGCTTGTAGGATAAAATGGGAGTCGTTCTGATTTTTATATGTTTTTCAAGTGTTATCTTGAAACAAACTTTACTTGTTATAAATTTATACAAACCTACTCAGAAAGTTGATTATTCCTGTGCCAAGTCCGAGTACTGAAAAACAGAATAAAATAAATATTTTAGGGGGCTCCCATACAACAAACGTGATATTATTGCTCGTTTTTGCTCTATATTGATAACGGCAATAGGTAGACGCTTGAAATGTTTACAAAATATTTCGTTATATATTCACTTTCAAAAAATAACAAAATTAAAATAAAACAAACATTTAAGGAGGGTTCCCATACATAAAACATGTTTTTTTTCCGTTTTTCATGGTACAGAACCCTTCGTGCACGAGTCCGACTCGCACTTGGCCGTTTTTTTTAAATCGCAATCAAAATGCAGCCACTGAACAGCAAAACTATTTCAAGTGTTGTATATTTATTTTATATGATTTTATTGATATTGCACTGTAAGTGAATATGAGATCGATATCCATTAGAAGTCACGAGTACGTCTGAATTGTTCGGCTGCTGCTGTTGATGTGGGTAGAAAAACCGATTCCATAGACATTTTCATAGACTAAAGATTTATTGACTTACGTCTCTAATGGATATCTCATATTCACTTACAGTGCAATATCAATAAAATCATAGAAAATAAATATCTGAAGTTATGCACAGAGCTGCTATAAACTTCTTAAAATAACAGCCCAATCAATCTTGAAGTTTATTGCTAGGCATCAAGTCATAAAATGGTCTGGCAAACAAAGCAGATCCGATATCGGAGAACAAACAATTACATTGTGTTTATTGTCTATAGGTTTTACCGGTGGTTTCGCTTGTAATTTTACAGGTGCCAAAAGTCTGAGTACCTAACCACTGCTCATTTTTGGTTTGATGGAAAAAAGAAATAAAACCGGCCAAGTGCGAGTCGGACTCGCGCACAAAGGGTTCCGTAACATTATCTATAAAAACGGCAAAAAAACACGTTCGTTGTATGGGAGCCCCCTTAAATATTTATTTTATTCTGTTTTTTATTATTTGTTGTTATAGCGGTAACAGTAACAATACATCATCTGTGAAAATTTCAACGGTTTAACTATCACGGTTCATGAGATACAGCCTGTGACAGACGGACAGACGGACAGCGAAGTCTTAGTAATAGGGTCCCGTTTGTACTCTTTGGGTACGGAACCCTAAAAATACCTGACCAATATCTTCTGATAATGTAACGGACTTTTTCGTTTTTTTTAGAATAACTTATTGGGTCTAAGGTTTTTATTTATTATACTCTGGGCAAAACCTCTCGTCAAAGAACTAAATGTAAATTTGGTCTTTGAGCAGAATTGGATAACTTCATTGTTTCCTCTGTAGGTGGCGCTGACGGCGTAAGTGCCGAAAGAACTCCCAAAGATTTTCGGGCCGACTAGATAAGATCACGTAGCTTAGTTGGAAAAAGAGCACCCCTGCGCTGAAGGGGAAGGTGCGGGTTCGAATCCCGTCGGGATCGTAAATTTTTGGGATTTATTAATTTCTTAACTTATTGGGTGTTATAATCGTTGGCTCCTTCAACCAACCAAGAAACTTACAGACAGAATTTCACTTTCACATTGTTTGTTCCAAGAAACTTACAGACAAAATTTCACTTTCACATTGTTTGTTGAAGTATCTCACGAACGTTAGAAAATCTGCAAGGATTTAGTCTTTATAGCTTCAAGAATAGGGTGTCGACATTTATTGTCGGTATATCGTCGAGTTTATCTCAGATTGGTTTTGATCATGCTTACATTAAGTTTGGTTTAAACGTAAAGCTTGCAATACGCTTGGGTTTAAACCCAAAGTTATTTCAATAAAACAGAACAGCTTGTATTTGGTTTGTGCCCCTTTTACACTTTGTCAAGAATTAAATAATCCGATCCGCCCGGCGGGGCGGGGTGATTATAATAATACCCCTGTGTGAATTGTCCAGTATTATTTATTTATTTATTCTAGTGATCATTTTGTTTCTTTCATTCGAAAACTTAATACTTATGTTTCTGGTGAATAACTATATATAATATTTGTCCAAGTCAACCTGATTTTTTATGTAGGTACGAGTCTTTTCCTAAACCACAAGCCAAGTCAGTAATCGTTCCACTTTCAAAACTATGAAAATGAATAATACAACGTTGCTTCCTTCAAGTACAGAAAGGATAGCCCCCTTATCCTCGACACAAAGGAGATATAAAAATATTTCTAAACCATCCATCCTTTAGAAAATCAATTTCTCATAGCCTTAATATTTTCTCTAGAGAACATATTCTACGATATCCGAGCATGATTACAGAAATCCCTAAAAGATCGGGCCACTGACTCAGATTATTATCCACACAGAGGATACCATACATTTTTGAAACTCGTTTAGATAAAGGACCTTTGTGAGGCAAATCCTATGGGATCGGTATTAGATTGAATATTGTACCTGCAGGTTATCCTTTGGTTTTGAGATAGGTAGGTTTATTTTGTAGTCAAAAAAGTATCATATGAATACGAATAAGATCTTTATTTGTAGCCAAGATACAATCTTGTCAACATCATATGAATGAGAGTCTTCTTTTAGTCCTCTTTTACTGATAGAGTAAGAAGAGAATTGCGTTTATTAACAATAGGAGTCTACACATTAAAGTTGCCGACTCGCTGACAAGTTGAAAAGACACCATGGGCTGCCTACAATATTCAAAGACCGCCGGGCTGTTTTGGCGAGTTGTGTGTTGACGCCATTAAGTTTTAGATGTTTTACGATGAGATAGAAAGGAAAAAATCTTGACAGAATCACGTCCCGTCTCCACAAAGGCAGTACCTATTTTCCCTTGAACCATTAGCCCGGATTTTTATTTTTATTTGATTTTATTCGGAGAATAAGCAGTTGTACATTACTATTTATGTAAACTTACGACTAAACTATTAACTATTAATATATCCTCGCATATAGTAAATACTGGATCAGATATACTGGATACTGGATCAGATATATTTCCGGTGAACAGTAGAGTTTCACACTCATTCAAAGGAAATTATTGCACGTTCTTATCATTGAAAACTGCCATAATCAGCTCTCACTGTACTTCAAAATAGTCCTTTTAATAGTTGTCCGTGCATCATCATAAGATTGGAACAACGGTGTAGCGCTGTTTCGCACCACAGGTTCGTACCTACCACAAATGGAACAACGCATCATGAATAAGATTCCTTCCTTTCTATGCAATAAGAGTCGTCAGCGCGGAGGTGCATCAGAGTGCAGTTCCCCCATAAACCTCATCTTCTCTTCCAGACAATGTGGGGGCTTCGACAACGGCCCTATCCAGGGGGCGCGGCGAGCCGGTGCAAGGAGTTCTCCAGACCTGTCTCCGAACAGGTCTATGAGTAGACAGCTTACCTGGAGAGTCACCAGTGCTGCTAGGTAAGTTTGAGCTACACTAACTAGTAACTAGGTACTTGAAAATTAAGTGAAAACGTTTTTGGTCCTCTCTTTATACCCATAGGTTTACTGTAAGAAAACTCTCATGGATTAACTCGCTTTTGTACACATGTTCTTTATTTGTTAACTTCTGAGTATGCTATAAATTTTGTGTAAAGTATCTGAACAGAAAACCTTGTGGATACATCACGGCTTATAACTACGGTGGTGTGATCTTTCAGTGGTATGTTGAGTTTGTCTCTCCATCGATGCCTTAGTCTGGTGCCAGTTAAATACACAGGATCACTGCCACTGCTTGGTATTATACACACCCTAGACTATGTCGTAATCAAATGGTCAAAATGTTATAGAGCCAACTAAGATTTGCCTAAACATTTTTCAAAGTAGGTATTGCTGATCTAGAACAAGCAAAAAGTTTTATTAAGTACCTACCAATTAAAGAATGCACTCCATCGTATACCTTTTTATTTTCCCAGCATCCCTCACAAATCCATTGTTCTCGTTCGCCTCCTAACACAACATGATTAAAAATGTACGCCGGCAATTTCATAATACAAAACTTTTCAACAGGCAACAGCGGAATAAAATCGGCATGAGTGTGTCCCACCCCCAGCTGAGTTATATGAACGGATGTGGATCTAACACGAGCTCTGGCACGAAGCGAGGCAAAGACGTGGCCACGCAGACCCCACCGAGCATCGTCGCTGAGACCAGGCGAGCTAGACTCAGGCCGTTGAAGCTGATTACAGCTCCTAATGCATTGACTTTGAGGTAAATTGTCTGCTTGGTAAAATAGTTTGAAGTACGAAACACATCAGGTTCACTTTGCTATATTACGTGCTCTCTATTTATAGTCAGAGCTCATTGGAGTTAAAATGAACGATGTGCTGCAAAAAGCTTAACATAGCTTGGATCGCTTATAACCATCATAAATTTTGTAGTAAGTACATTGCCATAGATATTAAGACCGTACGTACGTACATTATTTCTAAATAGGAGGTAATTTTTTGAGATTTAAGTTAAAATACGAAATAAGAGAAAGGAAGCTAGACTAATGACAAATCTATAATTCATAATAAGCAAAACCTGCAGTCAAACAGTCGGTACCAACCAAAACTCAATCAACTCTCAATACAAGAAAATTAAATTCCATTTCGTTTAAAACTCCGAGACAGAACTCGAAACAAATCGCTATCAGTTATTGTGGGAATCAATCGGAATCCTAAGAGACCATTGGGTTTATGATCGGATTGACCTCGTCTTTGAACAAACTCACCTTAGCATATCCATCCATACGTACTATGCCTACTAATGTTATAAATGCGAAAGTCACCCTGTCTGTCTATTTGTCTGTCTATCTGTATGACGATCTCTCTATCTATATGTCTGTCTGCCTATCTGTGTGTATCTGTCTGTTTATCTGACTGTCTTTCTGTCTGAATTTCTTTCTGTCTTTCTGTCTGTCTTTCTGTCTATCTATCTGTCTGTTACCTTTTTACGGTGATCTGTGATCTTAATGAAATATGGCAGGAAAGTAAATTTTATGCCAGGGACGGACCTAGGTTAATTGAAAAACGCGTGCTAAGCCGCAGGTAGCAGCTGGTATTATGTAAAACACAAAAGCACAATCGCTTAGAACCGATTCCTTCCAGGTTCTACTTACTGGAAGGAAGGGCATGAAATGGAATGAATGATGTTTTTTCAGAAACCAAGTACGTGAAACCACGCACAGAAGCGTGTTTCTATTCAAACAGACTTGTAATAAAATGGGAATTCAATTGGCGCAAGTGTTTTAAAATTATATACAGACTTTTTAGTTTCAATGGTGTTCAAGAGTGTTGTGCTGACCTTCAGTGACTTTATGTTTTCTGCTGTGATTTCAACAAATCACGGTCTAGAGCTCTTTAGCTAATTCTATGAATTCTCTATTTCTTTAATTTACCGTTGTGAAGATGTTGGCCGAAGACAATGCCGAAACTACAATAGATCGAACTGAAATTTTGGCAGTTACAATGGATAAGATACAAACATTTTATTTCAAAATACATATGCATACCAAGGTTATAGACATAGCTCAAAGGATTAGCAAGCTGAAGTGGCAGTGGGCTGGCCATATCGCGAGAAGAACCGACAACCGCTGGGGTAAACGTGAGGGTTCTTGAGTGGAGACCGCGACTCAGCAAACGTAGTGTAGGACGCCCTCCGACCAGGTGGGATGACGATTTGCGAAAGACTGGCTGGCAGATGCTGGATGCGGCAAGCTGAAGACAGGGTGCTATGGCGCTCATTAGGGGAGGCCTATGTCCAGCAGTGGACTGATATAGGCTGATGATGATGATGATGCATACCCGCGTACAGAAGCTTGTAAAATAAATCTCAATCTGATGTTTGTGATTGTAAGTCAAAAGCAGGGCATAACGTAACCTACATATCAATGAGATTTATTCGTTCCTGAATTTGCAATTTCCTCTGTTTTCAACTATTTCCATCCTCACTTATTCCCAGACCAATAGAATGGTTTTCTACGAACATTTGCAACTGTCGTGACAACAAAACGAAGTTAATCCCAACATGTCTGGCATTTTGGACCTTATTTGGACACTAAAAAGGCTATATCCCTTTAGAGAAGGGGCGGGGTCTCTACAAATTAGGTCTGTTGAGAGACCCCGAATTGTTTTGGCGTTTTTACCCCAGTAATGTGGTTCCCTAAAAGAATTCCTACGAATTATACTTTTGAAATGAAACGGTTGGCGTAGCCGTCTAAATTTTCGTTTGGTCCATTTTGGGTGTGAAAGTTTAGAATGAATTAAACTTGGATCAAAGTGTACATGAATTTACATTTAAATTTCGGTTGATAAAACATTTTGAGCCGTAATCAGGCTGTGAATATCTTTTAAGATTCCATTTATTCAATTGAAAATTTAAGTTTCTTGGTTTTGTTCCTCTTTTGTATTGAAAATCATAAGTAGGTAAATGTTGATGGCTTAAAAGCCAGTAAAATTTAAATTTATAAAAATTGCTTCATTTTGTTGTATTCTGGAATTTGTAATTATGCAAGTTATTGATTAATGTAAACTTGTTTGATTGGAGCTTAAATGTCGTGTTAATATGTAAAAAATTATTTGAAAATACATTATTACAATGCTTAATATACATACATACGACACAGCATTAATTATAATCTACAGGGTGTCCTGAAACTCAACTTCAAGCCGAAAGTGGAGGACAGTTGGGTTCATGGCGACCCAGAAAAACAACAAAACTGGGTCTGTCTCCAATGGTTTCTGACTTGATGATTTTTAATGAAAATCATAAATTCTTTGCCCGGTGCCAAACTTTTATATGCTTATTTTTAATATAAATTAATTTATTTTATTGGAAAATAAAAACATAATGCCTATATTTATAAAAAAAAATGTGTTTCATAATCTATTTCGTACATAGTTTGTTAGTTGTCAATCTTTCAAGGTGAAATGTTATAAGTTTTGAAATCAAATACTGCGCAAACTATTAAAAGAACACGCTAACCTATCGTCGTGTGTTTTTTTTTCAGTATAATAGAGTCAAAATTAACCCATTGAAAATGATTGATCCAAAAAAAATAACAACACTAATATTTTTTTGAAAAATTTGGGTAATGTTTTTTTCCGCATGATTTTGTAGTTTTTATGGGTTGTCATAAATCCACCTGTCCTCCGCTTTCGGCTTGCCGTTGAGTTTTGGGACACCATAAATATCTTTTGTTATGTCAGACGAGGTAAAAAACTTAAACTTTGCAGGTTTCTCGCAAACCGCAAGAAAGGGCGGTCCCTCTCAGCCAACGCGGTCGCCAACGAGCAGAAGGCGACGAAAGTCCTCGGGCTGGTGTTCTTCACGTTCGTCCTCTGCTGGGCTCCGTTTTTCCTGCTCAATATCCTCTTCGCTTCGTGCCCTGCTTGTATTGTACCAGGTACGTACATATTCATCTAGTCCTTTGCATTTGCAGTACCTAATGGCCATTTTAATCTCCCACGCAAAGTTGATCGCATAAACTTAACTTGGTTTGCGTACGGCCCGTGTGTGCATGTTTTAGCAGTACGGAAATTCATGAGTGATTCTGGCCACCCGATATACTATAACTTTCATGACCCAAGAAGCACATGTCTGCGCAGAGCCTCGTCGCCTGGAGCCTAGGCAGTAAATAGTAAAGACGATCCTATATGCTCGTCTTTTCTGAGCCGAACGCGTTGAATATCTCTCTTAACGCGTTCGGCCGATGGAATTGTAAGAAATTTGTTTCAAACAAAATAATTCATCTCACTAATCTCACTAATATTATAAACGTGAAAGTTTAGATGGATGGATAGATGGATGGATGTTTGTTCCTTTATCACGCCAGAACGGCTGAACGGATCTGGATGAAATTTGGCACAGAGACAGATTATAGTCTGGAATAGAACATAGGCTACTTTATATCCCGAAATTCCCACGGGAACGGGAACTACGCGGGTGAAACCGCAAGGCGCTGCTAGTATAGAATATTCTGAAGATTTTCTGACTCGAGGCGGTTAGATCTATACATAGGTTCATCGCAGGCGGGCGAGGGGTATTGAATGCTTGAGTCAATAAAGCGATGCTACTGTTATTTACTCAAGCTGATTATATCCCTGCGTAAATAATTAAAACCACCATAATTCATTCATCAAAATGTGACAAAGGAATCAACAGTTCGAAAATAATTATCGGTCCCGTAATTAAAACCGGTAAATCCAGCCACCAGTTCGGAAATAGCTCATCCATAAAATCGTTTTATCATTATGTAAGCACGGGACCTCAGCTGCGTCGATACGGGCTTTTATTAAAATGTTCTAAAACCGCATGAGATAGGTTCACTTTAGGGCTGATTAAAAGGATGAACTAAAGTACTTTGAACTATCTTTTGTGATTGATGGGGTGGTAATGCCTAACGTGTCCCAAACCCTATTTATTCCATCATTTTGAGGATGTTCGTTCAATTAATTTTACGTTTATTGGATATAGTTTTCCAAGGCCTCTAACCTACTTGTATTTTCGCTTTGATTGTTCAGAACATAATGAAGGAAAGATTAATGAATATAAGAAACAATGCTGGACAATCCACACAGCATTATCTTGCCCGAAGCTAAGCAGAGCTTGTTTTATGGGTACTAGATGAAATTAGAGATATTTTATGTACCTTATAACTACTATACACAATAACCTTAAAAACTATGTTAGAATACTACTTAAGTAATTTTTTTTTCAATTTGTATTCAAATTACATACATGTAGTCAAATTACATACAAAGATAGATTTTTGTACACACAGGAACACGTAGAACACACGGAACAAATATCTGCAGATAGTACAAGAATTTGTTACGAGGTGTAAATCGAATCCGAGACCTTCGGCGTCGCAGGCGGACCTACGTCCGCTGCGCCACAGAGGTCGTCAGATCTTTAATAGAAATGTCACGTTTTTTTAATAGAACATGTGGTGGACATCTGTCTATGGCTGGGCTACGTGTCTTCCACAATCAACCCCATCATCTATACGGTCTTCAATAGAACCTTCAGAGCTGCCTTCTGGAGGCTGCTGCGGTGTCATTGTACCAGGTAAGAGAGAATAATTCATGTACTTTTCTATACCGATACAGATTGGGGGTGAAATGTACAGAAACTTTACCTCCACTATTTGCAAGTTGGTCACGTGATCTCAAACTCATCACAAAAACGTGAATGATCCAAAAAGAATTTTCTTCAAAAACCATAGACACATATAATGACTTTCCGTATTCGGACCACTTTGGCCCGAAGCGAGCAGGATGAACGCGGAACACCTCATTTGAATCACGCTCAGTTACGATGGCCATAACCTTCAAATGACGGTTATGGGCATCGTCTTTGATTATAGTCTGAATAAGTTAACGACAAAAAGGTATAACCGTGGCTGCGATAGATTTTGTTTATCAATAATACATTTTATAAATTTAATTCAACAATATTTTGTTTTAAAGTCTTGGCCTCGGAAATCGGCTGCTTAGTGTCAACCGTCGAATGTGGCTCGCCTTGCAACTTTGCCTGGCGCCTCTCCAGACGTGAAATGGAAAATAGAAATTGGAAAGTGACATTCACAAATTATTGTAAGCGGTAAAATATGTAGGTTGTTTAAAAGTTTAATGGAAATGTGATTGGCAATTGTGACACGTTTAAATTTTAGCCAAAAGAAAAAAGCCGTCAGAATTGTAAAAATTGTAAAAAAAGCCGTAAGAATTGTAGTAAAAGTAGTTACTTCAAAAACAGCCAGAAAGTAAAAACAAAGCTGTAACTATAATACACTCAGGTAAGCACCCTGTACTAGTCCACGCAGCTGAGTTGACATCACGTTCGTGACTCTATATTTATCTAGGACTTGTTTATCTGCGAGGTAACTAGCTGACTCGAGGGGTGCTATAGAAGAATCCGCTCTTCAGCTCGTGCAAATGTCAGGTGAAAAAAAGTTGGTTTTGTGCTATTGCAGCAATGTTATTATTCTAAATAGTTTTTGCTTGACACCTCGCACGTGATAAAAATTACCCTCTATTAATCGTCTAGCTAGAAGTAATCATAGTGTGAGGCCACACTGCGAGCCTAGCGCGGTGGCGACGACGGGCGCGAAGTATCAAACATATGAAACGCGCCTTTGTGTCCATAGTGTAGTGACTAAGGCGGAAACCTAGTGCGACGGGCATGAGCGAGACAGCGCGCGTAATTTTCAAACGCTCCTGTCCGCGCGTTCTGGCCACACTACGGGCCTAGTTAGCGAGCGACCCAATGCGCGGGTGGCGGGGATATCAAACCAGTTCGGTCTTGTCTTGTCGCTCGGCGTTTGCGCGTCTTGTCATAAAATGGCTGTTAAAACTATCTTTTACTACTATATTATTTGGTGATTTTAGGTGATATTTTACTTAGTATGTAGTCAAATGTTGACACGGGCATTCGAGTGTACTCAAATAATGTTGTAGGGTATAATCTCAATTCTTCATAAAAGCTAAACAAAACACCAGTTATTGCTCTGTTTTTATTTATTTCCTGCACACCATCTCTAGTGTTGAACACCTCCCATCTCAGGATCGGACTGTCTAGTAAAAATAGCAAATCTTGGTCCATAGTTTGCGACACCTGATATTACGTCGAACCGCTACAAGAACTCGCGCGTCACTGTGGCCACCGCGCGCTCCCGCTTGCCGCGCCCGCCTAGGCTCCAGCTACCGCTCATTCAGTGTGGCCTCACACATAGGGTCAGCTTACTCAGACAAGCCGCCAAACGACATTGTGCGCATTTAGAATCAAAATATAACTTAATTACTACACAAAAAGGTACACATTTTATTGACATACTATCTGACCCGACGTTGTCCTGTCATTCAATTCAAACTGACAACTGACAGTTATTTCAAACTTGCTGAGCAAAGAGTATATGACGCTGGGGCTAAGGTCACCTACATTAAAAAAGTTTAATTGAAAACTGTAGTGTGTGATAATATTTACACACTCCCATGTGTAAATATTTTCACACACCCAGGTTTTCAATTCGATCAAATAGTTTGTGTAACAGTGAATTTTGACAAGAGTTATGGCTAGTTACATTGAAATATGTTACCTAGGATGAACTTTTATTTGAAAGCTACTTTACTAGTCTATCTAATAAAAATAAAACGTTAGAAGTGTTTACATATTTTTGCAGCTACGTACAGTCACGTATAAAAGAAACATCTTTAGTAATAACTTTGCAATGTTATTCTAAGCCGTGCCATAAATAACATATCCAATAAACTGTCATAAAGTCGAGGCAAAATTTATTAGACTAACCAAACTTTGATGCTTTTACTGTACCACAGATATAATAATACTATACACTGTACCTACTATCAACACCACAGAACTGTGGCCAATACCAAATAGTACCTACAAAAAGTTTATGAAATGTGCTTACATTTGTAGAAAAAGGTTAGCAAAGTTCACAATATCAAAGTCAGTGCTGTGGCATGCAAATATGTCCTGTAATCGATTCTGGTCGCCGCTGGCCGCTTTCCAACAAACAAACTTACCTATAGTCCGTGCGAGGTCAGATTAGGACAGCGCGGCACCCTGTTAAAATATTATTTTATACGTAAAGCCAAATACTGACCAGGTGTGACGGGTACTGTAACGTAATGTACTTACCATTCGCAGCGTGTCTGATACGTTACGTCGCCGCCGCGCGCCGGCGGCGTGTGCTAAAATCCGTCTAGTTGCGAGTGCCTTGTTTTCCGTACAGACTGGGGTATTATTCTCTATGATAGAGATTGTTTGCGCAAAACGTGTGACGTCACAACGTGTTCTAAACGTAAAAGCGATTCCCGTTGCCGTAATGCCAGTATTACCCAAGCTTCACTAGAAATTTACAGGTAAAAGTGGACTAAACCTCAGGTATTAAATAATCTCTGATGCTGCGGTCTCAAACCGTTTACATCTGACTATTTTCCGTTTGAGAAATGACCTTACGACGTGGGTCAGCTTTTCACTGCCATTTGAATTTAAATCAAAGGTTCATGCGGTTAGCTCGCAATTTTGAATGATAATTTGACATTTGACATTTGAATGAAGTCAAAGTGACCACTTTAATTCCGACTAAGTATTATTTAAATAGATGATTACAAACAAAACAAATATTAGTATTTACAACTGAAACAGTTGAGCTAACTGCAGAATGTGCGAAAGGGATAGGCTCAGAGAAGAGCAGTGAGAAAATATCACATGCGTGTAGGTACTACACACACATGTGACAAGCTAGCAAACGCACACCTATTTATTTTCAAGAGACTTTTGTGATATGAGCCAAAATGTAGAAATAGTACTTACCTACTTATATTTTTACAACTGATCCGAGAAAAAACTCATCCACGGATGAGTTGTCCACTTCACTTAGGCCCGTATTATGAAAGCATGCTCAGTCATCGAGCTCTGCTTGAGTGATGCTTATGTCTAGTTTTGAGTGAATACTAATTTTCAAACAATGCTTGGGAGCTCATGTCAAAATCTACACTCACTCAAGTAGCCGTCAAGGGCGGATTTCCTCCGTCCACGCCTTCGAGTAACTGCTTAGACATATTATTGAACGGTTGCCAAGCATTACTTGAGTAATTTTTTAACGCTTGAGTAGAGATCACGTAATGACTGCTTAAGTAATGCTTGGGGAAGCTTTCATAATACGGGCCTTAGACACGAGATATGACAGTTTGAAGTTTGACAGCTGTCATCGAAAATGTAGACTCGACGAGTTGTAAAATTTACCTTCGGAAACTGGTGCTCTAGGATGTTTACTTCTTGAGATAATGACAGTTTGAAGTTTGACAGCCGTCATTGAAAATGTAGATCAATCAAAGCAATCGGAATTCAAAGTTCAATGCCAGGGACAATGTGATAATGAGACAGGATAAACAATTCGTTCCACCGCGCGTTGACACTTTACGGATAGCGACGGGGCGGGGAAGTGTGGCCGCCGTACGCCGCCCGCGCGCTAGGATGAAATGCACAATGATTAATTCCTAAAATGACCGCGCAAAAATATGTGAATAGATTTTTAGCACAAGGGTTAATAAGTAATTTATTATAGAAAAACTAGTATATCTTTTTTAAAATAAATTTATTCCAACCTTTGAATAGCTAAACTATGTCAGAACGGGCTTTATTTTCGAGTTTTCTTTCACTGTATAAGATTTATTTTCGTCCAAAGTTGGGCCAAAATCAGTGTTGAAAGACGATCTAAGCTTTCGTCCTTCAAGCTTGTATTTTTTACTTTTTTTACATTTTGGGGTGAATACAAACATAGATTATGACGAGATAAACTGATTATAATCCTTAGTTTTAAATAGTCAACGTCAAACATGTAGTCACCCTTCCACGTTTGTATGGAAAGACGGACGCATCGTTCAACCTTATTAAATAAATTTAAAATATTTGACGTGCCTCAAAAGCTTCAAAGCACTTTCAGTTTTGAATTCGGAGTTTTGATTTAACTTGCCTGTACCTTTTCTCTGGATAAATTATCGAATTCACCTTACCTACATAAATTAATACTTTGCGCTGTATGTATATATAAGGAAACAAAGATCAAAATACCCTGAACAGTTTTAGTGATACTTTGTCGTTAAGCATTGGTAGTAAAATATAGTTGAACAACAAAGTAATGATCAAAATAAAAGCAAAGTGGGTTGTAAAATTTGTTCACAACGTAGGTAATAATATTAATAATTTGTTTCGTATAATCTAGATTTCATTTCCTATAAACTAAACCGCAGTGTCATTGTCCTCGTAAAATATCTTTGTTATTTCATAATAAATAATGGACAATTCACACAGCATTATCTAGCCCCATTTTTTTTGTTTCTTATAAACTAAATCATAGTGTCGTGCTCCTCTAAAAGATCTTAGTCTCTTTATAGGACGTTTAATTAGCAGCGAAAAGTTCAAATATTTTTCTATATTGTACGTATAGATCTATAGATAAAACTCGCTTTACAACGTATTACACACGTTGTAAGGTGGGGTATATTTATGGATGACCCGTGTTAAGTTTCAAGTCAATTTCTGGCAGAGAGACTAGTATTTTTCAGTAAGATGAAGATAACAAGCTATGCTATATAAAAACAACAATAATAATCACATGACATCACACTCGTATTATAAATGCGAAAGTTCGGATGTTTGTTACTTCTTCACGATAAAAGTACTAAACAAATCAGGCTAAAATCCGAATCCTAACTAATATTATAAATGCGAAGGTGTGTTTGTTTTATTGTCCTTCCTTCACGCTCTAACCCAGGACCCAGGACTTTGAATAACTAGGGAAGCCTTTTTAAGCTCTCTTGTTTTCGTCTCCATTTAAAGTATTTGGGAAAACCACGAACGCAGTAATGGCGTTGAATAATCGCCTACTAACTGTGGTCATCCTATTATTCGGTGTGGCGAGTTGAATAAATTAGAAAATTACCATGTTATTCGCTGTGGAGATAATCAGTGGCGTTTCGGGTTAGGGATAATTTGATTATGGTTATATAATCTGGGTTTGAATTCTAATTGGGCTGATGCGGAGTTTGTTGGTTAATTCGTCTGTTGTTATTGTGAACTGTTGGTTAAACTTTAGTAGTGGCATTGTTGTTCAGCTTATTCATGGAAAATTAGGCAATAAAACCTAAACAAGTTCTCATCATCAGATTGCTTAGAAGATAAAGCGATAAAGCTTCTCATTGTACTACGTGGTTTGTGATTTTTATGAAAGTATTCTGTACACATATTTTGCTTTTGTATTTGTATACATATAAACAAGTACCGAATTCTTCAATCCATTATGAGCCAAGACGAAAATTTTACACAAATTATCTCTTAAAAAACTTGCCCATACTTTTATATATTATAATAAAAGTAGATTTTATATAATGGTATATAGAAATGGCACCCGCAAAACAAAACCGACATTGTGCAAGAAAATGAAGAAAAAAAACCAGTGAAAAAAACAGTACCTACTCGTATTAATACGAGTATTATTTTTTAATACATCATTATAAGAAACATATTTTTTCATTATGTATACTTCAATTTTTAATTTGTTTGGTGAAAACAGAGTAAAACAGTTATTTGTCTCTCCTGAAAACTTGTTCAAATAAACATAACATTTCTGGCAGGCACCGACGATATTCTTATGCCATTACTCCTTTCCTAACACCAATTACCTTTACAGAAGAGGTCGTTGTACCCGCTACCGTTCGGTGGGCTCCACGCGTGGCGCATCGCAACTCTGCGCCAGATCTGCACTGCCTCTCGCCATCTCTCTGCGGCCCTCGGGCATGCTGCAAGGCACGCAGTCTTCTGCACAGGGCGAGACTACCGAGACTGTGCTTATTGACCCACCGGAGGACTACAATATGAGATATTGAAGGACTATTCAAGGTCTACTCGTGATAATGAATGTCTACTTAAACTACCAAATTTTTATTCGAGATACAGAAAGACTATTTTACTATAAAAACTATCGTAGTTTGACGAATCCATTACGGATATAAGCGGGTTAACTACAAACCTTATTTGTGTTAGAAGAACACCAACGTTTCATCCCTTAACGAGGAACTTCTTCAGGGTAAGTGCGGTTCTAGACGCGCGCGTAACGCGTCCCACTCGCTTGCTGAAACGGAGATGTAACGAAGAGAGAAACGTTGGTGTTCTTCCAAAACAAATAAGGTTCGTAGTTCACCCGCTTACATCCGTTATGAATACAGAAATACTAATAAGATTCGAGTTCTAGTCGAGAATAGCAATAAAGGTTTTCTCTTCGACATTCCTATCATTCTTCGTCTTGAAGGAAATTTTCTATATTTCCACTTATAAAGTTAGTGCGTATTGTGCGCAGCTTCGCATTTGATCTGCGATACTTCTTGCGATCTCTTTACATCCCGGAGACTGTACTTATAGACACGCCGGAGGACTATAATTTGAGATATTGAGGACTTTGACAAAAAAATCTTTATGCGATGCTCAAAGTCAACTCAAGATACCAAAGTTAAACTCAAGGTCTAATTGAGATAATGGAATTCTACTCAGGTTCTTAGTTCCGAGTTCTACTCAGTAGAACTTCAGTTCAACTCGGTACTAAGAAGTATTTCGAATAGACCGAGTAGAATCTACTCGGTCTATTCGAAATACTAAGATTCTACCCGAGATAATAAGATTTTACTTAAAATACTTGGAGGTTTAATGAACATAAGCGCTAAAGATGTTCTCTTTAACATTCCTGTTTTCGTTCTTAAAGTAAATTTCCTTGAAACCTTTTAATAATGTGATAATATTTTTCTAGACTTTTTACTCTTTTACGTATGAGGACCTCAAAACGATTCGAAATATGGCTTTTTTTCAGCCTCTGTATGAAAAAGTTAGATACTTGAATGCACTTAAGTCTCTTTCTGATTTCCGTTATAATTTGCGCTCTTCTCTTGTTGTATTCTACTTCAATGAATGTATAAATACATAAGCCTGTTTTTCACGATGATACTATTTTCTAAATCGTTTTGTAAATCATGTTAATTATCCTTATCAATGAGCTGCGAATGTTTTAATACTTACATGTTTTGAACTTCTTAATCTTAATTCTAATTTCCTTATTTTTTTATGGTCGCAAAGAACTAACGTAAACGACGTAACGTAAATTAAACTAGGAAATAAAATGCTCGTATTAATTTCGTTCACATCAAGTACTTACTACTTTGTTTGAAATATAATGAAGGTACACCTTAAATATATTTTCAAGAACTATTTGGTTGTGAACTGATTTTATGATTGTAAAATGGTTTATTTTAACGGACGAAAATAATTGTATAAATTTGTAGATGATGTTTAGCTGTGTGACCCCCTTATTATATATTTTTTTAAATTATTTTGTAGATCCTGTGTGTGTGTGTGTATAGATATGTATTTTTGTAAGTACTTCTTACCCAAAAAATTATAAAAGAATACAGAATGGTCGCGTCAGTGTTGAACGTGCCACACTGCCAGAAAACATAACGTCTGAAATTCACAATTAATTATTGACATACGGGTGTACTCGGGCCTCCGCTGGTCAGATATCTTGTCAGCATTCGTTCGGATATTTCATCAGCCTTAACGACATTATTGGCGGGCCTTTGTCACCGCTAACGTACCAGCTGTTCTCGATACGAATGGTCTTTTGCGTGTCGATGGTAAGAGGTCCGATGGTATGACACTAGTTCCATGGGAGTTGGGAAGGCCTGTGGAACGCTACGTGCGTTAACACTATATTATCAGCCTATGTTACTCCACTGACTACAAACTTTCGCTTTCCCATCTTCCGAGGACATACGTGATGGCTGATGCGGCGGCAGTTTTGACCGAAGATAAGAAGTAAATATTCAGGTCTCGACAGAGCCTACGCGTTTGCTCCTCTCGAAGTCCAGACCTTAGGTCCGTGGAGTACCGAGGCTTTTCGGTTCTTTTTAATATCTGAGCGTCTGGTCGAAGCGACGCTCGATCTGCGAGCTGGTGGGTATTCTACTACTTGATTGTAATTTTCATTATTGATCGACAAAATTTAATATTTGACTAACTTTCCAGGCTACATATTTATGTGGCACGTATTCCTGTGGCGTCTATCCAGAGTTTACCATATGACAGTATTACCTAGATACCTGTCATAAATTTGTAATATATTATGTAGGGTACTAATTCTATGTATCCATCTAAAAGAGACACAAATGATGCCAAAACCATTCATGCAATTTTGTTGGAATAGAATTGCTATCAAAATTATAACCGTTTGGTAACTGGGTTTCGTAACTAGTTGCGTAAGAGGAGTCATAATAAGGAGGAATAGGATTGAGAGTCCTGATTGGTAACTATTTGCAAATTTGTTTCGAGATTCTTAAGATTCTTCGACCCAATATGAATACTTGGAATAAAATGACTTCAATTTTATATTGAGAATGATTTCTAATGCAAGATGCCATACTAGAAGTAGTAAATTAATATTGTAAACAATTATGCATAAAAATCTTGAAATTGAATTATTATGGTGCAGTTATGTTGGTCGTATCATTAATTACAAACGTGTGCGGTGGCAAAATTGACAGCCTGTATCAGGCTAGCACCACATTATTTGACGATCTCTGTGGCGCGGTGGGCCTGCCTGCGACGTAGGGGGTTGCGGGTTCGATTCCCGCCTTGGGAAAAATGTGTGTACGATCTGCGGACATTAAAATTTGTTAAGGGTGTTTTGGTCGTTTTCTATGTATGATAAAAATATATATCGTATTGTATTAAATTATGTTATGTCAGTTATCTAGTACCCATAACACAAGCTCTGCTTAGCTTGGGGCTAGAATGCTGTGTTAATTGTCCAGCATTATTTATTATTATATATTATTGTGTTGACACCACAGAAGATTTTTTATTTTACTCGAACACAGTAAAAGGCTTTGTCGATGAGCGACCACATCACCTAAGCATTGTTGTTTTTGTACATTAAATATGGTTAGAAATACAATATTACTGTGTATGTCTGTACAAGTGGTGTGTTTTGTCACTGTAATAATGTGGATCTAACCATACTAAATGTATGACACCGATGCTTCTTTGGCGCTTCTGATGCGTTACATCACACCACGCCACAATAGTGTGGTTCTAGCTTTAGCCTTAGCTAGTCTAGGCTCGCTATGACTCGGCCAACATGTCAGTTAAGTCATTATTGTACGATCTGTATAGAGCCCCATATTGTACCAACTTTTTATTGAAATATATCTGATAGACTAACGGCGTTATCAATCTGCCAAAAGATTTTATAAACCTAGATAATTAGATTACCTAAATGGCAATATTAACTTAAGTAATTTTAATGTAGAGCTAAACAATTTAAATGTAAATAGAATGAAATTATGATCCTTAGATGAGAAATTTTAATAAAGACGTTAGGTATTATTATTTTGTGTATGAATAAATGTATCTTTGTAGAATAAACATTATTTTGAAGATGGTCGTTTTATTTTCATAATTTTGTTGATAAAAGCTGTTAATTTTAGCCATGAATACCTGAATACGTAAAGTTATTAGCACCCAAACATAAAGGCCTGTGCAGGCGACGGACTTTTGCTCTCAAACGTATAAGGGGTGATTTATGTTAGACCGAGCCGTGTCCGGGCCGGGCCGAGGCCGGGACGGACCGGAGCAGTTAGTATAGAGAAGTAAGTAGACGGGCCCGGACGGGACACGGATCATGCACTGTTTAATATTAACTGCGTCATACAAAATTTATGTAGCGTTTCAAATCCGTGCCCCGTCCGGGCCACGTATCACGTCCGGCCCGCCCCCGGGCAGGGCACGGTCTAATATAAATCATCCTTAAAAGTCCATGGAAACTTTTGACATCGGAGGACAAAAATCCGCGGACCGTCAAAAAAGTCCATCAAGTCACGCGTAATTCCACGTACAGTTTTCATTGTAAAGGTGACCCCCATGTTACGTTACACCACATTGCGGCCCTAGGACAAGGGTCTCACACCGAGACGTGACGTCACGTCTCTCTGTGAGCTGACCCGAGAGACTAGATACTAAGTCTTTTTGGTAACGCGCGTTAATAACCCATCAGGTTCGATACATCCATACACTTCTAAACGCACGTTTGAATACCTGGAAGCTTGTGTTTAGGTGTATACGGATGCAAAACAAAATACCAATAATAACAACAAAAAAGAAGAACAAAATACATTTCTTTTATTTCATTAGTAAAATATGACATTTAACATTAATAACAGTACTCGGAACCTTATGAATATATATGTATAATATATGAATAATAAAATAACAACTTTCAACTGGGATATGAAAAAAGTGTATACTAGTGTAATCAATCTGCGTGCCAAGCGTGGTGATCCTAACCATAGGAATCATTTAGAACGGGATATTTACCATGATTAGATTTTTGAGTTTTCCAATATTTCGGCATAGTTTCATGCGCCATGATCACGCATGAACCGTGTTCTTCCGTTGGAAAACTCCAAAATCTAATCATGGTAAATATCCCGTTCTCAATGATTCCAGATCCTAACCATGTCCCTTCTTGTCTGGAGGGGGCATGTCCAGCTATGGGCGTTTTTATTCTGATGAGGAAACTGTTAGGTAGAGGTACTACTACGTTTTATGTATTTTCTTGTATGCCTCCAAAACGATCAACCACACAATAACCCCTCTAATGGAAAAATAATAAAATTATGTCGTCTAAACACTATCGCCGGGTCACCGAATGTGTCCTAAAATAGTTTATGTTGTCGTAAAAACTCTTGTTTGTGTACAGGATTTTATGACGATATTTCGTACACTAAAATTGTTAACTTTTGATTATTTTATTTATGTTAAAGTTAATAATACATACTTAAATAGAAAGGACATTATGCTAGACAAAAGGTTAATACACCAATTTGAAGTGTCTCAATTAGATTTTATAGTGCTATAAAATTTATTTATATTTATTATAAAATGAATTTAAGATTTCCAATTTTAAGTTGCGGGCGTAACTTGACGAAAACGCTGGACGCAATGGACTGACGCACAGTGGTACCGCCCATAGGTCATAATTAAAAAAAAAAAGAACAACTACCCTCAATTTATCTACCTATAACGATTAACCGATAAACAAGCAACCTCAAAGTATAAATATCCTACCCATTTTACCTAAGAATCACGTAATTTTTGTCCTCCGAAGTTAACACATAATTACGTTGCGCTCGCCTGATTAGAAGCTCGCTAACAGAAATTATTTTTGTGACGATGAATTCTCGGAATGACATTGTTTTCGAGTGTGTTTGTGACATGGATTTCCAAGATCAAGGTATGTTTTCACTATCTAGTTATATTTTAAATTTTTATTTGACGTTATTATGCTGACTTTTTACGTGCTACGCCATACAGGATTTCTACCAAATATTTGCCTTAATTGTTGACTTTACGTGGACTTTCAATGGACTTTCTACATGAATCAACTATCCTCACCTACCGTAAATTATAGATTAAACTGTCTATTTTTAGAATATAAAGTTTTTTTTTGCTAATATCTGCTAATGTAGTTGCTATACAGCCTCTACGACTGCGTAGGCTAAGACGTAGCACGGTCTACGAGAAATAAGTTATATTTTTTCTTTTTTTCTTTTCAGGTACTTTGATTAAATGTACTTTTTCAAGGATGCATTTTTATGAGATATGGTCTGCCGTAACTGGAAGTGTTGTTAAGAAACATCAACACGTACTGCAAACGATTATAGCTTCTATGGGTGAGGTCGAGGATCTAGATATTAGGAACTTGATAGTAGAATACTAAGTTTATGTAAAAGTATTGATAGATTTTGGATATTTCTATTAACAATTGTTAATAGAAATAAGCCATTACGTTTTGCTTAAGTACTTTGGTTATTGGTTAAAAGAAATTTAATGTGTCGAATTAGCAATAAGTAATGAGCGAGCAGTGCATTAAAGAAAAGACGAACGACAATAAAAAATATTAAGTATATAAATTATTATTATATAGATATTAATATACAGAGTTATTGGTAAATTAGTAACACTACATGAACTGCAGGTTCTACCCATCATCACAAACACGTTTGTGAAGACGCCAGGTCTTAATTATTAAACTTGGTATTGGTAATAGGTACCTACTCCCCGCGATTCAATAATCGTTCGTTAGAGAGGTTTTATTTGAAACTCAATTTAAAAACAGCTCTGCCCTGAATTAACAGAAGGTATGAGAGTGGAAGATCGGTCTTAAGTAACTCGCTGGGTTCCAGACAAAAACGTTTTTATTTAGCATCAGAGGTGATTTATAAATTTTCTTAAGAATTGAGTCTTTACGAACGTATTTGTGATTATGAGCAGGACCTGCAGTTCACGTAGTGTTACTAATGTACCAATAACCCTGTATAAATATTAATATATAAATGTTAATTATGTTGGTTGTGGTAGTATTAAGTTTCTTGTGGTTATGATTAGGTACGTTTGTAAATAAATTAAAATTGACTTGTTTTTTATTTATTACATTTAACACGTATAAAATATAAAAAGAATACACATTTATATGTATATAAATTTATAACCACTTCATGAAAAGCGTTGATATCATATTCAGAGGCCATTTCCAAACGTGGCACAATAAATCCGTAATATTGATCAAATAAATTTATATAACAAAAGTGCATATTGTACAGTTTATACTATATTATGTATCAGATTTGGTAAATTATAGTATTATTGTACACTTAAGAAGTATTCTTTATAATTTTTCTAAAGAAAAAATCCAAATAACAAAGTTATGTATTTATGACCGCGCTTGTAGGGCGCTAGTTCCACTGTGTGACGTCGGAAACAAGCCAGGTGCGCAGGACATATTCTAGTGAACAAGTGCGTGCATAAACACTGGTGCACTCTCTATTCCCTCACTCTCCATAATCCATGGGACGGCAGACCGACACGACCGAGGAAAGGTCAGGCGCAGGACCAACGGCTTAGCGTGCTTTCCAAGGCACGGGGGTGTAATACCGCTAGCTTCCTGACTCTGGGCTGCTACTATGAATTTTTCTTGAAAGAAAAACCCCAATTAAAAACTTTAGGACAGGACTTAATTATCAGCAGTACAGAGAACCGGTAGAGAACTAGTTTGAGATTTGACGACCTCAGTGGCTGCACGACGATGTGTTGTTTATGGTAAATTACCAGTTACCTATTCTAGCTAAAGCTTAGCAGAGTACTGCGGCTTAGCTTGGGGCTGAACGATTTTGGGTAAATTTTCAAGCAGCGTTTTGTCCAGCATAACTTACTTACTAAGACCCTGATTTCAAGGAATAATCTGATTAAAGCCATTATTAAGCAAAATTTTTAGGTTGCGTTTACTAATTCAATTGAATTTGACTCTACAAAGTCAGACAAAGCATTGCCAAAAGTAAAATATTTCTTCAAACTAATATTTGAAGCAAATTGTTCTTAATCAATTTGGCAATGAAACCAAATCCTGGCTCCATTTATCATAGCGAAAGTTTGAGCGTTATTTGCATTGGTTTACTTTGAGTAACGTAGTGGGACACACAGCATGAAAGAACGTAAAACATTGGGGAACAGCTGGAAATCAATAAATATTTGTGACTAATACGTGCGAATTAATTAGGATGACAAATTTGTGACTGGTAGGTAAACATGGACCCGCATTGATGGTCAAAACAATATAGAATTAAATTTTTGTATTGTGTAATATTTATATAATAATTGCCAAAATTTAAAACACGACAAAGCTATTTTTAAGGAGGTATATCGGAATCGATCTGCGGCGCGTTTCCGACAGGTGCACTTGCGTGTTTCAGTGTTTCGGTCATACTGTTTTAGCAAGCTGTTCTCTCATTATCAAAAAACTAAATAAAATGAACCAATTATTCAGATATATACGTGGATATTAATAAAGTATACTAGCTGTTACCCGCTACTTCGTTAGTTCAGCTAGTCAACCTATTTACAATACCCACAATTCCCTATTTTTCCCTTTTAAACCACCCCTGTAGGTACTTATTAGAACAAAACAAAACAAAAAGTATTTAACTCGGCCCAGCCGTTCTCGAGTTTTAGCGAGACAAACGAACAGCAACTGATTTTTCTCTAGAGACAATTTATATTAGTATACTTTAGTATATATCCATGTATACATCTGAATTGATCTGCTGTTTTAATTGCACAAATAAATTGCTGTCATTTATTAAAAGAATATTTCATGAATAGAGACTAATTTCTCTGTAAAGATTTTATAGTCTCTTTTTTATTATCTTTTTCAGAGCCCCGTATGTCACAAAATCAAAACGGGCGCCGCCAGTCATTAACATAATCAACGTAACGCTAAGCCGACGTGGTGGTCGAATTTCAAAGTTAGTACCGACCATCGATGTTAAGCCACATTTACACTATCCAATTCATATGAATACAACTTTAGCAAGCACATTCCGATGTAACCGTAGAATACAATGTACTTAGTAGCAGAATCAGGGACTCTATATTGAGACACCGTGCAATAAAGACGTATCAAGAAGCTCAATTTCTCCTACAGACCACCAGAAGAATAAATATCAAAATATTCAAGTCCATTTCATGGTGACCCGGCCAGGATTACTCTGTTACTATCCAGTTATAGTCGGTAGGTCACTCGGTACTGTCATTTGTGAGTTTCCTGTAATTTTTTATGTCTACTGTCGTTTACGACGTTTCTATGTCATTTTTATCATTTGTTATCATTTCCTGACATTTTTGAAGTCTCCTGTCATTTATGAAGTTTCCATGTAATTTTTTACATTTGTAGTAGTCTTGTGCACAGAACTACTCAGATAGTAGACTTGTGCACAGAACTACTGAGAATAAGCGGGCGGATAGGTGATCGCAGCGGAGGTGTTAAAATGATTCAGAAGCAAGCTGCTGCTCTTCCTCTGGTAGGTTCCCTTTGTCGGTATTTACCACACGCACGGGCTGAGCTGAATGTGCCGATTCTTATAACATGGCCACGGTCTAACATGTAGGCTAGTGTAACCAGCGCTTGCATTGCTTTAATGACTTGGCTAATCCCTCGTAATAGCTCTCAAAGTGTTGTTTTGATTCGTAATGTTGTTTCATTACTGTTTATGAGCTTTCTGAATGTTATAATGCGCTGGTATTAAATATATTTTGATGTGTACTGCTGGACTAAAGCTCATTCACCGTTAGTTAGGTAAGCCTTTGCCCTACATATCTTTTAACCCCATTTTGAGAGAATTTTCACGTGTAGTGTGAGAACGTTAACCTTTGAGAGCCTTAATATAAAGGCTCATTGATAATAATAATAAGTAAGATTATTTAGGGCTCTTACTTAAAGTCTCTGAGACTGACAAGTCTCATAAATGTACCATTGTGTCTCCGACTTCTGTCTTAATCGACCATCTGCTCATCGAGGGTCGTGAGAACAATAACCAATACCTTCAAGGGATTTACATGACCCTTGAGGATCCAGCCATGTTAGTTATAATCGAAAGATCCCTGTGCTCTATAAATTCAAAGGAGCTATAGCTATAGAATTAGAGAAAGCTTGTCAGGGGCTTTAGTCTGAGTTTAGACAATAAACATTCGACCGAGAACCATTGATGTCTTCCACGAAAAAGGCTTAGAATGGTATAAGACATCAACGAAGTATAGCCTAAAAAATGCGATAAATGAGTCTCATTTTCCTATTCGCATTAATGCTATGCGTGAAAGCACTGAAGTTGTAATTATGTTTATCAACTCACACATACATAGATTCGTTTTTATTTCGAAATCAAGAGAATTGTTGAGTGAGCGTGTTTTACTTCTATGATTAACGTGTTTGGGTTAGACTTGGTACGCTTATGAGCGTACGCAAAGGAAATACTTAGATTCGATGCAAGTACCCAGTGAAATGTTTTCCCGTTCGTTCTTATTTTTCTTGAAGCACCAATTGACGTCATTTCTGTGACCAAGCTATGTTGGAGGTGCTCTATCTACTTAATTTTTCTTATTTTTCTTGAAGCACCAATTGACGTCATTTCTGTGACCAAGCTATGTTGGAGGTGCTCTATCTACTTAATTTATAACATCAATGCCGCAAACGCGACTACCGCTGTCATGTCAAAGTACAACAGATCACTCAAAATCATTCTAAAACTATCATCGAGCTTGTAAGAAACGATTGCATCGTTGACAAACTACGATAAGTATTTCCTCTCAATCCGGTAGGGGCGTTACAAGCTAGTTAACCAAAAATCGCTAAATGTACAAGAAGAACTCGAATTTGATGGAAGTATTCTAGAGATAATGCATACCAGTCGTACAAGGGACCCCAGACCATTAATAAGTAGGTACCTTTTTATAACACACACAAGTAGGTACCGCGTGTACCCAGACTGGAACTAAACTATGAATTAGTACATAAAAATATTTAACGTCACATCTCTGCTACTTATTGGGTTCATACATTGTCAAAGTAAATATCTGAAAGTGCTTGTTTAAGTTCGAAGTGGTCGCGATCAAATCTTGCTAGGATTGTAACTAATTACGAGTTCGAGTCCCGCCGAAACCGAATATTTTTGGGAACTTGAGATTTCTTAGAGATACCCAACGTGCGGATAAGCAGTATGACAAAAAATCTTATACAGATATATTTTTAAAACAACAAAACTGAATATAAACATCTAAAAACGCCCTTGGAAGGTTGACCTCTGCGGTTTTTGTCGTCGATTGTTCATAGCATTTCTTTTACATTTTAAGTACTTCACTCTGAATAAAGCAAAATGCTATTTTACACAAAGGTGCTGATATCCCGAGTGTTTCATGAAGGGTCTCCTTCCGAAACTCCTTCGAACGAGTTTCCTTCTTCAGATACATCCGGTGTTTTAATACCATCTAAGAATAACTTTTTTGAGCTTTTACCGGTGATTATTATTTTGCGATATCTTAATGAAACGTTTAGGTACTTATCATCTAGATTGCACGTTATAACACTGAAGAATGATGTATTAACCTAAAGTGGAAGAATATTCAAAATAGTAGCTCCGGAGATTAACTGCTTTATACATACAACCACAGAATATTACCTAATTACAATTAGTTTTAAAAAGACTGGAAGGCCATTAGTAAAAATTTACCTTATTTATGTCGTACAAAGCTATGGACCAGAATCATTTTGTAAGTTTTTGAATAGAAAACTTACAAAATGCTACGAAAATCGTAGAGGGTCTACGAAAACACCTACGGTGTAGCTCGTAGACGCTCTACGTGAACTTTTAGAGATATCACAATACAAAAGGCGCATAAGGCAGAGGGAAATGCGAGCGTTTCACATAAAAGGCTATTTCTTAAATGCTGATGACACCTCTGGCAATCAGCATGGCGTAAACGGGACTGTGATGATCACGATTTCGAGCGCCTTTACAAAAAAGTACACAGATATAATTTTCACCATGAAAGTTTTGCTAAACCATTTGAAACGTACTGGTAAATACGGAATATTTACCATGAATACCACAAATCATTATTAGAGTACGTATAGTGCGAGTGTAATCTGATTATATTTTTTTCCTAATTAATGGAAATTTATTTTTTGGTGGAAGCGGACCTGAGTACTACCAGCGGGTAACTGGCTAGGCACCTAGCTCCACCATTTCACGCACTGATATTGAGAGTAATATTAACGAAAATCCTGGATAGGTATATCCTCTCGACCGACCACCGCGCGCTGCTCATCCAATCCTAACATTTTCACGCATTCCTGATGTGACTTTTTTTTAAAACACCTCTTCAAAACAAACACAGGTACAAAGTGAACTCATCCCGAAAAGGCGTTTATTTAACCTCTCAACATAATTCAAACCCGTACGTGCGCGTATTCTTGAGATAAGCTGCTTGGGATGAAAGAAATAAATTGCCAACGACAGCCTCCTGGCAGCTAATCTTTTGGGGAATTCGCAAAGCTCCTGCATGCTCTTAATCGACTTGTATACAACACAAAATGTATTTTTTATTGAAAAGGGCTTTTTAAGGGGAGTTTTCTATTATGAGTACGTATGTCTGTCTGTCGCAACGAAGGAATTAATATGATAGAGCAACAAAGTTAATTTTGTTTAATTTATTAACCTTTCGATTGTGTTTTGGTTTACCATGTTTCTCCGTGTCTGTGTTTAGGGTAATTTTTTTAAACCTTTAAAAAAAATTAAACAGACCTTTACGCGCTATGCAGACAAATCAACTATTGCGTCAGCTGACATTTCGCTACTAGCTGTTTACATAAAAACTTCTTATAGTGGGTGTGAACCTCTAAGCTCCCATACAAAAATACTTTTCAATTCATTTGGATACTACACTCTTTATTACCATGAAATTTTGTATACATAATCAGATAAGTAAAAACTATGTTTGTACTGTTTCAGTTTTTCAAAATACATAATCACCATTAAATGAGAGTGAAAATTCATTTTAATTCATCTTCAAGCTACTTAATGATGATTTTATTTTTAAAACCCCGAAAAGGGCATACATAGCTATTTTTTATCCGATTATGTATGATTAATGAAATTTTAATTCACATCAAAAAGAACAGTTGTATATGGTGGCTTAGAGGTTCGCTAACGAAACTGTCACTAGTGTGTGTGTGGTAAAAAAAAAGCTTGTTCGAAAAATATTAAATTTTTTACAGTTTTTTCAACCAAAGTTGCTCTGTTTGCATAGCGCTTTAGGTCTAGCAGTGGACGTCATTTGGCTGACCATAATTTTTTTAGTTTTTATTTATTCGGGGCAATAAACAATTTTAATGTTGTCCTAATTACATATATAGAATTATAGATACTTATTCTAAGTGTTGCTCTATGTGTTCTTCCACTAAAGATCCCGCACGTGGGATAACCGGGTTGGAAACTAAATTAAAGCATATTAAGTAACATGCAATTTATTAACTGAACGGAGTTAGTGAAGCGAAGTTTGTTGATTTGGCTGTATGGTGAAATAGTCACTTCGAGCATAATTGAATACTATTATATTACTACTGATCCGATTTCCGTGTGATAGGTGTACAGATTAGAACGAAAAGACACGTGAAATGTGCTTGAATTCAAATCAGTTCAGAGATTTTTGAGACATGGCATGAGGGTAAAAATTCAATCAACTCAATAAAGTTTGGTTTCATATGAAAGGTACCGAAAAGGGGTATGGTAGGAACTTATGTACATTTCAAAACAGACATTATGTTAGTTTAGCTTGTTTATCGTTTTTTTTAAAGTCCGAGTTTAAATGTCTACATTAATTTTAGAAGACCTACGAAGTCATTATAGTATACAATATATCTTCCATGCGAAACTCTAACAAATGAGAGTTCTCTAAGTTAGATCGAGACGTTATTGTTTTGTTTTGAACTACAAATTCGTACAACGCATTGTACAACAAACTTAGCTAACCTTTATTACTCTTCCGCAATAAGGAGAAAGGAAAAAAATAAAAAGGGTTCCATTTAATTGGTTTTTCATTTATATTTCGCCGTGCTTTTACGACCCATAATTTGTTTTTCGGTTCGCACTGCATCAAAATAATTTACTCTCCAGCCAATTTTGTGAAAGTTTTAACTCTTCCACAATTATCTGTAATTTTTTTCTGATGTTTCTGATATGTGTCTTTAAATAAAATGTGAATGTGGTAGGTTTGGCTTGTTGCTTAAATTTATTTGATTCCTCGCGGCATTATTTATTCAAAGAAAAACATGTTCTGAAATCGTTTTTAGTCTAGACTTCCAGATTAAACAGTTATATTTGTTTTGGACACCACCTACCGCACAATAACACTTGTCTGAGACATTTTACGAACGCCACGGCCTACTCAAACAAATATTAAGTTGATATCCATGTTTGATAATAGCATTATTGTCGAAAGGTTAACATTTCTAGAGTGACAGTTTACTTGTTCACCTGATGGATACCATAATGCCACAAAACGTGATTCACTACCTCGCTTCTATTTCGTTTCATTTCATATAAGTCTAAGGGTGAGAATATAAAGAAGCAGGTATTTCGGTACGAACTTGTCGGTGCGGGTCGGTACGGATCGGTGCAGGATACGCTACATAGAGAAACATGTAAATTTACAAGTAAGACACCCTTGTTTTACTTGTAAATTTACCTGTTTTTTTATGTAGCGTAAAGCATAAAAAAACAGGTAAATTTACAAGTACCTAAGACAAGGGCGTCTTACTTGTCAATTTACCTGTTTCTTTATGTAGCGCATCCTGCACCGATCCGTCAGAGTAGGGACTCTGACAAACATTCTACCCCGTATGATCCTGTCCAGGTAGTCGGTACCGACAACTCCCAACCTGTTTCTTTATGCGTGAGCGCTTATAATAACATTGGAATATTTGACCTGTACGGATCGGTACCTACCCGTAGCGGTTTGTCTGTACAGGGGACCCGCCTCTTTATGTTCTCACCCTACAAGTCAACACACTTTTACGTGTCTTTTTAGTTTTCTTACCATGGTATTGGACTACGTAGGTATACCTACAGTCAGACATGTTGTTGAAAAACCTTAAAAACACTAGAAGAATTTTGCTGTCTCATTCCACTATCAGTTCGACGAAAGCTAGTGCTTGTTGTTGAAATAAAAGTTAAGAACTTGAACTGTTAATCTTCACCAGTGAAGATTTTCGATGAGTAAAGATGGTGAAAGTGGATTTCAAAGTAGGTTTGCAACGGCGGTTGCAGATAAAGTGCTTCGAGGAAAGTTTCCATACTTCGATACGGCGGACTTTGCTTTGTTCTCGACTTCTAGGCCTGTTTCCTCTATCTGGTCTATATTGCCCAACGAATCGTAAACTGAGGTAAGACATGGTTATCTATACTTATGTATAATAAAACTGAAACGGGTCCAATTCTGTACATGGAAATTTTTTTATTTTTTGGAGGGTACTTTTTTGTTCATGAAGTCAAAACTTGATTTTTGTCCGTCTGTCGAGTTTCATGGCCGCGCGTCACGCCAAAACTACTGCATTGATTTAAATGAAATTTGGCATGACTTAAGTTCATACTACGAAGAAGGACAAGAGATAATTTTTATTCCGGAATTCAGTACGGTTCCTTGGGATGAAAGTCAAAATGAGCACTGTAAATACATTTAATTTATCAACTCTTTTTCTGATTTATCGTTTGAATCACAAGTATTTGGTTAGAAACGCTATGATAATGATGATGATTCATTGTCGATGGCAATAACAGTCTGGTTGGACTCTTATTTTGTGTCAAGTAATGGAAAATAGTTGAAAAATATATGAGTTATCAAATTATGAAGATTGTGTGATATTTTCACCAGAGCCTAGTTCGTTATCTAGCAGGGTGCACCACGCGCAGATTAGGTTGCCTTGGGAGACTAGAAATTGGAGTCCTCTTTACACCCCTACAAACGCTTTTAGATGATAGTAAAAAAAAACTCGAGACATTGACAGCTGCCGGTTATAAACCCTTCAAAAGTCAATAACTTTATTTCTTTAGGCTTACGAAAAAGCACTTAGACAAGTCAAATTTTATACATAAACAGTTTTATAATCAAACAAGAAACAAAATTTATTGACTTTGTTTGCTTCAATTATTTGTCCATTAGTGAAAGAAGCGAAAAATAAACCACTAGTGACAGTTCTATACTTTGACACTGACTTATTACTATTGTGTTTACTTTCTAACATCAACCAATCACAGTTTTAGTACAATATATTTAGCTTAAAAATGTAATATATATAATATACTGCGCTGCATGGCAAAGCAATACTGTCCAGCGCAGGTTGTTTGTGGTGACCGGTGACCAATGCTTAGCTACGTCATACGCACATCTAAAATGAATTAAATTACTCGCTCGCTTTAATTTATAAATATCAAGAGAATTCAAACATGATTTCTTAGTTTAATAAGGTGGATAAGAATTTTAGTAAATTCTTCAGCGTCCTCAAGCTGAAGTTTTAATATCACATCGCAGGAATGTTAATTAACCTAATTTATTATCTGCTTAATTGTAGTCTTTGAGTGTTTCAGAATGTTGCTCTATATATACACAGTCAAGCATAGTTTTTATGTGAGTAGAGTCAAAGAAAAATTTTATGTCAAATATATGTATGTTTAGAATATTGATAGGATTTGTCAATTGGAAAATGATTTTAACGGGGTAATGCAGCCAGCGTCTTGGAGACGCTTCCGAATGGTTTTGTTATGGATCAGTTGTAGATTGTTTGCAACAGTTTGCAGTTAGCTCAATCGTTTCAATTATAAACAAAAATATCAGAAAAATACTACGTTTTTACTATTTGATTGTAATTGTCTGTGTCAATAAAGAGTTTTACCGGTTTTATCGGTTCATTACAAGCCTACTAAAAGCACGTGCGACAAAACAAGACCGTCGACCGTGGTAAAATGCGATTATGGAATCAAAAAATATAAAGCTCCTACAAAAAGCTACGAGTCAGTCCAACAAAATTACTAAACTTAAATCTTCCAAACGTTTCAGGCATGAAAGGCATTAGCGGCTGGCCTGGCGTGCCGTTGCCGCAAGCCGCAGTATAAACAAAAATGAAATTATGGCCTGCCGCAACGGTACGCCGCGTTGCATCACGGCGAGCCGCTAGGGTGTTTCAGGCCTCATTATACATACTTATTTGAGGCATAAATGCCATTTATTTATTCTGTTTTTCAGATTCACTCTCCGATCATCGTATACGCTGCTGTACATAATATCTTTTTTCGGGCAGGTGCTAATGTTTGTGATGTCTCTATACTGGCTCATAGAAAAGGGAATGACTTTGAGTAACATCAGTAAGTATAACACATCAGCGTGATTTTATAAAAAAAAATACCATTGAGGCGTAGGACCAATCGACTTAGAGATCGCTGGATCGACGAATCTCTGCGAGCTCCACGCTTAAGAGCGCGGAATGCAGTTGACGGATGACGTCAGATTGCACAAAACGAAGGACGGTTCATTCTTTCGATGACTAGATCTAGTTGTGTAAATTAATTTAAGTGCATATTTCTTGATCCAAAAATCTCAACTCATTCAGTTGAGATTTTTGGCGTCGTTGGCCGACAGGCACTAAAGCTGAACGCGCATCTGACGGCGCTACCGGCGGGCATTACCGGCAGTCATAGGATTTCCTCATGGCATTTTAATGAAATGTCGCGCTCGGTGCCGATAGGTGTGCGATGCTGCATACTTCTTCATATAAAAATTAAGAAGACTCGATGACTGCAGGCAATGCCACCTCTGCCGTGCTCCCAGGTGCGCGGTCACCATAATAGTTAGTACAACTAGTAGTATTTTAAACCTTAAATAGAAATGAAAGTTATTAGAAGTAGACGCTTGATGCACCGCGGTAAAGCGTAACCATAAAAAGCCATAAAAAAGCTCTCATCTGCCATCTCTTCATCATCACCAATGGCCTTTACATCCACGAAAAGATGGATCATGTAGTGCTCCTCCATACGTAGGTACTTAGATGACTTTTAAGGCCTCTACGGGAACGACAGATGCAGCCGCAGCATTGGCATCTATGCGCCCCGGTTTATGGTGGTGGGCCTTTAAAGATTCTACAAATTGAAATATTCGGGAGGGCTTTTATCTTGTCACCTACTGGGAACAACAATTCTAAATATTATAGTCATAAATATTATTTCCAGCGAACTCCGTATTCTACTCGTCCAGCCTGATCTCGTCCATAATCTTGATCAACATCGGCAGAAACTGGCCTGCTCTCATAAAGGCAGTGCAGGAGATCGAAACTACTCTCCCACCATTTTCTAGAAAGGTTGCCAAGAAGTGCGATACTGTAATGATTTTTGTCTTGGTTGCGGCAAGTGGTAAATTTAGCACTATGTTACATTAAATTTAATATAATGACATCCCCTTGTCTGTGGGTGGCCGTGGGATGTCCTCATGGGCATCTGTGGGCGGCCGTCCTTAGGACTTTGTAGCGGTTTGTTAGCTGATTAACTTGTTAGAACTTATAAGAAGCTCTTTCTCTTACCGACTGGACGTTGACAAGAGCTTTGATTATTGATTAGTTAATTATAGAGTTGATCAGGCGTTCGAATAACCGGCTTTTAGTTTTTCCTAACATGGTAAGTGGTTTGTTTATGATCAATAATACATTATATTTATTTACAGTAGCTATACACAGCCCGATCCATTCGTTCAAACTCACATCTCCGTAAAACCATTAGAATGTTTCATAATAGCTTCCGCCTGCAATTTTTTAATAAAAAGTTGCCAGTGTATATTCTAGGGCTACCGTTTACCTTTCCTTTCATTATGATCTGTTCAGCCTTCAACGTGTAAAGAGGTTACAGACAGACAAACTATTTTCTACTTAAATCAAAATTTATCAAATAATTAATCATATTATTGTAAAGTATGAAAAGTATGACCCGTGTGTAGTATCGGCTTAGAATTTGCACCAACCCAACTCATCACGTGGGTGTCGTAAGAGGCGACTAAGGGATATACACCGGGGGGCGGGCAGCAGCGCCTCTTGCAGAATAGATCTACCACCGAACTGCGATCTCCAACTCGCATGCCCAGCTTGGAGATTATGGGCATTAACCCCCATGAGATAAAAGATAATAAAGCGATTATTGCCGCGGTTTTGCAGTGCGTCAGGTATGTTCGCCGAAGCTCGTACCGACTCTTTCGACGCAATATGGCGCAAAAAGACAGCCTCACTGCTCAGCAGAATCCGCGGGAGCAGCAACAGCATCCTAAATGTTATATCCAACAAATTTGATTGTCCTCTGATGTATACCCTACATCAGAGAACAAAATCCGTGTTTAGCATTAAGTATTAACCCCCTAGCCCTAAGTTTACTAACAAAATAGACTAAGTTGTCTCAATAAAGAAATTATTATATATTATTATTATATTAGGGTGAGGCCTGCGTCCAGCAGTGGACCATTACAGGCTGTTGAGGATGTAAAGTATGGATGTTTGCAGTGGAACACAGTCTGTCATTCTTCTACGGCATGACAGTGGCGTACGCTTGTGACTCCAACGATGTCGCTAAAACCTTCTTCCACTTTAACATGCCCTGGATATTTGAATACACTAGCTATTCTTTGTGGAAAGGGATCATAAGCGAGGTCTGTATCAATACAACTGTAACTTTTTCAATACTGTGCCTGCGGTTTGATAATACATTTATCTCGGTTATTTTTTGTCAGTAGTCTAAACGAGCGTAACTTAATGAATTGCAAGTAGCGTCGTTAAACGCGTACTGGCTACAGAAATGACAACTTTGTGCCATACGATGACGTATGGCACGAATAGGACTTTCTTCTAAGCGACACATTTTACGCGAGTTTCAAAACAAATATAATAAAATGATGTAAAAAAAAATACCATCAAATAAAAAAAATATTACGAAATGAACATCAATTTTCGACCCCTCTTTTAAATTTCCTAAACTAATTGAAAATGTTTTTCACGGTTATGTAAAGGGGGTTAAATTATTTCGAATGCAAAAACAATATTGCCCCCTGTTGGCTACGTCTCACGTGAGTAAGGAATTGATGATATTTAACGACAAATTTTCTAAAATGGGTTTTAGAAAATTGGAAATTTGACTTGATGATATTTAACACCAAATTTTCTAAAACCCATTTTAGGAAACTCGTCGTGATGATAAATTTTGTATATTACCTGCCGATTATTCTTCGGGCCGAGTCTAAGCGGGCCAAGTGGGCACTAACCAATATTTTTCAGGTTTTCAGTATACAGTCTACGTTCATCTGGAGCTTCAACGACCTTCTCATAATGGTCATCAGCATATATTTAACAGAGCACATTATTCTGCACAATGAATTGTTAAAAAAAGCTGTGACAGAAGTACGTAAGGTTTTCATCATATGGACCAGATATAAAACTTGAATTAATTAATGAAATACAAATTTACCGGTTCGGATTCTGGCCTCACAGGATTACTTTTTTCTGCCGTATTAAGTCTTTGTTTAACGAATATAATTTTATGTCTTTGTTCTTCTTCTTCTTTATATGTTTTTATTATAAATTCAGTTTTAAGTTTAAAGTTACTCTGTTTTTGATTTCGAAGTAGATTTAACCTAAAGACAGCTAGAACCTTATGCTTGTTACATTATCATGCTATCTTTACTCTCTTTGAAATAAAAAATTTACTGAAAAAGTTTACTTGGTGCACAAAATCATACTTTTATAAGAAACTACTACATTAGGCATTTACGTTTATAAATAAGACATGAAAAACAAGAAAAAAGTATACTTTCAAAATAGTATACAAAAATTCAACTTAGGTTAGGTTTAACCTATCATTTCTGTTACAAACCCAAAGATCGCGTCTTAGCTATAGAATAGAATAGAAGGTATAGAATATTATAAATTATATTTCATCTTCTTTCATCATTTTCAGGATCATTTCTCGACAATGCAGTTTCGCCTTCAGCACCTGAGCATTATGCGCCTTGTAAGAGTGGTAAATGGACGAGTGGGAATTTATATCTTGACGTCGTTTGGGTCGAACCTGTACTGGATCTGTACTCAGCTGTTTAATAGTTTGAAGTAAGTTTCAATTTTTTTAAGGTGGAAAGACTATTTTTGCGTAGGATTTAGGATAAATAAAATTATTTTCTTTCTTTTTTTCTATTGAAACGCCATGCGAAATGAAAAAATGTTTGGGTTGGATAAAATCGTATTAATTGTCTGTGATCAGAATCACATAAACATCCGATGAGACGTAATGCTATAATGCAAATGGGGTGTCAAAACGTTGCACCGCGTCGCATTTCAATAATGTGCTTGCGCCTAAGGTAATCCTTTCTAAATTTAATCAAAATTTTTCTTATGCCTGCTTGAAAAGTACCACGCATTTCCTCCGACCCCTTATATTTTTATAGTAAAAATAATGTTCATTCACTAGGTATATTCATTATGATTGATTTGAAAAAACTAAAACTAACTTCATATTCCTTAGTTACACAGTTTTTTAAGTTGTTCTGGTCAAATACTTATCTTTCGGGAATAAAACTGGGACCGTCACGGAATCATTCTCCATACTCACAACAATTTTCTAAATCGGTCCATAATTGACGGGGCAATCGACGAACATATATAAAAAAATACAGACAGCCTAACATAGACCGTCCTCCTCTTTTGTTTTACGTCGGTTAAAAACTGTCGTATTTTGACAAATTCATTATTAATGTAAACGGGTTATCTACAAACCTTGTAAGGTCTATGTTCACCAAAAGATAATCGGAGAATTCGGCAGCTTCATCGGTTAACTTTGACGTTTGAACAAGTTTTCATACATTGTTTCAAAACTTGTGTCAAAAAGTCAAAACAACTGTTTAAAATTTAACCATGAGACCCCCAAAAGTTCACCAAACCCTTGGGAGTCCTTCAATACAAACAAAGTTCGTAGATAACCCGCTTTCTTTCTTAATGAATAATATTCCTGATTAAAGTTTGTTTTCATTTTCAGCAAAAAACAAACGGGTCATTTTATAGTTTGTCACGACATGAATCCAAGCGTATACAAGTGAGTATTGTGTGTGCCTATTTGATTTGCTTCGCTGCCAGAACCAAACGCACCCAGGGAGACGAATGAATTGAACTGAAACAAACAAATTCAGACGATTCTTCCGACTCAGCGCGGACAAGATTTAGGCTGAGACCAAACGAGCGTAAATTTTTGAGTTGTCAGTCGCGTAATTTTTGCTGGATTTGGTTTCATAGAAAAATCCTGATTGATTCACACGGCGACGCAAAATGAGTATATGCTGACTCACACGCATAGTTCCAACCGAATTATGTTCGCAGGGGTGAGGGGAGCGAGGAATGCGTCAGTCAGGTACAGATTGTGTTAGCGAAACGTTGGAAAGGAACTGAATAAATTGCGCCCGTCTGGCTGCCCAACAGAGTTTCTGCTGGGCAGAATTTATGCGACCGAAAACAAGCGACTCAACTCAAAAAATTACGCTCGTTTGGCTGCAGCCTTAGTTTACCCAAAATGATGAACTAAATATTTGTTCCTTTTGTGCGTAGCAACTCTTGTTTTACAAGATAATATGAACTTACCTACTTCCTGTTTTTTGTGTGCGTGCTACAATTTTTTTAAGATCTTTTGCTAGAGTAACCAGCCGACTCTGACCATAAACTGGCGAAGTAACTTTGAATAGTTGAAGATTTCTTGTTGTTGTGCTGTTTTTTTTCGATTTCAGAGGTTTCTTACGAATGCGTACACAGAATACAAAAATTCTATTCTGAGGTTGTAATCCATTTTTTTTTTGAAATATTTAATGTCGAAATCGGTAAATTATGTTAATGAAACACTCCAAGGGTGGGTATGTTTATCTTGAAAAGATGTTTTTAAGAAATGAAATAAGTTCAAAGATTAAAGTTACATTTAGTTCATTTGACGAGAGGTGTTGCCGTTGCTCAATTCTAAGGGTTTTTTGTTATTATTGTACTTTCCGCACTCTGAACAGAACTTAACAAACTTAATAAACTTCTATGTTTCCCCTGTAGGTGGAGCTACCGGCGCTATAGGCCGTAAGAATTCCCAGAGATTTTTAAGACAGCGGGATGTGATTTCGTAGCTTAGTTGGTTAGAGCACACCCGTACTGACCGGTGGGGCGGGGATTCAATCCCGCCGAAATCGAAAAATTTTGGGAAATTATTTGATTTCTTAGAGATACCCAGAGTGCGGGAAGCACTATAATACCCTTAAGATGTTTTAGATAGATAGACATAGATAGACATTGCTTTATTTGATAAACCAAAACATACAGAACATTATTAAACTTAAGCTATAGAAATGCAATAGAATTGGCGGCCTTATCGCTTAAAGCGATTTCTTCCAGGCAACCAAGGTGTACGGAGAAAATCATAGGATGGCGGTACTTATGCTAAGCTAAGTTTTAAGTTCTAAAAATATTACATTTAATACCCTTAAGATGTTTTAAGTTCTAAAAATATTACATTTAATACCCTTAAGATGTTTTAAGTTCTAAAAATATTACATTTAATACCCGTAAGATGTTTTAAGTTCTAAAAATATTACATTTTTCTACAGATCCCTTCACGGAATAGAGCACACCATGTACTTCGCGTATTCGTTTTCGTTCATCGTGTTGCGAACCCTGCTTGTGTTACTGCTGGCTTCTAGAATACACTCCAACTCCAAAGTACCCCTCTTGTATTTGTACGGGATACCCAGCGAGAAATTTGATATTGAGGTACCTAGTACTTACTTTTTTGACATATGAACCTTTTTAAAATAGTTTGTGAGTTTGCGTGTACCAGTTTAACCAGTGAAAATACCAATAAAAACGTACCAGGACTCAGTGACATCGTTATCTCGACGAAATTTTAGGAGCTACAACAGTGAATACAAAAACACCAAACTATACTTTTGTTTTAAGGGTTCCGTACCCAAAGGGTAAAACGGGACCCTATTACTAAGACTCTGTTGTCCGTCTGTCACCAGGCTGTATCTCATGAACCGTTATAGTTAGACAGTTAGTTGAAATTTTCACAGATGATGTATTTCTGTTGCCGCTGTAACAAAAAAACAGAATAAAATATATATTTAAGGGGGCTCCCATATGTACAACAAACGTGTTTTTTTTGCTTGTTTCTGCTCGATATTGATAACGGCAACAGGTAGAAGCTTGAAATATTCACAGAAAATGTAGTTAAATATTCACTTTAAAAATAAATAATAAAATTAAAATAAAACAAATATTTTAGGGGGGCCCATATTTCCTCCCCTTTTGCCCTTTTTTGGAGGAACTAACCCTTTAATTAAAAACTCCCGACGCCTAAAAAGTTCTATAAAATTGCCTCCAAGTCTGTACACCAAGTTTGTTTTCGATCGGTCGTAAAATACGACCTGTACGTACATTCTAACAGAATCCATACTTTTACTAGTAGTTGATGAAGAGACGCTTCTATGTACGATTAGATTAGCAGAATCGGACCCCAGGTTTCAAAAGTGATTTAAGATAACTTGAGACGAAAAGTTACAAAGATCTTATTACGACATTATTAAAAAGAGAACGTTGTCTTTTCAAGCAAAATTCTAATTATCAGCACTTCAACTTCTTGAATAAACTCATTTAAATAGTCACTCGGCTAAAAGTGGATGTTTAATTAAATTTTTCAATCAAAAGCGTTAGGACTTGAAACAGATGGACCACATGGCAGCCGCTGGCATTTGTATTTAGTTTTCAGGGATTTTTAAATGATAGTCGACTCAAACTTTATTAGATTCGCAACTACTTCGTTCCCGTTGTTCGTCAATTAGTCGTAGGCTAAAACCGGGTCACTGACCAGTTTATCGGGGCGTAACGAACTTGTATCACAAACTAACAAATTTTCTAAAAACTATTGGGCAGCTTGTGATGCCTATCACAAGCTTTTTTATAAAAGTAATAATTTTCTTTTGTATAGTATAAGAAGAGATATGAAAACAGAAATTGCAATTTCGGTGTTCAATTCCTGTCAGAGATGTGTTTTATTTTGTCTATTTTAGGCAGAGATGTGAAGTTGCTGATTTTATTATAACGGAATTTTCAACAATCCAATGGACAGTTTACCTAACGTTAGCTTTTCTAAAGGAATGCCTCTGTAAAATAAAATTTTTACAGAGGCATTCCTTTAGAAAAGCTAACGTTAGGTAAACTGTCCATTGTAAAATAAAAATTTTACAGAGGCATTCCTTTAGAAAAGCTAACGTTAGGTAAACTGTCCATTGTAAAATAAAAATTTTACAGAGGCATTCCTTTAGAAAAGTTAACGTTAGGTAAACTGTCCATTGGATTGTTGAAAATTCCGTAATAATAAAATAAAATAGGTGGCGCTGCTAGTGTGCATCAGGGTAACGCATTAATTGATAACTTAAAAAAACAGAGTTGGTAATCACTGTTAAATATTTTTTCGCCAAATGAGATAGCAAATACCTTAAAAATATAAGTTAAAGTAGCGTGTTTAAGAAACCAGACCGGTATTTTGATGTATAGAAAATCGTATTAAGGTTTTCTTTAACTCCCTTCTCGCTGTTCGGCTCTACGATCGAGCAGTCACAGAGTTTTTCGATTGCGATAATTATTTTCCAACATAAAAGTGGGTCATAATCCAACAAAGCTCTTAGAATTAGCAGGCTGAAGTGGCGATGGGCAGGTATATGGCTCACAGAAACGATAACCGTTGCGGCGTACAGATTCTCGAGTGGGGACCCCGATGCAATGCGAAACGGAGTGTGGGTAGACCACCCACTCGATGGACCGACGACATTGTAGCGGTCGTAGGAAGTCGTTGGATAGAGACTCAGGACCGGAGGATTCTTATGGGCCGAATATGGCATACAATGTGGGACAAAAGCAGATTTTTTCATGTGGGCTGAACTTCCTAGGGACGAATATGGCATAAATCGATTCGTGGTGTTGCTTGGGGAGGCCTATGTTAACCAGTGGAAGTATACGTGCTGATGATGATGATGAAAAGTGGCTCGATAACGCTTACCTAATTATATTTCCAGGTGGAGAGGTTCATAGCTCAAATAAACAACACCAAAATGGCACTGAGCGGGTTAGATTTCTTCTATGTAACGAGAACAATGATCTTAACGGTGAGTATATTGTTACATTCCATCTTCCTTGAACTTTCCTGAGGGCTGGTGCGAGTAGATTTGATCGAAGATCTCAAGAGACGCAAATATGCAGGTCTCAACAGAGCAGCGAACAGAAGTTTGTGGGGTACCAAGGCTCTCCGGGTTTAAAATAATATATCTGAGCGTCTGGTCGAAGCGACGCGTGACTGAGTATTTAGAGTTGAGGTGGATATAAGAATCAGTTGAGGTACCTGTAGATTGTTTGGAACAGTCTGCAGTTAGATCAATTGTTTCAATTGAAAATACTAGTTATAATTTAATTCTATTATTTGATTGTGATTTTCTTTGTTAATAAAGAAATAATTATTATACATATTTCATATACAACTTTTATTAGTTTTTTTTACCAGAAGTTTTTATTTTATTTTCAGTAGAGCTAATCAGAATGATATTATTTCATTTCAGTTGCTCGGAACCATAGTGACCTACGAACTTGTCTTGCTTCAATTTAATAAATAGGTAAGGTTTTTAACAAAAATTTTAACGAAATTTAGCATTAAAAAACGCCTGAAACGTGGTATGATAGAAAGAGAGTGAGACATTTGTTAAACACATGAAAATACACGCATTTTCAGTAAACGACCTGTATTTCATTCACCCATTGAACGGAAACTCAAAGACTCCACTCGAGAAGAAACGAGAAGGATTTACACTCAAATGCTTTTTAACCATGTTTGTACGTTGGGAGGGACCTATGAGAGACAAGGAAATTAATTTAGGGTGGTAAATAAAATGAAAGACTTCGGGAATCACATTACTGAGCTAAAGTGGAGCTGAGTGGACAACTTGGACGGATACAAGACGATGACAGGTGAAGAAGAGCGTTCACTGAATAACTTCAAAGGGCGTCAAGGGTTCAGAAAGGATAAGCGTCGCGAACCCGTAACCCTTAAACATTATAAACCTAGATTAATTTGTTTATCATGTATCTCATTATAAGTGAACCATGTGTTTGTATGAGAATAAAGTTCTTTAAACCTAACCCCCTCCCTCGCAGTCAGATCAATAAACATAATTTAAAACATTGTATTAATTTTTTTTTTCTATAAAATTGTATTTAGGATTCAAAAATATTTTTTTATCGTAAGTTCTTAAGAGTAGCTTGCAAGATGTAGCTGAAGTAGCCTTTAATGAGAATCGGATCCGTTCAGTGCACAGTTTAATAAGGTATAAAAAAATATAAGACGCCTGTGGTTTCACTTTAATTAACGACGAACCTTGGGGTCATACGGGTAAACGAACTGGGCAACCCGAGCCACCTGAGCTACGCTAGTTTTCATAAAGAAATAAATGGGCATTTAACAAGCTTTGGTTTTTTAATGATGATAGATTAAAGGCTACTTATGTTATTTAAACTTCTGCACCCGCGTAAGAAAGATCTGGGCGCCTTGTCTACATGAAAAAATAATGGAGAATCTTTGGACCAAATAAGACTTAAACTATTCATATAATTTATAAATAAGCCCGCTTACCTGCAAGGTATTCATCGAATCTAAGTATTTCTTTTGCGTCCTATGAGCGTACTAAGTCTAACCCAAACACGTCAATCATAGAGGTAAATCACGCTCACTCAACAATTCTCTTGATTTCGAAGATAAAAACGAATCTATGTATGTGTGAGTTGACAAAAATAATTGCAACTTCAGTGCTTTCACGCGTAGCACTAATACGAATAGGAAAATGAGACTCATTTATTGCATTTTTTTGGCTACACTTCGTTTCTGTCTAGTACCATTCTGAGCCTTTTTTGTGGAAGACAACAATGGTTTTCGATTTCGTATATCGAATGTTTTTTGTATAAACTCAGACTAAGGCCTCAGGAAAACAGATAAATAGTCATAAATCCATCATAAAATGTTTATTAATGACTCAAAGTAGTAGCAGCAACGGTAGTTGAGACATTTGCTAGAGTAGAATTATCCGGAGTAGGAGAGTTGAACTGGAACATCACTAGCTCGTACGTCACTATCGTTCCCGCTACCTGAAAGAAAAATATAAATGATGTTTATTATACAATGGCCTCGTTCATGAGCTTAGAGTCCCTCAGCGGGCTATGGAGAGAGCTATGCTCGGGGTTTCTCTACGTGATAGAATCCGGAATACGGAAATCCGTAGAAGAACTGAAGCCACCGACTTAGCTCTCAGAATTAGTGAGCTGAAGTGGCAGTGGGCAGGTCATATAGCTCGCAGAACTGATAACCGCTGGGGAGTAAAGGTTCTCGAGTGGCGACCGCGATGCAACGCGAAACGGAGTGTTGGGAGATCATCAACTCGGATGGACCGACGACATCGTAGCGGTCGCAGGGAGTCGATGGATGTAGGCGGCTCAGGACCGCACTTTGTGGCGTCGTCGTATAGGGGAGGCCTATGTCCAGCAGTGGACGTGTATGGGCTGATATGGTGGTGATGATGAAACAAAGGATTTCCTTGCTTAACAATTTTGTGGAAAAATTCAATTCTTATACGTTGTGTTTGATAGGTAATTATTGCATACTAAGTCTTTGTGATCCAAGGTATGTTTCACGATCTATTGCTATCGTATTTTTTTTTCACAAAAAACGTTTCGAAGCTGGAGTAGGTACCAAATTAATGTCAAATATCAAAGTGCTTTATTTTTTCAGACCTTACAGAACTCTTTCTTGGACACGTCATAAATTACATAATTAAAACTGGGAAGTAACGTAAAGTACACTTACCTATGAGAGGACAAAAAAAAAAGTATGATCGTATTCGTATATAAGGTGTACCATAGATTAGATATCCAGGGTGTGATTGTACAAAAATGGCTGAAACGTAATTTTCTATAATATCTTACCGTTAGCAGAAGACCTCTTGTAACCGAGAAGAACTGTAGGCCACTTAGCGCTATGTTGTCTCCATTCACTTGGTCCAAAAACCTCTGCACCTAAAGCAAATTAATTTCCTTAGCTACATCTAATACGTTTAAAGATGTGTTCCATAGACATACATGTTCAGTAGGCAACAGAACAAAAAGCAGTATTTTGACACCTTCCTAACTTATGTTGCCATAACTTGCCAAAACTTATGTGTAGCAAGCGCAGCGTGCGCCGCCGTTAGACTGCGGCTTCACCAAGTCCATGCCAGTGTTATAGATAGGGTCGCGATAAAGAGCGCCGAGCGTCTTTTGTTTCAAGACCGTAGTTTGTTCTTCAGAAATAAAAAAAATAACACGTTAGAAATGGATTTCCATACACTTTTCTAAATGAAATTCCATAGAGTTTTCCGTCCCGCTTTTTAGTACGCTTGCAATGACGAAATTTCTAGGTTATGTTTGAAAAAGGAATAATCAACTTTCTGAGTGGGTAGTATAAAGTCATTTTGATACTGAAAAATGAATATACAATTATCGAGTTAAAGTCCATATTAAAATGCACTTTTTTTGTGCTGCGCTGCAGCCTACGAATAAAGAATAAGTCACTGCAGCTGTGCTTTTCAGGCGTGTGCGACAAGCTTTACACGCATTTTGACAGTGCATGGCACCACGATAGTTATGTACTGACTTCAACACAGTATACTGGAGATGGTACATCGTACAGCACCGGAGCAGGCACGTCCGAAGCAGTGTTGACCTGCGATGCGATCAACGACACGGCGACTGACCTCGTGATGAGATATACCAGAGAGAATATGAAGTATACTGCGGCTTCGTAGCCTCCGAGGATTGTTGTTCTGGAATTATACTAAAGATATACTACTTTACTATTTTTTATGAAGAATCCTTCACTTTACAAGCTATATCCATTGACAACCGGTGGACGGAGTTTTCTATGTATAATAAAAATATCTATCTATGTATTGTATTGTATTATGTATATCATTTATCTAGTACCCATAACACAAGCTCTGCTTAGCTTCATCATCCTGACTCTACAGCCGCGGGTGGGCCTTGGTCTGGTCGAGTAAATTTCGCTATCCGATCCTATTCTTGGCTTTTTCCTGCCAGCCGGTCACTCCAATTGCCTTTAAGTCTTGCTGGATACCATCGAGCCATCTGAGTTTCGGTCTTCCAGGGGGTCTCCGGCCATCAGGTTTGCCACGAAGAAGACGTTTTGGTGCTCTGTCGTCTTGCATTCGTTCTACGTGACCAGCCCATCGGAGACGGCCTACTTTAATAAACTTTACGACATTTGGCTTTTGGTACATGTTGTAAAGCTCATGGTTTGTGTCTTGGTACACGTTGTAGAGCTTAGCTTGGGGCTGGATAATGCTGTGTGGATTGTCCAGCATTATTTATTTATTTATCCATCTATGGAATGCTCTTCCCCTGGACATCAGACGTGCAAAATCACTACACCCTATATTCAATATTACCAGTGTTACTTATCCATGTAACAATTTAAACAACTTCATTTTTAAGTGTATGTAAATCTCACTAATCTCACTAATATTATAAATGTCAAAGTTTGGATGGATGGATAGATAGATGGATGGATGTTTGTTACTCAATTACGTAAGAACGGCAAAACGGATCTGGATGAAATTTGGCACAGAGATAGATAATAATTTGGAATAGAACATAGGCTACTTTTTATCCCGGAATTACTACGGGAACGGGAACTACGCGGGTGAAACCGCGAGGCGCTGCTAGTATAATCTCACTAATATTATAAACGTGAAAGTTTAGATGGATGGATGGATGGATGGATGGATAGATAGATGGATGGATGTTTGTTCCTTTATCACGCCAGAACGGCTGAACGGATCTGAATGAAATTTGGCACAGAGATAGATTATAGTCTGGAATAGGACATAGGCTACTTTTTATCCCGGAATTCCCACGGGAACGGGAACTACGCGGGTAAAACCGCGAGGCGCTGCTAGTAATATTATAAACGTGAAAGTTTAGATGGATGGATAGATAGATGGATGGATGTTTGTTCCTTTATCACGCCAGAACGGCAAAACGGATCTGGATGAAATTTGGCACAGAGATAGATTATAGTCTGGAATAGGACATAGGCTACTTTTTATCCCGAAATTCTAACGGGAACGGGAACTACGCGGGTGAAACCGCGAGGCGTTGCTAGTATTATAAATGTCAAAGTTTGGATGGATGGATGGATGTTTGTTACTCAATCACGTAAGAACGGCTGAACGGATCTGGATGAAATTTGGCACAGAGATAGATTATAATTTGGAATAGAACATAGGCTACTTTTTATCTCGGAATTACCACGGGAACGGGAACTACGCGGGTGAAACCGCGAGGCGCTGCTAGTTTATCATGTGGCATGTTAGGTGTTTATAGTAGGTATAGGTATTATATTTGTTTTCTTTTCCATAAATTACTCAAACGCTACAGTCTATATTGTTCTCATATGTCTAGTCCATCCCAAGGTTGCCTGAAAGAGATCGCTCAAAGCGATAAGGCCGCCCTTTGTATTTCCTTGTTTCTCGGCATTTCCTTCTGTATTGTATTTTGTGTTTATGTGGTACCAATAAAGAGTTATCTATGTATTTACCCCCCATTGCCCATTGTACTATTATGTTTAATGTTTATATCTGTTTCTTTTAGTTTTATTTTGTGGTGTACAATAAAGAATTTTGTATTGTATTGTATTTATAAACTGGACAGCTACAATTAGTCACAACTGGACAGTAACTGGAATGGAAAGTGGAAAGGGAGGCCTTTTCCTTGCAGTGGGATCCTATAGTCTCTTAGTAGGTACTAGCAGTTGTAGAATTGTAGTTACTTTTGATCAAAATAGAGCTTTTTCAAAAGTTATCAATGATTAGGGTATCGTACCTGATTGCGTTATTATCACATAGTGACAAAACTATAAATAAAACCTGGAGGGCTTTACTTTATTCCTTACGTACACAATAATCACAAAAAAACTGAAACTAATATTGCTTGACCTAATTCATAAAAAGTTTCTTCCAGCTAAGTTAGACACATAGTGTGACAAAAAGAATCATAGAAGCTTACTAACGCAACGAGCATGAAATGTACTATGAATTGAAGGAATTTGCCGTCTGCACTTTAGTAATGTCATATGCAATTAAAGCCAATTCTGCCTATAAGTGAGCGAACCAAGCTTTCACGAGCACGCTACGAGCATTTCAATATGAACTCAACGCGATACGCGATTTGTCGATTTATCGAACGAATACAAAGGGGCTCGCCGTGTGCTCGGAGTGCCAGTGAGGACGGGTTGTGTTGCGCGCGAGCACGACCAATCTAGGTACTGACGCTATGTTACGAGCACGCCGGAAAGAGAAGCGTGAAGGTAGAAGCTCGGTACGTGCTCGCAGGCCATCCACACTAATAAATAAATATTGCTGGACAATTCACACAGCATTATCTAGCCCCAAGCTAAGCAGAGCTTGTGTTATGGGTACTAAATGACTGATATACATAATACAATACATTACATAGATGTATATTTTTTATAATAAATAGAAAACGACCAGAACACCCGGAATAAATACCTGCAGATCGTACAAATGTTTGTCCCAAGGCAAAGTAATAAATGTAATAAATGCTTCATTCGCATTACATTCCGTGGTTCATTATGTAAGTTTATACGAAGCACAAGGAACCACGAAATGTAATGCGAATGAAGCATTTATTATTTTTACAAGCACACCTGTGCTTGATAATACTAGAACCGTACTTTTTTTCTCGACTGCTACATTCTCCAGTGCCTTTGATCCCATCTCTATAACAAAACAATAATATCGTTAACAAAAAATTAAAATCAGTTCTTTTGTTTGTAACTATAAATCTTCTACTCACTCCAAAGTATTGAACAACTGTAGACAGATGAAGAAGAGGTTATTTGCGAAGGAGATGAAAACGATACCACTGATGACGTCATCCACTTTTCTGACTAAATGCGTCGCTCTTCCGTACTCTTCTCTGGTGTTTCTCCAAAATACTTCGGGTAGGTACTGAAAAAAAAGCAAGAATTATATTATCACTCTCCCAATTCGGCGAGAAAGTAGAATCACTCTACCAACTAAGCGCAGAATTCACGCACAGAATACACACACTAATTAATTTTTGGGAACTTAATTCATTTCTTAGAGATACCCTAAGTGCGGGTAAGCACTATAACAAAAAAAACCTTATAAATTGTTTCAGTCTTTGTTTGAGTTACATACAAGATCATTAAAAGTAATTAGTTTTACCCGTATGTTATTTTCGAAAGCGGCCAATAAAAACACTCTTGTTACAACAAAAGTAAGAGAACATTCGATCGTATTTTCTGTTCCGATTTAGGTATAGTATTTGTGTTATTCTACGAACAAAAACTAAAAAAGCTCAAGGCTTCCTTTTTTGACTACAAAACCTTAAAAACAATGAGAATCCTATTTATTCTAAACCCATTTGTCCTTGTTTGCAATTCGAAGTTCAAAGTGCAATTACTTGTTCGAAACACGAAGTTCAAGAGAGCCAATTGCAAAAACATTATCGTAGTTTGTTTAGAGTAGTCGGGCAAGTTCGAGCGAAACTCTTTGTCGTTTCTGGTTGCCTGGTACTTTGAAGGACATGATGTTGTCAAATTCAAAACAATATAAGTTTACTTTACCGGCTACGGAAAAAGGCTGCTTTGTGGAACTCTTTGTAGTTTTACTATACATAAGACTTACAGACATTTGTAATCGAGCGAAATACAAAGCGTTATATGAAAACACCAATACATGAATCATTTATTCCGTTATTGTGTCCAGTATCTACCACAAAGGCTTCTACAATAATTGCTTCGACAGTTTATTATCTCACTAATATTATAAACGTGAAAGTTTAGATGGATGGATATCCATCCATCTAAACTGGTACTGGTTACGTGGTAACATTGGATCTGGATGACATTTGGCACAGAGATAGATGACATTTGGCACAGAGATAGATTATAGTCTGGAATAGGACATAGGCTAATTTTTATCCCGAAATTCCTACGGGAACGGGAACTACGCGGGTGAAACCGCGAGGCGCTGCTAGTTTTGAAATATAATTCAAAAATCAAGTCCGATAACAACAATAAAAATCGATAACAGTACAGGCAAAATTGGCAAAAAATTAACGACAGATTATCCAACCCTCCACGTGGTACGCGAATAATAATTTAATATAGATTTTTAAAATGTAAAAATCTATCCTTAAACTTACAACCACAATGTCTGGGTCATTCAACTTTCGCTGAGAGCAGAGAGAGCTTTAGCGCGTTCCTAATTTGAAAGCTGATTTAAATTTAGAGCATAAAACCTCATTTCAAGGATCTGAAAAAGAATGACAACCTTATTAGCCTCTATCTTATGCTGATGATGACCTCCTCTCTTCAGTCTCATAATCTCATTCATGTGTTAATAGACGCCCATAAACATGTGGAATCGCAGGGATGCCGTGTGCAACGCATACAAATGTGTGATAATAAATTATATCTGAATAATACCGTATTCTCTTACTTTAGCGTATGGTTCATAAAAGCTGGGTATTTAATCTACCTGCGTTTTATAACCTGCCTTTGGTTGCTTCATTTTAAGTATGCTGAAATCTTTGTTTACCTGCCAAATAGGCCGTGTAGTCATAAAAAAAATCTCATTCTTCAATTTCAGTAAGTAAACATTGATGTATCAGACATTTTAAAATTCTAGCCTGATCAATACTTTTTCTAGAGTGTTAGTAAAACAAATAAAGAAGCAAACAAAACAAAACGTCAAGTACGAGTCGCGCATCGAGGGTTCGGTATAATAGGCTATTTGACTAGGTACATTGAAAATAAGTTGCAAATTGTTTTCATCCTAGTCAGTAATCAGGTGATTTTTATTTAAAAATGTGCCTATTTTTAAAAGGGGATAAAAATTACACATTTTTTGATTTAATGATCACGACCGAAAACGCTATGCGTTTGGTTGCATCGCTGGTGATGTCACGCCTATCACGGATTACAGTGCGTGTTGTTGTTCTTGTAGGTGTAGTGTGAGTAGTGTGACGTCATCGAGTCATGTCACCGGAGCCATGACAGAAATTATCGTTTTGGCACGCCATTATTTTATTCAAACTTTAAAATTAGTTTTTGTAACTAATACGACTGGCCGTGAAGTAATATTAATTACATTTTGCATTATTTTTATCAGAAAATACGTTAGAATTGTTTCCTAGTAGTAGCCAAGTAGCCTATTATAACACCTAGCTTCTTGCCAAATAACATGATTGTAGGCCAACGGGAAGTACTCTATAGGTTTTGATCCCTTGCGAGAGCCAATATTTTTTTGTGTTTTTAATCTAAATATCTTCGGTTATTGGTTTTCCTTTACTGCACGAGTATAAGACCTTGCTTCTTGCCAAATTTCATAGATCTAGGTCAACCGAAAGTACCATAAAGGTTTGTGTATATGTAATTCCCTTGGAAATTTCTAAATAGGCAAATGCAAACACGGCTGTAACTTTTCATTGCGTTGACTTTTATGTATGAATTATGCAGGCCACAGCTCTAAGAGGTTACGGATTTGAGTATTCGATGTTAATTTCAACATGATTTCGACGCGTTCATGAGAAAAAAAGGCTGACAGGGAGTCGGTCAAAAGGGAAAAAAGTGATCCTTATGAGTTCCTTTTTCATTTCAAAGTAAGGAACCCTAAAACAGCGCTTCACTTGTTTTCAGATTTAAAAAGCTTAAATTCACTTAAGCTCAACACATAGTGAAATCTCACCACTAAGCTTATCGAGTTTTAAGAATAGCTAAGCTGATCAACGTATTCCACAGAGTTTGTCCATTTGATTCAATTGTAGGTACTTATAAAGTTAGACGTCAGATTTGGCCTTTGACTCTGGTGAAAGATTTCGATTATCAAAATCTTACATGTACTGTGTGGATTGTCTAGCATTATTTATGATTATTATTATTAATTAATTTATTAGGCGTCATCATAACGTTTGGGTGGAGTAGGACTATTCACAATGACTGTTTCCCAACTTCCTCCTTTAGCAACTATTTATTTTATCAATGCGCTTCGACCACGTCTTCCATAGTCAGGGCCTTCTATTATTAATCCTCGATAACATTGTTAGTGTTTTTTTACAAACAAACCGATTAGTTGTAACTTTTTCACTAGCACAGCCAATTTAAGAGTTTATCAATGAAGAAATTGACGAACGATGTAGTGGCGATAGTCCGCCTACGATGCAGAAGGTTGTGGGTACAATTCCCGTCTTGGGACAAATGTTTCTTCGATCTGCAAATATTGGTTCCGGGTGTTCTGGCTATTTTCTATGAACAGTAAAAAAACGATCTATGTAATGTTTTGTGTTGTCAGTTGAGCTACCTGTAGATTGTTTACAACAGTCTGCTGTTAGCTCAATTGTTTCAATTGTAAATAAAGTAAAAAAAATATTCTATTACTTATTTGAATGTAATTTTCTATGTTATGTATGGGTAAATGAAGGGGTAAAATGGTGACTACACCAGATAATAGTTAATAATAAATGATGATTAAACAAAAACTTGATTTTTGAGCTTGCGTGACCCGTTCCCATGAACGCGAAATCCTATGCCTATCGTTTCACAAAATGGCGTCGTAGTATGCTCCCTTATTGAAACGTTTAAAAGTTGTGTCTCGCTCGATTGAAAAAATAATACTCTGTCTCGATGAAAATAAAAATGCTATTAGAAGTTGATTGATCTTATTACAGAGCAAAGTTCTTTTGTTTTATTTTGCGCTTCGAGTCGATCAAACAATTGATTGTTTGATGATTCAATTATCTCTCCCACTGCCTAATAAATCGCAATTTTATGACTCTGTAGCTATAAAACTGAATCTTTAACAGAATTAGGAGCTTGGGAAAAGTAAAACCATTTTAGGTTTTATATTCCGTTAGTTACTGAGAGACCACTGATAATATTTAAATTATTATTTGACGACATGTGTGGCGCGGTAGGCGAGGGTCTGCTTGCGACGCAGGAGGTTGCGGGTTCGATTCCCGCCTCGGGACAAATGTGTGTACGATCTGCAGACATTTATTTGTTCAGGGTGTCCTGGTCGTTTTCTATGTAGGTATAATAAAAAAATCTATCTATGTAATGTATTGTATGTATATCAATTGTCTAGTACCCATAACACAAGCTCTGCTTAGCTTGAGGCTAGATAATGCTGTGTGAATTGTCTAGCATTATTTATTTTTATACAACCACTGCTAGAAACTGTAACCTTTTTGAAAATCCTAATTAATATTATAAATTCGGAAATCACTGTCTATCTATCTGTCTTTCTGTCTGTTACTTTTTCACGCGAAACGACTAAACAAATTTGAATGAAATTAGGCAGGAAAGTAAATGGCTTCCCGGAGACGGACATAGGCTAATTGAAAAGCATTTGCGAAGCCGCGGGATGCATGATGTATAACATATGATAGTAAAAAATGCAAGCTCAGCTCGCGTTAAACTTACCTTTCCCTGCGCTGCAAGAAGTTTCTTATTGACCTGCCCCAGGCGCGACGTGAGGTAGTAGCTCACGCAAATCACAAACAAATCGGAGAAGTTCCATATGAACGTCGATTGGAAATGCAGGAACTGAAAGATAGATAATAAAAACCTTAAAATTGAGCAAAGGCAACACCTCTCGTCAAACGAACTAAAGCACACCCGTACTGAGGGTGGGGCGCGGGTTCGAATCCAGCTGAAATCGAAAATTTTTGGGAACTTATTTCATTTCTTAGAGATACCCAAAAGTGCGGGTAAGCACTATAATAAAAAACCTTAAGATAGATAATGCATAGAAAATGTGTGGTTTTTTAGGAGCAGGGACCGTTTTTGACAGTTTTCAGATAAACTTTATTCAGGACTGAAACGTCGGTTTTCTTCCATCACAAGCAAGGTTTTTAGTTTTCAAGGCTGGCGTAGATATCTAAGACTCAACAATTCAATCAACGCCTGTACATAGATTTAAAGTAACTAGTATCAGTAAAATTAAGAGAAAGATTGCTTTTGGAAATGTTTGTCTATGTTCTTATGCAATAAATAAATTTCATTTCAGTTCCGCTTCTTCAACCCGCTTGTATTCAGTTCAATTCTCAATGTAAACTTTAGTGCGTCCGTACACTGAATATTTTCTTATGATTTTTGTCGAAAATTCACACCTGCTCCAAATGTTCTCCAAATCCTCCGAGTTCTCCTTGAGCGCTCAAAACAATTGAGCATTCGTCATCTATCCCAGCAATTAATCTGTTCGTTATCTTTTTGCTTCGCCCATGTTGTAGCTAGATAAAAGAAATACCTAGAACACCTAGCTCACAAACGTATTATTCTATTTATTTACGGCTGATTCGTTCAGTTTTAAACATTAACTCAAAAAGAAAGAAAGACGAAAGATTATTTATTTACCTTTAAACTACTAAACACAGTAGCCTTACAAATTTAGTGAATGAATACTACTTAAACTATAAAAATAAATTATTTTAAGCATAGCAGTGTTTATGGTAAATACGGCCTTCACTCCTGGCCATATTTGCATAAATTTATTATGAGAAGAACAATGTTGCACTCACCTGTGTTACAACACCAAGAATCCGTGAATAGGGTAAACTATTGAAGACCCATGGGTAGAAATGTTTTACGAAGCCTTCGTATGTGGGCAGATTGGGATAGCACATTTCAGCTCCAGCAACCGCTGACAGCAGGGAGAGTGTGTGTTCCGCTGAAACAATATATTGATAATGTCTGATTCATCTGTACTAGTAGTTCTACGAACAGTAGACCTCGCGAGCACTTAACTTTTTTCCAACAATTAATAGTTAGTAGTTTGATATAATAATCTTCGAAATAAAATCTCATAAATCAAAGATGTTTATTAGCATTGGCACCATCTATAAAATTGATTTCTTACCTACGCAAACTGCTAGCATACGAAGACGACACATGTGGCCGGGCTATTACATAGTACCTATCTACTCTCAAAGTGTTACAAATATGTTCTAATAGGTGGCGCTGTACGGTAAATGCTCTCATACTTTTGCAGAGCTATTTTGCTCGTCATGGCAAAAATGCTCATCAGATTTTTACCATTTTTTATGAGAACAAATTCTACTTATACTTTCAATTAAAAAAATGATCATCAAAATTAGATGTCTAAAAGATGCTTCTGGACAAAAATATCCAAGAGCCAACCTGTCAGATACAGCTGGTCATCAAAACTGACAGCGCTGCTCTAATAAACGCACTCAAAAGGACGGAAACAAGATCAAAATCAATTGCAGACTGTCATAACGCTCTACAAAAACTTTCTGAACACAGCAAAGTCAGCGTAGAGTGGACAGAGAGCCGGTCCTGCCCACGCAATTTAAATGCAGACAGACTAGCAAAGGAAGGAGCGAGACAGACCCCAACAAAACATGACATCAGTCTCTCTAAACCGCCCACAGCAGAAGTCAAAAACAGACTAAAACAAAACTCGGAAAAAGAACACCAAAAACTGTGGGAGCGTCGAACAGACTGCAACACACTAAATCAATATTCCCTTGCAAAGATAGGAAAACAACAAACACGATGCTCAAGATGAGCCGTGAGGACCTACGAACAATGGTGGGCATCATCACAGGCCACTGTGAGCTGAACCATCACCTTTTCAAGACGGGAGCCACAGACAGCAGCCTGTGCCGTGGCTGCCTCCAGGAAGAAGAGACTGTGGAACATGTTGTGGTTCACTGCACGGCCACAGAGGAAGCCAGGCGGAAAACAGGACTGAAAAGCCTAATAGGGGCAGCAAACCTGTCCACATCCACAGAAAAGCTGAAACGAAGCTGTCAATCACCAAAAGTCCTGCTCCGGTACTTCAAGGAGCTGGGCTGGTTAGGGCCTAGTTAGGCAGGGGGACAATGCACAATACACTCCCATGCGAGATGTCAGTGCAGATCCCAGTTCCCCCACTTCGAATTAGAATTAGAATTAGATTAGATGTCTAAAAGTGGAGATATCAGATAGCCCCGTTTTTCCCCTTTTTGGAGGAACTAAGCCTTTAATCGAAAAACTCCGACGACTGAAAAATTCTATAAAATCGTAGAATCTGTATACCAAGTTTTGTCCAGATCAGTCGTTTGTCCCGGGGGTTCTCGGTATTTTCTATGTATAGTAAAAATATCTTTCTATAAATAGGTATCCATTGTATTAAGTACATCAGTTACAGCAGTTGCGGAAATCGAACCCGCAACCTGCGTCGCAGGCGTACCTTAGCCCGCCACGCCAAATCGATAGTTACTATCAATTACTAGCAATAAACTGAGGATCCTATTTTGAAATCGGTTCAAAATGACTACCTACATCTAAAGTGAGATTCTCACCTAGAGCTAAAAACAGGACGACTGCACAAGTTACACTGCACCTCCTCGGCAGTGTGACGTCATAGTTAGGATCCAGCTCTTCAGTCTTCGCGATGGTCTGGACCAGCGACGGCCAGTTCTGTGCAGCGTGGAAGAACATCACCATCGTGATGCAGGTCGAAAGGTAGAATATAAGAGGTGCTGAAAGTAAGAGTATTATGAAGGAAAAAAGCAACAAAATAGAGCACAAAAAAAATTGAACAGCCTTGTCGGTTAAAATTTGGATCATCATAAAAAATGGGTAATAACGGCATTTTTTTAAACAAACAACATAAAATAACTTCTGCAAATACTTGTTCCGGCACGGTTTTTTTTTCTAATTGTCTGCCTACATTGATCTTTCTAGCTCTTCTTGTACATGGATAAACAATATTTTGAATTCTAGCTGCATCTAACAAAAGTCCATTTCAGCTTGTACCTCTCGGTCTGTTAGCTAACAGGCTAACAGCTGTCATTCTGAGTCGAGACAAAAATCGTAGAGGGCATCTCTTTCTACAACTATTCAAATTGAGTATGACTAAAGCCAAGTAAGCTGCTATAGCTGACACGCTAACCGATGTAAATCTACTAAAGTGTATTAAACGGGTGATTCATTTGGAGGTTTGTTTTTCAAAACTAAACGTTTCACCGGAAATTGGAACTGCAGAATGGACTTTGTTAACTGCAGTTACGGACATCATTAGATGTTAAAAAAATGTCAAGTACGGTTCTTCGTTATGAACGCTCCTAGTCGGATTTTGATCACGGCGGCCAGTCTCATCAGAGACTAGTCAGGTGCGCAGGGCATATTATAGTATAGTGTACAAGTGTGTGCGCAAACACAGATTCACTCTCTATTCCGTCACACTCATAATCCCTGGGACGGCAGACGATATAAAATATATAAGCAAAACAAACGGCCAAAGGAACCAATTTAAACCGTATAGTTTAAAAAATATTTGAGTCAAATCACATACTTTTTATCACTTAACACAAGTTCTCTAGCTAGGGCAAGATTTACCCAGGTCCAGGTTTGTACTTACATGTTGCCATGAGCGTTGAACTGCTGTTCATCATTTTGTTTATGCACATGACTGCCATGAAACATTGCCCGAACAGAGACAGCAGGGAGTAGAGGCATTTCCAAGATGTCTTTACGAACCTGAAAATAAAATGGGAAATAAAAAAAGCGGAGAACTGACAAGAAAAAGTTAGAAGAAAGTCCCATAGTATATTTTTTTACGAAATTATAATTAGTTCCACAAAACTTAAATAACCGTGTTAATCTAAAGTAAATCGAATTCGGTTTTTGGTGTTTTAAAAAGAAAATCTATAAATTATTATTATGTACGTAAATAAAATTGATATTAAGTAACAGGCTATTTAACTAAATTAAAAATATGTTCCAAATTGTTTTCATCCTAGTCAGTGACAACGTAACAAAGCGTAATCAGGTAATTTTTATTAAAAATATACCTTTTTTAAGTTAAAAAAAACGGGATTAAAATTACACATTTTTTGATAAATGATCACGTGACCGAAAACGCTCTGCGTTTGGTTGGATTGCTGGTGACGTCACACTATTACAGGTTACAGTTTTTTTTTTGTTAGTGTTTTTTTGGGGTTCATTAGCACCTTAAAAAACAATTGTGACACCTTTCTATAATAGGTGTAATACCCTACTTGTAAGTATTTTCATCTTTATATTTTATTATTAATTACGTATTAAAAAGGTAAAGTAAAGGTAAAGTAAAGTAAAGGTAAGGTATTAAATTGCTTACTTGACATCATTGGCATTGCTACTAAATACACCAACGAAAGGCATCAATGAGAACATCTGACCTATAATAACAGTCACTCGAAGGGATCCCTGGAATGTTGCCAATCTCGTCTTCTCTTTTGGCACGTGTACTTTGTTGCCTGAAAACAAGATGGTGGCTATAAGTACTTACATGGTCAATCCAATGTTTATCACTCAACACCACTATAAATTTTTATGTGAATAAATAATGCTGGTCATCAGTAGAGCTGGACAAGTTTAAGTAATTATATTGTATTATGTATATCAGTTATCTAGTACCCATAACACAAGCCTTGCTTGGCTTGGGGCTAGACAATGCTGTGCGAATTATACATAGCAAATATGGGTATTTGCTTGGTTAATATTTGTCCCGGGTGTTCTGGGGAACAATGATTTGCAGATCGTACAAACATTTATTGTCCTAAGGTGGGACTCGAACCTGGAGGAGGTTGCCCTCCTACTTCGAAAGCGGACACAGAGGTCGTCGAATAATTTGATTGTTTAAAATAAACTAGACACCGACTTCAAATCCAGTTCTTGTTTTTTTTTAGTTTGGCGAAAAAATTTGCACACACATTATTTTTGTACCCTTACTCGAACAGAACAAAATGATTAATCATGGGTTTTTATCGAGTATATTTGTCTATTTTTCAAGACGTCCGCCATTGGCATTTACAGTTTCGTGGCTACTGGATGACTGGAGTAACTGTAGCTTCTGCATCGGCGAAGCGAGGGCAGCATTATTCATAAATACCCTCACTTGGTCTGCAGAATTAGGTTTGTCCGTCTCATTCGTTCGTCGTTCTCGTTTATATACATCATCATTGGTCTACCCTCGGAAGACACAAAATATTAACATACCCACGACCTCTGTGGCGCTGTGGGCGAAGGTCCACCTGCGACGCAGGAGGTTGCGGATCCAATTCCCGCCTTGGCACAACTGTTTGTACGATCTGCAGATATTATCCGTGAAAACTTATAATAACGACTACTTTTGTATATTTGTTTATATAAAATGATAAATAAAATAAAAGTATAATAAACTTAATGATTTTCTATTGAGAACCAGGAACATACAAGGTTTTATCTTCTGTGAACTCTTTATTCATTATTATTGATTTTGAAACTTAAAAGTAGTGGTGACATGACAGAGCTACGAGGTCACATTACCAAAATAAAATTAACAATACGCCACAGGTTTGTGTATAAATCATAGATTAAATGTTTACAGTCATTACTTACGCTTAGCAGGAATCCAAAACGATAGGTTTCTCTTGTTATTCTTCTGCGTCATTGTTTACAAACAAGCCAAAATAAATGTTGTTTTCAAAATGCTTTCTTATGAGGAGTACCTATTTCAAATAACTCTCAGTTGCTTAAAACTGAAAAAATTTGAATGAAACGATGAAAATTTTTTACATTTCTCTTTCACATCTCAATTTCAATTCACCTTAGATAGTACTTAAATCTACAATAAAAATATCCAAATGCTAACTAACAAAATATTTAACACGTTCAACATCAGCGCGCCACTGAAAAAACCAAGTAAGCCCAAACTTCTTCAAAAACTTGCTCTTTGGTCAGATCCTCGCCCGTTTGACGTAAAAAACACTTTAATAACAAACAGTTTCGTTAGTCGCGTTCATGTGAACTTTCTACGTGACGTACAACTTAGAATCAATAACGAATGGGCATGTTGTTCTGATTGGGGCTGCGGTTCTCAAAGCTTCGATGCCTTTGCCTTTAAAAAGATTGAAGTAAACAAACATAGAACTCACTTAAATTCCTCTTGATAAATTTTAAGAAACATATGAACAAAAGATCAATTTTATTGCGTAAACGAATTTTAGTTGTTCAATATCTGAATTTGGGGTAAAACGTAAAATTTGAGATTTCATAATAGGTGGGTACTGGTTACCTACAAATCAATGTAATGAATCCCACTAATATTATAAATGTCAAAGTTTGGATGGATGGATGGATCGCTAGATGGATGGATGTCTGTTATGCAATCACGCTAGAACGGCTGAACGGATCTGGATCAAATTTGGCACAGAGATAGATTATAGTCTGGAATAGAACATACTTTTTATCCCGGAATTCTTTCGGGAACGGGAACTACAGGGGTGAAACCGCGAGGCGCTGCTAGTAATAACATAAATTACAATAAATAAGGTAATGTGTAAGATAATTGTACTCTACTATTTAATTGTTTTTTCTTCTATTTAATTCTGTTATTGAAATTTCCTTTCGTAAAAATTGTGAATTAATAAAAATGTCAAAGCAACTAACAACTTTGATTTTATTTGTTTCCTCATAATTCCTAAAAAAATTCAAGTAATAAAAAATTTACGACGTGTCCAAGATTCCGATAAGCTCGAAAATTAATAAATCACTGATTATCTATAATCTACTTACCTTACAGTTTACCTAAAAACAACAAAAACAAAATATTCCAGAACTAAAGTGTTGTAAATTACCCAGATCACGTGTAAATACCACTTATATGTTGTTTGTACGTGTTGACCATCCAATAATTGCGTTAAATTACAGTTCTTAACAAATTGAACTAGACTTTGATTCAGTTTATGTTCTCTGCTCGAGGTAGGTTTATACTACATGTATAAGGTGCATTCACATAGCATTCGTTTTACAGAATCTGTTTGACATAATATGTAGTTGTAGAAGCGACAGTATTCCGGATCCAGTAAACGATTGTTTCCAGTAGCGAAAGATCCGTCAAAAACGGTCCTTTAAATCTGATCCGCTGTGTGAATGCGCCCTTATAATAAGGTAGCTATGTTGAGGCGCATTCACATAGCGGATTGTTTTTAACGGATCCTTTGTTTCTGGAAACAATCGTTTACTAGATCCGGAATACTGTGTCGGGTGTGTGAACGCACGCCTAAACGCAGCCCAGTTCCGCACCGACAATAGTATTTAAGGAGAATAATCTTAAGCTTAGTTTTATATAAATATTGACCTGTATCTAAATCACATTATATTTAGACTTTGATAGGCAAATAATATTGTATTACATTTTAAGTAGGTAGTATACAAACTTACTAGTGGTTTATTTTTCGCTTCTTCCACTAGTAGACAAAAAATTTAAGCGAACAAATTCAATAAAATTTTGTTTCTTATTTGATAATAATAACTATTTATGTATAAAATTTGACTTGTCTAAGTGCTTATTTCGTAAGCCTAAAGAAATAAAGTTATTGACTTTTGACTTTTGAGAGTTATTACACTAATTTGCTTTTTTAAAGGTTCAGGTGTAAATGGCACTTATAAACCAGAAATATGACAATGGTTTCTAGGAGTCATCAAGCTTGGTACTTCCATACCGTAATTTAAACGTTAGCGTGAGCACCTGATAATGGTCAGTTGACTGTCATTGGGGGATCCTTATCTCTCTAATATGTATTTACATACTCCAATGATTTGTTTGTTTTGTAAGTTGATTCTAGAAAATTTATGATGTTGTTTAAAAATTCAGTATCTGGAAAAGCGGTGAAGTCTCTATCGAATCAGACAGATTTTATCAAATATCATTATTTTTGGGGTGTGTCTACACCAGTTTGATTAATTTGTAACTATGCATTATTAAGATTTACGGTAATAAATAATTATATCAGACACATGACATCTGGGGCCCAATTCCACTAATTTTCAAACAAATGTCAAACTACCGCCATACGATTAAGATAGAAATTCAGTCTTATTGTAGAAAGATCTGTCAGAAAATTAGTAGGATACCGTTTTTTGCAGTGATTAAAGATCAAATGAAACCATTGATCTAAAAAGGAGATCTCTTTTTTCATTGGCTGAAACAGATAAATATTGTAATAGTAGAATACCAAAACGTGTCAATGGCGGCGATTGAGATGCGATACCATCGACATAGAGAAGAGATTGTGTTAGTAGAATTCGGCCCCTGAAGTTGTCAATAATTTCATTTTTAACTGACTTCGAAAAAAGAGGAGGTTTCACGTTCGGCTGTAGGTATGTTTTTTTTTCAGTCAATAACCTTCGTTTTAACACAATCTCAGATGGTAAGTGACTATGTGAGGATGTATCAAGAAGGTCTACAAGACATCTATTCACTCTCGTCTTGAAGAGACCAAGGTTGTTTAAAATAATAAATATTTTTAATGTATTTTCGTCAATATCTTTTTTCGCTATTGTTATAGGTGGTGAGGTCCCGAGGTGTTCTTGTAAAATACCAAAATAAAAGAATTTTAGTCCTGAGAGATTAATATTTGTACAGCAAAACTTAAAAACAGTGTAAAATTAAAGAATTCTAAGTCAGTTATAATTTTTTTCAAAACAAGCAAATTATTAACATTTGAAATTCTTTATTGGTTTTCATTGTTGAATAATATAAATAATATAGTTTTTACTGAATTCTGTGTGTTTGAGTTCGTTGTTGTTAAACAGTTTATTACATTCTGCGAATAGCAGGTGTTTCCTTGAATTGCCATCGAATAGCACTCTCTATTTTATAGTTCAATCGCAGAAATATGGTCGTTATAAAAATCGACTGCATTTCCTCAACACAAGTAATGTATTTCATTCTGTTACAGTTCTCCTTAGTTGCTTGCAAAACATTTCTGATCACAGATGATAAAGCCACTACCGAAGATGATAGTATTGTCGTTGGCAGTCTACGAAGAAGAGAACAGATTCCACTTTCGCAGATCAACAGAAGTTATATAAGAAATCTAAACTATAGAAAGTCAAGGGACATCCGAGATTCTGATAGAAGGATATATGATACCCGAAAAGATTTCGATTACGATCCTTTTCGAGATGCGTTGATTAGGAGTAATGCACTTCGAAGACATGATGAAAAATTTGAGAAAACTATTAAAGAAATTGTAGAAAACGGTCATGCCATTAATTCCGTATCGAACACATTTCCGGTAAGGTCGTTAAAATTGAGTAAGCTTAGGATAATATTATAACATTCTCGGTAAAGGTAGTTCAATTAGTTCACTGCAGGAAATTATTTGACGCATTTATCATTTCTTTGAAATCGAGCCAAGTGATGTCGCTGCCAAAACTAACTTAACTTGTTATTGATGGATAATAAAGGTGAAAAAACTGCAGGTATGATATGATATTCGTAAATAAACTTGGAATTACTTGTTTTGTTATCGAAAGAAAATTAAGATAGGATATGGCACCGGCATGTTCAACAGTTTGGTGATGAACAAGTTGAAGAGATTCACTGCGTTTACACACAAAAGTCGACGACACACCCCGGCGGGTTGGTGCGACATTCACACCCGTATTTAAGAACAAAACTTATGTAAGGTAGCAAGCTACGCTGTAAGGCATTTCTCACAGGGTTCGTCATGGCAGGCCATTTCATTCACAAAGAACACTCAAGCGACACTTCATAATGCAAACGCACTGCGTCGATTACAGATCTATGATAAACTAGCAGCGCCTCGCGGTTTCACCCGCGTAGTTCCCGTTCCCGTAGGAATTTCGGGATAAAAAGTAGCCTATGTCCTATTCCAGGCTATAATCTATCTCTGAGCCAAATTTCATCAAGATCCGTTTTGCCGTTCTGGCGTGATAAAGGAACAAACATCCATCCATCTATCTATCCATCCATCCATCTAAACTTTCACGTTTATAATATTAGTGAGATGAGATTCTATGATAAATTAATAAATAAATAAAGGATTGGTCTGTTTCTGTTGTTCAGTTATCATTAGTGTTTGCCAGATGTGCAGATGACATAAAAATTGACATAAAAATATTACCTTTGACGACCTTTGTGGCGCAGCGGTCCAAGGTCCGAGCTTGTGAGTGGTGATTTTCAAGGATCAAGAAACAAAAATAATAATCTAGTATTTCTTATAAGTTTAGTGTTTATAAATTTACGTATTATTGTCATAACAATGAATGCGCATACGATCTCTGATTCTCTCTTGTATATTTCTATCAAACTCTTCTTCATATAATCCATTGCGTTTCAATGAATATAGCATATAAGTTGTCGCAAAATATTGAGAATTTATTTGTATTCGCAAATAAATTCTCAAAGCAAAGCAAACACCACAGAATATAACCTTACGTCTGTGACATGCCTACACTATGCGTTGATTAAAAAACTGTCTAGCTACTTTACGTACGGGTCGTCCCGAGTAAACGCATAGCGTCACACTTCACTCGAGTATTGAATATGAATCGGATTTAGTACCGGTCCTATGGTAGTGTGCACTGTGAGACCTCATAGTTCTTGTTCGGTTCTTGAATACGGGTGTTAGTGTATGAACCAAAATGCACTACGTAACGTCTCGCTTCGAGATGGGAACCTTTCAATATTGTAGACAGCCGACTGTGTTTTGTCAATATGACGCCGGCGGCCCTACAACTTTGGTCCGCTGACTTTGGTGTGTAGAGTCCTTTCAGAGAACATAATAATAATACTAACGAATATAATGAGAATTATCATGTAGATTCAAAACCACAGAACTATAATAATAGTTCTGGTTCGAAACCATGATCGACCTAAATGTTTTGACTAGTAGCCGGTAATTTATTAAATTTGTAGTTGGCCCACAAACCTACACATTTAATAAATTACGGGTTAGGTACAAGTCAAAACATTTACTTCGATGATGTGAAACAAAACTTTCAAAGTAAAACAATACCGTAATTGTTTAACCAATTAGTTCTGAAGTAGCGCTACTATTTATTTTATTTGTTCTAAGCATAAAATTGGAACTCATTTATTGTGTTGTTTATCATCACAATTAACATGACAATTAATAATACCTCTAAGGCTCAATTCTCACTGGAATTTCAGCGGTCAGCAACAGCGGTGCGGCAAGCACTTTTAGGGTCAGCTCACACCGAGACGTGACGCGACGCGACGCGGCGATGTCTGAAGAGTCCAGTAGTGGAGGCTGCGCTGCGCCGCGCTGCAACGCATCGCGACTTTACGAGGCGCATCGTAGTCGCTGGCAGCGTGACGAGACGCCGCACAGCGGAACGGATCTACGTTCGATAATCTAAGTCCGATTGTCAAACGTAGACATGTCATTATAATGTTCACTCGAGCACTCGACTAAACCGCATCAACTCTAGATGAAATCTGGTCAGAAAATAGTAGAGACGAATCGCCACGAGACGGCTTCGGGCTGCTACTTGCGGTGGCGTCGCGCTGCGTCACGATTGTGGGGCGTTTTTTACTCTATAATATACCATATTTTTGCGTAAAAAATAAAGTTGCATTTCGAATCACTATCTTGAGAAGCAAGCGCAGTGTCGCTTCGCGTCGTGTCTCGGTGGGAGCTGACCCTTACGGCACCTGTACATTGTGTTGTTTAGGCGGAATACGGTCACCGGCTGTGCGTAGCATGCGGTTGCGATTTCGGTTAACCATCTACATATTACGCTGGGCCGTATCACTCTGAGCGACCAAAGGTATTGGTCGGCAGCCGCATCGCAGACCGTATAAAAAAACTCTTTTATCGTACATTCCGGCCAACCGTACGGTTGGCCGCGTTCCGGCTAGCAGCAAAGTGCGTAAGGTACATTAGTGCATTATTAAAAACTAAAATTAAAGACACGTTATTTTAACTAGCTGTTACATTACTCCACGCGGACGAAGTCGCGGCTAACAGCTAGTAAAATAACGTATCTTTAATTTTAGTTTTTAATATTGTATGTATGTTAGTTTTAAGGTATATATTACTAATCAGATCTGTAACTGTTCTATAGTCTGAAATAAATGTGATTATTATTATTATTATTACTAGTTTCATCATCATAAGCCTTTATTAGTCCACTGCTGGACATAAGCCTGCTCTTATGAGCGCGATAGCGCCCAGCCTAAGTGTTAATTTGGTGTCAAATAAATCTAAACTTTATCACACACACACTAAGTCCTGTATCACTAAAAAGCTCAAAAAGGTCGCGGCTCCCAGTTTGAGTTGATACGTAAGTTTTAATTTTAAGAGAATACATTTCTTTTCTCGATTTTGTTTTTGTTAATTAGTGATTTGATTTCGAAAAATTTCAGAAAACCGAACAAGAAGTGAAGCGAATGGATTATGAAACCGAGAGACCAACGAATGAGTGGTTCGACGACATTCAGCGCAATGCTTTTACTAACATAGGTTTTAGATTTGATAAAAAATAAATTGTAATACAGACATTCCTTTTTTTAATTTGTCTGGTAGATAGAACAATCACACTGTGTTACAATTAGATACAGTTTATAAATTAAATAAATAAATAATGCTGGACAATTCACACAGCATTATCTAGCCCCAAGCTAAGCAGAGCTTGTGTTATGGGTACTTGATAACTGATATACATAATACAATACATTAGATGGATAGATATTTTTTGTATTGTATTGTATTGTATATTTTTACCATACATAGAAACCGACTAGAACACCCTGAACAAATGTCTGCAGATCGTACACACATTTGTCCCAAGGTGGGAATCGAACCCGCAACGCCTGCCTGCGACGCAGGAGGCGTCGCAGGCAGGCCTTCGCCCACCGCGCCACAGTGGTTGTCAATCTGTTTCTCACGAGATCTGCGTGGTAAAAAACTCGATAGTATAAAATTTTACATTATTTTTATTTGGTTCCGGCTAAAGCAAACACAAAAAAAGCTAAAGTGAAGACGCTATGGCGCTCATTAGGGGAGGCCTATATCCAGCAGTGGACTGATATAGGCTGATGATGATGATGATGATGATGATGAAAGTAAAAACACGATTGTGAAAACATACGATAAAAAAATCATGATAGTGCACTGTTTCACGTACGATTTGATAGTGATCTCAGAAACCCTGCGGTCCTTTGAAATGACTTATGTTTTGATTTGTAGCTTTTTTATTTTTTTATTATCTAATAAAGCCTAGTTTGACAACCAAACCCGTTAGATTTACTCCATTATTATGGCCACAGCACGTGTAATTCTCATTTTCAAACTAATCCTAATAAGCGATTATACATACAAACCTCGGCGTGTTCTCTAATCATATCCCTCGCGAAATTTGTGAGGCGTTGGTGTGTAATTTCGGAACGACTAATATTGTCTTAGACTAAAACGTGTATTAAGACGTTCAATATGTAGGTAAATATCTATTGTTTGCCTTTTCTAATAATATCCTGTTAGAAATTTGGTGAAGGGAGAATTTGGGGCATCAGTAGTAATACGGTGACGAATTTATGTAAATAAGCAATATTTTCCTTTTAGTCCACGTTCGTAGCTGATCTTTGATAACCAGCTACGAACATGGAATTTTTTTCTTGCTTGATATCCAGTTACGAGAACGGAATGTTCTTGCCGTTTTTGTAGCCATGTTTTGTAGCCAGCTACGAATGTGGTTTTTTTATCTCTGTTCATAACTGGTTATTAATTAATAATATTTTATCCACTTTCGTAGCCGAGTTCCATCACCTGGAAATATCAACTTTTCCTGACCTTATCACAGTTATCATGTTTGTCAAAAGTGACGAAGTTTCAACCTAGAAACTTATGACGTGCGTCCTTCCATCTGTAGTTTCTGATTTATGCAAAAAGATTCAAGCAAAATGGTTATTTATAAACAGTTAGTTTTATGGTAACAAACGTAAATGTTCAGATTAAAAAAATACGTTAGGTAGGGAAAAAACCTGTAGAAGCCGAGTAATCGAATTGAATTTAAAGAAAATAAAGTGGTTTCTTTACTAAAAAAATACATATTTCGCAGAGAAAAAACTGGTTTATTTGAAATGCTTTCAATATTGTAGACAGCCGACTGTGTTTTGTCAATATGACGCCGGCGGCCCTACAACTTTGGTCCGCTGACTTTGGTGTGTAGAGTCCTTTCAGAGAACATAATAATAATACTAACGAATATAATGAGAATTATCATGTAGATTCAAAACCACAGAACTATAATAATAGTTCTGGTTCGAAACCATGATCGACCTAAATGTTTTGACTAGTAGCCGGTAATTTATTAAATTTGTAGTTGGCCCACAAACCTACACATTTAATAAATTACGGGTTAGGTACAAGTCAAAACATTTACTTCGATGATGTGAAACAAAACTTTCAAAGTAAAACAATACCGTAATTGTTTAACCAATTAGTTCTGAAGTAGCGCTACTATTTATTTTATTTGTTCTAAGCATAAAATTGGAACTCATTTATTGTGTTGTTTATCATCACAATTAACATGACAATTAATAATACCTCTAAGGCTCAATTCTCACTGGAATGTCAGCGGTCAGCAACAGCGGTGCGGCAAGCACTTTTAGGGTCAGCTCACACCGAGACGTGACGCGACGCGACGCGGCGATGTCTGAAGAGTCCAGTAGTGGAGGCTGCGCTGCGCCGCGCTGCAACGCATCGCGACTTTACGAGACGCATCGTAGTCGCTGGCAGCGTGACGAGACGCCGCACAGCGGAACGGATCTACGTTCGATAATCTAAGTCCGATTGTCAAACGTAGACATGTCATTATAATGTTCACTCGAGCACTCGACTAAACCGCATCAACTCTAGATGAAATCTGGTCAGAAAATAGTAGAGACGAATCGCCACGAGACGGCTTCGGGCTGCTACTTGTGGTGGCGTCGCGCTGCGTCACGATTGTGGGGCGTTTTTTACTCTATAATATACCATATTTTTGCGTAAAAAATAAAGTTGCATTTCGAATCACTATCTTGAGAAGCAAGCGCAGTGTCGCTTCGCGTCGTGTCTCGGTGGGAGCTGACCCTTACGGCACCTGTACATTGTGTTGTTTAGGCGGAATACGGTCACCGGCTGTGCGTAGCATGCGGTTGCGATTTCGGTTAACCATCTACATATTACGCTGGGCCGTATCACTCTGAGCGACCAAAGGTATTGGTCGGCAGCCGCATCGCAGACCGTATAAAAAAACTCTTTTATCGTACATTCCGGCCAACCGTACGGTTGGCCGCGTTCCGGCTAGCAGCAAAGTGCGTAAGGTACATTAGTGCATTATTAAAAACTAAAATTAAAGACACGTTATTTTAACTAGCTGTTACATTACTCCACGCGGACGAAGTCGCGGCTAACAGCTAGTAAAATAACGTATCTTTAATTTTAGTTTTTAATATTGTATGTATGTTAGTTTTAAGGTATATATTACTAATCAGATCTGTAACTGTTCTATAGTCTGAAATAAATGTGATTATTATTATTATTATTACTAGTTTCATCATCATAAGCCTTTATTAGTCCACTGCTGGACATAAGCCTGCTCTTATGAGCGCGATAGCGCCCAGCCTAAGTGTTAATTTGGTGTCAAATAAATCTAAACTTTATCACACACACACTAAGTCCTGTATCACTAAAAAGCTCAAAAAGGTCGCGGCTCCCAGTTTGAGTTGATACGTAAGTTTTAATTTTAAGAGAATACATTTCTTTTCTCGATTTTGTTTTTGTTAATTAGTGATTTGATTTCGAAAAATTTCAGAAAACCGAACAAGAAGTGAAGCGAATGGATTATGAAACCGAGAGACCAACGAATGAGTGGTTCGACGACATTCAGCGCAATGCTTTTACTAACACAGGTTTTAGATTTGATAAAAAATAAATTGTAATACAGACATTCCTTTTTTTAATTTGTCTAGTCGATAGAACAATCACACTGTGTTACAATTGGATACAGTTTATAAATTAAATAAATAAACATTGCTGGACAATTCACACCGCATTATCTAGCCCCAAGCTAAGCAGAGTTTGTGTTATTGGTACTTGATAACTGATATACATAATACAATACATTACATGGATAAATATTTTTACCATACATAGAAACCTACCAGAACACCCTGAACAAATGTCTGCAGATCGTACACACATTTGTCCCAAGGCGGGAATCGAACCCGCAACCTCCTGCGTCGCAGGCAGGCCTTCGCCCACCGTGCCACAGTGGTTGTCATTCTCAGTTTCTCACGAGATCTGCGTGGTAAGAAACTCGATAGTATAAAATTTTACATTATTTTTATTTGGTTCGCTAAAGTAAAAACAGGATTGTGAAAACATACGATAAAAAAATCATGATAGTGCACTGTTTCACGTACGATTTGATAGTGATCTCAGAAACCCTGCAATCTGTTGAAATGACTTATGTTTTGATTTGTAGCTTTTTTATTTTTTTATTATCTAATAAAGCCTAGTTTGACAACCAAACCCGATAGATTTGCTCCATTATTATGGACACAGACACAGCACGTGTAATTCTCATTATCAAACTAATCCTAATAAGCGATTATACATACAAACCTCGGCGTGTTCTCTATCATATCCCTCGCGAAATTTGTGAGGCGTTGGTGTATAATTTCGGAACGACTAATATTGTCTTAGACTAAAACGTGTATTAAGACGTTCAATATGTAGGTAAATATCTATTGTTTGCCTTTTCTAATAATATCCTGTTTGAAATTTGGTGAAGGGAGAATTTGGGGAATCAGTAGTAATACGCTGACGAATTTATGTAAATAAGCAATATTTTCCCTTTAGTCCACGTTCGTAGCTGATCTTTGATAACCATGGAATTTTTTTCTTGCTTGATATCCAGTTACGAGAACGGAATGTTCTTGCCGTTTTCGTAGCCATGTTTCGTAGCCAGCTACGAATGTGGTTTTTTTATCTCTGTTCATAACTGGTTATTAATTAATAATATTTTATCCACTTTCGTAGCCGAGTTCCATCACCTGGAAATATCAACTTTTCCTGACCTTATCACAGTTATCATGCTTGTCAAAAGTGACGAAGTTTCAACCTAGAAACTTATGACGTGCGTCCTTCCATCTGTAGTTTCTGATTTATGCAAAAAGATTCAAGCAAAATGGTTATTTATAAACAGTTAGTTTTATGGTAACAAACGTAAATGTTCAGATTAAAAAAAGGGTATCATTTAAACGGTCAGCAGATAAAGGCGGTTTTGGTCAGCCGAATAATTGATTTGGCAAGCAGAAAAACTAAATTGAGCTGCAACTAGTGGTCGGCAGAAATGATTTAATTGGTCAGCAAGTAATGTGACATTGGGCAGCCTAAAAATTTATGTCATAGTAAATCAAAAATTTGTGCTGCAATATATTAGTGAGGCAGCAGCAAAACGTGATTCGGATTTATTGAAATTTTGGTACGCCTTAAAACTGAAACTGCAGCAATGTATTCATGTTTAAGATCAGTAAATTGTGATTAGAATTTTAAAAAGATTTGGCAATCTGTCAATTTCATATAGGTTTACTGCACTTGCGTACGTATTATAATTTATCTGTGTGGAGTTTTTATAAGGTGTGGAGAGGAGATCTGTAGGGGAGGCCTATGTCCAGAAGTGACGTGTTTTTTTTGGGTTGTGCTTAGTAGAGAACCACCCCGGGTACCATACCTACCCGGTATGGTACCCGGGGTGGTTCTCTGCAGTGGCGGCGCGGCGCGGCGGTGCCGCGGCGCCGCCACTGCAGTGCTCAATCAAACACAGTTTAAGGTCACTTTGCCCGTTGCTATGCGTGGCAGCAACGACGACGGTGGCACGGGGGTAAAGGCGCGCGCGGCGACCGGCGTGCACTTCGTTGCTATGCGCGGCGGTGCGGCGGGGGGAGGACAGAGGCGCGCGATTTCAAATGCAGGCCAAGTGATATTTACTTAGCCTAAGTATTTTTTCTGCATAACGATTTTGTAATTCTGCTGATCAAACTATCAATTTTGCAGCTCAAACATCCATTTAATGGCTGATAATAATTACTTGTAAAATCCTGCTGCTCGTTTCATTAATTCTGCTGCTCATTTAATTAATTCTGCTGCCCAAAACATTAATTTTGCCGATCACTCGGCTATTTATTTTCTGACCAAAAATAATTTAATTGCCGGCCAAGTATTGCTGGTAGTTTTTATTTTACAGCCGATCAAAACATATACTGCTGCCCAAATAGATTTTTAGCTGACTTTTCCGGCTGATCAAATATTTAAAATAAATACCAATAAATTTAGTTCCTTAAAAAAATACGTTAGGTAGGGGAAAAACCTGTAGAAGCCGAGTAATCGAATAGAATTAAAGAAAATAAACTGGTTTCTTTAATAAAAAAATACATATTTCGCAGAGAAAAAACTGGTTTATTTGAAATGCTCTAAATTGTAAACGACAACACCACATTATTTTCTACGAATTACATAGCCAGGCTAAATAGAGTTCTAGTAGAGTTATCTTTAAGTTTTTGATTTTGGTTTTTTATTTTTAATGCCTAGATTTTGAATAGATAGATAGATATAGATATATAATTTATTCATAAAAACATTGGTTACATAAATTGGTTAGTAGTGCCTTAAAGCCTATGTTAGGTTTGTCTAGGCACTGAGTTCTCCTTAACATTTAATGCACCTTGACTACTGTAGTTTACATTTAATAATTAATAGATAAAGCAAAAACATGATTTTTGCAGTAACACTGCTCTGTCCTGCTCCTATGAACGCGAAATCCTATGCCTATCCTTTTCAGAAAATGGCGACATAATTTGCCCCCTTAAACTAAAAGTGCGTCCAAATTAGGTAACATGCTGTACAACTTAATAAAAAAAAACTAAAAAAAAAACAATAATTCAATTATAACACATCCACACTATAAAACATGTTAGTTAATAATGTTTGAAAGTACGTTTATTACTTTATCTGGACGCATCTTTATTAGTAAAATACCAAAACGCGGCGAAACGAGTATAGAAACGCCACCATCGCGATGGTGGCGTTTCTACTACGATATCACTGTCATAAACGTAGCGATTAATGTAGAATAATTAAGTCCCTGATCAAACGTGCTAAAGTTATTTTATGTTCGTGTTTCGAAACAGTTTGTCAGTGTTTACATAAAAATACAATTATAATTATTGTAATGAGGGGTTTTCGTTTTGCATTAAAAAAAAAAGCTAGTTCTAAATACCTCGATAGATGGCAGTGCGTCAACTGGTGATTAAGGTACCTATGTCTATGTCAAATGAAGGGAAACAAAAATACCTTTCATTTATTACCCCATTTGACCTCATCTTCATCATCATCTTTTGAAGTTTCGACATGCAATTTGTACTAAAAATAAATCTTTCAATCAGTGGCGCACTTCATGTAATTACTTATATTTAAAATTTCAAGATATTAGCTGCAGTACTTACTGAGACAAGGAGGAAGGAGGACGGTCAGAGCGAAACCATAAGGAGTTCGAAACCGATCTCGTAACCCTTAAAACATTACAATAAGAAATGGTCCCCTCAACAGTGAATGGTCGGACACATAATTGTTAAAAAGTTTTCTGGATAAATTGGTTGTTCCCAAAATAAATTCAAATTAAATGTTCTCTGAAGTTTCAAATACTGTCCAAATAGCCTCTCATTGACACGGAAATAAAAAAGTTCTTATTCACAATCCAATTTTCAAGCTTTTATTGAAGGCTCCAATTTTGCGCATTTTTATGGAGGCTAAAGAAAGTTTAACATGTTTGAATGAGTTTTGAATGTGACGTTTTTCAAAATAAATACCTTTTCACCACTCCCACTCGAAAACGGTCGCTTTGCTGCTCAAAAACAGTGAGCAAATTTTGGTTTTACTCACATGTGAATAAAGGATATTATTCTACTTTTTTGAAAAATATATTTATTAAATTACGATGGTGTATTAACGTAATATGTTATTGTTACTCTATGGACGGCGCCGAAAAAAAGAAATAACTACGCTACCTGCACCAGGGTAGGTCCACTTTCTCATGGAAAGCTGTGCCATTTTTGTATGGTAAAAGAATGGTCTTCACAAGTTGTCATGGTATACCTTGACAACTTAGCTTGTGAAGACCATTCTTCTAGGCGGACAGCGCCATCTTTAAAATTAAAAGATGGCGCTGTCCGCCTAATCATCTCCCAAGTAACAGGTACATGAACTTTATTGGGGTAGGTATCGAAGGGAAGGAGGTTAGATCGCATTCAACCATCAGAAAGAGATAAATAATTAGAAAAGAATAATATCGTTCGTTTGCGGTTTGAAAGAGGTTTTATAGCATTCTGACCCTCCAAAATAAGAATGAGTCACCAGCGAACTAACCAAACGCAGAGCATTTTCGGTCACGTGATCATATATAAAAAAAATGTGTAATTTTAAACCCGGTTTTTTTTACCTAAAAAAAGCATATTTTTAATAAAAATCACCTGATTACGCTTTGTTACGCTGTCACTGACTGGGATGAAAACAATTTGGAACTTATTTTTAATGTAGTCAAACAACCTATTCCTAGCTCACTTCGGTACTCACTTCACTTCACTTGTGCTGCTAAACGTAAACAGATCATTTCAATGTGAAGTGGGTTTGCGTTCGAAGTGAGCTCGGTCACTTGAGTGAATTCGAGTTCGAACTCGAACTTTTATAGAATGAGTCTTATGATGTGATACCATCTGTCATCGACCTCGTTTCGCAAATTAAGATTCCCTACACTGGTTTGTAAAACAAATGCCTAGCCTTTATGTACGCACGTTTGAAGTAATACGTTTTCGAGACACGTACTCGCCTACTCAAAAGTTTATGTAGCTGTCATTAACACCCTTGGTTTGGATGAACCTGGACAAAAAACTTTGGAGACGCAGTATTAATATCAGGTATTTAATTTTTTCTACAATAGTGTTTCTAGAATATTTTTCTTTACTTTCATCTAAGTTTTTAGCTCGTTTAGATGTCTACTAAAAAATACAATTTAAATACTTTTATATGAATCGGGTTCTTTTTAAATTTAATTTTAAAGTATCTGAATTGGATTATTGATTAAATTCTTTCATAGATCTCTCTTCTTATTCTTCTAAAAGACTTAATTTTAGTTTTTATTCAACACAACAAAAGGCTTTTTCGCTGAGCGACCACATCTTTGCGACTTGTGAAACAAATAGCGATCACGATACATAAGGTCCTTCGGTGAATAGAACGGTTGTGGCTAAACGCGTTTATTTTTATGTAATTTATGTATGGAGGCTACTGTATAGTTTTCTCTGTTCCGTATATTCATTGGCAAGTACCCACGTTACGACGGATGACAAGGGACACAATCGAGTATAAGCTGGATTTATTGGCCACCTTTTTGGCAGGTTCAAGAGGTATTATCTGACTAAATATTAACAAAGGCATTACCTTTTAGTATAATTACCCATATCTTATTAACAAGCTTTTAAATAATCATCCAAAGGTAAGGTAAGATAAATAAATAATGCTGGACGGGTTGTCCAGCCAACAAAGCATCATCTAGTCCCAAGTTAAGCAGAGCTTGTGTAATAGGTACTACATAAAATATATTTTTTATTTTATGTAGAAAATACCAAGAACAACCGGAACAAATATCTGCAGATCGTACAAATATTTGTTCCGAGGCGGGTATCGAGCCCGCAACCTCCTGCGTCGCAGGCGGAACTTAGCCTGCCGCGCCACAGAGGTCCTCAGATAAAGATTACTATAGAAGAAACACGGAAAGAAAGAGAAGAAAGATGTTTTACTATGATAGCTTTTGTTATGATAGGAAAAAATAGATTCCACGAGCGAAACTAGCGCCACCACCTATTTTATCTTATAATTTCGATGAACAAAGGCAATTTTAAAATGTTCAATGGGCATTTTGTGATATCTATAATAAGCTTTTTTAATGCCTATGTAACATTTTTATTGATTATAGTTTAGGCAGAGATGCGAAAGAAAAGTTTGGTGGCCACAAAGTGCAACTTCGCCTTAATCTTTACAAAAAAAAAAACACTTTATTGTACACCAGAAAAAGAACATTACAAAAAGACATTACATGAGACAAGTACAATGGGCGGCCTTATCGCTTAGAAGCGATCTCTTCCTTTCCTTTACCTTAAGATAAAAATAAGGAGATTTATTTAGGTGAATCAGGATTTGCAGTGCAAGCACCTATGTATCATGCCTAGTGTCCATTGTCCATTTCAAGTAAGACAAAAACTAGCTTCTTTGTAACCCGACCGATATCATCGTAATCCCTATTGGAAGCGTATTGAGCCCGAAGCACTTACCCCAATCACAATGGGTAGGGGACCAAGCCAACTGGAAGCACTCCTTAATATCAGTATATCTAGCGGTTTACAACGGGATGCGTATAAATCTACGGGAAGATATAAATCCATTAGACGCCCGCCCATCGTCGGAAAACTGGCGAAAATAATACTTGCCTATTTGAGGTTGAGGTAGTGGAGATATCCAAGTAGGGAATCGGATAACTCACCTTCCGTCAAGCTATATACGCGCGCAACTTGAAAAATGTAAATTTTATTTTGTTATATTTTTAGTGGTTCATTGACACTATAAAACCTAATTAGGACACTTTTCAAAAATTTACAATCCTTTACTACATGTCCAACATGTTGGAACTAATAATTATAGATAAAATTCATATATAGTGCGGGCAAGTGGAACCGTCAATGAATTCAGCAGGATGTTGAACATTAACCCCTTCAATCAGCAGCATTCACAGGGCAAGGCGATGCATGACTCTTAACTTCTCTCGCATATAATGTAGCTACAGGTAGGTTTAATTTTTACATATTGTTTTTGTTAATTTCATAACTAAATTACGCATTATTTAGTTCGCAATGGTCTACAACAATTTTTTTATCAAACTACAAAAAAATCATTTTTTTACAAAAAAAATTCGTGTTCACACCTTAGTTTATTATGTTTCTATTAGTGAATTATTAGCTTTCTGTATCTATTTTAAGTTCTATTGTAGTTAGCTAAGCTGATGGCAATCCGATATAAATAAATAAAAATGGTGTAATACCAATTTAGTAGCAACCCAGTAATCCTGGCGTCTGGAATACGTATGTATTATAATATTGATATTTATATTGATTGTAGAAGGAACCAACTTCTTTTTTTTAACATTCTTATTTAGCTCCACTGTAACATCAGATAATTTATACATGGTCTCACTTTCAGTAAGCACTTAAAGAGCGGAGATTCCCATATTTGTAAGACGAAGTTTTGTCATGTAATTCATACACTAGGAAATTTTGTTCGTTATTCTAGCGGTTACTAAAGTGGCTAGGTAGGTAACTATAAATTGAAACTACAATGTGTCTCTGAAAAAAAAGTTGGACACGGCCAGTTTTAAAAAAAAATCTAATTAGTCCGCCAGTAGGATTATCAGAAGATATTGCGATTTTTTTTCCTTGCACATATCGCACCTCCGGTGCAACAGAGGCACAATCGCAAAAATGGCCAAAATTACTTCAGTATGCAGAAAAATGCTTTTTGTAAACATCTTTCTGGGGTGAAAACGTCATTTGTTTAGTTCCCATATTTTTTGAATGAGGGCACTAGTGTCGTTGTCGATATGGTGCATTTTGGTGTACTTCTGGAGAAACAATGTTCCATTGGTCAGTTTTGCACGAGCATGAGCAGTCTGGAGCTTCAACGTCATAAAGGTAATTGTGACATTTTTTTCGTTCAAGTTTTGGAGCATCAATGGCTTTTGTGTAGTTGTGACATTATGCGGCTATATCTTCATAATTTCTTGTTTATAATATAAACAAGAAATTATAAAGATATAGCCAGTTAAAGTTCCGCGTCACGTCACGTTTGTCCTTCCTTCACACCCTAACTAAGCAACTAATCGGCTTGATTTTTGGCATGGAGTTAGTTGAAAGGATGGAGAGTAACATAGGCTACTTTTTATCCCATAAATAAGTTCCCATGGGATAGAAATAACTTTAAACAACGCGTGTGAAGCCGCGAGCAGCAGCTAGTATTTATTAATGCGAAAGTTTGGATGTTTGTCAAACCGGGATTTGACGGGTGTTACGGGGAGTAATGTACCATTCACAGCGAACATGTAACGTTACGCTGTGTTCTAAGCTCCGTCTCGTTGCTCGTTGCGAGCGCCTTCTCCCCCATACTGACTGCACGAACGTTCGCTGTGTAACAGGTTGCACTACGACCCGTAACGCCGCTCAGTACCCAGCCACCTCTAGGTAACAAAAAAGGTGAAGAGGTCTTCACGAAGAGACTACTGATCGGGTCAGGCTGAAATTTTGCAAAGATGTAGTTCGAGACCTTGATTAACATAAAGGCTGGGCTTTTTATCGTGGAAAAAAGCGAAGACGCGTACAGAAGCTGGTTTTATATATTTATTGTTATACAAGTTAAATCTTACAAACGAATCAAATTGAAAATATATGATGAAAAAGATTGAAGAAATTACAATTAAGGTTCGGTCAAAGAAATTTAATTTAGTAATAGAAATTGGATTCCACACAAAACTAATGAAACTGAATTTGCGACTAAATTGCTTTTAAATTAAATAAATTGAAACATTAAATCTGTTTCGTGAATTGGAATCTTTGGACGTTTTATTGCATCGGGATTCCCTTCGGTTGTTCTTTTTTACATAGTATTATTAAATATCGTAGTGTTATTATTCGTTTCATCCACACTAAATTGTATGACAACCAGTTCGTATGTCATTATTTTTGCAATCATCTGCAAACAAAACACATTTGTTTAGTAATCCAAGAAAAAACATATAAAACATTCTCAGTAGGTACATTTTGTCTCTATTTATGCTGTAGCTTATCATTTTGAAGTGGCAGTGAAAATAATATTTTTTTAGATCAGTAACACCATTTGTATCCCAAAAAAAGGTAATCGCAATTTTTGTCACAAAAAAACAGTAAATCGCGTTTTTCTCGCGATTTTTGTTATCTCAGTTTTTAATTTTTCTTCTACAGCGACGATAGACTATTGAAATTCTAGCCGGAATTTATCACAATCACCGGCTTTGAAATTATTGTCGCGATGGATAAGCCTTGTAGTTTGGTACCGTGGTTTTCTTTTCATTTCATGTTAAGTCGTTACATCACTTGCTTAAGGTACTACCGTTGAGATGGTATAAGGCGTGGATGTATCTGAATTGACGCGAATTGGTTTAATTTAAAACATTTTTTCTCCGTCAAAAAAGCTTAAAAAAAAGGCCTTTGTTTCAAAAATGAAAAAAAAACTATTCTTCATATAAGAAATAATTGTGCAAAGTACCATCTGTTTTTTCCATTCTTAGATAATAACGTTTTTCCACTAAACTATGAATCACAAGTTTTTTATTGTCATCATCGTATTAAATAGTGGTACTATTTATTACTATTTAATATGCAAAATACGCTTATTTTTGCAAGTAAATGTCCTAATTAATAGATAATCAGCAAAACTTGATCTTGGCGCTTACGGTTGCTCTGCTCTGTCCCGGTCCTTTAAACGCGAAATCCTATACCTATCTTTTTCACAAAATGGCGTCATAGATCGCCCCCCTAAAGGCTAAAATCCAAATTACTTACAGCAAGCAAAACTCCTCGTGTTATTTGGAAAAACCTTAAGCCGCTTACGCCAACTTTTGAGTGGTAAACTTGTTCCATAAGCCTTTGCATCTGAAAAGTTTTAAACCGTGTAAAAATTAAATATTTATAGCAATGAAAGTAACATTTCATTTTGAGATTTTTTGATTAAATTATTAATAATAATTATAAAGCTAAATAAAGTGGATTGATTCGACGTCATCTAGCTAGATGACGTCGCAATAAATATCACCTTAATATTATTAACACAGCTGTGTTAATAATATTAAGGTGATATTTATAGTCAACATGTTTTACTGTCGACGGTGGTGAAATTCTGGTTTTCTCCATAGACAAGTCAATTTTAAAGGACATCTTGCTTATATTGAAATTACTGCCATACCTGTTCAACACTGTGGGAGCACAGCTAGTAGCCTATTATTTTTGTACCAGGATCTTATAAGTATTGAAGAGTCTTACATCACAATCGTAATCCACAGAAGGCACTGTGTGCAGAAGATCCAAAGGTTTTCGACTAGAGTTGTGCAATTCTGCCGCTAGGTGCGACACCATCGCTAGTCGAAGCAATAAGAAGGCTACCATGTAGACATTGCTTATGTCTGATAACAGGTTATGGCTGAAAGTAAATATCAAACATTTAATTGATTTGAAAAAACCAAAGAATTATTTCCATTTCCTTTATACCTATTCGATAAATACTGATTCCTCGTGATTCAATCTGAATGGAATTCATTTCTTACCAACAGCGAAAGAATCGTCAAAATCGGTCCCCAATTGACGGAGTTATCGAAAACATACAAAATATAAAACCAGCCAAGTGCGAGTCAGTCTCGCGCACGAAGGGTTCCGTACCATTATCTATAAAAAGGGCAAAAAAATCACGTTCGTTGTATGGGAGCCCTCATTATATGTTTGTTTTATTTTAATTTAATTATTTATTTTGAAAGTGAATATAATAACTAAATATTCTGTGAATATTTAAAGCGTCTACCTGTTGCCGTTATCAATATCGAGTAAAAACGAGCAAAACAATCACGTTCGTGGTACCTATGGAGCCCCCTACATATTTATTTTATTCTGTTTTTTAGTATTTTTTGTTATAGCGGCCACAGAAATACATCATCTTTGTTCATGAGATACAGCCTGGTGATAGACGGACAACAGAGTCTTAGTAATAGGGTCCCGTTTAACCCTTTGGGTACGGAACCCTAAAAACATAGGTACCTACTACTTATGCACAACCAACATAAAGTCTCCTCTTTCAAAGTCAATTATAAGCACAGTAAATGTGTGGGTTTGTTTATCATAGGTATAATAGTTATTTGTTAAACAAGAGTGCAAAGTTACTTTTTAACCACGTGCTCAATTTTGATGACCGACTGGCGAAGGATTCTAAAATTGGAATAGGATTCTAATTTTTGAATTAGAAAAAAATTGAATCCTGAGCGTTAGCGAGGGAATCAAAAGAGCACGAGGTAAAAAATCTTTGTACTCGAGTGCAACACGTAACTTTTCATCCCACCTCAGCGAGGAAAGAGTATGTTTGCTCTTCGATATCAGAGTGTAAAAGCCGTTTTTATCCGCTAGAGGATAAAGTAAATTGAATTTCGATCATCGTGCGCACGATTTTCTAAACTCAATTTATTTTATCGTGGATGAAAATAGTAGTTTATGCAACTGTGCATAATGGAGGGCATTACAACACAAGTGTGGGTTTAAGAAACGAGCCGAAGGCGAGTCTCTTAATAGCATCACACGAGTGTTGTAATGCCTAATTATGTACAGTTGCATACACTACTTTATCTACCCAAATATCATAAGGGCTCTATGATGGGTTCAGGAACCATAGGGAAATGACCAGCATTGTTACCAGTGTAATCCAATAAAAAATAAATTGAACACATACAGAAGCAAATTATTTATTATAGTAATGGTATTTAACATTGACAGTGGTTCTGAGTCACTATCACTCATTTTCGACAGAAATAAAGAACTTATTCAACTTATCAGAAAATTTGTCTACTCGTAACTGGAAATAAAAAGCTAACGAACGAATGACCGCTCGAAATGGCGGCGGCGTTTCGAATATCTGTATTTTTTTTTAAATCAACAAAGTCACTATTCTTGTGTCACTCGAGATCAAAATGTCGTGCGATTTAAAGTTAGAATGTAGATACTAGTATAGCACACTCACTTGAATTTGACACCTATTCCAAATTTAAACTCTATAACCTACGGTTTTCAGTAGGTTATGAGTTCATTACAGTTCCGTTTATTTCTGTTGGTTGGTAATGCTGGTCATTGCCTATGGTTTTTGAACGCATTAGAGAGGGTTTATGATATTTGGGTAGATAAACATATTAAAGTATTACTTGAATGAAGAGAGAAAACATCCCTTTTACTCACCCTTGTTCAGAGTTACAGTCAAACTTTTCTGAGTAATAGTAACTGGCCATTGTGAGTTTGCTGAAACAAAAGTTTTAATTAAGTAGGTACCAACAAAGTTTTAGGACCAGAACATAGATTCTGCCGATCTTAAAAAGCGGTATGTTATGGTTAGGTTAGTAGGTTTGGTATTAGAATGACGGGACTCTGGGTAGAGAGGTGAGCACAGTTTTTCATGATCTAAAAACCAACACAGATGAATTTAGAATTAAGGCGCATACCCGACCCAAACTAGCGCCGCCACTTTATCTTAGTATTTCGTTTAACAAAGGAAATTTCAAAAATCCATTGCACAGTTTGTAATACCTTTTATAACCTTTTTTTAATGCCTCTGAAATAGTTTTATTCTATTAAGTTTAGGCAGTGAATCGAAGTTGCCCTCGGTGGCCATCAAAATCTATTTTCAATTAACTGCCTAAACTAAATATAGAATAAAACTATTACAGAGGCATAAGCTTATAATAGGTATCACAAGAATAGAAATAATGAGATAAATAGGTGGCGGCACCAGTTTAAGTCGGGTATTCGCCTTACTAGGCGACCTTATAGAGGCGCTGTACTACGCTGTAAGTACAGCGCCTCTATCGTGCGGACAGGGAACTACACAAAATCCATATAAAGTCTCGTCAAATATGAGTCTATTTGATAGTAACGAGAGCCCCCAGGACACCACAATACTCATATTATATTTTCAAAATCTGCAAAGTGACTCATGTATTTAACTCAGGCATATAAAAACTTACTTAAGAAAGTGATATACCCTCATACATAGGTGGTAAAGGTTGTATACGTAGGAGACGAATATGATGCCGTTGATGTGATCATCCACGACGGTCACGATCCTGCTGATGCGAGTGTAGTGCACTTGCAGGATGGACCAGCTTGGACGAAACGATTTTTGGAACTGAAAAATTTAAACATAATATAATAGATACGTGAGCCGTTCTCAAATTATAGTGATTGTACGCAACTCACAACTCAAAAATCCAAAATTCTCATTTTGGCGATTTACAAAACAGTGGCTTTGTAAGCGGTCTAAGAGTAAAAGAGAAAGCTATACATTGCAGAGCAGTAAGCTACACTACTGACTTGCTTGACACACGTTGAAGATGACATTGATATGTCTACTTTTTTTTTAAAGTTTTAACTATTTTTAGGAAAATCGATGCAGCTTAAGTTACAATGATGATGGACAGAAATCAAAAGTACTACTTTATTTCCGTGTCAGTGTTTTATTTTATAAATTTGACCTTTTCTAAATGTACATTTTTGTATTTATGGAAATAAAGAATTTTTGATTTTGATTTTATGGATCAAAATTTGCTTTCTGCATCAACATTACATTCCAATAATATATTGGTGTAATTGACATGATTTGTGTTACACTCCGTCATACCAAGAAACTGAAAAAAAAGAAATATATTTCTTTTTTTTTCAGTTTCTTATGAAACATATGTTAAACATATGTTTTATCTAGAGGCACTATATATATATATAGTGCCAATATAAAACTTTAATTGGAAAATCCTCTGCATTGCCATAAAAGATAGTTATAAAGTTTATTACGACGACAAGCCATTCAAGCGGATATAGATAGATGCACTGAATCAAAGAGGAGCCTATATTAAAGAGTATGAACTTCCGATTTTTAGATTTTTGTTTTTTCTACTTCTGTTGAAATAAAATAGACAAATGTCAACGTCAATGTATGAGGAACGTCAACTTAGTCAAATATTAGCTTACCGCTCTAACAATTATATAGCTATCTCTCTTGCTCTCGTGCCACCGAAAAGGCTTGTCCTGTGTTGTTCACGATTAAGTGCAAAAATATAAATAAATCTAAGATAAAAAAGTATTCGGGAGTATTATTTTCTTACATCTTCACACAGTAAGTTACAAGCCAATGACATGCCATGAAGAAATCTAAACATCTGACGACGATTTTAATTTAAAATATTTACTACACATTAGGACGGCTGCATCAATGTTCATCTAAGAAAACTAGGGAGTAGGGACTCAATAGTATTGCCAACAAAAAAAACAATTAATCAAATAAGGTTTATCTATATTTGGGCATTACGATATCACAGAGAGATAAGTACAAAAACATAGACAGCTACACAATTGATATAGCTACGCATTTTAAACGTTATAAAAAGCCGTTGGTCTGACGCCCTCTTCCCGGCCAAGGAAGTGTCACCTGTGTTTGCGTACACATTTGTACACTAAGGTAATGAATGTCCAGTCCACATGGACATGTCCATGTGGACTGGACATTATTGTAGTGCGAGGACATCTATGTGGATGTCCTAGACTAGCCGCTTATCCAAAATTTGGCTTGGACATCATAATAATTGTTTTAAACAATACATACCTTTATCTCAAAATGTTACAGACAGAATGTATCGCCTATCACTTATATGTATTCTATTGACACATGTTATTCTGTTAGTCCGTCCATTATCATCATCATCATCATCCCTATAGTAGTCCACTGTTGGACATAGGCCTCCCCTAATGAGCGCCATAGCGCCCTGTCTTCAGCTTATCATCATCATCATCCCATTGATGGCGTCCTACACTACGTTTGCCGAGTCGTGGTCTCCACTCAAGAACACGTTTACCCCAGCGGTTGTCGGTTCTTCTCGAGATATGGCCAGCCCACTGCCACTTCAGCTTGCTAATCCTCTGAGCTATGTCGATAACCCTCGTTTTCTGTCGGATGTATTCTTTACGAATTCTATCCTTCAGAGAAACTCCGAGCATAGCGTCCATTTATATTTTATTATTACTCTCATGATACGTATAGATACAATGTTACTAACGTCCACACTAAGCTTTATTGCCAGCAGTAAACATGATAATAAATCGTTAAAATGTTTCGCATATTGCAAATTACCGTCTACTGCACTCAGATGTATTTTGGAACCTTGTCGTTTTAAATTGACTACACAAAATCCCGAAAGATTTTTTTTTAATTTCCTTTGTTCAACGTAATATTAAGATAAAATAGGTGTCGGTGCTGTTGGGGTCGGGGTAGCGCCTTAACCATCGTCTCTATCCGTCACAGCGGACCCGCCCTACCACCAAACCTGTATGATGGTAGCATGGGACGGAACCCTATCGCCAAAATAATGCTTATTCTGGGACTATTTTAAAACACTATATTTTCTGAACTTCTAGGCTAGCATGAACACCAAGGAACAGGTACAGGTAGCACTCTTAGGCAATTACCTAAGAGTGCTACACTGTACCTAGTTCCTAGTTCAGTATCGTGTCATTCATTACACGGTACTGTATATAATTAATTTTAAATTGTAAATCAAAAGTAAAATAAACTGGTAACAAGTCATTATAGCCTAAACATAGTCCCCTGAGTCGTTAATTATAATTACCTTACATAAGCCCAGTTTTTTTCCACTTTTTCGAGATGTTTAGTTACACCAAATTCAGACTAGCTTTGTTAGTACCTATTAATATCTTCTGACGCAGCGCATCAGCATTGCAATACAACGGGCAATGCAGCCAGCGTCTTGAGCACGTTTCCGATTGGTATTGATACGCCTCAGTTGATCTACACCTAGATTGTTGGCAACAGTGTGCAGTAAACCCAACCGTTTCAATTTTAAATAGTAGTATTTATTTGTTTTTCTTCTTTAATGAGGCGTTTTCTAAAAAAAGGTCATACTTACTGAGAACTCCTTTTGTATAACGAGCTGATTGAAGTCCCGCATTCTTTTAGTTAAGTAGATGCAAACAATCATGATCAACACGTCGCATAAGTACCATGTCATGCGTGCTTGAAACTTGTGTACCTGGAATGTTATGAAGAAAAGAATAATAGTACATTGTACACCTAGGCGTCAAAGTGGACAATTCTGATGCACCTCGTGCCAAACCACACAAGATACAAAAGTCCCCAAAATCCCCAAAAGTCCTCACTTACGATGAAAATCATCGTTTTAGAATTTTAAAGAAGAGAGACGATGACATAGTTACCTCAATAAAGAATGCAAATGTGTAAGAAAACGGGAAGACATCAAATATGCTTCCAGTTCTAGTCTTCACAAGTTTCTGCAGGTAAACAGCGGTGCCGTCGAGGTGAAGATAACAAGTCGACGTCCTATCCATATCAGACATTAATGTCACAAGTAGTTCTCCTGAAAAATGGCCTTTTGAGATATCTTAAGAAACCTACAATGAAACATGAAATAACGCATGAAAAATAGGCGAAAGTGCAGCGAAGTCAAGAAAAAAAGGACGAAAAGGTCTAATTATATAAAATATAAATAACTAATATAAATTGCAAATACTGTCGTTTGACTGCACTATAGGTGGATTTTCGTGTTTACATACCTATAACCTGCGTAGTTTAAATAATTGATTGAATGTACTATGTGCTTTATGATGGGATTTAGAATGACGTCATATTCTCTCATGTTTTCCGGCTTCGATTGGATTTGAACTGAACAGGACAGCATGAGAGATGACGTCATTTAATTTATTTTCAGTTCCATTCTATAAGTATGCAGGTTATACGTTATTCCAAGTAAAAAAAAAGGAACTTACCAATCCCAAGACAGAGGAAGAGAAGGACGAAACGCTTTACAAATTTCATAAAAGATTTCGGCCGTTTTATGGCAGGCAGCAATTTCTCTAGGTTTTCAACATCAGTGATTAAATTCTTGAAGTTCATGCATAAACGTAAGACCAGGAGCATCTCCACAAAGATCATGAAGAAGAATAATAGAATATCTGTAAACATTATTATTACATATCGGATCTGATTTATATTCATTTTATTTATTTTATACATTTTTACAGTTGCGAACAGGAACTCATAAAATTGCAAGTAAAATTCATGCATAGAAACATCAAGTACAATTGCCTCAAAAAAACTTTGAAACGCCGTCTTTCATTTCCTCCATGAAACAAGATCACATTCTAAATTGACCCGAAACGAGACAGATTAAGGTTCTATTTACGTTAAATACTCATTACTTCGCCCTAAATTGCGAGGAAGTGCGCGAAATTATGTCGCAAACCGAGGTGATAATTATCCTCTGCGGTGCGGATGTTTTGAAATATTGAAGTAAATCCTCATCACCGCTTAGCGAACTAAGGAGAAAGCTATGCTTAGAGTTTGTCTACGTGATAGAAACCGGAATACGGATATACGTAAAAGAATCAAAGCCACCGACATGATGCAGCTGAAATGGCAGTAGGCAGGTCATATAGCTCGCAGAACTGATAACCGCCGGGTAATAAAGGTTCTCCAGTAGCGCCCGCGATGCAACGCAAATCAGAGTGTTCGGAAACCATCTATTACTCGATTGACCAACGACATTGTAGCAGGCGCAGAGAATCGATGGATGGAGGCAGCCCAGGACTGCTATTTGTTGCGTCGTACGGGAGAGGCCAATTAGTGGACAAGTGTGGGATGATATGATGACGATAATGATTCTCATCATCTCCTAAATAACCAACACCAGTCCTGACTTCACTCTCTGCTGGGTATATATCTCTTCTTGTTTGTCCCACTCTCATACGATTCTGAGCCAACTGAGTTGAAGATCTCAACGACGTATGCTTACAACGACTTCAGTTGGCGCAGCGGGCTAAGGTCCACCTGCGACGCAGGAAGTTGTGGATTTGATTTCTGCATCGGGACAATGGTTTGCACGATCTGCAAATTTAGTTCCAGGTTTTCGAAGTGTAATTTAAAAACGGCAAGCTGAAGACAGGGCGCTATGGCGCTCATTAGGGGAGACCTATGTCCAGCAGTGGACGATGATGATGATGATAATTTAAATTATCCATCTACGGGCCGATTTTTATGATGACCAGTGTATGTAATGTATTGTAGTAAGTAATCTAGTACCCCTCACATAAGATCCGCTTAGCTTGTTGTAAGATGATGCCTAGTAAATTTTATAGTTTAATAGTAATAATTTCTTACCCGGCTTTGATATTCCATGGAAAAATGTATAAATTTGTACGATTTTAAAGAGAATTGCGAAACTTATAGATGGAATGTAGATAAAAACATTGTAGGGGGTTCTCCACGAAATTCTGAAAAACACATAAAAAGACGGTAAAATTGTTAAAAAGTACCTAACCTTCATGACCTGATCCCATCATCTCCCTTCCACTCCAGGACAAGCAAACGGACGGCGTAATACCATCCTTATCTGGTGGATGCACCTACACTCGCACTGAGCGGTTTTCCTCCACTTACATCATTGACACCCCTAAGGAATGGAACTCTCTCCCTGGTGCTGTTTTACCGGCCAATTAAAAACTGGGTCTCTTCAAGACAAGAGTGAATAAGTCTTTTCGACCTTTGTGCAATAAAATCGGCCACATCATCACTTACCCTCAAATCCTCTAACTACTTACCTATAATAATAATAATAATAATACTAAATATTTATTCACAAAAGATAGGTTTACAAAGTCGGTTACTTATAGGCTATTTTAATGCATAATGCATACAAACATACTTACTTGTATCAAACCTATCAGGGTCAAAGATATTGACACCTCGCTCTAACTAAGTTTACAATAAACTTGTGTTTAGACACGAAGGCTCACACCTCCGGCGACTTTTAAGTTCATTGGTACAAATACCTACTAAGATTTTTACAACCTATGCTACTTAATTGTTGTTATTTATTCTATTTATTATTTATTTATTCTTTAAATATTGCTATAAGTAACACTGATAGGAGTGTAGAATCGAAGTAATAAGCTGACACAGAAAATAGTTTTAGTTATATTAGGTTAGCACTGATTAGAATAGTTTTGTCTGTTTTCGTATGCTTACAACAAAACCAATGTAAACCACACCACTATGGCGTGAACTCGACAGCGCTGGGCGCTGATAACAATTCACGTCGCAACTTATGCTGGTCACTGTGAGCGACGATCCTATTCTGCCGTAACACAGTTTTTAAACTAGTACGGGGGGTAGAAGTCACGAGCAAGCTATGCATCACTCATTGCTAATTTGTAAACTACCTCATACTTACTAATATCTAGTGTGTATTGCGATACTGAGCAAATTTATGTAAATATTTCATATCAAAGAACGCTAACTGGGAAATAGGTAGGTACAAACCTTCATAAGACTTGAAATAATTATGCGCGAGATAACCTTTTCACCATTGTTTTAGTGTAATTTAGGTCATAATTTATTAGGTTAAGTTAGCGTAAAAAGAATGTTTTTAGCTTTTAGCAACTCTTTGAACAATAAAGTTATTATTATTATTATTAATCTAAAACTATCTCACCTGATTGTGGTCAAACGAAGGTCTATCGACTATACAAAAGTACCTACCTCAGATCTTCAGCCTGGTGTTTTTCAATGTTCAGCGGCAGAAGCCCTACTATTCTGAAGACAATCAGAACTACTCTTATACACTCATAAAAACTACCGGTTGCTTTTAGTATTTTGCGATGCGAGTTTGTTTTCTTCATTTGATTGAAAAACATTTTGATAAGACGTTTGAAAAAACTTCAGTTGTTTTGATTATCTCTCAAACCATTGTTAGCAGTTCAAGATTTTGTAAAAGCAAAAAAAATGTGTATTTTTATGTTATACTAGCTTTTTCCCGTGGCTTTACACGTGTATTTTTGGTATATTAAGTAGCCTATTTCTCTAAGTTAGGCAGGCTATGTTCTATACATAAATACGCCAAATTTCATCTTAAGCTATTCAGTAGTTTTAGAGATCCTTGGTAACAAAATCAAATTCACATCAGCAACTTTCAGCTCTATAATATTAGAAGGATCAGCCCTGAGTGATATAAAACATAATTTTGATTTCAAGCAAATTGAATCAACTTAGTGTTGTTCAAAACCTGGCTTAGAGCGAGGTTGGTATTTGGTAAGACTGTAAGCCTCTCTGTAATGAAAATGTAAATTTTGATGCAATAAACAAATCAAATCATCACAGTTTGAAATAATAATGGCTTAAGCTATTGTTCCTATAAACTCGAATATTTAATGAACACTGTCAGCGTAACAAAAACAGTCGCTGTAATAATATCGAAAATTCAACGTGTTTCTACTTCAGTAATAACCTTGACAAAATTTACTTAGTCCCTCTATTTAATATAATAATAGTCTACATGTTAGTATTTACACTGTTTTTTAAGACTAATCCTTCGGAAATAAAACTTTAGTTAATCTTTCTTCATATTATTATCAAAAGAATTTCCTAAATCTTACTGACGACGGGTGCAATTGCCTCGTTGACATGTAGACGGCAGCTGTCGACATGTTGACACTGTACCATCGACGCATCGACGGCTGCCGTTGAGCTGTCGACGGCTGCAGGTGCCTTTCCGTCAGCAATGTGCCGCTCGTCGTTTAGAGGCCTAAGATGTAATGTAAGCTATGATCGCTTGACTTAGGGCCTTCATGAATTATAGTTATCCGATTGACACCTGGAGGGCTTCAACTGGGTAGTTGGTCTTCATGCTATAGGCGGTCTTCACAACAGTGCTGCGGCTATAAACCCAAAAGAAACCATATTGCTAAGTGTCTTTAAACTTACTTTCTGTACTTAACGTGGTCTGATTGATTCAGCTACACTGCTGCAAATCCTGGGCGGGATTTAACTGCTACGGAATGGCCAGGAAGCAGTTGGTGTGGTGGAAGGTTCGATTACTACCGCGGGACCAATTATTGTTACAATTGCAGAGTTTTGCTAGGTGTTTTGAAAAAAAAAAGATAAATTTACTTCCTACTTTTTCTCTGAAGTATTTATTTCTTAGTTATGCATAACGTAGTTAGTAGGTAATGTCTCGGACTATTTTGTAGAATTCATCTAACGTCAAACAGCAGACGTTTGCCATCCACATAAATACAAAGGCGCATTGGATTTGGCGATCTTCCAAAATCAAAAATAATTCAATCAAGTGAAAAAATACTCAACTAGCCCCGCCCTACCCTAATTACTAATGCCTCTCGGAGTCGAATGAAATGTGGTAAATGAAATACTCGAACAAAGATAAAAAAAATTAGAAATAGATACAAGGTGCAAAAATAATTCAAAAAAAATTCATTCGACGCCGAGAGGCATTAGTAATTACCTACTATTTAGTAGTTGTCATTCGACTTTGAAGATTTGTATATTACTAATATTACTTATATTTTAAGTTGCTTGTAGATCATTCGACTCGTCAAATCATTCGCAGTCGCGCATCTTTATAACAAGCGGTTGAGGTGGAAGGTGTGTGGTGTATTTTTTATCTGAACTATTTCAGATTCTAGCTTGTGAAGCTTTCTATCTGTTATTGTGTTTTTGTTGACCAGATTTTCTATATCTCCTTTCATTGTTTCTTGATTTGACGAGAGAATATCTGTTATAGCTATAATATTACATATAACACTCAGCAATAAATTTGTTGTATAGTAAAGAGTATCCAAATTCTATTTTGCGAAGGTAACTCATTAGACATCTGTTAAAAAACTCAAATTCTTACCTCCACTCAGTTAAGGGTCTACTGTTATATCAAACGTATTTCATCATTACTGTGAATTCGAGCTCATTTTCAAAACTGCGTGAATGCCTTGATATATCAAGGCATTCACGCAGTTTTGAAAATGATAAGATGTCTCGGTAAGTGGATCAATTAGATTGTTGATAATTTCGATCATTGATTGCGATATTAAATTGTGGTGAGGTATCGGAATTATGCCCATAGCCATTGGTAAAATAATAATAAATATATGACTTTAGATTATTGTATTAATGTTCATAGAAAACGCAAAAATTTCCGCCTTTGTAGTATGAGGATAAAGGAATTTATGAATTATGTAAATACACCCAGAAAGGTCAGGAAAATTATGGGCCTACGCGTTGTCGACGGACAATAATTGTCACGTTAGTAAATTGACATGTGACAGGTTAAAGTTAAATTATTCATAGACATATTATGAAAATAGAAGGGGTGTACATTATATTCCTGTCGGCTGTTTGAGAAAGCTGAATAGATTTGTCGTGTCACAAATTTTTTAACTTAAAATTTAATTTTTTGTTGTTACTAAAATGTTTCGTATTACAAAGCCTTTAGGTATAAAAGTACCTATCGTAGTTAATTTATGATAAGATTTGTAAACACCAAACTTATTGTTAAGTTAAAGATTTGTGAAGGCAGGTTAGGTTAGTTAGTTAGTTTTCAAAAATTCAACGTAGCAAACCATTTTATTTTTCAGATATATCAAAAGAATTAGAAACCATTAATTTTGAACATATTCGGAGAGAGGAAGTTGCTTTGGAAACAAAGTAAGTTATTTACGTCCTTTTACTTTTTATTTTTGGAATAACTTGAGTAAATTTGTTCATATAAATAATTTTCAGTAAGAAAAGGAACAACAAAATACTATCGCATAATGTGACATTAGAGGTTGAACCAAAAACCCAACTGGCGGTTTTTCAGAGTACAACTAAATTATTATTTGCTTTTGGAAAATGTATAGGCTTATCGCCGTTGACGGGAGCTTGGGATACAAATACTAAAATGAGGTAATTTACAATAATTGTAGCACAATAATTATTCGATAAACGAAACGCTCACGCTTACCGGTCCGTTAATACATGGGCAGTAACCATATGATGCATTGTGCGGTGTTGGATCGCTGGATATCACATCACTGTCTTCAGAGCGGAAGTCAATAAAACGCAACTTTACAATATCTTCCGGACTACCTGAAGATGAAGACCGGGTTCTTGCTGCGTGTCAAGAAGCTGGATTCTCGCCATAATGTAAGTTTCAATTCATTTCACCATAAATGACTTGAAACTTACATTATAACGAGAGCGCTTAATAGGCGCTATTATGTAAGTTTCAATGCGTTTCACCATAAATGAATTGAAACTTACATTATGGCAAGAGACTATCATGAGGTATTGAGTTCCAACTCAATATCTCTCGACTTAATAAAACACTGTTTTTACCGGATTGATCGCGTATATTTTATATTTGTTTATAACTAATTATAATAATTTCAATAGAGAAGATGGTTGGAGAGTACCTGCCGCTTGGGATCCAGTCCTACATCGAGTCAGGTCCCACACCCAGCAATCCATAGCTACAACCCATCAAGACACTGTTAGTGATTACTGCGTACCTACATACGGAACGTTATAATTAAATTTGTATAATTGACGGTAGATATGTAAAATTCAAATTACTTGTAAAGACAAATGTCACCTCAGTCTGCCTGTGACTATGGAAGCTGAAAAGCCTCCGAAACGTCAGGTTATAAACAAATATAAAACATACGCGATCAATCCGGTAAAAACAGTGTTTTATTATGAGTTCTCGCGAAAATAACCTTAGAATATACTATATCTCTCGACTTACTTTTGGCCGAAAAGTGTCAACTTCCAACAGTTCACTGGCCGCCTGCAAGCGGAAGCCGTGAATGATTATGACTGATTTGTTGCATTTCGGCAGTCAGTGAGCGATAGCAATTTAGCACGTTCTCTAAAACTCTCTACGTTTTGGTATTGTGCAAACTCGTACCTACTAGTAACTTAGATGGATCCCAAAGAAACGAATTTGTTGTATGAAATCGAATCAACGTTAAACATGTAAATTGCATAACTTACCTTATACGTTTCTTGTTATTTTCACAGATTGGGAGTTTTCTTTCGGAAATTTATTTTAGCCATCGTGGTTGGCGTAACTCAAGCTATTGGCGCGATAATCAGCATCATTTATTTGCAGTCATCTGTTTCAACCAAGACTGTTGGTATGTATAAAATAAATAATAAACAAAATTAAATTCATGCAATGTTTTAATGGAATGGAATGGAAAATATTTTTTTACAAAAATAACCCATAATTTTTTTGTAATTGTGTATACAACTGCTGGGTGGAATGATGGTGAAAAAAAAACCGAAGAAGCTTTGATTATACAGGGTTATTGGTAATTCACTGACACTGAATTACAGGTATACCATCATCACGAACACGTTCCTGGAGAGCCAGCAAATACCAAAACTCAAATGGTAACTTTTTTTTCAGGCAATTGTATCTTCTATTTGTCGACTGGTGCCAATACATTCCTATCCATTAAAGGAGCTGCAAGATTTCCAGAACTCCAAAGAGAATTATACAAGTTGCAAGTTCATAACCATTTTGACCGTTCTCTGAAAATCAAGTCCAATGCTATTTGTATAATTATGCTTACAGCGACTGTATGTGAGTTTTTGTTCATATTTATTGGCTTATAGAAGCAAAATAACTTTATTTATTTATTTCACCGTTTAAGCTAGATATAGTATTCGATTAAAAAGCCGTAAGTAGTGGGTATGTAAACAAATTGAATAATAAATATAAATAAATTAATAATGCTGGACGATTCACACAGCATTATCTAGCCCCAAGCTAAGCAGAGCTTGTGTTATGAGTACTAGATGACTGATATACATAATAATAATACAATACCATTGTGTATATACAAACATATAGCTATATCATTTATTTACAGAAAATTACAATATACCTTACAATAATAATTACAACTAATATTTACACTTAAATCTGTTTTCTAAAAATCTAAGCCGTCTCCAGAAGGCAAAGTGCCCAGAATGCTGGCAGTATTGCCACGTTGAATGGCAATGCTAATTGGTTGACCGAAATAAAAGCCAGCATTCCGATCACCTGTGGACTCTATTAGGAGTTTTGTTAGATCTTTGTATATTCCATGTGCCCCAGGACCCCAAGGACCTAGGGTTTCCACCCCAAACGGCTTGAATAGGTAGATAACATCTATGACGGGACACACGTCCTGCACTAGAGACACATGCCAGTGCATGGTGACCGAACTTCACTTCAACGGTTTCACCGCATTGGCAACGGTGTGCAACTAGACAAGGAGAACCTAAACGCAAAGAGGTGGCCACCCGAAATGTCTTATTGTCTAAAAGGGTACCTAGATTTTTAGAAGGCAAAACGTATAACCAAAGTCCTGATTCCCACTCGGAAACGGCAAGTAGACGAGCGCGTTCTCATGAGCTGGTAGACGTATTAATAAGGTTTTTCCGTAAAATAGCTATATTTTTATTATACATAGAAAACAACCAGAACACCTTAAAAAATATCTATTTAGATGTCTGTCTGTGAGACAGAGAGACAGACCGATATACAGACAGATAGACAGACAGACAGACAGATAGACAGACATATAGACAGATATGTAGTCAGACAGATAGACAGACAGACAGAATTATCGAATTATAAAATTGTTTACTGGTTAATTTTCAGTCGAGCAGATTTGTTTTTACAATGCAAAATTTGGGGGAATTGCAGACAAAGGTAGCGTAGACAATTCTCAAGATGTCTGTATAAAAAAAACGATTTCCTGGTTCTACGATATTGGATATGAAGGCGAAAGAGCAGTGGGTGTTCTCGTTCAGGTAATGAAAACTTGCCATACACTGGACGAAGAATTTTACAATTCACCTAATGTAGGTTATGGTCAGTCCCTCGCCTTTGCGATAGTCTCTTGTTTTAAGGTTTAAAAATTTGTTTTTATTAGTGAAATAAAGAACTAAGTTCCCAGGTATTTGCAGACTCATCACAAATGTTAGGAGACATTTAGCTCGTCTAAGAGTTTGTAAAAAATTTAAACATGGCCGACATGTTGTTGAGCTTTTATTATTTACACCTGGGTTTGTATAAAAAAACTTGTCTCGAAAATACTATAAATACGTATCTACTATAAGTACTATGTACTAATATTATAAAGGTAAAAAGGTAAGGTTGGTGCCATTTTGTTGTGAAGAGGTTTTGTCAAATATAAAGCCGAAACTACTGAATGGATCCGGCTGAAGTTTTGCACACATGAAGATCTGGACCTGGAATATCATATACATATATACGTTTTATTCCATAAAAACGCGTGCAGAGCCAGACGCAGACAGAAGAAAGTTCATTACAAATGTCTTGTTCGTGTTGGCAAGGGTTGCAACGTTTAGTGTTCTTCCAACGCGAACAAGGCTCATAATAAACGCGCTTTCATTCATAATTAATTCATTAAACGTCTATAGTTTTATAATAGTATAAAAACTCCACTGTTTTTATAAAGAAATATAGTAATTTTATCATACATAGGTATGTCATAACCCTCCCCTCTCGGTAGTCGGGTAAAAATAGTAATATGCTGGTTTTATAACAATTTATAACAAAATTTTAATTTTCAGATTACAAACTCAATATGTGTCCTGAATTGGAATTATTCCGACATGTATATTATCTGCGTCAGTCTTTATTTGGCTTCATTGTTGAATCATATCAATAAGAAAATTGTTCTGGCCAGTGACAAGGTAACGTAGGGAAAACTGTTGTTGACTACGAACGTAGGTCTTTATTAGATCAAACTGAAAAAGGCGCTTTACAGCAATGAAAAAGTAAAACTCCTTTGCTTTACAGTGACGATTTAATGTTAATGTCGAATCAGGGGCCCTAGTACGACTGACATGCATTATATATCTTTCGAATACTTTCATCGAATTCGAGTCCTTTCTATACATTTAGTGCCTTGTAGCGCCCCTACCGGATCAAGAGGAACTACTTTTCGTAGTTTGACAACAATCCAATCGTTTCTTACAAGCTCGATGATAGTTTTCGAATGATTTTGAGTGATTTGTTGCACTCTGACATGACAGCCAGTCGCGTTTGCGGCATTGATGTTATAAAAGTAAGTAGATGAGCACCTCCAACATAGCTTGGTCACAGCAATGCAGCAGCTTGGCTTTCAATCGGTGCTTCAAGAAAAATAAGAACACACGGGAAAAATATTTCACTGGGTACTTGCATCGAATCTAAATAATTTCCTTTGCGTCCGATGAGCGTACCAAGTCTAACCCAAATACGTCAATCACAGAGGTAAAACACGCTCACTTAACAATTCTCTTGATTTCGAATCTATGTATGTACATAATTACAACTTCTGTAGTTTCACGCACAGTAGTTTAGAGTTGAACGTAAGACAGCAACACCTACGCCAAGAAAGATAACCCGCGAGTGTGGTAGTTGACTTTGAAGCGCAAACTTTTAATTAAATTTTCAGCATTATTTACCGCCAAGTTTCTGGAGGGCTCTACGCGAAGAGTACAACAAGGTCACGCAATTGGTCCATTCATTTAATGAAATCATCAGCGGTGTCGTTCTTATTTCATTCGCAAACACGATGTTTTTTCTCTGTTTCCAGCTTTATCGTATTCTTTTGTAAGTATTAAATAAGTGTTAATAATTTAACTTTGTTTTCAAAGAATATTAATTTCAGAGCTATTTAGATTTACACATTTATTGCAACGTTTCTTGCAGAGGAATGAAATATCATCGAGATTACACCGAGAACAATGACAGTTTTGAAAACTCTGACAATAGGTAAGCGATGACCGAAGTGAGTTCTTTTTCTCAACTAAAGCTTTTCTGAAAAAAAAAAAAATAAACAATATAGGTTTTCGTAAACCTTGATTCATCGTTTTTCTTGGGGGACAACATAGTCGTAAGAGAATGATGTCAAAAATTATTCCTATTGATATTTTTGGGGAGAACCTCATCCTGCAGTAGATTCCTTGGGCCTGAAAGCAGTTGCTATTATGTTACGGGGCAAAATTGTGCACAGTCGTGGCGTCAGTACACAACCGCCAAGGGGTCTCATCGAATGTCTCGTGCGCGACGTCTCTGGTCTCTTGTTGAGAGAACGAGGTTCTCTAAATAAGAGGCCTCATGGACGTACAAACTCAGTGCGAGATATGACGAAAACCAAGTCTACCCCAGAGGCGAGACAAACGCGCACTTTCACGCTAGGCCTGTTACGGTTCGTCTCGGTGAGTATGCACTGCTGCCATCAAGTATCATGCCAGTATTTCTTTTCAGCATCACTGTCAAGGAATGCTCGCTCTTCCTAGGATTCTCAGCTGTGGTCCTGCTAACTCGTACGCTAGCGGTCTCTTTAACTGCAGCAGCTGTCCATTCTGCTTCCTTGGTGCCTGCCACTGCTTTATATAATGTTCCTTCATCTTCTTTCTCTAGAGAGGTAAGTAGTAGTTTTCATGTTATTAAAGTTTGAAGAAAAACAGATGTGAGACTCGCTTAATTGACCCACGTAGCGGTACGGTATGGGTACGGGCACGGTAGCGTTCTGAATACTCACAAAAAAACAATATCTGGTGTAAAGACCACTCACGATCATTCATTGTGTGATGTCATGGACATCACGCAATTCTTTGCGTGATGTTATATTCAGAACGCGACCAATGCGTGACTTAAATAGGCGAGTCCTTACTAGTATACCTAACAAAATAAAATAACTCAGTAACAACTACCTACTCTCTTTTCAGGTTGCAAGATTTTTGAATCAAGTGCAAACTAACACAGTTGCTATAAGCGGCTTGCAGTTCTTTTACGTTACTAGAGAACTTGTTTTGTCTGTAAGTTCGTTTTTTTTACTTTACACTAAAACGGTAGCTACTAAAAAGCCTGTTCGTTTCGATATAGGCCTCATTCTGCGCTTGCAACGCAGGAGGCTGCGGGTTCAATACCCGCTTTGGGACAAATGTTTGTACGATCTACAAATTGTTTTTTTTTTTTTCAGTTGGTCGGTACAATAATCACTTACGAACTGGTCTTGCTTCAATTTGAAGAGAATGAGAAAATTGAATTAGTTTTCTGCTAAACTTATTTTGGCGTAAAAATAATAATAAGTTTTGCTGGAAGAGAACTCTTTTGAGGGTTAACCCTGCCTTTGCCATAATCTCTTTAGTTTTTAATTTACGTGATAAAACAATTTATGCAATAAAGAATTAAGAAATAAAATTGTGTTTTACTAGATGTGTCTTCGGTAAGTAGTGGAGCGGGACTTGAATTTTATACTTTTCCCGGGATCGTTCACTGAAATCATCAAAAATCCGCAGCCGTCGCGTCACTCCCACTTCCACAGAAAACGTAGCCTCTGACTATATTCAGCATTAGGCATATTATGTAACGTGCGTTTACATGCTCGTTGTTCAGCCGACTTAAAGAAAATGAGGAAATTTTTTCATGTAGTTAAGTTCGGCGATTTATCTGAGATTTTAGTGATTCATAACATAACAATAATGTAGGAACAGAAAATGAACCCAAGACGGGATGACGGTGCCATAAAAAATATTTCCGAGGGATTAGTGTCTGTCCGGCAAAACATAAATAACTCTGCAAACAGTAAGGAATTTGAAGGTAGTTTAAAACTTTATTTCATTCATTACAATCCATTGATAAAGAAAATACAATAATAATTACAACTAATATTTACACTTAAATCTATTTTCTAAAAATCTAAGCCGTCACCAGAAGGCAAAGTGCCCAGAATGCTGGCAGCATTGCCACGTTGAATGGCAATGCTAATTCGTTGACCGAAATAAAAGCCAGTAAAAGGTAGTTTTAAGTTTTTTCAAAGCGATCTATTTACGAAGTACTGTCAGGTTTGATGTTTAGCACTCATCTCACCTCCCTATAACTCCACTGCTGGACACAGGCCTCCCCCTGGTAATTGCCTTATTGCCTTTTATCTCATGGGGGTTGGGATTGCAGTTCGGTGGTAGATCTATTCGGCAAGAGGCGCTGCTGCCCGCCCCCCGGTGTATGTATGTCCCTTAGTCGCCTCTTACGACACCCACGGGAAGAGTTGGGGTGGTGCAAATTCTAAGCTCGCACCACAAAAAATATACAAAATCGAGCTTTTCGCGGAGAGAGTACACTCCTATACAAAGTATTTATGTAGCATATAGCACTTATCTTGATTGAGTTTTGTTTATTTGTTTTACGAACCAAGTCTTGGTTTCTCCACACACAAGTAAACAAACTAGTGGTTAACAAAAAGTTTAAACTATTGTCAAATTACAACAAACGGATGTAAACCGGCTGTTAGTGATTTTTTGGCAAAGGATTCCCTACTGCAAAAAAAAACATTATTCAAAAATCGGAAACTAGTAGCCTGGACAGTAAATTTTTTTTTTACCAATTAATACTTGATTAGATTTGTCAGAAATTAGGGGTTTTGGCAATGGAGCAAGTATCACTAGCGAGGCTACGATCTAGAATTTACTCTTTATTTTATACTAGCAGCGCCTCGCGGTTTCACCCGCGTAGTTCCCGTTCCCGTAGGAATTTCGGGATAAAAAGTAGCCTATGTCCTATTCCAGACTATAATATATCTCTGTACCAAATTTCATCCAGATCCGTTTTGCCGTTCTGGCGTGATAAAGGAACAAACATCCATCCATCTATCTATATGGAAGGAAGTATAAGGTATATATAATGTTACTTATTTACTTTACTTTATGTGCCTCGCAAAACATATCAGAATTTGAAAGCGTAGTAAAATATGTCAATTGTTTTTCTTTACTTCCACGGCTGTAAATATTTAAGTATTGGAAACTACAGTGTTATGTCGAACTTTGTGTTAGCAAAGGTTTTAGGGGTAATAATTTCAATTTTGAGCGTAAAAGCGTTTCAGACTCACCGTTCCCTCATAGTCAATTCTGACGAGGATTCTTATGAACAGGAAGACGAAGGTAATTTATAGATATGGTAAATTTTATTTTAAAATTACTTATTTACGATAAACATTATGATTAGGTATGCTATTAGGCACAAAATTCTATAGTTTTTTACTATTTTTAATCTTCATTCACACACAATTATCAAATTATATTCAAAAACACAAAAAAAAAACTAATAACATGCAATCATTAATCATTCCAATAATTAAATAATAATAACATTAGTAAAAATGGTATGAAAATTAAATATTGTCAAACTTAGAGAGAGAAAAAAACAACTTATTGAGTAGTAACAACATCCCTTCAACTAATTTAGAATTACTGATTTAGTATTAGTAGATGACGACCTGCGAATGACTGCAGGCAGATGCTGCATGCGTCAAGCTAGGGCGCTATGGCGCTCATAAGGATAGGCCTATGTCCAGCAGTGGACTAACATAGGCTGATGATGAAAGCGCCAAATGGAGTATGAGTGATACACTCACGACTAGGTTAATACTATTTTATTTTATTTGCTATTTCGTTTTATTCGGAGAATAAACAGTTTGAAATGTTTCAGTTTGACACCATAAATAAACTTACACTATAAGTCATAACCATTTATGTGTCTCGCATATAAAATTTATATTGAGATACAGGGTGCCACGTAACATGATTTGGACTAAGCCAAAATCTGAACTCCAAGGGGATCAACTAGTGAATAACGATCTACTAAACTTCGAAAAATAAAAATATATCGACAAAAATAAAGTTCCTTCTACCTTGTCTTGTTCTTTTACACAAACTTACAAAATTTAAAATTATATCATATATCACAAATATTTTTGTTTTTTTTTTCAGCTAAATTAGTGTTTTGCCGTGAAATCTTTACAAGAAAATGACGATAATCTTTTGAAATCACATAAAAAAACCACGTATTATGAATGAAGGATCTTTAAAAAAAAAAGAACTCGGAAAAAGGAACATAAATAATTGATCCCCTCGGGGTCCAATCACCCTCTTTCGGCTTAGTAGGTACAATAAGAAGCGCTAATTGGTATCCCTCTCACAGTACATTAATGTTCTGTGAGGAGGATACCAATTAGCGCTTCTTACTGTACACATGTTTCGTGGCACCCTGTATTATTGAACTCCGCTCCAGTTCCAAAATCACAGCCCAAGGATAATGTTTAACTTTGTTATCATCTTAATGGTTATTATTTACTATTTGTTTTAATTTTTTAACAGATGATGACTTACCCTACATGAGGCCACACACACGGCCACTCATGAAACTATTTCCATCAGGTACCAACATCCATAACATGCTCTACATTGTATTATGATATTTTCTCAGGACCTCCATTAGAACAGGCTACTTTGCTAAAAAAATCTAATTAGTCCGTAAGTTATCGAAAATATTGGACACGTATTTTTTCATTTGTCGATAAAACAAAAAAAATTGAAGATACTACTGCTCGCGGCTTCACACGCTTTGTTTAAGGCTATTTCTATCCCATGGGAACTTATTTATGGGATAAAAAGTAGCCTATGTTACTTTCCATCCTTTCAACTAAATCCATGCCCAAAAACAAGCGGATTGGTTGCTTAGTTAGGGCGTGAAGGAAGGACAAACAAACAAACACACTTTCGCATTTATAGTATTAAAAAGTATAGAAGTATAGATAGCCAGTTAAACTTATGCGTGACGTCACGCCGTGCGACACTTTTTAGCGAACTTTGTGACGTCACGAGCCCCCCCTCCCAAACTTTGACGCGCTGTATCATTGTAATTTTTTATTTGATTGACAAAAGAAAAAATACGTATCTTATGATAATCTGACAGACGGACTAAATAGATTTTTTTAGGAAACTAGCCTATTGTGCTTTTTCGATTTTGATCCACGCTTTGGTTTTAGTGCAAAAGGGTGTGGGCAAACACAGGTGCACTGTCGATTCCCTCGCTCTAATTATCCGTCTTGGTTATTACTTTATTAGCAAGATAGGCAGGCAGAAAATGCCATCAGCGTTGTGCCCACCACTTGCATACTTATTTTAAAATTGTGTGCAATAAAGAATTAAATTGGATATGAAAATAACAATAACAGAATACAATAATTACTACTAATATTTACACATAAATTTATTTTCAAAAAAAATTTAAACCGTCACCAGAAAGCAAACATAGGTTCAAAAGGATATACATTTTTTTGATGTGACTTTAACAATATGAATGAAATCCTTCTTAATAATATTCACACCTCGCTTTAGCCATGTTATTACAGAGAAAAAGAGAATCAGGCTGCAAGCACGTCTGTGACGATCTACCCAAAGACGACACGGAACCGGTTTGCATGATGATCAGCCGGTACAAGAAAGGGTACCAGTTCTTTGTGAACCACTGCCACGCAAGGCGTACTATTTGTAAAGATAATTTGTGTAAGTAATCTATGTGACTATTGAAACGTGTCCAAGATCCCTGTACAATACAATACAATACAAAAATTATTTATTGTACACGAGAAAATAACATAACAAAGAGACATCACATAAGATCCTGTAAGGTCTAAAGGAAATAAAGCATAGTATATTCTAAGGTTATTTTCGCGAGAACTCATAATAAAACACTGTTTTAACCGGATTGATCGCGTATATTTTATATTTTGTTTATAACCTGACGTTTCGGAGGCTTTTCAGCTTCCATGGTCACAGGCAGACAAAAACCTCCTAAACCCGAATCCGCTTCCGACCTGACGTTTCGGAAGCCTCCGAACGTCAGGTTATAAACAAAATATAAAATATACGCGATCAATCCGGTTCAAACAGTGTTTTATTGGAAATAAAGCACTTTGATGTTTGATGTTATGGTACGGCGCTCTTCTAAATACGAAAATATTGTATTAAAAACACACAAATTAAACTACGTTTCAAATTAAACAATGACAAAAAAGTGCTCATATCGCACTGGTGTATGTTTCAGAGTTGCCAGTCGGCAGTGAATGCTTTAAAAATAATGTACTAATAGGCCCCTAATAATAAAATCAATAGTCTAAAATTAAGTTCTTTGCAACAAAATAAATTGCACTCACTTTTGATCGTCCCACAGCGTGACGATGACAGTCGACGATTTTTTTGACAGTTACGTAACGTGACGATGACAGATTATTGGTTAAAAAAACATAACAGAAAACATAACATTCACAAGTAAGAATGTGCTATACCAAAGTATCCATAATACACCCATATCACTGGCCTTCCGTAGTACAAGTCATTTTATGTTGTTCTATAGACATTTATTATATTTGTAGTCGAAAATATTATAGTCGTGTTTTGAAGTAAAAACATACGTAGTCGCGTAAAGAAATTAGGTAGGTATCATTGTCTTATCTTGTTCAGTCAATCATCAGCTCTGCCAACGTAAACTGATCCTTATCTCTACAGCTTCAAATTCAAGTTCGTCTTTTTAAAAAACGCTGACTCTACAAGAGCACTTTGACAAACCTTGAAACCCTCCTTTCTGAAGCAATTTAAATTATAAGTACCTTTGAACGGTCGCTAAAGACCAATCGAGATTTTCGAGGAATCAGCATTTGCCTTCAATAAGGATTTAATCTCTATTTCAAGAACATGGATATATATTTTTCTTAAACAGTAAAAATGTTGAAAAAAGACCCCTTAATTTTTATATATTCATAAAAACCGTTGCATGATCACCTTACTTTCATAAATATGACAAATTTCAGCTCGACCGGTTGAGGATAACTGATCTAAAATTTAGTTGCAAGATTTGTAAAAAAGAAAACTAACAGGGCAATAACAATAAAAGCCTTATCGCCAAAGACCAAAAATTAAATAATACCATTGATAAATATGATCAATTAACCTTAATGGAGGTTATTAAAGAAATATCAATGATATAAAGAGAAATGCTGACTGTACATGGAACTGCCGATGGCAAATCACCACGCGAAAAACAATATTTTATTAGACGATGGCGAATCAAAACTCAAAGTATGGAACTAAAAAGTAGCAGAAAAAAGGGTCCAATGGCGAATCGCCACTAACTCAAAAAAAAATCTATATTGTAATGAGTATTAAATATAGGGATCACTAGATCACTACAAGGCTTAGATAGCTTATGGTGGGCACTAACCCACCATAAGCTCCGCTTGAGGCAACGTCTGTATGAATTTTCCAGCATTATAACATTATTTGTTGTCATAGTTACCTACGATATATTACGAACGTGCTATGCCAATCGTTGCAAAAGATTTGTTACGAAGAGAAGCATTTTGTTATTGGCAATAGAGATTTCAACCGGATTAAACATAGGGCGCTTTAATTTTAAAATTCAATAGCTTAGACCTTGCATAGGTTGATATGAAACTCTACCACAAACTATATTCTTCCGCGAAGTATCCCTGCCTGGTTGCAAAAGTTTTTTAGAACTTTTTTGATGACTCTGTTTACTAATTTGTGCCAATTTTGTTTATTTTATTACACAGTTATATTTTTCATTTTCGATGTACACATCGGACTAGATAATAAATCTTCTACCCGGTAAAAATACCAATTTTTACATGGAATTGAATAAATTTATTGTAACCTTTTTCAGTGTTACACATGGTTCACCCTAGCAGATGTATGAGGACAAACACATTTTTCATGCCAGTAAGCTAATTACAGAACGAGACGCAAGATAGAAAATATCCTAAAAAAACCGAAACAAAACACACCCCTAGGGCAAACAGGCTGGGGAAACATACACGTGTTTTAAAAAATATTTCTGTAATAAATATTAATCATGTGGAAATAAGAAATTAATAAATCCCAAAAATTTACGATCTCGACGGGATTCGAACCCGCACCTTCCCCTTCAGCGCAGGGTTGCTCTTTTTCCAACTAAGCTAAGATCACGTAGCTTAGTTGGAAAAAGAGCAACCCTGCGCTGAAGGGGAAGGTGCGGGTTCGAATCCCGTCGAGATCGTAAATTTTTGGGATTTATTAATTTCTTAGAAATTACCCAGAGTACTATAATAAATAAAAAACTTAGAATCATGTGGAAATATTTGCAAAATGAAATATGGTTTCAAGTTTCCCACTTGAAACCATGTTTCCTTTTGCAAATATTTTTAAAGGGTTCGGACTTTATCAATAAAGTTTGAAGGGTAAACAAAAGGGTTTTTAATTAATTTAGGGTAAACTGAGATCCTAGGTTCCCCTCCGAGGTTTGGAGAATGTTAAAAACACTTTTAGACAAACCAAAAACATCCGGGTCCGTGGCTTAGGCACCCAGTGGTCGACGCACCCGTGGATGACGCCCCCGATTCCATTAATCTTATTATTTGCACTTTTGCACTTAGTACAGTAAATGTCAAAAGTGTATCATAAACACCGCTCATATGACTTAGGGAGTTTATTAATTTGATACTTATCTACTCATCTACATAAATGTTTGGTTTATTCACACCACAACTAGGAACTATCAATATCATGTTTCATCACAAACTAAGTTTTACCTCATATTTAATTTATTGTTTTATTTATAACAGCATGCTGCTTATATTTAACCGTCATATTTGTTTAATTGACTTCAAACTTTAGAGGGGGCTTACTTATCGAAACCGATATCGATACCTATCGATGAACTAGGACTTTATCGACTCGTGCCATCTTCAGTAGGTACCTACTATACTGACTCTAGCCTACAAAATTTACAGTTTCCTACAAGAGAGGTTCATAAAGCCTGTGCTGCACGGCTCGTGTATGCAATATCTCGTGCATGTTATCGGCGGCCCCCGACACGGCTTGAGTTGAATCCTCCAATTCCATCCTCGTCGCTGCAAGCCGCACTTGTAAGGTTTAAACTTGGATGTGGTCAGGATGTGGCGGTTTGTGGAGGTGGCATAATAATAACAATTTGAACATGTATACATTACATTTATTAACCAATTTATTGAACTAGAAAATCAAAGGAGAGAGGACTGACAAACAGAGAAGTTTTATTTGTCAGTCGTTGCGTGACTGGCAAAGAAAAGGGCTACGCTATAATTTCGCTTCCAATTAACAATATCATATCCAAAACTTCGTGATCCCTGGCATTATCAGACGACATACACTATCGGATACTTCTTGCAGCTCGGAAGACAGACATTTTCCTTGTATAAATTTACACTGCTCGGAAGCGTTGATAGTTTGCGCTACTTCCAACCGCTTTGAACTTATGCGTTCCTGGTACTTGAGGTTATGCAAGCGTGAATATCGGGATATTTACGTTATACTACCATCTTCCTGCAGCTTTGTACGGGTTTTCATTGCTGATAATAGGCTCTATGTATGTTACTCCAGGTCTCGAAAAATACATTTAAGCAAAGTTTCACCATTATTTGCTAAGTTTCGCACGGAGGAGTTAACAAATATCCGTTCAAACCATTTCAAAGTCTGATTGTTATTATGTGAGATTGTGTTATTTAAGCACCAAACACGAAATAACATTATTTCATCTGTGACCGAACTAAGTATTGCAAATTCCAAAACCAAATACAGGTCCCATGTTTGAAAAAGTCCGCTTTAGATGCACAATATTCAGAGTTTGAGTACTTCCGTGCTACACACATTTTTTGATCCTACATTTTGTTGGAATATTGAACCATGCTATGTATTGGTACACCATTCAACTTGTCTATGGGACTGAGATTATAGTAAGGATTTATGATTAAATCAATGTTTTATATCTGTCAATGTTGTCTCGATGACACTGATAGTACTCTACTCTCAAAACTGTTCTGTGTTTAGTGCAACGCATGTATCTCTCTCTCTCTCTCTGTTCTGAATAAGCCCACACAACATGTCCGTCTAAAGCTAATTTTCTGTATCCCATAATTAAGTGTTAATTATGTAATGTAATTCCTAATTGTTTTCGCTAGACAATAATAACGATTGTGCTATGTGATTCTGTTCGTTTATTTTCACTCTCTGCTCTACACATTTTTTATTCCGTGGTGCATTTAAACCACCCTCTGCGCCCCTAGAGTTTTCAAATTATACAGTAAAAGAAATGTAGAGTTAATAAATTAAGGTCACGATTTGTGGTTGGACTCATCAGTCACGCCACGCAGCTAGGGGCTAAGGGCCTGATAAAGTTAGCTAATTATACCTTTCTGTCGTAGGAAGTCTTTTAAAAGTTCATTAATCTCTTTGAGGAACATCTTGCTATTTTTTTTATATGTATTTATTTTTGTACGTTCAAACACCAATCTCAAGAGAACAGTATTGTACTAAGAAGTATATGCAAAAATAAATAATAAGCATAAAATGCACTAATCCTAAGATTTTTAAAAGAAAAAATTAAAAATTCGTTACTTCGTAGACGATACGTAGCACTTTGTAAACAATTCGTATCTTTATAGACGACTCTGTATACATTTGTAAGCAATTTGTAGCTTTTTAGACGATTTGTAGCAATTTGTAAACGATTCCAAGCGCTTTGTAAAGAACTTACAGCTTTGTAAACAATACTTCGCTAATAACAATGATTCAAACTTAAATTTTCACACATTTGTGTCATCAATTTTTCTTAGTACTAATTTACGGCTACTTGTGCCTATAATGGTTCAATTGCAGCATAACCAGTTCGTAAGTTATAAGAGTTGCAATTACCTGAAACATTAAAAATAAACCATTATAATTCATATTCAACAACTAATCCATTATCTTCTACAAATACAGAGGCCTTAGTCTGATTTTATACAAAAAACATTCGATAAACGTAATCGAGAACTAAGACATCGGATCTTCGACGAAAAAGGCTTAGAATGGTAGTAGACACAAACGAAGTGTAGCCAAAAAATGCGATATATGAGTAAATTTTCCTATTCGTATTATTGCTATGCGTGAAAGCACTGAAGTTGTAATTATTTTTGTCAACTCTCACATACATACATTCGTTTTTATCTTTGAAATCAAGAGAATTGTTGAGTAACCGTATTTTACCTCTGCGTGTTTCGCTCATAGGACGCAAAGGAAATACTTAGATTCGGTGCAAGTACCCAGTGAAATTATTACCCGTGTGTTCTTTTTTTTCTTGAAGCACCAATTGAAGGCATTTCTAAAACCAAGCTATGTGGGAGATGCTCTATCTACTTACTTTTATAACATCAATCCCGCAAACGAGACTGCCGCTGTCATGTCAAAGTGCAACAAATCACTCAAAATCATTCGAAAACTATCATCGAGCTTGTAAGAAACGATTGGATCGTTGTCAAACTACGATAAGTAGTTCCTCTCGATCCGGTAGGGGCGCTTTAAGGTGCTAAATGTATAGGAAGGACTCGAATCCGATGGAAGTACTCGAGAGATAATGCATTATACTGGTCGTACTAGGGCCCCTGATCAAAATAATAAGAACATGTTTTTACCTTTATAATCATAGTTCTTTCAACATAGAAAAATATGCCACTCAATCCTACTTTAGTGAAACGAGCTTGCAGTTGGAAGCGTTCGACCTGAAACGAAGAAAGCAGAATCAAGCCTCTGCGGTGCAGTGGGCCAAGGTGCGCCTCGAACGCAAACAGGTGCGGGTTCAATCTGAGCGAAAATGTTTCTATAATCTTATGACGTGTGAAAATAAGGATTTTTCATTAAAAAATGGCATCTGAAGTGGAAATGACCTGGGAGCTAATATTAAACATTGCAAAATCTTAAGGAATATGTGATTATCTATATTAATATTATATAATATAATAATGCTGGACAATTCACACAGCATTATCTAGCCCCAAGCTAAGCAGAGCTTGTGTTATGTGTACTAGACAATTGATATACATAATACAATACATTACATAGATAGATATTTTTTTATTATACATAGAAAACGACCAGAACACCCTGAACAAATGTCTGCAGATCGTACACACATTTGTCCCGAGGCGGGAATCGAACCCGCAACCTCCTGCGTCGCAGGCAGGCCTTCACCCACCGCGCCACAGAGGTCGTCTATTATAATATAGTCATATTTTAAAGAGATTACCCCCTACAACCTCACAAACGTAAAGTTTGCGTTTTTTTTTTTTAAACAACTTTCAACAATAATACCTATAGGTACAATACTACCTACAGTTAATGATGATTTATCGAAGGACTGTAGTTAACTATATAACCTACAGTCCTTTGATAAATCATCATTCCACCATGCCAGCCCTTACCTCTATGTCATACTCAAAGGACGACACGTCATACAAATCTACCACCGCCGTAGTTGCCGCTGTATGGACATCAGCTGATAGGAACAGCACCATTGAGGCTCTCAGTATTAAAAACATAAACGAAATTATAAAATATATCATTCGGTATATCTCTAGGTTTCTGTAAAGAAGTAAGAATATTGTGTGATTGTATCCGCTCGCACGTGTGGGGTAATAAAGTAGAAATACAACAAAGTAAAAATATTTTTTTTAAATTCCAGTAAAAATAGTCCGTTGAACGTGTATGGTAACAAAAAGTGCCACTAAGATTTCATGTTTCTTTTATGCTTTTTTCGACATTATGCCGTTTTAGAAATATGGTTCAGTTTTATTTGACCAATAAATAATACCTATTGAAGTTTCTTTTATGCTATTTTTGACATTATGCCGTTATAGAAATATGGTCCAGTATAATAGTATAGTAATATTGACCAATACCTAGTGAAGCAAGCATTATACATTTAAGCATTATACACTTACTAGTGGTTTATTTTTCGCTTCTTCCACTAGTGGACAAAAATTGAATCGAACAAAATCAATAACATTTTGTTTCTTATTTGATAATAATTACTATTTATTAAGCTGTTTATGTATAAAACTTGACTTGTCTAAGTGCTTATTTTGTAAGCCTAAAGAAATAAAGTTACTGACTTTTGACTTTTTTTTTGAACATAATGCTCTTTTGACATAAAACAATAGCCAAAATGAGGATCGGCGAGTGAAAGCTCGACCAGTATATTGGGACCGCATTGCGGTCAAGTGCTCCAATTTTTTTATTTAGGCTTCTTTGTTTATGTTGTTCAATTACTCTTTTATGATAAAGACAAACTAATAATACCAATAGAAAGTTAGAAATGTCTGGTTTAATTTAAAAATGGTGTCTGGTGCGTATCATTCATAGAATTTAAATCAAAAGATAAATGAAAAAAAAATCGTGGAATGGATGAATCGATGGGATGTTGTGATGCGCTAAGATAAATTTCGAATATACCACACTGCAAAAAGTTATAAAATCTAACAAGACGCCCTAAATATCATTTTTTTGCGTGCCATTTTAATTTCTGTACTTCGTAGGGTAGCTTTTTGCTTTATAGTGCGTTACTCGCACTGGGTAAATCATCTACGAAAACTTTTTGATAATATCCCAAAAATGAGTTATTATTGATATGTATGATTATTAGGTTAGAGCGCACCTGTACTGAAGGTGACGCGCGGGTTCGAATCCTGCCGAAATCGATATTTTTTGGGATATTATTAAAAAGTTTTCGTAGGGTTCACCAAAGTTTTTTACCTTTCCACAATTTCTGAAGCATTTGATTTGCAATTCTTGTGATAATTTATATGGCGAGATTGGCTGTAAGCAAAAACACTTTTGACATACCTCGGTAAAGAAAATATCTATCTACTTGTGAGGGTATGTTTACACAACAGTCCGATTTGGGATGACTTATATTAGACCGGGCCGTTTCCGGGCCGGGCTGAGGCCTGGGCGGGCCGGAGCAGTTAGTTCGGAGAAATAAGTAGACGGGCCCGGACGGGCATGTACTGTTTTATATAAGCTGCTTCATACAAAATGAATGTTACGTTTGAAATCCGTGCCCAGACCGGGCCGCTTACACGGTACGCCCCAATCCGTGCCCAGTCCGGGCCGCTTACACGGTACGCCCCGGGTACGGTTCGGTCTAATATAAATCATCCCATAAAGAACCGTTTTGATAATAAATGATCCATTTTTATTAGGCAGTGGCGGAAGTAGCTTTAGGAGCGAGTTCACAAACATTACTCGATCTGGAAACCAGTAATGTTCGTGAACACGCTCATAAAACGAATGCTGTGTGAATGCGCCCTATGGGTACTTTCACAGCGAATCCGTTTTTACAAAAACGTTTTTATGGATCCAACGCTTCTAGAAACTTCTAGATTATTTACTGGATTCTGATTACTATCGGGTGTGAACTTGCTTCTAGAAATAGATACGTACACTATCAAGAAAAAAAAGATCCCGTAAATCGGAGGCTGTGTCGTATGTACATGATGATGATGATTCTTTGCCAACGTCAATATTATCTGTCTGGTTAGACACAATTCAGCCAGTGTCAATTAATAAAGAATAATTGTAAATATTTGAGTTATCAAATTATAATACATCTTTATTAACAAAGAAAATTACAATCAAATAATAGAATTAAATTAAAACTAGTATTTACAATTGAAACAATTGAGTTAACTGCAGACTGTTGCAAACAATCTACAAGTAGCTCAACTGATCCATATCAATACCAGTCAGAAGCGCGCCCAAGACGCTAGCTGCATTGCCCCGCTGTATAGGAATGCTGATGCGCTGCGCCAGATACTCACCAGCTCTCGGGTCACGGTCGCTTCGACCAGACGCTCAGAGAATTTTTTGAAAACCCGGAGAGCCTCGGTACCCCACGGGCCTATAGGGTCTCGGCTCCAAGGGGAGCAAATGCGTATGCTCTGTCGAGACCTGCATTTATAAAAATTATAAATGTTGTTTGATATTTTCACCAAAGCCTAGTTCGTTATTTAGCAGGGTGTACCACGTCAGGTTAGGTTGACTTGGGAGACGATGCGTGTCCCCCTTACACCCCGTGTGTACATGATATGTATGATTATTAAGTTATATCATAAATGACAAAAGTCATGACACTGACATAGGACCACATACTAATGATGTGCTCCAATCCAAGGCGATTGCGGTACCATCACGTGGCTCACCAAGCCAACTTATCCTGCACACTAAGCTGTGGTGAAAACATCAAACAATCTTCATAATTTGGTAGCTCAGATATTTACAACTAGCAACGCCTCGCGGTTTCACCCGCGTAGTTCCCGTTCCCGTAGGAATTTCGGGATAAAAAGTAGCCTATGTCCTATTCCAGACTATAATCTATCTCTGTGCCAAATTTCATCCAGATCCGTTTTGCCGTTCTGGCGTGATAAAGGAACAAACATCCATCCATCTATCTATCCATCCATCTAAACTTTCACGTTTATAATATTAGTGAGATAGGCTACTTGACTACTACTAGGAAATAATTCAAACATTTAATTCTAATCTGATAAAAATAGTGCAAGCAAAGTGTAATTAATATTTCTTCAAGGCCAGTCGTATTTCGTTCTAAGAACTAATTTGAAAGTTTGAATAAAAAAATGACGCGCCAAAAAATAATCTGTGTCATGGCTCCGGTGACATGACTCGATGACGTCACGCCTCACACCACACCTAACAAGAAGAACAACACGCACTGTAATATGTGATAGGTGTGACGTCACCAGCGATGCAACCAAACGCAGAGCGTGTTCGTCACGTGATCATAATAAAAAAAAATTAATTTTTTTTGAGTATGATCATTTTCCCGTTTTTTTACCTAAAATACGCATATTTTCTAATAAAAATCACCTGATTACGCGTTATTACGTTGTCACTGACTAGGATGAAAACAGTTTGCAACTTATTTTCAATGTAGTCAAATAGCCTTTTATTTTTCATTGCTTGACAGTGGCTGAAAAGTGTCCAACCAGATACATATTGCCATTAACATCACGTGACTCATGTGTGTGTAATGAGTTATACTTACTTTATATTATAAAAACACTGAACACAGATAAATAAGAGATTGTTCATTGCCGATAGAAGGATAAACCCTCCTAACTGTGAGTTGATCTGATTCAGAAGAACTACCAGGCGAGAGTAGCATTTACGAAGTTGCCGCCAATCCTTTAAAAGATACAAAAGTACCTAAATAGTAGTAAAGTGGTAGTAACTTTAAAAACCATGAAATAAAAACATCAAACCAGCTCAATGCCTGTGCATTGCCTATGCAAAGAGCTTATAGTGAAAGTGTAGTATCGGTAGAGGAGTGGTTTGTTAAAATAACCAATGCCACTTATTGGGTCAAACGGGCAAGCGCGATATGTTTCATCTCTAATTCAGTCATATAATGACGTGAATATATTCTCCAATGAAAGATCATGTTGATGGTTCAACAAAAGAGAACATAAAACCTCTGCATTGGTGCCTATGGCCTAGCCAACACAATGAATACCAAACAGAGCTTGCATTGACGACGATATGAAAATACTGTTTCCTTACCTACCGTCGATAAAAGTAAAAAAAGGTTTTATAAAAGTAAAAAAACCTTTGTTTTTACTTTTATCGATGTTACCTACCTTAGATTTTTTCGAGCTTATGGCTCTGCCCAAATCCTTGAAATAAGAGGTAAAGTATAGGCTTATACACGATATAAGAACGTCACTAAAACTCCACAGAAACGTTTTTTGCACGATAAGAACCTGAAAAATGATATGCATTATAGAGTGTTCTTCCAACACAAAATAGATTCGTACTTTAACCGCTAACATAGTACTTATTGAACTCTTCAAACTACGTCAATTTTTAAGATAAAATATTATAGTCGTTGATGATAGCTGTGCCCGCAATATCTTAAGGGGTACGATACGACGCCATTTTGTGACCAGGATAGACATAGGATTTCGCGTTCATAGGAGCGGGACAGGGCATAGCAACGCAAGCCCAAAAATCCAGTTTTTGCCTAGTATTTATTAATTAGGACATTATTTGAAAAAAAAAAAAAACGTAACGTATAAGATATTCTTTATACTTAGTTCAATTACCATGTTTATTCTCAAGATCTTAACTTCTGTATTTATTGAGAAATCAAGGTTTTAGTAAAAATTTAGAGGTAACTTTGCGATGTTTTTCTATCGAGAAATTTTTATGTAATCGTATTTCGAAACATATGATCGATAGAGTAAGTCCTGAACTTTACCATATATAAATTTAAAAGTTAACTAAGTAGAAGTTTGGAAAATATGGAGGTCCGGCGGAGGTGATTAAGGGTAGTAGAGAGCCTTAAGAGTCGCCTTTTAGTATGTTGCTTAAGAACATTTATTGATTTATACAAACCTCGGTGTAAATTCCAAGCCAAACATTGTAAGGAATGAAGTCAAATATGTTCACCATCTTATTTCGACTAAATTTCTCGAAACTTGTGTATATGTCCGTATGTTCGGAACAATTCGCTTGTTTGTACTTATAAATACAATACAAGAAGTATTCCACTGAAATTCAAGTAAAATATAGGTCAAAAAATACGTAACACTAAATTATGATAATTATTTATCTTACCCAAAGCAATTGTCATTACAGTATACGTCAAAATAGCACATTTTATTGAAGTATTTCTAGTCTTTCGTATTGAGTAAAGTACTCTCTCGGCCTCCCAAGCAGCATTCACGAGTTTCGGCCAGTTCCTTGCAAGCCTTAGCGTCAGAAACATTTTGAGTACACTGTCCAGGGAGAAGAGAGCCTGAACTGAAATTATATTGCAAATACAAGTGCTGAAAAAATTTATATGCTGCATTTACACGATCTACGCCGACGCCTATTCCCGATTGTCCCTACCCCCTGCGTTTCTACTAGGAACAATCGGGATAAATACATTCCCGATTGTTCCTACCTCCTTCAAACAATAATAAAAATGTCTTAAATTAGAATGCCGTTCTTCCATTGCTGCCACAAAATGGTGTCCCAGTGTTTACTGACGTCGATATTACAGTCTGCATGTCCAAGCTTGCAGTGTCTCGGTCAGCATGTAACGGCACCTTATCTGGATAACGTACTAAATACAGATGGGATGCACCGCGTCAAAAGTACCGAGTTTGAAACAATATGGTATTTAACTCTTTATGAGAAAAAATCTAAAAATATATTATTGAGAATAGGCAAAAAGCATTCAGGAAATGTTAGTTTGAGTTCATTAAATATATTTTAAAATTGAACCCGCAGATTTCATTTTTTTTATCTGTGTACGTCATGAAGTAGTAGGCGCTATGTTATTATGGCATACGGCTGCCTCAAACTAGTAAGTATCAACTGTCATTAGCAACATCAGCGCATTTGTTTAGGTATCACGCAGCTAACATACGTCATCATCATCACATGACCGCAGAGGCAGACCAATATGGCGATCACTGCGTCCAGCGTTTTCGTCAAGTTCTCGCGCAACTTGATAATGTAAATTGGAAATGCATTTTTAGGACACTTACCGATGGAATAAAAATGTATTTTTTAGTGGTTCGTTAGCACAATTATAATCTAATTGAGACACTTTTAAAAAATAGGTGTAATAGTCTATTCTATCAATCTCTCCGTAAAGATAGCACTGCACGCACTATCTAGATTTTCTTTCGTCTAAGAATTCTACGTGACGCTTCTGTGACGATATGATTATCAAAGTTCGATAACGATTTGTTAGAAGAATATAGCCCTGCGCTCATTAATCCAAAACCGCTACCACCCAGCCCAAAAACTTGTATTCAAACATGGGCCTAAACACGTTATTTTGTGATACATTTTACAGTGACAAAATGGCTTCCCACATGTTTAAAACTTGAGCTCCTGAATTACAGAGTTTATTTAAGTTTACTTGTGTGGAAATCTACATTGCAATCTAGTGTATTAAGTAAAGGTGTTTATTTAATACTTACCCACAATAGTCATGTACATATCGTATTTTATTACAGCACAGACAGACAGACATAAACTTGCTGTTATACACAAAGCTGAAGTGATACAGTAGGCAGCATTGGCGGATTTTAAGTTTAATCTGAAATAAAAAATTATATTTTTTATGATTTAAATAAAACTTAATTAACAAAGAAAATTACAATCAAATAATAGAATTAAATTAAAACTAGTATTTACAATTGAAACAATTGAGCTAACAGGTAACTGAACTGATCCATATCAATACCAGTCGGCTGCATTGGCCCGCTGTATAGCAATGCTGATGCGCTGTGCCAGATACTCACCAGCTCTCGGGTCACGCGTCGCTTCAACCAGACGCTCAGAAGATTTTTTAAATACAGCGATTCTCATATCTTCACAGCAGCGATAACTTAATAAGAAAAATCAACAAGTTCTTAACAATAATACATACACCACACATCCACCGCTGAGAAAGCCCGTCTAAGATGCAAATTCTCCATGTTCTCGCAAGTACCTAGGTTTAGTTTCAACAATTCCACGAGGGATCCAAAACCTACCGTAATTTATTTGGGGTAGAGATGTTTATTCCTTCCACAGGTAGAAATCCATGCCAGCGGCACAGCCTCATTATGGGCTGTAAACTCGAATGGAACTCACACTTGACAGTTTTCAGTTTTACAGCCATTGGTAATTATATTGATAAATTTCTTAACCCTATTATGTTACCCGACTACCGACGGGGGCGAGTTATTCGAGAAAAATATCACAAACTGAAGTTAAAATGGGCAATTACTTTCATCAATGCATTTTTAAAGGCAGAGAAATAAACAAATTAGAGAAAAAAAATACAATGGAGAAAAACCCGTTATTTTTAAATTCAACAGTTTGTAAAGAGAACAGGTAAGATCAGGTTCTATAAGATCTTGTGTAGTTTTTAAAATACTTGAAGCTCACTTTAAAGCAGCGAAGCCTTCTATAAACAAGTTGAAACATGTGAATGACACGGTACCACTAACAAGAATGCTTAATAATTTATGTTTCATCCTTATTAATGTAATAAATCAAGCGACTGCTACTACAAATATTTGATTTATTACTTCAATCAGAAAGCGTGCATGTATTTAATGATACAGATATGACATAACACTCGGCATATCATTATTACAACGAAGTATTCTGACATGTGATAGTTTAAAATCGGTACATTTTAACGCCTAAATACTCAAACGGAACTCATATCTATGCAGGGGTGTAAGAGGGGTCTCCCAAACCAATCTAACCTGCACGTGGAGCACCATGCTGGATAACGAACTAGGCTCTGGTGAAAATATCAAACAATCTTCATAATTTTGATAACTCATTTAATTAACAATTTATTTAATTAATTATTAATCCCACTAATATTATAAATGTGAAAGTTTGGATGGATAGATGGATGGATGTTTGTTACTCAATCACGCCAGAACGGCTGAACGGATTTGGATGAAACTTGGCACAGAGATAGATTATAGTCTGGAATAGGACATAGGCTACTTTTTATCCCGGAATTCCCACGGGAACGGTAACTACGCGGGTGAAACCGCGAGGCGCTGCTAGTATTATATATATGAAAGTTTGAATGGGTAGATGGATGGATGTTTGTTACTCAATCACGCCAGAACGGCTGAACGGATTTGGATGAAACTTGGCACAGAGATAGATTATAGTCTGGAATAGAACATAGGCTACTTTTTATCCGGAATTTCCACGGGAACGGGAACAACGCGGGCGAAACCGCGAGGTGCTACTAGTATTTATTTAATTTTATTTTATTCTGTTTTGTAATTTTCTTTAAAAATAAATAATTATGTCGTATAACTTAATAAAGTTATTAACAATTATTTTTCATCATTTGACACTGGCAAAATTTTGTCTAAGCAGACCATATTGCCATTAACAAAGACTCATCACATCTAAGCACGTTGGACGTGCTTAGATCGTCGCCATTTATCGATAACTTTCAATTAAACTATCTAAAATCTTCACAGTTTAAATTTTCGTCAGTTTTGTCACAGTCAACACAATCAACCACAGCTTTCCAATAAACATTTTAACGTAAAGGTACCCGGCTTTGTCAATATAAAAGTAAGTTGATAGAGCAATACCAACATAGCCTGGTCATAGAAATACCTATAAGTGGCGCTCTATGAAAAATAAGAATAAACGTTAAAATATTTCACACGGTACTTACTCCGAATCTAAGCATTTCCCTTGCAATCTATGAGAGTACCTACGAAGTCAAACCCAAACACATCAGTCATAGAGGTTATTCTAAACAAGCTCACTTATCAATTCTACTGAGTTCGAAGGCACTTTTAAATTAAAACTTCAGTGCTTTCACGCAGAAGAGCACGAATACGAATAGGTGAGACGTAGTTGTCGCATTTTTTTGGCTACACCTCGTGTATCAACTACCATTTTAAACCTTTTTCGTGTTCATCAATGATTCTTAGTGCTTATTTTGTAAGCCTAAAGAAATAAAGTTATTGACTTTTGATTCTAGATTACTTTTGTCGAATGTTTTTTGCATTGACTCGGACTAAGGGTACAGAGAGAGATAATTTATTTTAATAAAAAAAACATATAATATATGTAATACACTTTATTTATAATTAAGTAATAATACAGAAAATCAACCTTAATAATTAGGTAGGGAGGTAAATAAACAACAGAAAAGATGATGAAATGTTTAAGTTAAGGTAAATTGAATGGTTCCCGTTTCGTCGCGTCACGTTACGTAGCAAATTTTATTCCATACAATTTTTTATGCGAATCATTCCCGACTCGTAGCGATCTGCTGAAGTACAGTCAACTTGAAATCCTTATAGCGCGACAGACCTACCAAGGCCACATGAAGTACAACTTTGAGTCTTAAAAACACCGGGTCCCTGCTTCAGCAAATTCCAGTATAAAAAGCTTAAGCCCAAAATTGCGCTCAAATCAGTGATAGTGACACAAAACATTAAAATTACATCGTATCATCAAAACTGTCATTAAATTTAACACCTTTCTAAACTTTTTAATTAATCAGCTATTCCAATTCTAAATCAGAATAGATAACATCCAATTCTCGGAATGTCACTTACTCGCGTCAATATCGTTAAATGGAAGGGACCCCACCTGGCGTTTTCCTCGGTGTTATTATTTCCAACTGAGTTTTCGGAAGAATCATTTCAATTTCGTTTTCGACAACTTACCCTGGAGCGAAGAAAACGTCTGTTCTATAGAGAAAGAAAATTTTACTAAAAATTAGGAGTTTTAATACTTATTATTTAGTAATGTGTAGGTAGTAGTAATTAATAGGTACTTATCGCCTACCTTTCTTTTCATTTTCCCCTACCTGAATCGCGAAAGATTAAAAAGCTGTACTAATGCCGGCCACACACGCCACGGTTCACCGGAGAGGTCTACTTGTATGCCGCAGGTATGCCTGCGTAGATAGACCGGACTGTGAGTGGGAATAGTTTTGAACTTGCGCGGGATCGAAAATCAATTCTTTCGAGTGACACCGTACGGTATCGCAAAAAGAACTGTAAACCGCACCGGTATGCGGGAATGTGGGTTTAGCCTTAACGTTAGAATGTATATGTTACTGTTTCGATTCCTTTGGTTCCATTGCTGCATTAATTTTTTTTACAAAGTCTGGGGCTTTACGTGGTCTTGCGACATCGCGGTAAATTCCATTGATGGAGAGATACCACTAGGACTTTAACTAACCAAGGCCAAGATGCACTAACATGGTCCATATCCAAAAATAGCCAACCCAACTGCTACCTTTTATGAAAATTAAAGATTTACCGAACCATAAATTTGCATGATCTGTGGCTATTATTAGAGTTTACTTGAATGTTTCAGCAAATATTTAATTTTCATCACCATTGTAGACAATTTTAAATGCTTTTAATGTAACAAAATATCGGTTCTTATCGAAATAATTTAATCATGGATCTACATTTTTAGATACCCATTTTTGTATTACATAATTATAAATACTATTTAACGGGTGTTTATCGCGTTTATTTACCTTATTTTCCTTACGTTTCAACAGGCTTACACACTGTCATCCCGTGACCACGACAGTGTGTGAACCCTGTCGAACCGTTGGGGAAACAAGGTAAATAAACGCGATAAATAGACGTTAGATAGTATTTATAATTATGTGTTCAGATCGCGTAAGTTAAAATATTTTTGTACTACATATTCTCGCATTTCCCTTACCTTGTTTCCTTTTCTTTTCCTAGTCTCCTAAGAGTAATATCTTTTCGAAAACCAATATTTTAATGCATCAAAACATTATTCTCATAGTTTGTGTGTGTGTAAGGTTTAATCTAATTTGTAGAACCTCCTGCTCCGTGAGTGGAATTGTAAAATAATTTCGTTTCTTGTGACAAATATTAAGGCACAAATTCTGACAGGCTTCGTAAAATTCTGTAAAGGTACCTATAGCGCCAGCTTTTCAAGGACTTGTTTTTTGTTTATGAATGAAAAACTTTACCTATTCAAAAAACAAAATCCTTGCGGCGACGTCTCAATGCTAAACCAATATAGATGATTATTAAGAGAAGCTATATGTTAAGTCCTTGGTAAGTTCATTAAAAGTTGTCCCTGTCCCTAATAATCGGGATTAGGGCAAGTATTATCTTTAAATTAGTTTCGCGGGGTTTGAAAACATACGGATATATTTCGTGTTTTAAAATAAGCTTGTGATCCTTAAAAATTTAAATATTAGCGTTAATGCCTCAGAACCCTTGAAATTCTTCTAAAAAAATTGCTTATTAACCCAGGTGTAGGCAAAGTGGGCTTGGCAAAGTGGCCGTGAATAACTCAGAACCTTCGATACTCTTTTAATAAATAAAATCTATTTACGGCAGACTCGTATTCCCAACGCGCCATAGTTTTATGTTATTAGAATGGAATACAAATATTTTTAAACTTACGCGATCTGAACCCATTTATAAATACTTTATAACGGGTATTTATCGCGTTTCTTTACCTTACTTCCCCGACGTTTCGACAGGTTTACACACTGTCGTGGTCACGGGATGACTGTCATCCCGTGACCACAGTGTGTAAACCTGTAATTAGAATGGAACACGATGTGATGTTTCATTTACGTAAGTTTTTTGTGTCAAAGAACTCACTATCGCATCGCGTCTTTGCTTCTTTGGAACATAGATGTGATGCTGCAAAGATGGGTTGCTCCTACTTATACGTTACCTACTTATAAATAAATAAAATAAATAAATAAATAATATTGGACAATTCACACAGCATTATCTAGCCCCAAGCGAAGCAGAGCTTGTGTTATGGGTACTAGATAACTGATATACATAATACAATACAGTACATAGATAGATATTTTTTTATTATACATAGAAAACGACCAGAACACCCGGAACAAATACCTGCAGATCGTACAAATATATGTCCCAAGGCGGGAATCGAACCCGCAACCTCCTGCGTCGCAGGCGGACCTTCGCCCACCGCACCACAGAGGTCGTCGAATATATAATACTGGACAATCCACCCACCACCATCCAGCCCAAGCTAAGCAGTGTTGTTTTAACGTCTGAACTGTGACTACAGGCATCGAGCCAGGTATAAATAGATATTATCATATAAGCCCCACGTTTTGGATTTCTCGTAGGCATGTAGTAAGAAGTTAGACAAAATATAAAAACAAAATCTACTAAAACAGAAACTGTTGGACCTGATTTATAACGAAATAAGTTCCTGTATTATTTCAACACTAACAATTTCTGGATGGTTCGACATTTTGCGTAAAGCCGCGAATGGAACCTACGGAATTTTGAGCTTTAACTGCCTTTTAAATCTACGGATTTTCTAATTAACATGTTTCTGAGTACGACGGTAACAAATAAAAATTGCTAACTAATAGTACGGTCTTCACCGTTGCTCAGCCAGATCGAGTTCTTTGTTAAACCTAGGGTATGCCAAGACAGCTCTTGAACTCAGCTTATCACTTGAACCGGATCAACTACCTATATCAATTATGACGGTAAAATGAGTAGAACTCGATTAAAGCGTTAAACTGTGTTTAACTTATCGTGAACACGTTCAATTACAACGGTGAAATTTGATCTAATAAATAATAATAATAATATTCTTTTATTCAGACACATGATCCATTTTTAAATAATATTGGCATTAAATAATAACACATTACAAAGTAATTAAATAAAGTTCAACTTAATATAACCTACCTACTATACATGCATACAAAATAGGCCTACTGGGGAGATCCTAAATATAAATAAATAAAATAAAATAAATGGTTAAAAAAAGTGGCAGCCTAATCTAAATCCAGGTGTGGCCAAAGAGGGCTTGTATATAAAGCTTGAGAACGATAATCAAATTTATTTACAAACAGACGAAACAAATAAACAGGTTAGAACCAGCATAAATTTATGATTGAAAGAGGATACAGGCGACTGGGCCCATACATAACTAGGACCGCGGTCCCAGTTACCTGATCACATTTTTGAATCGGTCGACTGGGACCATATACCTAAAAACTACTGTAAACTGTATTATCAATATTTAAGTAAATTTGAACCAATAAGGTAAACTTTATTTATTCTTATTTTTATTTCAACCTTAACTGACCTTAAACGTCGAACTGATTCGTGATTTATATTAGACCGAACCGTGCCTGGGGCGTGCTGTGTACGTGGACCGGACGGGGCACGGATCTGAAACGTTACATACATTTAGTATGAAGCAGTTTATACATGATCCGTGTCCCGTCCGGGCCCGTCTACTAACGTCTCCGTACTAACTGTTCCGGCTCGCCCCGGTCACGGCCCGGCCCCGGACGCGAACCGTTCTAATATAAATCATCCCTAAATCAAAGGCCACAGAAAATAAACAATATTATCAGTAAATAAACTGTACAGTGTCAAAACACTAACATCGTTTACCGACGTAACATGTCGTGTTTGACAAATGTGGCAGGTCTTGATAAGTCCGCATTGATTGTTTGAAATAACAACTACCTACCAGTAGGCCAAGCACGGGGATTGTTGTCTAGGGTAGAATCTATCGCATGGACATACATTGCGTACATTATAATATTGACAACCGCTGTGGCGCGGTGGGCGAAGGCCTTCCTGTTACGCAGGAGGTTGCGGGTTCGATTCCCGCCTTGGGACAACCATTTTTACGATCTGCAGTTATTTGAACCGGGAGTTCTGGTCGTTTTCTGTGTATAGTAAAAATATCTATCTATGTAATGTATTGTATTATGTATATCAGTTATTTGGGACCTTTAATACAAGCTCTGCTTAGCTTGGGGCTAGATAATGCTGTGTGAATTAAAAATTGTTGTCTAGGGTAGATTAGAAAAATTACGTCACTTTGTCATCGAATGCGTAAATTATTTGAAAGAAATTTCATTCAACTTCATTAATGTATGCCATTGAACTAGCGTACTGGATAGGTTGAAACTTTATATTATTTTGTACTCTGCATTCTTAACGAGACAACAAAAAAAAAATAAGAACAAATTTCTCTCATCTTTTCTAATCCCAATCATTATGCCGGGTACAGCAAGTACAAGCAAGCGAGAGCGAGCGAAGGCTAACGAACAAACGCAAAAATACCAGTGTGGACGTCATTCGAAAGCAAGCGAGTCCAAACAAGGGCCTTCGTTCGTCTTCGGCCGTGCTCCGGCGGCTGTCGCAACATCAAAGCAATATGGAACGAACGTACCGATTGTCAAAACCCAATCGTTTGCATTCGCTCGCTTGGTCTGTACCCGGCATTAGACGACACTAGATGATGGGGCAAGATGATGCTGTGTAGATAGTCCAGCATTATTTATTATTTATTACTAGACATTGGGCGAACGGTTCGAGAATAATTAAAAGCATTTTTATTTAAATATTTAGAAGCTTTTAACCATGAAGTTGCTTGAACTACTTTTCGAGATAAAAAAACAAAACAACACAAAAAAAAAATATTTACGAAATGGAGACACATAGAAAAACCTACACTAAAGTTCCTTAAGAAGTTCCTAGAGTATAATAATTATACAGAGCTAATTCTTGTTTTAGAGTAAATTTCGAATTCTCAGAAAAAGAAAATTAAAAAAAATGGTAAGGTAAAAAAGTAGCTTTCATGAATACAAAGTGTTAGCCTTAACTGTTCAGTAGCTTTGGCGCAATAAAAACAAATCAGTGCATTTCATAACATTAATAAAAGGATAGAAGAAGGTAGGTAACGTTTCATAAAACTTTACAAACCGAAAGAACCCTAACTCATATCTGTATCAAAATCTGTTATTAAACGATGAAGGCTGTACGGCAAACAACGATAGCCACTCGAATCAATAACACTGTACTATGGTCAACAAAATGGACATCGAAGCGATGGCTATGGAGAAGTTTCAAAAGTATCAGAGTGATTGGACTTGTGAGTACTGTAGTCATTTAAACCATAAATAAAAAGCTTTTACGATCGTTGTAAAATGTATAGCTATTTACGGATCATATTTTTTTTAAATTCAAGTGAATAAATAACTTTAAATTCTTTGCGGTAGTCTGCAGTTAGCTCAGTTGTTTCAATTGTAAATACCTACTACTTCTGAATTTTTTAGCTAGGTATTGAAATTGTTTTAGACAATATTTGGTGTTTAAAAAATAATTGAAACTTTAATATAAACAGGTGAACGAGTGTTAGGAATCACAAATGGAATTGAAATTCGATCACACTATACTATAAATGTGAAAGTTTAGAATCTAAACTTTTTACTTTTTTACGAAATAAACCATCTAAAGTTTAGATGCTTTATTTCGTGGGGAGTGCAAAATAATTGAAACTTTAATATAAACAGGTGAACGAGTATTAAGAGTCAGAAATGGAACTTAAATTCTGTCACATTAATACTAAAAATGTGAAAGCTTAGAATCTAAACTTTCAACTTTTTTTACGAAATAAAGCATCTAAAGATTAGATGCTTTATATCGTGGGGAGTGCAAAATAATTGAAACTTTAATATAAACAGGTGAACGAGTGAAATAAGTTCCCAAAAAAGTTTGGATGCTTGTTGTTACCTCATCACGCCAAAACTAGGTACCTACTAAACGGATCTGCCTGAAATTTTGCAAACATTTTTAGATCTAGAACTATACAAAAGCTTCCTTTCATTTCATAAATAACGCGTGCAAAACCACAGACAGAAGCAAGTTAACAATAATCCTGAAAAGTACAAACAATGTCCTAACGCATACGGCTTAAAATTACTTTAAGTACTCAGATTGTTTTGGCCTTAACTTACATAGACCTTCCGTAGGCTTCCGTCTCTTTAGCTCAAAGAAGTACAGCAATAATTGTTCCTGCTTTTAAAATCAAAGAGAAAGTAAACTATCTACCTGTGTACAGAGTGAGCATTCCTTTACTTATAACACGACTTACTTACTTTACTTTCTGTTAGTTAGTTTGACTGACAATGGAATAGTCAATGTCCTGTTGTTTTCCGATTCGATTTTTGATTTAAGAAAATATTGTTATCGATTTTGGTTTTATTATTCAACATCTCGTATTTCTTAACAGAGACACTCAAACGTCTTTACGACTTTATTTTAAAAATCCGGCTATAATTTTCGTTGTAGCCTCTAGTGTGTGGAAGAACCAATATTTGGTCAGCTGTCATAATTGTTTGTGTGTGGCGTACATAAATAGTTCAATTCTTTTATTTTTGAATTTGTTTTAAGGTTTTTTATTTTTGAATTTGATACAAAGACTTATTGAAAAAATACAATTAATTATAAATTAACTACACACCGAGTAGAGCAAAACGTTCAAACATTCGTTTGAAGTGAGCAGGCTGTCATTGCATCTACCTTCTTTGATGTCGCGAACCTTTGTCTCGCTAGCCCGTAATTACTTAGGACTTTAGACTTTGAATAGCATCTTATAATAAATGAAAATAAGTGCAAATTAGTATCTTTCCCGTTTATTGGATTTGTATTGCTTATTTGGAAATGTTGCATATCAAAAAAAGGTTTACTAAGTCGAAAGAAAAACAGGGGATTTCAGATTTAAATATTGATATCTTGTTAAAGCTTATTAGTTTTTTTTTGTTTTTATTAAGTATCCGGTTCTGGATCTTAAAAGCCAAAATAGAACCTTCGGTTGGACACAACTTTTAATACAAAACAAGCTTCTTTCCGTGGCTTCAAACGCACTTTACCCGGATAAAAGTACCCTATATCCGTTTCCGGCATACGGGTAGACCGTATGCCCTGCCAAATTTCATTAAGGTTGATCGTTTTGTGTTGGCGCGGGATTATTAAATTTTTTTTGTTTAAATATTCTGAGTTCTATTAGGATAAAAACTTGCGGAAAAGTATTCTACCGCAGATCGTAAACTACTTTCTATGAATCAATTATAAAACTACTTGGATTTAATTGTATTTTAAGAGCATTTAAATGATGACTGTAATTAATTGATTGATGATGATGATTATAATTATTATATATTGGTTAAGCCCAAATTTTTTTATTTTCCTAAATGCTCAAAAATACCTATAAACGTACTATAAAACGTAGCCTAGTGTATTAATCCTGTCAGGATTAATACAATAGGCTACTAAATATTATACGTACCAATATTTTTTTCAGTAGCTGTTCGTCTACTGACGACGAAGCAATACAGGGTTGTTATTCAATAGGTGCAGATTTCATACCATGTAAACGCTCTACATCAACGTAGGCCCTCTACGGCGTAGGCCCTCTACGGCGTAGGACCTCTACGGCGTAGGACCTCTACGGCGTAGGACCTCTACGGCGTAGGCCCTCTACGGCGTAGGACCTCTACGGCGTAGGCCCTCTACGGCGTAGGCCCTCTACGGCGTAGGCTGTCGATGATCAGGGCTAATCATAATAAATAATTTCAGATTGATCTCGTAAGATCCATGATGATATTAGTAATGAGAAATACAAATTTCAATAGATCCAAAAATCCTGAAAGCTTTTGATCTATCGATAACTTTATTTCCCCGAAGATCTATCGACAATAAACTTGATCTTCGTTTCAGATCCTGTCTACATTCGTCGCTCGTTCATGATCGACGGTCTCAAAGGAAAATGCGTCTCCTTCCAAGCTGCAATAAAACTGACTTTATTCACTGGACAGTGTTTCGGTCTTATGCCGGTGATCGGGATTTCGGAATGTGATGCGTCTAAACTCAGGTGAATTGTATACGTCGGAATCGAATCTGCACCTCCTGTTTCACTGCAGGATCTTCGTCAGCCGCGCCGAATCTTTCATCATGAATATTATTGAATGAGCTTTGGGCCTTAAGAGTGTTCTTTGTTGTTGTAAAATAAATTATTTTCGTATTTTACTGTATTGTTTTCTAAATGATTATAAATATTTATTTAGGATTTGGTTTGTTTATAAGTATACCTACTACCTAACTGTTATTTTTATTCGTTCGTAAGTAGGTTTTTACTATGCCTAAGCTTTAGTTTTTTTTTCAGATTCACTATCAAGTCCTTTCGTTTCGTCTATACGATAGTTACTTTGATACTGTTATTTATTTTGAACGTATTGTGTTTTCTGAAGACATTCAAAGATACAGACTCTTCCCTTGGATCGAACAGTAAGTGAATTTTATTATAAAAGAAAATTAAAAATATAATTAGAAACAAATTAGAACACATTTTTGCAACTAGCTTCTGACCGCAGTTTCGCACGCGTTTTTTGGGAATAAAAGTAGCTTATTTACGCCCGTCTCACACTACCGAGCCATAACTCGAGATTCGCAGCGCGTCCGCGGAAATTTCGCATCTGTTCCGCATCTCGTACAATGGACAACGTCATTGTGAAACTCTTGCAGCACCGCATTGACTCTAATACCATAAAAAACGTATAGGGGAACACAATATGATTTTATGTTCGTGTTGTTCACGCACAGAGAGAACTGAAAAGTTTTCCAAATATATTAATTGGTATGAAACTAAAGCACAACCCTAAAGAAAATTTCGGTATAGCGTTCTTTCGGTTTCATGATCTTTCGGTAAAGCGTTCATTCGAGATTGTGATCTTTCAGTCTACAGTTTTTCGGTATTCCGTGCTTCCGTGCGTCATAATTTCCGACACAAGTTAATATGTTTGAGAAAATAAATGAATAATAATAATATGCGTGACAATTCACACAACATTATCTAGCCCAAAACTAAGCAGAGCTTGAATGAACGAATGACTGCTGTACTGTAAACACTTCATTCAATTCATTGTAGAAACTGGTAAAATGTGAATAATTATGCTTATAATTTTCAGCGTCTCTTATATTCCACATGACGACATGGATAATCGGTCTCCTATTTCTACGCATGGCTATGCGATGGCCGCAGCTGTGCTTGCGCATTGCCAAGACCGAGGCAGCTGACCCTAACATGGACTATGCCTTGATCAGGAGGTGCAACTTTGCGTGCTTCTCTGTTCTTCTTTTGGCGCTGCGTGAGTACAAGCCAAGGTTTGAAACTATCTTAGATGCCTATTTTACCAATAACAACCATTGGCAAAAGGTTGTAAGGTAGTGCTCAGAGCTCAGTAGCCCTGAGTTAAGTTAGGTACTCAATAGTAAAGAGACGCCGCCCGTCGAGACGAGATGTTCTATTTTTTTATTGGATTTGGTACAGTACCTTCTGTATCATGCTGCAAATCTCATACGAAAATGGTGGAAGGAACAACTCGAAGACGACTCGATACTACCGTGTAACCATACTAGGGACTCTATTAACTTTCGTATAAAACCTGTCTACCGTTGTTCTCGTTTACTCGGTATTGTTCAGGTATTCGAAATACAGGAAGGCCTAGATTAGCTTAAGCAAAACACTACTTTAATGCAAAAATCAAGCAAGATGTGTATTTTTAAACACATCTCTCACAAGATTTATGGTAACGAACGCAAACGTTCAGATTAAAAAAATACGATAGGTAGAAAATAATGCTTAGATTTTGATTAATTACCTCATAGATAATAAGCAAAAACTAGATTTTTGCACTGACGTTGCTCTGCTCCGTCCCGCTCCTATGAACGCCTATCCTTTTCTACAAAATGGCGTCGTAGATCGCACCCTTCACTGCATAGCCTCATGGTACAAAGCGCAGGAGCCGCAGTTGGGCGTCGCACTTTTAAATCCACATGGCCGTTGCGTCGTGACGTCGTATTAAATTGTTTTTTCTTTTATTTTAGTGGAACATGCCCTAGCAGATGTGTACGGCTTCACATTCGCAATAGATTGCCACCCAACAAGCAACTTGTACGAATCGTTTAGTGTTCTCAGCTTCCCGTGGATCTTTAATCACGTCACATATAACCATTTTTATGGGGCCTTAGTACAGGTAACAATAGCTTTAACATAAGCTACGCATTAAAATTAAATAAAATAATTAGATTTTTACTTCTCTTGCTCAAAAAGTGAGTCATTATAGCGTAGCTTAGCGGGCGTAAAACTCGAGAAAAAGCCCTTGGGAGTAAATATTTTTTTTCGTTTAATTGTTGTCTGAAATCATCAGCCAGTACGAGACATTCGTTCTCTTGCATAAAGACTCGACTTTTTGGTATTCCACTTATAAAAACATATACTTCATTTTAATGTAGTTTTGCAAATGGATCTGAAACTTTCAGATCCATTTGCAAAACTACATTGTAGGATAAAGAAAGAGGTAACTTTGAGTTGCACGTAACGAAGACACACTAAAAGTTGCGCGCAAAATCAACGCGAAACGTCTGGAATACTGGTTTACTACAAATTTAACTGAAGATGAACTTGGCTTATCTAATTGAAAATGCCATCAAGCGAAAAATAGTTTGATAATATGCAAATGGGACAGAATGGCAAAGAAATAATCAATATGATTTCTATCTGTTGCGGTCGGAATCACGTGAAATATGGTATTTAAAGACTCATGACAAATTCGTGAAGTAGATAAGTAAAATCGTTGTGCAATATTTACTGAATGTAAATTTTAACTGTTCTATTTTCTTACACTCGAAGAGAAAAGTATCGTTTTTAACTCAGACCAAAACCACCCATTATAACTTGGTCTTGTCATCCTCCTTTGCTACGCTCGGGAGTATAAAGAACCTCGTCTTTAATGGAGGGTTTAGTCCCTAGTTAAAAATAAACTATTATTTATTTCTGATGTTGCTTATTTATTTTTTTCAGATCACCAATATCCAATGTACTTTCAACTGGAACTTTGGTGATGTGTTTGTGATCTGCATGAGCCTGTACTTGACGTCGCGGCTTGATCAAATCAATTTGAGAATCACAGCAGTCAAAGGGAGGGTAAATGCTTTGTGTTTACTTTTCTAACTTTACGAATCTTGAAAAACAATTTTAAAAAACTTAGATAAATAATAATAGTATTAGCTACTTTTTGAATTTTCAAGAAACCTATGTTCCTTTTTTATTATACTACCCAGGTATTTGTTATAAAAATAGTTAATGTTAGTCGCTAGATTTTGCAACTTGAGCATGTAGCGAACTAAGTCCTAATTAGTTACCGCTTGTACCACATTTACAAACACTAAATAACTTACTAAAATTACTGATTATTGAGATAACGCACCTGTTACCTGGCATGGCATACCATTGACCGAAATTGCAATTTATAATCTATGCAAATTCCTCGAAAAATGTACATACATAAACTCGAATAATATTCAGTCTTTCGCGTGCAAATTTACAAAATGTATTCCGTACATACATTATAGCACGCACAGAAAAGTAAAATATATTGAAATTATGCTGAATGCTACACAGTTGAACGGACACATGATATATAAGCTTTACTTTTGAATCGCCAGCAATTATTATGATGCACGTTTTAAACAATTGAAATTTATTTCATTGCTTCAATGTTCAAATCGCACAGGTAGGTTTTTTAAATTTAGCACAAACTACCTGTGTGATTTGAATATCTTCATAATGAAGCAAATCATAAATAATGATCGAATTTCGCGTCAATGAAGTTTATTTGATCAAATATTGTTTCGAAGAAGAGAGTAAAGTAATTTATTTGAACCCAGAAACACAAATAGTAGATACATTACAACAACACATAGGTACATAGATAATTACAAAAATAGATAAAAGAAGAGATTACACCACGCTCTTATCCCAAACGTTCTTTGCCGAAGAGGCCGCTTTAGTTTGCCCTGAGTAAAGTGACTAATATTTTTTTTTATCAAAAGCAAAGAGAGGAAATATACTGATTAATAGGAAAGACAAATACCCTTTTATACCCAAATAAAAATAATAGTGTTGTTCGACTACTTGGCGTGACAAAGTGCTACATGAGAAAAAAGTTCGTTAAAAACTTTCAAAAGGCTGTTAATATCGTTATCTATTAAAATCATATTTATGATTTTATCGAGTACATCTATGGCTCGGCGGCGCGCCTGTGACGCAGGAGGTTGCGGGCTCGATTCCCGCCCTGAGACAAATGTGTACGAATGGCCGCTATTTTTACGGGTGTTCTGGATGTTTCATAATGTATCATAAAAAATGATTGTAGTGTATTTTATTGAGTAAATCTAATATATTGTACCAATACCACAGGATTTGCTTGAGGCAAGATAATGCTGCGTGAATTGACCAGCATTATTTAATTATTTTCCAGTACGTTCCATCATCCTTCTGGCGAACAATGCGCGAGGACTACAACAGGGCTTGCAACCTCGTCAGGTCAGTCGACGATGTCATCGGCGGGGTCATCTTCATATCCTTCGCTAACAACCTGTTCTTCATCTGCCTGCAACTTCTGCACAGTTTGGCGTGAGTTGATTTTTAAAACGTTTATAATACTAATATTGTTAATAATGTTACTTCGTATGGGGGAGGCCAAGTGTCTAGCAGTGGACGTGTGTAGGCTGATACGGTGTAGGTAACTATACCACGATTTAGAATCCAAGATATTTTATATCAAGAAAAAAATAAATGAATGAAAACTTAACAAAAACTGATAACGCTAACTGAAAACAACACGGTATGTAGCAGCCAGGGTATTATACAAATTTCAAAAACGCATAATATCATTGTAGAGCGCAAAATGGTTACATAAATTTGTATTGGAAAACGAGAACGTGAGATCTATGAAATGATGAATGAAAGCTTTCAAAACCAAATATTGTTTTGAGCTTCTGTGCTTTGCTTCGATGATACCAATGTCTTTAAATATTTTCCATCAATATTCCTAGGGTTTTGTTACCTCTAATACAAAAAATATCCAGGTTTTTTTAATTGGAGTTATAGTTTTTTTATTTTCATGATTGTTATTGGTTTTTCCAGAGAAGGAATCAAAGCCACACCACGTTGCAGACTCGATTCTGAACCGGATGAAAGGTAATAAAATGATACACTATCAGATCATAATAGTGATATCATTATTGTCACAGTGTACCTGTAATGTCTACTACATTAATACATAGTTGCTTTCGCAGTTGCACTATTCGATATTATTCATAGGTACCTAAAAGCATATTGCTGACGCGTTGTTTCAATTTTCAGGCCATTCAAAGGTTACGAGCAAGCGGTGTACTTTTCGTTTTCTGTTACTTTCCTATTGGTGCGCTCAGTTACGGTATCGCTGGTGGCAGCGAGGGTCCATACGGCGAGCAAGGCGCCGGCTAAGGCGCTGTATGATGTCAACTCGCTTACTTATTGTGTTGAGGTGAGAGATTTGGTAAATCTAGTAGTAAGATTTTCTTGATTGAGCTTAATGATTGACGTACTTTTTGTGGGTACCTATCAGAATACCCATGTAGCAAAATGACGATATCGACAAAACGCCAAGAACGTGAAATGCCCTAGTATTCAAGTCGTCGTTAAAGTAAAATGCCCTGGTAGCAAAACGACGGGATTGCGTTATGTCAGTACAGTTGAAGCAAAAAGCCTATGTTCTTACTCTTAGGATATTACGTAGGATACTTACTCTTAGGTTAGATATGAAAAAATGCTTTATCGATGGACAGCAAAAAATATATAGAAAAAATATACGATTGCCAAAAATCTTAGCGGAAAATCAATATTTTTTTATGATTTTATTATAAATGCGTAAGTTTGGACGGATGGATGTATTTTTGTTACTACTACACAGCAAAATTACTGAATAAATCGGGCTGAAATTTGGCATACATATGAGTTTTTATGAGCTGAAGACAGGGCGCTATGGCGCTCATTAGGGGAGGCCTATGTCCAGCAGTGGACTGATATAGGCTGATAATGATGATGATGATGAGTTCTTATCCTAAAATTCAGTTTTTATTTTCGGTTTTCTTGGATAAAACTAACGAAATTTTAGACTTTTCCATATAAACAACTCGTGCGAAACAGCAACTAGACTTCCATACGGACAATTAAAAATTGGTAACTACTATCCTTTGCAAACACACCTAAGATAAAGGATCTGTCTCTCTCAATCTCATCTCTCCCCCGTCCCATCAAACTACGAGAGAGACAGAGTGTTCTTTAAAGAAGAACCAAAGATATACTCTTTATTGAGAGTACATCTTTGTTATAAGATATACTCTCTATTGAAAGTATATCTTTGTTGGTGCATACACTTGTGCACCTTAGTGTCCCGAGCATTATGACTTCTCAGTTACCACAGTGGCCAGTCTCAACGGTGATATTGTGGAGAGGTTTTCCGCGTTCGTCCCACTTCGCTTCGGCCCAAAGTGTTCCGAACACGGAAAATGATATTGTAGTGGAATAAAGTTGTCACTGTTGAAACTAGTTGCCGTGGTACAAATATAAACTTGAAATTTACTGTACAACCAGGCATACTGTTACGTTTCAGATTCAGAGGTTCCTGGAACAAATACACGGCGATACGGTGGCGCTGAGTGGACTTCAGTTCTTCTATGTGAAACGTGGATTGATTCTAACGGTAACGCTATTCGAAATGCAGTGCAATTTTCTTTGTTTTTACCCCTTTTCTGATGCAAGGACTGGAGTCCTCTATTAAAAACATTCATCTGTTGAGAGGACTCCTAGAGTCCGATTTCGGCTGTGACATATTTTGTGAACGTTGTATGTCATAGGTATATTATTCATTTACTGCTCTAACTTGCACAAAGTGCAGGGGCATAAAGTACTAGAAGAAGAAGAAGAAGAAATACATTTATTTACAACAACAATACAATACAAGAATACAACAGTTAGAATTAAGTCACACTTAGAAATATTATTATAAAGTTGTTATAAAAAGGTCCCAACTCAGCATAATGCTGGCTAAACTCCTGTAAGAGGCCTGGCCAGCGCTGGTCTTCCGTTAGGACCTGTACAGGTGACGTCACGAACAAACCTACGCTCTACGCTATGTAATACAAGGAAAATTTTACTAAACCTTATATCACTAAATGCTGAACATTAATATGCTTTTCGGAGTTAAAACCTTCATTATATAGCCTGCAATGCACCTATTCTACTCTATGCGTATCTCAAACGCCTGCTGTTCGACGTTAGACTAATTCCAGAGATGACAGGACAGAAGAAAATGGAAGAAACAGCTAAGTGGAACTCTAGATCAGTGACAGAACAGATTGTTCTAGAGAGTCGTAGTAACCATGATGTAGGAACGGTCTTGCGATTCGTGTAGTCTGAGCCCTAGGCTTGGGTCTGTGTTTCAGAGATGTATTTCCATCTGGCATTACCTAATATGCCCGCAGTTAACAAATAATGAACCTACTCCGTTATGTTTTATATTTTCAATGAGACATTGATTTGTAATCTTTTATAATCAAGGAGATACAGGGAATATTTTTTTGGAAACCTCAAGTATTTTTTTTTGTGACAACTATTTTTTGTATAAATGTTTTATTTTTTAATCTAAATCATACCAATCACGGATATTTCTTTTTAGGTAGTATTGGATAAAAAAGTTGAGTTCAGTAGCGGAAGTATATTATTATTATTGTATAAAATTTGAAAATGGAGAAAAAAGAGCTGGTGTGTGACTATGACAGTTATTTTGTAGCTGTACTTTCTAAAGGAAATTAAGAATTGAAAAAACAAATTAGTCACAGAAAAAGAGAAAATATTTCACATCTGCCGGTCAATTCATAAGTTATCTGAATGCGTCACTCATTCTAATATCACCTCATTGATTGGTTCGTATTCTTTTGTTTTTTATTCGAAATGAAAAAGCTACCAATGAACGGAAAGTTGTAAGAGTGACTCACGAATACATTTGAATCGACCAGCTGGTTACGTAACTTGCAAACTCGGCCGAAGAGATTACACACCTACGTTGTTTTCAAAGTACCGCCATACCCTTAATATTATTTCCGGAACAGAGAACCGCGAGATGATCCTTATAACAACCTGGTGAAATAATTAACAGCGCTGTGAAAGCCCTAAAACAAACATTAAAGGGTCAATTATGCCACTTTTTGTGAGCATCTGTCGCCTGAGATACGGGATTATGAACCTTTTGAATGTTTTTCATTTGCCGCGGACGGAAAACAATGTGGGCATAGGAATGATAATACAGGTTTAAGGTTTCATAAAAAACGACATCGTGGCGTCAACGATATTGCAATCCTTACTTTAAATATTGATTATGATGATTTAATATTAATTGGACCGACAACAAAAACATTAGATAGATGATATGAACGATGCAATGCCAATAGCTTTACGGGTTTTTTCTACGATGAGTAGACGCGTGTCTTAGGCCCGAAGCTTTCTTAGTCATCATTATAATATAATGCTTGAGCAACACTTTTGCCATAGAAAAGTGTTACTCAAGTATAGATGGATGACTGAGTAACCGTGTTCTGAAACACGGGCCTTAGGGTCATCTAATGAGACGCGACGCTGACTCCATTTATAACGGGATTATGATTTTCTTATTTAATAACCGTACAACTATATCTCGTGTAATCCTTTCTCTTATTGTGTGGCGTAAGATCGCGGAACTTGGGTTTCGAAACTAAATTTAGGAGTTTTCTTTAAACTTTCAAGATATTTGTATGTTTTCTATTTGTGAAACATTGGGAAATGCATTTTTTTTACCAAATACTAGGCTCGACTGCAATGTCAGATGATTGATGTCGTTGCATACCTTTGTTAATTATTTTAAAGCTCATCGATACAAACAAAAACAATACACACACAGACACACATCAACAGCATTAACAGCATTTACTAGCCCAATTAATAGCATTGTATAGACAAGATTTAAATTAATGATAATCACTTAGTTTCAGTTAAACCAGACAGAAATACTTATACATGTATGGTGTATTATTATCTTATCAAATTGTTACAAAAATTACAAAAAATGAAACAAAGTTGTAGTTACCAAGAGTGTAATCAGATATTTCTTTCAGATTGCCGGCACCATAGTGACGTATGAGCTAGTACTGATGCAATTCGCTGGCGTCTCTCCCACCTCCACCACCCCGGTTTGAAAACCTATTGAAGACCTGCTGAATACCTATCAATTATGCGGAACATTTTAGCTTTAGGAAGCTCTACCATCTCTATAACATGCAATCAAGAACGGCTACAGTAGAGAGCGTTTGTTAGCAAACTGAATTTTTATTTAGTTGTTTTTTTTGATTGTAGTACTGTTTGTAAAATTTGGTCCCAATGCTCGAAAGTTATGTTACTTTTTGGTTCGTTGTTCATTTTTGTTTAAGAAATGAAATAAGTTTCCAAAAATTATCGGTTTCGGCGGGACTTGAACCCGCGCCCCATCCTATTTTTGATTTTGTTGATTCTTAAACAATACACAATTGAAACTTCGTACCTACCTATATTACACACCATCACACCTGTATTAAAAAGGAGAAAGTTTGGAAATTTAGGTCCGTATTAAAAAAGCTTGCTCAGTTATCGATCGATGCTTGAGTAACGGTTTTGTATGGCAGAAGCGTTACTCAAGCATAAATATAGTATATAATACGTGCGTAAAAGTTTGAATGTTTGTCACCTCTTCTCGCTAAAACTACTGCAAACGCCTTTTTTACATAAATTCTAGGCCTGACATAGCATACATACTGATTACCTACTTTTCTTCCCAGGATAACATATTGTTACTTTGATCTCGTTTACTGGGGCTTAAAAAATTGATTAATTTGTCCCTTAAGTTTGCTTGACAATCATCACATATCCACAAATTATCACATTTATAATGATAGTAGGAAAAAAGTAAGATAGGCTATTTATTATCCTGTAAAAATACAATCGAAGCCGCGGGAACCAGCAAGTCAAATATAATTCAGGCTAGTATCGTATTATTATATCTGTGATTCAGGCAAAACGTAGAGGCACAAGTCAAGGCTGTTCGTTTTAATCAAGCCTTATCCAATAAGACCCGGATACAAAAAGCTCTAAAAATAGAATCCTGAATTCCACGTCAAACAATCATTCATACATACCCAAGTCGATTTTCTCTAAATTTTTTATGAAGGTTCAATCCATCGGCTTCCATAATGCTTAGAAATTAACGGCCAAGCATTTTTCCGAAAGAGATAATAATATTAGTTAAATTAGATTCTGTCTTTCATAAGTCCAATCTTTAGATTAATAAGAACTGGACTCCATTATAGAGCAACATAGTACTATTTCTTGTGTATTATTTTTGTTTTCTTTTATCTAGGTACCTACCTACCGCTAGATTTAATTAGTAGTTACTGTTTGTTATATCATTTTATAAGGTGGAATAAATAATAATATCTTTATACAATACAAGCTGCTGCCCGCGGCTTCGCACGCTCTTTTTAAGTAGCCTATGTCCGTCCCTGGGATACCATTTACCTCCCTACTAAATTTCATTAAGATCCGTTCCGCTGTTTAGGCGATAGACAGATATACAAAGTCTCTATGATAGTAGATGGTCTCCCAACTCTCCGTTTCGCGTTGCATCGCGGCCGCCAAGTAATAATTAATCGAGGTTCTCGAGGTTCTTGACTTCGAGAACCTCGATTAATTACCTACAGATAAGTATTAATATCGTACTAATTATTTACCACTAACAACGTAGTGGAATGAACTTCCGGCGTCTGTTTTACCGCCAGAGTACAATCTTGGAGTCTTCAAATCTAGGGTGAATAAGATGTAAAAGCGTGCTCTATCTTAGACCACAATATCACTTATTTAAGTGACGTGGTGGCCAAACACTTGACCATGATCAATAAATAAAATAAGACTACTCTGTCATAAGAGTGGTATTTTTTCCAATACTAGGTCCAAGGAATGATTACTCCTACAAGTACTCGGATGGTTACAAGATTATTTCATGTGATTGATTTAGGTTGAACGAGTGGTGGCTGATTGAACAGACTTTTGAAGTTATCTCTATCATCATCATCATCAGCCTATACATATAAGTCCACTGTTGGACATAATTATGCCTCCTCGTATGAGCGGTATAGCGCCCTGCCTTCAGCTTGCCGCATCCAGCATCTGTCTGCAGTCTTTCGTACGTCGTCATCCCATCTGACCGGAGGGGTCGGTCGTATTAGCTATACTTACTTATATTTTCTTTTTATAGTATAAATTTTAATATTATTTTCTCTTTATTAAATACTAGCAGCGCCTCGCGGTTTCACCCGCGTAGTTCCCGTTCCCGTAGGAATTTCGGGATAAAAAGTAGCCTATGTCCTATTCCAGACTATAATCTATCTCTGTGCCAAATTTCATTCACATCCGTTGAGCCGTTCTGGCGTGATAAAGGAACAAACATCCATCCATCTATCTATCCATCCATCTAAACTTTCACGTTTATAATATTAGTGAGATTCATATTTCAATAATAATTAGGTACCTAGTTGATTAAATATGTTCGTAAGTATAGTGGTTTTTACAGGAATATAATACTCATACTCATACTCATACTCATTTATTGGTAAAAAACATACACGTCAAAAGTTTATAAATAATATGTACTGTCTTGGAAATCAACAAAATAAATCTGTTAGTTTCTATAATTATTAAAGATCTGATTTATTAGAATTATAGGAAATAATCATTCTAAATAATATGAATCTGCTAAGGGCTACAAGAAAATTAACGATCAGAACCTAACATACCTAGCATTCGCAGACGACATCGTGCTTTTCGCAGAAGATGCACACAAACTCCAACACATGTTGAATACCCTACATAACGCCAGCAAAACAAGGGGACTGGAGATGAACCTACAAAAAACACAAGCTATGACAAACAACGAAAAGAAAGACTTAATGATTGAAGATACGACATTAGGGTACGTGGAGGAATATATTTACCTAGGGAAACAGGTTTCATTTAAGCCATCAAGCAACATCGACGAAATAGACAGAAGAATAACAAAAACCTGGAAAAAATTCTGGAGCATGAAGGAAATTTTAAAAGGTCCACTCCCTTTAAGGTTAAAGAAGCAAGTATTCGACTCTTGCCTACTGCCGACGCTTACCTACGGCAGCCAGACTTGGACCTATACGCGAGAGGTAAAGGATAAAATAGCAAAATGTCAAAGAGCAATAGAACGGAACATAATGAAGATAAGGTTGAAAGACAAATTGCGGCATACAGAAATCAGATCTAAAACTAAATTTATAGACGCTCTACAACACGCACTTAAAATGAAGTGGGGATGGGCTGGACACGTAGCCAGAATGCCAAAAGAAAGGTGGTCCACCTTAGTCACCTCATGGAAAGGCCCTAATGGCAAAAGGAGAATTGGTAGACCCCTAGCAAGATGGTCAGACGAAATCAGAAAATATCTGAAAACACAAAATTGGACAAGCGTTGCAGAAGACCGCAAATACTGGACAGAGCTGGAGGAGGCCTTTACCCGAGAGGGGTCCTAACTACTTATAAGATATTAATATTAAATTTAACTGACATGAATTTTCACTATATTTGACATAAAATTTAAATTATAACATTATTTTTTTAAAGAATTATTGATCAGTGTTACTTAAGGTTATGGAATAAAAGGCTTTTTATTTATTTATTATAAGGGCTACAAGGCCACGTTTTATATGAGTAGGTACCACATGAGTGACGCCATGGAAGAAGCTTGTAAAATAATCAGGTCAACTGAAGAATATTGTTCCGCCTGGTAAAATTAATAAAAAATGCTAGACGAATCACACAGCATTATCTAGCCCCAAACTAAGCAGAGGTTGTGTTATGGGTACTAGATAACTGATGTACATAATATAATACAATACTATAGATAGAAATTTTTTAAACACATAGAAAACGACCAGAACACCCTTAACAAATATCTGCAGATCGTACAAACATTTATCCCGAGGCGGGAACCGAACCCGCAACCTCCTGCGTCGCAGGTGGACCTTCGCCCACCGCGCCACAGAGGTCGTCAACAAAAATAAAACAACATTTCCTTACAATAGGCAAATAAGCTCACACTTGTTTCGAGGGCTCTACCGCTGCTGAGAAGATGTCTCGGGGCTACTCAAGACCCTTCCGCGAGGAACTTAGTAACTTGTTAGGCTAGTAAGAATTTTGTTCTAGAATCTGGTACCTTTTGGCGGATTAGAACCACAATTGGAATGAGCCATCCTACAAACGATTTTGTGTGTGTGTTGAAGTACAAAATGATTCTACGATGCGGCGGCAACGACGAGTACTTAAAACACATTTTTGAACCTGGAATTGGCCTTTTGGTTTTGAGACATAGGTTTAAGTTTCTGTAATGAAATTGACAAACGTCACAGAGACTATATTATTAAAAAATTACGAACTCGAATTTGAATGGTAGATACATTACTTACAGAGCTATGTTTTAGTTTCTCGGGTGAAATTAACAATCGTCTCAAAGCATAAATTATTTTAAAATTACGAACATAATTAAGCATTTTCCATTCAGGAATTGAACGGGAGATACTTTACTTACAATGCTGGGTGTAGTGGTCACCATGTGCACAGATGTCGAAAAATGCTCGCGTTCAGATAGTGGCTCCTGCTACCTTCACTAAACGATGAAAAACAATTCTAATAATTCTAATTGTTATTAAATAACTAATCTAACCTCTTGAATCTATTAAAAGTTGTATGACAACCATAGAACTTTTAATAGATTCAAGTTAGAAGGTATTCCAGCTGTATTTTCTAGCACTTACGATAAAAATACATATTAGTTAAATTGTTTGGAAACAAAAACCTACATTGGAAACAAAACTTACACAAAACTTACACTTACTTAAATTATAGAAAACAAATAGAAATTGCATGTTCTACTACAATTATACAACCATTTCAATGACTATCATGGCAAGTGAACTACCACGAGTCATTGAAACTTTCCTATTACTAAAAGTATCAATCAAAAATATTACTACCTACCTGACGATGCATTTGAACCTTACACTCATACAAATAAAGCTTTAAACCCCAACGTTTGTTCAACACTGTTCTGATCCATATCCGATGTTTATTTTACTGAATTCTTTTTGAACAGATTATGAAAATTACATGTTATTACGACGCGTCGATTTGGACTAATTGGTGTGTTTGTCAGGGATTGACCGACATGTCATTTTGTGACATGTCGAGACAGATAAAGGTAAATAAATATATAGGTACCTCCAAGCTTTTCAATGGAACAGAATGGACGTAGCATTTTTAATTATGAAATGCCAATCAATGGTTTTGAATCAAATACAAAACCTGACACATACCTGCACATTTATTGTATACTAACAGCCCGCCCGGGCTTCGCACGGGTAGATAGAGGTATTTAACAAAAAAACATTATAAATTTAAACACACTCTTGGCAGACTTTCCAGGCTTATAACAATCGATCAAGTCTGCTTTTGACAAAATAAACAACCAAAATCATCCGTCCCACAGATAGATACACACACAGACACATAGATCCACTCGTCAAACTTATAACAACCCTTTTTATGAAGTATAACATTTTGTAGGAGTAAAGTAATAAATATTTTAATCAAATGTAGTAATTTGTTTTATTTTTACCCGACTACCGACAGGGGAGGGTTATGAGGTTAGCACCCTATGTTTGTATGTTTGTATATTTGTATGTTTGTATGTATTTATGAGTTACTGTTAGGAACAGAAGTCTGGCACAGGACCCTTCTTGGGAGTACGCAGAACTGTCCACCAAAGCTTCAATACAATCGAATGTTTCAAATCAGGAAGGCTTACTACAAACATGAATTTGTTTGAGTAAGCCTGTTTGAGATTATTCAAAAAAGTGAAGAACTTCAAAATCAAAATTCAGCACCGTCTATTGGTGCGGCTATGGCATTACAAGGGGACACTAACATCGTTTACCAAATCAAATCAAAAATCAAATCACTGCCGTGATCACGGGATGACTGAGAGACTGACCAGTCATCCCGTGACCACGGCAGTGTGTAAACCTGTCGAAACGTCGGGAAATGAAGGTAATTAAACGCGATAATACCCGTTAAATAGTATTTATAAATTTGCTTGAACTACTTTTTCGAGATAAAAGTAGCTTTCATGCATACAAAGTTTCAGCCATTCAGTAGCTTTGGCGCAACAAAAACACATCATTGCATTAACATTAATAAAAGGATAAAAGAAAATAGATAGAGATACACACATATATATAACACCACAGAGATACAGCACAGAACAAAAAGGAGGAAAAATAAAACAATAGTTGCTAGGCCTTACCTACCTACTCACCCACAGACTAGATACAAGAATGAAATAAGCTAGTAAAGTGAGTAGGCGGGAAGCTTGGTTGTGGGTAAGTTAGCCCCGGGTGGGGTGCGTGCTCTGCGCTGTAACGGTGCAGGCCAAAGGGTTCCACCTGAGCTTAATGCTACCTCACATTAATGCGAGATAGCGCTGATTTTCTTTTTTAAATAAAGTAGTAAAACAAAAATAAAGTTGTTTTTAAAACTTTCAATAAAACTTTAGAAGCCGAAAGAACCCTAACTCATATCCGTATCAAAATCTGATAATTAACGATGAAGGCTGTACGGCAAACAACGATACCCACTTGAATCAATAACACTGTACTATGGTCAACAAAATGGACATCGAGGCGGTGGGTATGGAGAAGTTTCAAAAGTATCAGAGTGATTGGACTTGTGAGTTTATTTAACTTATTTATTATACTTAACTTGTTTATTTAAGGTTTAAATGACTACAGTAGTAGTCATTTAAACCTTAAATAAAAAGCTTTTACGATCATTGTAAAATGTATAGCTATTATTAACTGTAGATTCTTTGCTATAGTCTAATGATTTTTTATTTGAATTTTTTTAGACAATATTTTGTGGGGACTGTAGTGTATAAAATAAATTAACTATACTGAATATAAACAGGTGGAAATTGTTAAGAATCAAACATTGATTAAAAAAAATTAAATATTATAAATTTGAAAAGTTGGATGCTTGTTGTTACCTCATCACGAAAAAACTACTAAACGGATCGGGCTGAAATTTGAAACAGCAGTATTGAAAGCTCGCAGAGGCAGCACAAAATACTAAAATGCGTGAAAACGGCACATCTGTAACCAGTCTACATTTACGAAAATGCTAGAAAAAGTAGGCATTTTTATTTATTTTATATTTATTGATAATAAAAAACTGATATTTTTCATATTCTTTAATTCAGTCTTTATTTCATAAAGCTAGGTCAGGTCCTTTTGAAGATATTGAAGATTTTCTGACCGACCCTTTGCGGTCCAGTATATTTGATCAATAAGTTATTTGAAAATGGTACTTTTCTAAATCCAGTAATTATTTTTGGTCTATTTCTCATATTATTCTGGAAATGTCCTTTGCACGGCAGTGAGATAACCAAGGCTAATAATAATAATGTCAAAAGTATCTAATCTCGTTAGATACTTTTGACACACTTTGTACTTCCAAAAATTCTTGGATCTATCCATAGATTTTATTTATCAGAAGATCTATTAATAAGATATACGATCCTCGTTTCAGATCCTGTCTACAAACGTCGATCGTTCATGGTCGACAGTCTCAAAGGAAAATGCGTCTCCTTCCAAGCTGCAATAAAACTGACTTTATTCACTGGACAGTGTTTCGGTCTTATGCCGGTGATCGGGATTTCAGAATGTGATGCGTCTAAACTCAGGTAAAATGGAATCGAAAATCGGAAAATCGAATGTCGGAATGTCTTTTTTCAATGTGTTCTTGTTGAAGTAAAACAAAGCGTTTTATTATTTTTATGAATTTTTTCTCTATTGTTTTCTAAATTATTATAAATATTTATTGGGATTAGGTATCTCTATTTGTTATACCTTACTAGTTACTTATATTCGTTCGTAGGTAAGTATGAAGGACTAGGATGCCTAAGCTTAATTTTTTTTTTCAGATTCACTATCAAGTCCTTTCGTTTCGTCTATGCGATAGTCACTTTGATATTTTTATTTATTTTGAACGTGTTGTGTTTTCTGAAGACATTCAAAGATACAGACTCCTCCCTTGTATCGAACAGTAAGTGAATTTCACTATCAAAGAAAATAACATAAAAAAGATGGAAACAAATTGAAACAAAATATATTTAAAACTAGCTTCTCCCCGTAGTTTTGCACGCGTTTTTGGGACTAAATGTAGCCTATAAGTTATTCTAGGTCCAGATACATTATAACAGCATATATATCTTTTTCTGAGAAAAATTTCAGCCCGATCTATTGAGTAGTCAGTTAAGTCATTCTTTTGATATTAATATTTTGTATCATTGTACTACTTACATTCAAATTACTATCTACCTACGTCAAAATTATCGATACAATGTTAATATTTTTGACAAAATAAGAAAGAAAAAAACTGCAGTAAACATTGAATATATTGTAGAAACTGGTATAATGTGAATAACTATGCTTATGATTTTCAGCGTCTATTATATTCCACATGACGACATGGATAATGGGTCTCCTATTTCTACGCATGGCTATGCGATGGCCACAGCTTTGCTTGCGCATTGCCAAGACAGAGGCAGCTGACCCTAACATGGACTATGGCTTGATCAGGAGGTGCAACTTTGCGTGTTTCTCTGTTCTTCTTCTGGCGCTGTGTTAGTAAAACATATTATGCTTTGAAACTATCATAGATGCCTATTTAACCGATTTTTTAGGGTTCCGTACCTCAAAAGGAGAAAAGGGACCCTTGTAGGATAATTTTCCATCTGTCCGTCTGTCAACCCTCTTTTCTCACAAACGCATGGAGGGGGTGGTATCGAATTGAAATTCACACCATATACTCGAGTTCCCGCCGAGCCGCAATATAAAACAACCTACCTACTAAATCAACGCAATCAAAAGTAACAGCCGTTTATGCCTAATTTCTTTGAATTTTCCAAGGGAATCACTTGCACACAAAACCTGTAGGTTACTTCCCGTTGACCTAGACTCATGAAATTTGGCAAGAAGCAAGGTCTTATAACACAAGTTAAGGGAAAAATCTATAAACTGTGAATTTATAGTTTATTCACGGAACAATATTTTTTGAATCTCGCCAAGGACCAAAAACCTATAGGGTACTTTTCGTTGACCTACAACCATGAAATTTGGCAAGTAGCAAGGTCTTATAGCACAAGTAAAGGGAAAAATACTGCATTGATGCACATGGAATCGTGAGGTCGTAATAAATTGTTTTCTATCTAATTTTAGTGGAACATGTTCTATCAGATGTGTACGGCTTATCATTTGCAATAGATTGCTACCCAACAAGCAACTTGTACGAGTCTTTCACTGTTCTCGGCTTCCCGTGGATCTTCAATCACCTTACATATAACCATTTCTACGGGACCTTAGTACAGGTAACAAAAACTTTAACATGCTACACATTAAAACAAAATAAAATAATTAGATTTATTTATTTCTGATGTGGTGCATTCAATTTTTTCAGTTTACCAATATCCAATGTACTTTCAACTGGAATTTTGGTGATGTGTTTGTGATCTGCATGAGCCTGTACTTGACGTCGCGGCTTGATCAAATCAATTTGAGAATCACAGCCGTCAAAGGGAGGGTAAATATACTATTATTTACTTATTTATCTAACTACTTTACTACTTTTTGGATTTTCAAGAAACCTATGTTCCTTTTTAGGGTTCCGTACCCAAGGGGTAAAACGGGAACTTATTACTAAAAGTCCGCTGTCCGCCTGTCCGTGATATTTATAAGCTATACTTTTGAATTGTCAGCAATTATTTTCTGCTTATTCCTGACTAATATGAGCAGAATCTCTCACTCATCAAAAGGATTGACATTATAACACTTTATAACGAAATCAAACAAATAGTGTTGCTTGACTACTTGACGAGATAAAGTGGTTCATGAGAAATGTTAGTTGACGTGATAAGGTGGAAAACGAGAAAAAAGTACGTTAAAAACTTTTAAAAGGTTGTTAATATTGCTATCTATGGATGATTTTACATCCTTAGGGTTTTATCGACTATCTTGTTTTTAACCTCTATGGCGCGTCGTGCAAAGGTCTGCCTGCGACGCAGGAGGTTGCAGGTTCGAATCCCGCCTCAAGACATAAGTTTCTACGATCTGGCGATATTTTACAGGTGTTCTGGATGTTTCATAATTATGTAAAAAACATCTATCTTTGTAGTGTATTTTGATAAGTAAATTAGTTATCTTGTACCCAACACAAGCTTTGCTTAGCTTGGGGTAAGATAATGCTGCGTGAATTGTCCAGTATGATTTATTCATCTTCCAGTACGTTCCATCATCCTTCTGGCGAACAATGCGCGAGGACTACAACAGGGCTTGCAACCTCGTCAGGTCAGTTGACGATGTCATCGGCGGGGTCATCTTCATATCCTTCGCTAACAACCTGTTCTTCATCTGTCTGCAACTTCTGTACAGTTTGACGTGAGTTGATTTATAAAACGTGTATCATCATCATCAGCCTATATTAGTCCACTGCTGGACATAGGCCTCCCCTAATTATTACTGTCACAGGCATCGGAGACGCTTTGGTGTTCTAGATTTAAAGAAAGGTACAAAGGTACAAAAGTTAGAGGGACGCACGTCAAACATGAAACCACTCTTTCAAGCTCTCCTAGGACTGGACGCACTTTATGAAGTTTCTTTCATTTAAGAATTACATATAGAAGTGATCGTTCAGTATTTGGCCCAAGCACTATCTCTGTACTTTGGAAAAAAATTATAACATCCGAACACATTATTTGAATTCGAGCCTTTATAACAACGAATGCACTAATATTTTATATCAACAAAAAAATTAATGAATGAAACCTTAACAAAAACTGATAACACTAACTGAGAACAACACTTTAGGTAACAACAAGGGTATCATACAAATTTCAAAAACGCATAATAACATTGTGGAGCGCAAAATTGTTACATAAATTTGAATTGGAAAACGAGAATGTGAGATCTATGAAATGATGAATGAAAGCTTTCAAAACCAAATATTGTTTTGAGCTTCTGTGCTTTACTTCGATGATACTAATGTCTTTAAATATTTTCCACCAATATTCCTAGGCTTTTGTTGCCCCTCTAATACAAAAAATATCTATGCAGTATAAATAGTTTTTTTTATTTTCATGTTTGTTATTGGTTTTTCCAGAGAAGGATTCAAAGCTATACCACGTTGCAGACTCGATTCTGAACCGGATGAAAGGTAATAAAATGATACACTCTCAGATCATAAAAGTACTCGTAATATAGCAAAAGCAACTATGTAGTAATGAAGTAGACATTAATACATAGATCATTTTGAAGTTGCACTTTTCGATTTTATTCATACCTACCAGCATATTGCTGACTTGGTTCCAACTTTCAGGCTATTCAAAGGTTACGAGCAAGCGGTGTACTTTTCGTTTTCTGTTACTTTTCTATTGGTGCGCTCAGTTACGGTATCGCTGGTGGCAGCGAGGGTCCATACGGCGAGCAAGGCGCCGGCTAAGGCGCTGTATGATGTCAACTCGCTTACTTATTGTGTTGAGGTGAGAGATTTGGTAAATCTACTTGTAACATTTTCTTGATTTAGCTTAAAGATTGACGTAGGTACTGTTTGTTAGATACGAAAGAATGCTTTATCGTTTTTAGCAAAAAAATATATGATTGCCAAAAATCTTAGCGGAAAATCAATAAATTTTAATTATTTTAATACAAATGCGTCAGTTTGGATGGATGGATGTAGTTTTATTACACACAGCAAAATTACTAAATGAATCGAGCTAAAATTTGTCATACATGGAGAACTAGTTTTTATCCCATAATTCAGGTTTTTTTTCAGTTCCCTTGACTAAGGAAATTTTAAACTTTTACATATAATAAGTCGTGCGAAACCGCGGCCGCGCGGGCAGAAAAACAGTCAACCAGTCGTAGTCTTCCATACGAACAATCAAAAATTAGCACCCGCTGTCCTTTGCAAACGCACCTAGGATGAATGATCTGTTTTCATTCCAATTGTTAGAAGCAATCTCACATCTCCCTGGTCGCATTGGTTCGTCCGTACCGTCAAATTATGGGAGAGGGAGAGAAAGAGAGAGTATTCCATAAAGAAGAACCAAAGATATACCCTCCATTTAGAGTACATCTTTGTTGGTGCATACACTTGTGCACCTTAAGGTCCCGAGCATTATGACTTCTCAGTTACCACGGTGGCTAGTCTCAACGGTGATATTGTGGAGAGGTGTTCCGCGTTCGTCCCACTCGCTTCGGCCCAAAGTGTTCCGAACACGGACAATGATATTGTAGTGGAATAAAATGGTCACTGTTGAAACTGGTTGCCGTGGTACTAAATTAGGCAAAGAAATTACCTTACTAAAGGCAAACTGTTACGTTTCAGATTCAGAGGTTCCTGGAACAAATACACGGCGATACAGTGGCGTTGAGTGGTCTTCAGTTCTTCTATGTGAAACGTGGATTGATTCTAACGGTAAGGCTATACGAAATGCAGTGCAGTTTTCGTAGTTTTTAACCCTTTTCTGATGCAAGGACTGGATGAGCCCTCTGTCAAAAATATTCATCTGTTGACAGGACTCCTGGAGTCCGATTTCGGCTGTGACGTATTTTATGACCGTTGTTTGTCATCTCACTAATCACTAATATTATAAATGTCAAAGTTTGGATGGATGGACTAACTTGCACAAAGTGTAGGGGCATAAATTAGTAAACCTTAAATCACTAAATGCTGAACATTAATATTATTAATAAAGCATATTATACTTTTCGGAGTTAAAACCTTCTTATATACCCTGCAATGCACTTATTCTACTCTATGCGTATCTCGTATCGTATAATTATTTTGAAATAACTAATTGATTGGGCAAATCTGGACTAGCTAACATGTTGATGGTTGCGACGATGCTGCAACACCTAGAGGTGTTTCCATAGTTTGTTTTATTGTCATCAATTTACTGATATTTCTTGAAACTTGTACCATCCCCTTCGATCAAAAATTTCCGGCTTCGCCGGCCCCCCTTAGATTCACAATGCGCAGCCCACAACCTTCAGTAGCAAAAGAGGAACATTTTGACATGTTAGGAAAGCTTTTCAACTAGTGTCATTTTAGCGTTCAAACAAAAAGCATGGGTAAGTGCTCGTACAAAAAATGCAAGAATCACTCGTCCAAAGTGCTGAAAAAGGATGGAATTTCTTATTTTCAGTAAGTTTAAATATATTTTGTACCCGTATATTGAGATGTGAGTCATATACTTGTGAAATCAGCATAAAATATTGTTGTTTGGTTTGCCTATGTTAAAATATTAATTTTGTTCTAAATTGATAAATGGAGAGGCTATTTCTTCTAAATTTTTTTTTCATTTATAGTATGTATTAATATATTTTTCATAAAAATAAGTTTAATATTACTAGTTGATGATTTTTAAAATAACTAGTTGGCCCGCCCTAAAATTTCATTTGCGTAGACTCTCTAATAAAAGAAAGACTAGGTTCTTACCTACCTACCAGAAGTATGAATTTATAAAACGTTTATTTTTTTCCCGAAAAAAAATCGTGCAAAGCCGCAGACAGGAACCAGGGAGTTCTTTTTAATCTAGAGTGCCTGCCTGAAATTGTATTGTAAGTTTAAATTATTGTATGTCTGAAATGACCCTTTTGTATAAATACCTACTGTTGAGACACCAATTTATAGTTTCATCAATAAATGATTCGTTACCTTTACCTGAATTCTGTTAATTAATCCTTATAGAAAATAAACTGAGTAGGTAGGTATATAATTCTCAGGTAGGTACCTACCTACTTACAAAATAAAATAAAATGAATTCGACTCCACCAATCTCTTGTTCCGTATGGAAAAAACTTGTCAGGCTCTGCGCAAACTGTCTGCGTCAAAACAAAACGAACCCAATTTTGAGTGACATTTTTGTAAGGCTCTAGGTATCTACGGGGGAGGCCGCGAACTCCTTATTTTTGATCGAAGACCATCCCGCAAGAAATCTTACAGAACACCGGCAGACTGTCTGGCTCCATTTATAACTGGATTATGATTTTCTTATTTAATAACCGTACAACTATATCTCGTGTAATCCTTTCTCATAATGTGTGGCGTAAGATTGCGGAACTTGGGTTTCGAAACTTAATTTAGGAGTTTTCTTTAACCTTTAAGATATTAGTATGTTTTCTGTATGTGAAATGCTGGGAAATGTATTTTTTTAGCAAATACTGGGCTTGACTGCAGTGTACGATGATTGATGTCGTTGCATATTTTTGCCAATTATTTACAAGCTCATCGATACAAACACAAACAATACACACACAGACATCAAGATTGTAATCAGACATTTCTTTCAGATTGCCGGCACCATAGTGACGTATGAGCTAGTACTGATGCAATTCGCTGGCGTCTCTCCCACCTCCACCACCCCGGTTTGAAAACCTATCAAATAAATTAATATAATATAAATAATAGAATTAAAATAGTACTCATAGATTGATATTTTTAATATATTAAACACCTAGAACCCAATTATTCTGAGGCTGCTGCAACCAATAGTCTGAACTTTCTGAGTCGCAGGTGGATCATCGCCTGCTATGGCCACTTAGGTCTTAGATACCTTTTAAGATTGTTGTTGTTTTTCTGATCGTTAAAAATATTTTTTTGGTCATGTTCGCACAACAAAATTGCACCGCTCGGTTTGTGATCTATGGGCACATCCATAGATTAACAATAAATAGAACCATTTACAGTAGGAAAGCAGGTAAATAAATAAAACCCACATTTGCTCTCATAAATGATTTAATTCAATTGTTGTCGTACTGCAACAACACAAGCTCGTACTTCAAAACGACAGCTGCTACCTGAAAAATAAATACCACGTGAAAAGAGAAAATTTGTTAGTTTGTGATTGGAAATCTCCGGAACTAAGTATTATTACAAATCTTTCAGTACCTAAGTCGCTAGTTGGACAACATTTTGTATATTTTGATAAAAGTCACTCTTGAAAAACATAAATAAATAGAAATTGTTGGTTTAGTCGTTTGGAATACATTTCATGGTACTTGTGACCTTAATAAAATTTGACAACAAAATTGATGGAATGTACCACCACCTTCTTCTGTCCCACGGCAGAAGAAGGTATGGTGGTACCAGCCAACTCATGCAGAGGCAGAGACCGTTTTGTGACATTCTTGCTTACATTTATAAGAATTTAGAGCTATTATGTTGTTTTGATTCGTGGAAAGTATTGCAAGACTGATAAACTAATAAAATATGCGCCTTAGCACCCTGCTAGGCTTTTATCAGTGGAAAATATGCCGATGATGGTGATGACGATTGCTAATCTGATGGCATAAGTAAATCTATTTTATACTTGCCTATTCTGGTAGTACCTAAGAATGCCTTTCATAAAGCTTTAACAACAAAAGAGCTAAGAGTAGGTTAGTCTCACTAATATTATAAACGTGAAAGTTTAGATGGATGGATGGATAGATGGATGGATGGATAGATGGATGGATGTTTGTTCCTTTATCACGCCAGAACGGCTGAACGGATCTGAATGAAATTTGGCACAGAGATAGATTATAGTCTGGAATAGGACATAGGCTACTTTTTATCCCGGAATTCCCACGGGAACGGGAACTACGCGGGTAAAACCGCGAGGCGCTGCTAGTATGTTATATAGTGTAGTTGGAAGTCAAAATAAAAAAACAAAACACTACTATGAGAAGTAGAGAAATATTGGTTTTAGGTTGAAAATTAAAAAAGAAAGTTAGCTGTTCAAGTTAATCGTAGAGTTAGTCTGCAAAGATATTTCCTCACCGTGTAGACAAGCTATATGCAAACCCGGTTGTTTGAAAACAAAAGTAAAACAACCCAGAAACAACAAACAGAACACAGAATTTTTTACCTTGCGTTACCATGCAAATTTCCGTTATTACAGTACAAACTTTGCTGAACATAATTGAAATGAGGCACTCGACTCTAACAATTCGAGAGGTGAACGGAAGGAAATAAGAGAAATAAATTGTTTGTTTTCATTTCAGTTAGAAGGGCTGAAGAGGACTTCATTGTATTTAGAGTTTTATATGCTTAGGTAGGTACATTTATTCGGCAGTTACACTGGTCGCAGCGGAAGAATCTAGCCCCCATCTCAGCCGTGGCCGTAATAGTGGACTAAGGTACGCGGTCACGCCGTCCGGTTGGCCATAGCAAAAATATGTACCTAGTAGCTAATGCGGCTTCCAACCAATCTCTTCCGTGGCTCGGAGGTCTGCCATCCAGCTTAATAGTTGGTAAACCGTTATTGCAACCGCATGCTACAGATAGCTAGACGGTTGACCGTGTTCCGGTAAACCGCAGAGTGCATAGGACGGTTGTGCGGTTAACCGCTAATGGTACCTTGCTAACGGAAAGGCAGCCGCTTCTTTCTGTGTATTTTAACACTTCTAATGCAAGCGCCAATCCGCCTGCCAAGTTGATTGAAAACCACGTTCAACAGTAGAATTTGTTGTGTGTTGACGAGGAGGTAGGTATTGCACGTGATGTAGATGGCTTAACAATCATGATTTTAACCCCATTACTTATTCAGGAAGCTAGTTCCTCGGGTTTCTTCGGGAGAGTCAAAATGTTTTTACACTACTTATCAACGGAAAAAGCATCTGCTTGTAGTTAACATCTGTTAAGAACCTATGTCAATCTGATCCACTGTAGTCAGGCATATAAAGATTAGATTCGACATATTGTTCGTAAGAATTACCTGCAGCAAAAGATTCCGATTTAGGTGAAAAAATCCCCTTCCAGTCAATGTGACGTCATCGTTGGTCAGCTGATTTACGAGTCTTTTTATCTGTAAAAAAAGCACATGGTTACAAAAATACGAGGCAGGTCTTTGCCCAGCAGTGGGACGAAATAATAAAAAAAATATATTAAGAGTTTTTTGATATTGTAAGTACTAATAAGTGTTAATTAATTCTTTTTGTTTACCTCAATATTATAAGAGGACCCAGGACACCGGTACAAGCTGTTGAGAGCCTTTGTAGAGTGGCCGTGGATATCAGACGCTGCTAGAACGACGCTGCATGCTCTGAAGAGAAGCCAGCCCAGCGACATAAAATAGTATGCCTTATTTATGAAGGTTCCGCTTATGTGACTGGAAATTGACAGAAAACATTTGAAATTATTTTGTTTATTATTATTTTTTAAAGCTTATGTCCAGCAGTGGACTAGTGAAGGCTATTGATCTGATGCGTGACACACCAGAAACAGAGCCCCTACATAATCGAAGAAACTACATTATAGTGTTAATTTATTCTCTAGATCTACAAGAAATTGCACATAAAAGCTATTCGAGATCATCATTACTTACCCCAGCCCCAAGAACAGCTGCAGACAGATAAAGTACAGGTTATTGACATTTGACAGCAGTATGAGGGCTCCCAGCTCTCGGTCCACCCTGCGCACCAGAGCGGCCTGACGGACGTACGCCTCCCGCACGCGGCGCCAGACCAGGTTGTGGATGTAATCGTCTGTCCCAAACTGGAAACATCATAATAATGCTATACTTAAGGCTTTCGGCTGGCAATTTATATTTTGTTTGAGGAAAGCGTCGTTGGTGAGTATAATGACTTGTATTTTAGGTAAATGTACGTATACAGGATGTTGGAAGGGTTTTAATGAAAAGGCGCTCTAAAAGATGATCTTTCGACTCAATAAAGGCATTTAAAGACCCTTATTGAAAGCCCCCTTTTACGAAATAGAAAATTAATGATACTTAATAATATGAGTTAATAATGAAGAGAATATCATTATTGATGTGATGAAACTGTTTAAATACCTTTCTGAATATGATTATGAATCTTGCTCAAATTGTACAACATGTCTTGCCTTGTACAACTTTTAAAGTTAAAATGGTAAATAAATACAAATATCTTACTCTACCTTTTCACTGTTCTTATTTTTCTCTGCCTTACTGATCATGAGTTTAACAAATATGTTCAATCTATGGTATCTTGAAGTCAGACCCATGCTGATTAAAATGATGATCAAGTCCTGAAAGTTCCATAATGCTGTGGCAATCTTACTTATCAGGAACAGAGGAATGGCTGACCAATAGCTGAACTCATCTGAAAGAAGAGTAAACAGATTAGCCCCAGGCATGCAACGTAAGCGACTTATAAGAGAAGAAATCCGGCGCTTGAATTTGTTTGTTTAAAAACCCTAGAGATGAACCCACGTTTCAACCGATCTTATTTGAAATAAATGGATGGAGCAAATGAACTGGAGGATTGAAACGTGTTCAGGCTCAGCGAAAAGCCTGCCGATGTCAAAGCAGCCTAGCCAAAAAACTAGATAACTTGGCGTGTCCTCCTTCGGCTGCCTCGCGTGGTGCTCGCCCACTTTGAACCCGGTTATTGATGATTTGTTCGACTCGGCTCTCACAAGACATACAAAGCATTACATAAATTATAAATTTAGATTCTTGTGGCTCCCTCGACGCATTTGGCTTTATTAGATGAGTATTTATTTGCGTTTCAAAGATTGTGAGCTCTCTAAGCTAAGCTAAACTATGAAAATCAGGCATCTCTACAGACCTAAGAAATGTTTAAAGCACAAAATCCTTACCATAACGAAGTAAAAATCCATGTGAGGTCAAAATATATCGTTCAAAATATTCTTCTGGTGGAATATCTAGCCCCGTTGCTGACATCATACTCATGATGTGTTCTACTGAAAAGAAATGCTTTAATACATTGAGTGCCCATGAATTAATCAATGTGTAATATTTAACAGCGCGAGTAACACTTGCGTTCAACACTGTATAAACCGATACCAGAGAGGATCTCATGGTCGCACACGTTACAAGTGTATGCTTCACAGGCGGTCGGGTATTAGACGATTGTAGTTATGGGATATTAAAGGCATTAGACAGGGTGTTTTCAAATTAGTGCACAATACTGAAGGAGGTTATTCACCTGCTACCAAAGATTAATACTCAGTGAACAAACCAAGCCGCAAACGATTTATTTTTTGCAGAATATAATTTCTTTACAGACTATGCCATATTTTTGTATTAACCCATCTCAAAATTGGCGACCTCTTTGATGCGCGCCTCTCCCTCTCCGCACTTGAAGGCACTACGCAGTCAATGACCGCAGGAATTCTCAGTAATAAAATTAAAAATTCTAAAAAAAGACGATCCATTGCGGCTTGGTCTCTTCACTGGATACGAGTATGAATGTGTGGTTTGTGAGAACTAAACTTACCAGTAGCACAAACGCTAACAAATACGGTGACCCCTATCGTCCTCTTCCTTATATTCCTATCAAGAGGCAGCTTGAACCCCGTCGTCGTATCTGCCTTATACCAGTAGAACGATAGACTGGTCCATGATGCTATGAACTTCAAAGACAAAAGAAGAGATAACAATGCGTTGCCGTAGAATATCGAGCCCGACAGTCTTCCTATCAAACCTCCTGAAATATAAATGGATCACACTTGGACTATTCGAATTTAAAAAAAAGGAGAATAAAACTTTTTAATAATATCCCAAAAATTTTCGATTTCGGCAAGATTCCAGTGCGAGTAACGCACTATAAAGCAAAAAGCTAAAGGAGAATAAATGTTATGTTCTGTTCTGTCAAAATGCATGGGGGTAATTTAAAGTTCGTTGTCCAATGTTCATTTTGTATTTACATGTCTATAAGTAATTTATTGTTTGTATGGATTTGTATTGTTGTTTATTGGAAATTCTAAAATATAATTTAGAATTCGTTAATTGTTTTTTACAAGATTTTTATTTACTTGACGTGTACGATTCATATATGTTTTTATCAAATATTATATAGAAATTTCATTCAACACCCTTCAACTTACGATTTCGAGATTTGAATGTTTTGGCCTGCGACATAAGAATATAGACCATCTCTGTGTATGGAATAATTAAGCAGCTATGGATGGAGCCTTCAATTTCGCCAACCCAGTGTTAGGTACCGGGTAAATAATAAAACGTCCGATCATTCTACGCTACGCATACCTCTATAGCTTTGCTTATTTTATCTGCACTATAGATAAGACTGTCTAATCCATGAAAGTGTACACAAAGACTTCTAAAGTACCATCATAAATACTTACTTCCATGGGCCGTATCAATTGCCCAACCAGCTAACAAGCGAACCACCTTCCAAAGAGCAGTTGCTTCTACAGCAGCCAATGACAGAAACACGACAATCGACCAGGCAGAAGAACAGTGACTGCCGGGATCTGAGATTCCTATGTAGCGAGCCATGGAAAATACTCTGTTTATTGTTATGAGGAAATCCTGTAAAGTTTTATGAATTCAGATCTTGGTTGCATACACTTTTTACTGTAGAATATATTTAATTACATATAAAAATAAACTAGTACAGACTACTTATAAGCTTGCTACTCTATTGTTTTGCTAGTTTTGATGTTCTTCTTAATATAGTAATCTGGGGCTCTATTCTACTATAAGTACTATGCTTCCTTCACCATGAAAATGGCATCGTCACAGAATTATACCTTTGCTTGGCATTCTATGTAGGTACATTACATGAAAGACACTACTAATGGACGGACGCGTGTCAAAAGTGTCAACTAAAATCAACATACATATTACGAAAAGAGATTGACCATTTACATTACACCGCGCAATCTCATGAGTTTTTACATCTAGCAGAATTGTCCCCTGTTGTTATTCCTTGTGTTGTGTAGGTTAAAGAATTTAGAGATACAACCGCACATACCTAGCATGTCTCTGGTGTAGATATTCATTTATGTATTTTAACAAGTAGGTTATCTTACAGCAAGTAGATACACCAAAACTTACAAGGTAGGTGTTTCCATAACTTAATAAATAAGTAACGTTAAGTGTTCCAACCTCACTGATAACAGAATGTTAAAAACAGTGAAAACTAAGAGCTATTTATTATTAAGTCCGTACGGACTTTTAATGTAGTTTTTTACAACCTAAAACTGCCTGCCGCAATAACGACGGACTATCTCACTAATATTATAAACGTGAAAGTTTAGATGGATGGATGGATGGATAGATAGATGGATGGATGTTTGTTCCTTTATCACGCCAGAACGGCAAAACGGATCTGGATGAAATTTGGCACACAGATAGATTATAGTCTGGAATAGGACATAGGCTACTTTGTATCCCGAAATTCCTACGGGAACGGGAACTACGCGGGTGAAACTGCGAGGCGCTGCTAGTGTAAACATAAAATAAATTTCAAACCTCACATTGTTTTGAAATGCAAACAATCCCATGTTATACACTTCTCGTTTCGCCAACTCTGCTGAATAATAAACTGTTTAAAGTACACTTAATAAGAAGTAGCTATGAATGAGTCCTGATAATTTTCTATTTTTAGTTTAGGAGTTAGAATTATTTTGCTGCTCTCGTTTCGATGGTTTCAGCCACAGATTTAATTGAATTCGAGGGAACTGCAATGTGCACTGAAGTTTCTGAATGCTTACTGACATTAAGGAATGCCAGTTAAATTCTCATTATTCTGACTCTAAGAGCAAGTATAGTCTAGGCTACTTGAATCTTTGATTCTGACTTTACATTGGAACTGGAATGTTAGATAATTTTTGTAAACAAAGTTTTTCGATTCTAGAACCAAGTCGCCGCCGAATCGTAGAACCAGCCCGTTTTTACAAGGTGTGTTGTAAAGAGTGGATAATCCATTATTCAGAAATCAAGAATGCTTTAACAAAAATCGATTGAGAAAATTACCTTGATATCAAAAAGAATGGACCTTAGCAAAAAAAGTTGAAAATATCGAAAATGTGTAATACTTAACCTGAAAAACATTTAATTTTTTGAACAGTTATTATGCCCCCTACCCGTAAGTTTGACAACTCTTTAAGGCACACTTTATTAATGGCGAGGCCGCTTACAAAACGAACGGTTTGTTGGGTACACCGAATTTTTTCATTAATTTCGATGATGAAGTGAAGATGTTCAGACATATTTTTAAACGTTTATCGTTCAAAAATCGACGTAGGAATTTAATTGAATGAGCCTACAACAAACTACAAATACAAAAGATTTTGTCAAAGTACAAATAATTCTTCAATCCAGTGGCAACACCAAGTAGGTACATATCAAACTAAACACCGAACCCCCTATCAAAATTTAATTTGTCCAAATAGACGCAATTTTGGGATGTACTTTTAAACGTGGAGTTGGCTTTTTGCTTTTGAGAGCTATGTTTTAGTTTCTCGGGTGAAATTAACAATCGTCTCAAAGCATAAATTATTTTAAACTAGCAGCGCCTCGCGGTTTCACCCGCGTAGTTCCCGTTCCCGTGGGAATTCCGGGATAAAAAGTAGTCTATGTCCTATTCCAGACTATAATCTATCTCTGTGCCAAATTTCATCCAGATCCGTTTTGCCGTTCTGGCGTGATAAAGGAACAAACATCCATCCATCTATCTATCCATCCATCCATCTAAACTTTCACGTTTATAATATTAGTGAGATTACGAACTTAATTAAACATTTTCCATTCAGGAATTGAACGGTAGATACTTTACTTACAAAGCTGGGTGTAGTGGTCACCATGTGCACAGGTGTGTCGAAAAATGCTCGCGTTCAGATAGTGGCTCCTGCTACTTTTCACTAAACCATGAAAAACCATTCTAATAATGATAAGTGGTCATAGAACTTTTAATAGATTCAAGTTAGAAAGTATTCCTGCTGTATTTTCTAGCACTCACGATAAAAACACATATTAGTTAAATTGTTTGGAAACTACAGTATAGAAAACAAATAGAAATTGCATGTTCTACTACAATTATACAACCATTTCAATGACTATCATGGCAAGTGAACTACCACGAGTCATTGAAACTTTCCTATTACTAAAAGTATCAATCAAAAATATTACTACCTACCTGACGATGCATTTGAACCTTACACTCATACAAATAAAGCTTTGAACCAACTTTTGTTCAACACTGTTCTGAGTCATTACCGATGTTTATTTTACAGAATTCTTTTGGAACGGATTATGAAAATGACATGTTATTACGACGCCTCGATTTGGACTGATTGGTGTGTTTGTCAGGGATTGACCGACATGTCATTTTGTGACATATCGAGGCAGATAAAGGTAAATAAATACATACAAGCGTTTCAATGGAACAGAATGGACGTAGCATTTAATTCCAATCAATGGTTTTGAATCAAATACAAAACCTGAAACATACCTGCAGACATAGAGGAAAAACATGCTGCTGTACAGCAGAGGGATAGTGTCATTAAACTATTTTCTTGATTTCGTAACCAAAAACGAATCTATGTGTGAGTTGACAAGCATATAACTTCAGTACTTACACAAGCGCACGTAAGATTAGATTAGAAAATTATGACAAATTTGTCGCAATTTATCGGTGACATCTCGTTTGTGTCTTCTATCATTCTAAGCCTTCTTCTTCTATGCCTGCACATTTAGCTTTCGCCTGCAGCTTCGCACGCGCTTATCTTGGATAAGAAGAGCCTTTATCCCCCGGAATATAATCTATCTTCATGTCAAGTTTCTTCTATGCCATTGAGGAGTAAAATGATAACAGACAGAATTATTTTGAAACTGCTGGTGAGTATCTGGCATAGCGCAACAGCATTGCCATACAGCGGGGCAATGGAGACAGCGATTGCGTTTATCGTTTTTTGTATAAACTCAAACTGAGGCCTCAGGTGTTTCGAAGATAAGAAACCGAAAACCCAGAATGTTTAAATTAAATTTATTTAAAAACTTATGCTTATGCACGTGCTAACTTAGACAGGGTTCCATTGGATCCAAGTTCACTGTCATCGCCATCATCGAATTGAATCAGAACCAGTTCATAAGTCAATATTGCACCAGCCATCTGAAAAAATGTTTGATCAATCAAAAAATATTCTTGCAGGAACCAAGGGTGCCTTTTTGATGGATAACAAAAGCGGAGGTGGGAGTGGATTTAATACTTTTCTTAGGATTCCCACCGTAGAAATAGTTACAAAGACTAAGACCACAGGTTTTTTTTTTGTAACATCATACATTTTAATTTTTGTGTATAAATTTATGTAACAATATTGTATGGATTTTGTTTGGTGTATAATAATGCTGAATAAGTTTTTTTTTGTAATCTAAAATAAATGAATAATAATAATATTTCTTACCTGAAATAACTTAATAATCATAATACAGAAAATTACAACAACAGAATAAATTAATTACAATCCAGAATTACAATCAAAACAGATTTACGCGTAAATATTATTACGCGTAAATCTGTTTTTTTTTTCAACGTAATCATCATCATCATCATCAGCCTATATTAGTCCACTGCTGGACATAGGCCTCCCCTAATGAGCGCCAACATAATACTAAATTTTATTTATATATCTCTTGCATAGGTACTTCCTAGTTAAGTTTCAGTCATGCATGACATTATTTTAATGCAGGTAACTTGTTAGTGTGAAATCAGCGTTAACTAAGCTATTAAAACTTCTAAGGCGAGCTTACGATTGCCCTTTGAACACTTTCCACCTTCTATTCTCCTATTAATTAAACTTTATTCAAAGTTCCTATTAGAAACTTTGTTTTAACAAACTTGTTCAAAGTTACTCATGGAGCTTTAAGTTATTCTTAAAAACTTTATGATAGAGTACCTACTTTTGAATATTTCATTGAACCTTAAGCGAAACTTTATACCTATCAATCGAATTCTGCAGGTTAATTCAGATGCACATGTGAGTGTATATTATGTTTATATCTTCTTTCTTGATTATATAAAATGTTTGTTGCAGGTAGTTAGTTATTATTGCAATGTGTCGTATAAGTGTTATGTTTGGTTTCAAATAAATGTATTTTCGTTCTAACTTTTTAATGTTATGTTTTGTGTACTCTTTTATCCGCACTGAGATTCGGGTTGGTCCATTATGCGTGGTTTTGATTTGCTAGTGTTGGCTACACTGGCAAAACTAACCTACCCTAACTCCGTCCAGAAGCGCAGAATCTTCCTGGGATCTTCACAGGCTTCGCAGAGTGACTCCCTCGCATTCGAGGACTACGTCAGCATCTGATTTATTGGTGAGTGTATTTACCTATATACTAAGTATATATTTTATCTTGGTAATTTGTACATTATGTTTCACACACGTATAAGCGCCACATGGTGTACAAATTTTAACGGCAGAGACATTGGTTTATGCTTTATTTTTGTACTTTTAACCGAACAAACAAAAAACAAAAGAAGAAAAGGTTTTTTGTTCGGCTGTATGTATGTATTTTTTTGTATATTCATCGATTTCTCTGTCATTTATTCATAATAACTGTTTGTTTCCTTAATACAAACAAAACAAAAAACGAATACAAAAAAAGGAATCAATAGGCAGCAACTTTGTGGAACTCAGTTGTGGAACTGAAGTTCCGAAACGGCGAAACCTTATGATTAACATATGGATGTGGAATCACACTTAGGATACCTGCCCAGACCTAGCAAATAGCAGGGGCCAAATTCCGCTTACTAGTCGCTTAACTATGACAACGGCATCGTCGCAGAATCGTTCATAGATGAAAGAAACTCTAGATAGTGCGTGCGGTGCTATTTGCACGGTGAAATTACTATACTATTGTTAGAACTGTTATGTACTGTGTTATGTACCTTGACACTTTTGATGGAGAATATTAATAATATAGATTGATACTCCTCGCCCTCCACCTGATCGAGCTTCCACCCTCATTCCCTCCCCCATTTGAGTACGAGATGCGTCCCAAATGCAAGAGAAGCATGCAATGCAGGCAGTGTTTTGGTATACGACCGCTCGAATTAAATTTATCTCGACGCTATCGCCGAATTTTTGAAGTCCTCACCCATAGAGTTAAGATATAACACCTCACCGCTACTGCATGAGAGGCCGTTGATGTTTGTTATTTTTTTTATTCTGGAATGTTTTGAGGTTTAATTTGTCCTTTCGTGAATATAAAAAAAAACTGTGTAAATGTCATGTCTTTCAAAGCCTTCGGTCCATTCCTATACATTCTCATAAATATCTGAGCTATTTTGCAACTGTCTCACTCGCACAATACATTCTTGTAGTAACCCTAGACGACACACACAGTTGCACGTGTACCACAACAATGGTTTTTGTATGGAGAATTGGACGAGTATCTGGGATGTGCGTGGGACACGCGTCCCTCTATCTGTAGTTTATTTCATCAAAGGAAAAATGACAAAAAGTGTAATTTGAGACGATACCATTGTTATAGTGAAGCGATTAATTTAATAAAATTCGGTCCCAGGTCTGCCACTGGTAAAACTTAATTCCATAAGTACCTACCTGCAAGAGAATAGTTCTGTTTAGATAGAAAAAACCGAGTCCGCTTAGAGCGACATAGTCCTTAGAGAGTTGGTTCTGGAGTCTGTCCATCTGAAAGCAGAAAACCTTACATACAAGCATTAGACAGAACGACAGATCTAGTTTATAATAAAGCCTCAAGCTAACTAGATCTTGTGTTAGAGGTACTTGATATAAGTGATAAATGATTAAAATCCTATAACTTAACCTCAACGTTATAGCAATGCGGCTCGCACTCGTAAATGTCGTTAAGAGCACTCCTCGAGTGCACATTGATGTCTGATGCAGCCATCACCACGCTGGTGACCCTGATGCACAGCCAGGAGAACGAGACGGCGTAGTAGAACTTTCTTATTACGGGTAGCGCCTTGCCAGTTCTAGAAAAAAAAGATCACCCGGGTCTGAGTGATTGAGTGAGAGTGAGTCGATAGCACCGCGGATTTAGTACAACGACTCTACCGTGACGTTTACCTGACATGAAACTATCAGTAACCCCATACAAAAATGGAAAGGTTCATCGACAAGAGAAACCATCGGCTCTCCGATCTCATCGCTCTGAACTGAATAAAAATGTAATCTTGCTGGTTGCATCAAGTTTAAGGTTCACATTTCGCATCGTTCCCGCGTTCTGACAACCTCTGTGTCAGAGTGAACGAAGGATGAGAAGTTTGCAGATTTTTCTTTATTATTTATTGTTTTCAACAGAATGTTGTACGGAGTTCAATACGTAGAACGTAATAAATAAAACGAAATAATTTTATCGATTACCTACAATTCTACCAGCGATAACATCCAGAGAACTGCTATCGGCGTGAAAACATCGAGTCAAAAACTAAATACGTAACCAACTCACGTGATACCCATAAACAGCTGCAGACAGATGAAGAAAAAATTGCAGGAGCACGACAATATTATCATCCCTCCGACTGCGCCATCCACCTTACGCACCAGAGCTGCTTGTTTCACGTACGCCTCGCGGATCTTACGCCACGTGTAGAGCTTTAGGGTCTCGGTTCTCTGAAATTAATTTTGATCTTTTAACTAATTTTTGATTTGACCCAACTGCTTATAAAGCAGTAGTGTAATTTATACCAGACTTCTCTGTAAGAATCTCAGATAAGTATCCAGTAACTTTTACTATTTCGAGTAGCGGGAACGATAGACTGAACGGGTCCTTGCCCGTTTTCAAAGAACATTGCTCGTAGCGTCGCCCTTAATTAACTGAATACTCTGCTCACGTTTCCAGTGTCTACTAAAAATGAAAAAGCACTCCAGAGTTGCATTTTAAAGCTAATTTTAAAGCCAAATTCAAACACGACTGGATGGACGCCTGCTTATTCTGTCGTTTTCTCGTCGCAGCCAGGCAAACAACGTTACTTGCGCGAACTCTAAACGTCCTCTAATCGTCGACCACTATAAAAAACTGCGTGTTTCGGAAACCACGTTAGATATGTAAAATATTTAATATTTACAACGTTAAGCCGCTGGTCCTGCGCCTGCCCTACCCCGGTCGTGTCGGTTTGCTAAGCGCTTATGTAAGGAAATAGTGAGTGCACCTGTGTTTGCGCACACACTTGTGCGTGACCTATACTAATAATGCCCTGTAACTAGTGTCTGTTGAGACTGGCCGCCGTAGTCGCAATTCGACTAGGAGCACACTACCATAAAAATTCCAAGAATACAATATTTGATGCGATGAACCTTACTTTATCCCACTTCATCTGCTTCTTCTCAAACGCGCAGATCTTCGCAACACATTTATTCAGCCTGTGGTAGCGAGAAGTGAGACCCATGCTCAACAGTACTATGATGACATCCTGCAGCGTCCATAGTGCGGTAGCAATGCTGCTTATGAAGAGCAGAGGTATGGCCGCCCAGTCGGAATAGTCATCTAGAATGCAGTAAGGTTGATATTTAAAGAAACAAAAAATGTTTTGTGTTAGTTATTGGTAGTCAGTATAGAGAGATTTCAATGCCGGTTACTGACTGGTATTGCGGGGCGTAATGTACCATTCGCAGCGTTACGGCGTGATCTAAACTCCGTGTCGTTGCTAGTTGCGAGAGCCTTCTTTCCCCGTTGTGACTGCACTAAACGCTATGTAACACTTTACATTACAGCCTGTAACATTGCTCAGTTCTTTATTAGGAGTCTACATACCAAAGTCTGCAAAAACACTACTTCTGCCTATAATATTTATACACAGAAATGTTGCAGCAACCCATCAGCCCGTGTCGCCGACTTTAGTGTAAACTCAAAAAGGTACCTACGTTACCCTACGTATCCAAATAAATGTAATGTTACTTACTAAGGTTTTTTGATATAGTGCTTACCCGCACTTTGGGTATCTTTATGTAATGAAATAAGTTCCCAAAAATTTTCATTCATTTTCATTTTGGCGGGACTTGAACCCGCGCCCCACCCTCAGTACGAGTGTGTTCTAACATAGATTTAACTGGTCTGTGGTTCTAACCAACTAAGCCACGAAATCCTAGTCGGTTCAACCGAAAATCTTTGGAACCTCTAACGGACTATAGCGTCGCCATAAAGTTTTGAGAACTTATTTCATGTTACTTACTGTTGAGCAGTATAAAGCCGTGTGACTTCAAGGTATACCTCTGAAGAATTAGGTGCGGTGGACAATCCAGCCCAACAAGCGAGATCATGCTGATGCAATGTTCAACTGCAAAATAAAATTTAATAAACCTTTACGCATTTCAGAGTTCATTGTTGGTCTGATAGTGCTGTTTTGCTCGCAACCGGTATTGGGAGCGGATAATTATAGTTTTCAATAAACCTTCCCAAAAGAAGAAGAAAATCTTTAGATTTTCTTCTTCTTAGTTTAGTTTTTAGTTTTTTTACGGTTGCTTTTAAGCAACCGTAAAAATTCTACCACCATTACACTCTATCGTTGCTAAGGCAGTACATACAAAAATAATGTTCAACACATTTAGTTTTGCACGGGTATTAAAAATCGGTCGGCCACGGCAAAAAAAACGAACCCAGTTTTGTGAATTTTTTATCACAACAGGCATGAAAAGTAGGTACATTAATCTGCAGCCTGTACCTACTGGTTTACTGCTATACGCACGCAGGCCTCTTTCTGATGAGCAAACTAAGGCCCGTATTATGAAAGCATGCTCAGTCATCGAGCTCTGCTTGAGTGATGCTTATGTCTAGTTTTGAGTGAATACTAATTTCAAACAATGCTTGGGAGCTCATGTCAAAATCTACACTCACTCAAGTAGCCGTCAAGAGCGGATTTCCTCCGTCCACGCCTTCGAGTAACTGCTTAGACATATTATTGAACGGTTACCAAGCATTACTTGAGTAATTAACGCTTGAGTAGAGATCACGTAATGACTGCTTAAGTAATGCTTGGGGAAGCTTTCATAATACGGGCCTTAGTCTTATTGGCTTAATCATAATATGGGGCGTAAGGCCTATAATCCCCACGCCGGGGATACGGCGTAACCCGCATCGGAGTTCAGTGGTAAAATTGTTCAGGAGGCGCTGCTGCCCGTCTCCCGGTGGATATCCCTAACTTGCCTCTTACGAGACCCGTGGGAAGAGGTGGTGCAAATTCTAAACCGGCACAACGTGGCGTAACGACATGGCATGCATGGCGAATGGAAAAAGTTGAAACTTACAAATACAAAACCCAGTCATAAAACAACCCATGCCGATGACTCTCTTCTTCAAGGTCATATCATTGGCTACATTGACGACCATCATGCGCTCGATCCTGGCCCAGTAGGAAGACAGTTCAGGCCAGGCGACGGAGAGACGGGACGCGAGGATAAGTGACGTAGTGGCGATGGTGTAGAATATAGTGCCCGACATGCGAGCTGTTACACTCCCTGGAAAAAGTTGTAGAACGTAAGCTTCATTTGAATATTTTTTTATGAATAAACGAAAGAAATGAAGTGAGAGTGTTTAGTTTCTCCATTGGAATGGTAAAATGGATATTTTAGTATCCCTAGTTTAGTTTTGTTTAAAGGTTACTGTGACTCAGTTGCCACAACTCTGTCTGTCAACTATTTTAGCTCACATAGATCACACTAAAAGAATCATTATCATTTGAAGAGACAACATCTACTAATTACACGTCTCTCATCTGTATTCTATTGGAAACTGGTCCTTATTACTCAGTCATTTTAAGGAATTCACTGCCCAGCCTCTTTGGTGCGTCCAAGAGGAACACGCCGTCGCAGCTAGGACTGCTTACAGCCCATGTGCGTTGTGGGCACCCAAAGATAAAACCAACGTGTCTTAGCGAATGTTATAAAATTGTACTTTATCGTGTTTTTCTAGCTAAGACACCATAAATTACAATTTTACACACTTGGGATCTACTTTGCTCTTGTATATTAATCCATACAAAATATGATGATAAAAAAGATTAATAAAAAAGAGAATAATAAAAGTAAAATGGATACTAACTATGTCCCACAATATCACTAGCCCACCCCGCCAGAGCCTTCACGACCTTCCAGATAGCTAAAACCAGAACTGCTACGAGGCAGCTCAGTACCAACGCACTCCAGGCCCTGCTGACACGCCTTCGAGGAACCAGGACGCCGCAGACAGATGCACAGAGGAACACTTTACTCATCGTTTGAAGAAATTCCTGGAAATTTACAGCATGGATATTATCACTAGGCAATCAAGTTTTAAGAAGGTACGTTTTATCCGACTCTTATTCTTTGAAAATCTGATCGGAACTTCTTAATTCTGCCTAAACTATACAAATCAAGACTATTATTTACAGAGATATTAAAAAATGCTTAAGTAGCAATCAGAAAAAGTATAAAAGGATTTTTGATAATCTATATTTATTAATAAGAACATACAAACATAGGGTGCTAACCTCATAACCCTCCCCTGTCGGTAGTCGGGTAATAAAAATAGGAAGTGGCTTTATTACCCGTTTTGTTTCGTTTTGAAATAGCTCTATTAATAAAACACCATCATAAAATTCTCGTAGCAATTCGTAGCACTTCGTAGTAAAGTGTATACGAAAAAGGTACAAAAATAATTCTCCGTAGGTACTTAAGTCACTCGATCTCAGGTGATGTATCATCTACATTTAATAAATAAAGTATATTGTTCACGCGATATCGTACTTACGTCATGATAAGGTTGTTGCGGCAAGATCAGCTTATTCGGCCCTAAAATATCTTTTACGGTTACCGACTTCTTCATTTTCATGGCTTTTACTCACTCCTACAAAGTTCAGGACGTGGTCTATAGTAAATTACATATAATGAAACTGATAGATTTAATCAATTGCTAACGTAGGATCTACCTGCACACGTAACAAGGTTGCGAGTTTTTAATTTACTTTGTAGTACCATTTTACCCTGACCTGGGTAGTAATTTGTGGAAAAAGCTACCTGTGATGTTTTGTGGCTTTGTTTGACTACAAGCAAAATGTTTAATAGTAATCCCAGCACTCGCAAAAAAAAATACAAACATAAACACCTAGTTTACTGCAGATGTAACTAGCCTCAAGCGCTATCGTTTGAGGCTTGCTTTAGATTACACTGACCTACATAAACTCACAATCCTGTATGTATTCCACTTAAATAAAACTTAATGCAATATTAATTAAACTTAACTATTGTATTTCTTGAACTTAAATATTGTATTTGTTGAATTTGAACACAAAATAACAAGTACGATAGTGAAAATATTTCTCAAGGATAGCATCACTAAACAACAAATGGACACAAAAATTTATTAAAGTAGTGAAAATAATTCTCTCATTGAAAATAATTTAAATTCTACTGAACCCTAAACCCAGTTTTGGAAATCTAACAGCTCTCCATACACTGGTTGTTAAAAGCACGCGATTCAATCATCCACCTCTAGTAAACAACTGAGCACTATGTAATTACTTTTTCCCTCTAGTTAGTACTGTTTGTAGGTATTTTAACCAATAAATATACAGGTTGCCACGGAAAGGGTGTACTAAACCGAAGGGGGTGATTCTGGAAAACAATTTGTTAATTTATTTTCAATGCAGTCATATAGCCTACTGCATGTAAATAAACAAGGACATGAAGTTTTTTTTATAATATATAAAACTAAATCGAATTTCGAAAAACTGTTATTCACAACTCTATCCCCTCGGGGTTCACAATTACCCCCTTTCCCTTTTCCCCACCCATTCCGTGGCACCCTGTATATACCTACATATGTATAATGCTTAAAATTGGACTCCACTAAATTAATCACTTCACCTTATCAATTGTATCATATCAGAATGACACATTTTGTCATTTTTCTTTTGATAAAAGAAATACAATGTTAAAGGGACAAAAAATATAGGGGTAAAACAATTCTCCAGATATAATAGATATAATCAATTGAAACAATCTTTAAACACAGAAAATCCTTATATATAAAGAAAATTACAATAAGAACTGAATACAATAATAATTACAACTAATATTTACACTTAAATCTGTTTTCTAAAAATCTAAGCCGTCACCAGAAGGCAAAGTGCCTAGAATGCTGGCAGCATCGCCATGTTGAATGGCAATGCTAATTCGTTGACCGAAATAAAAGCCAGCATTTCGATCACCTGTGTGGACTCTATTAGGAGTTTTGTTAGATCTTTGTATATTGCATGTGCCCCAGGACCCCAAGGACCTTTCCATCCCAAACGGCTCGAATAGGTAACCTCGATCAAGATTAGCGTGTTTCCGCCGTTTGAGGGACTCCGCTGATGTTGCTGCGGAGCCGGCCCTTACCTACTGATGTCCCTGCAAGATGATCTTTATTAAAACTTATACGAGTAGCTAAAACTAAACTATCAACCAGTACAAGTACAAGTCTTCAAAGTCAAAGTCGATCGCAATTCAAATTTTAGGAATTAAAATAATATAAAAGAATACCAATATACTTAGGTAGAATTCCGTTATTTGACAAGTAAATTATCCATAATGATTCAAAAAAATTGATTGATTCATGTAGATAAGAATTGAGTTGTCATAAATATTTAGGTCGTTGTACTAGCTGTGGCTCTTGTTATGTTCCCTCTGTACAAAAAAAGGTCAAATATAAATGGATCCAAATTAATAGGAACTTGGTTTGATTTTGGCCAGAAACCTGATTTTACACCATCACAGAATAAGTGGCCAGTGGAAAAGTAGAAATTCGGAAAGAACACTTCAAAATTCATATAATGCTTACTTATTAATTTTCAACACCATCTACCGAATACTATTTTCAAAACAGTTACCTATCCTGAACGAAAACCGAAAATTCTGATTGGTTTTTGTTTTCCGAGTATCCAGTTCACGTTTTTATGCAAAATCTTATAGAGTAATCTTATGATTTTCACGTACTTAAGATAGCAATCGCACGAAAACGAATTAGAAAGTTCCATTTTCGTTTTGGATTGTAGGTACGGGTCCTGGATTTTTACACCGCCTGTCATAACCAGCTCTCGCTTCCGCTTGTCACTAAATATGTCAAATGTAGCTTAAACTTTCAAACAACACATCTCAACATCACGCTCTAAATAAACAAAAGTATCCACTTATCACAATTCCAACTTGTTAGCAACTAGTTTACTTTTTGCCAGCTTATCAACTCAGACAGGCTTCACGTTCAGAACGAGGTAGGCCTTTGTTTAACTTAGCCAGTTCAGTCTGTTCACTTCTGTACCTCTGTTTTGTTTCGCTAACTTTACGATGAGCCGACCCAAAAGTTTGCGGGCGCGTGTCATTTCAGAGCATGGAGTGACGAGAGGAGATAGGGCTGATGTTAAAGGAGAGCTGCCTACTTTGTGAACAGCGAACTCTTTACGCTCATAAGTCGACCTCTCATAATAAAGGATAGAAGCCTTTATACAGCATTCATGTGGACTAGCATGCAGTGTTCTTATAATGGCAAGGAAATAGTTCTTATAGATAAAATCTGAAGCACCTTGCATAAGATGATTTTTCAACTAGCGCTGGGTGGACAGACACACCAGTTCATCCAGCTGGATGATTGGAGGAAATATTTGCCACAAATAGATTAATTAGTCATAACATAATTCATTGGGATATTGATTTCTCAGACTTAAGTTGTAGTGTAAACGTAAGAAAATATTTTTATTAGGTAGGTACCTATTATATTTGGGCATTATTTTGGTGAATAAAAATATTTTCTTTAGGTATGTCTTTTTCTTTCTTTTTGATCAGGATTCGCAACGGAACTAGCATCGTTATAACTACCTCACTGAGGATCAGTTAACACCGAGACGCGACGTGACGCAACGCTGCGCACACTTTTCAAGATAGTGATTCAAAATATAACTATATGTACTTCGCGAAAAGATGCAAATTTTCTTGTCATAATAAGAAAACTTACCGCATCGGTATGAGCAAACCTTGAGTCACAAAGTTAATATAGGTACCCAAGTACTTCGATTTTGCCAGTACTTAGGTACTTTTAGGAAATACGTCAAAAAGCTACAACTTTACATAAAAGTAGGTATTCTAAGCAAAATAACTTGAGTCTCGCTGTAGGTACCTCAATATTACTCCGTGAATCACTAAAAAGAACGGTTCAATTTGTTCCAAAAGAACACGAGACAAACTAACAAACGAAATACCAAAGTTTAATATCATTCTTTATTCTTAGCTGCGAAATGGTATCTCTTTCACAATTCTGACAAACTGTAGATAGACTACACAGTCCTAGCAAGTTGGTCCCTGTATAAAATATTTTAGATAGTTTCATGTAATACGTAACTTTACTATATTTATTGATGCACTTTGACTAGTACCTACAAGTAAACTAATGAATTTGTAAACTAAGAGGTAAAGTGTTTGTTATTAAAATGCGTGATCACTCGCACTCGGGATAATCTCAGTAAAAAAAACAAATACCCGATTTCAGCGACACTTGAACCGGCGACTTTCCCTCAGTACGGGAATTTATGTTATTTCATTATGTTTCATTTATGTCATTTTAATTATTTTTCATTATATTATAGTTTTAACTTTTTTTATTTTATTATTCTATTATTTGTGTTTTCTAGATTTAAGTTTTCCGCACACAATGTATTTTGTTTTTATTGGAAGTAAATGAATTTAATTGAATGCTCTATCCTACTGTGTACTACGAAATTCAGTAACCACCTAGTCGAAAATCTACGGCTCTAGAGTACTGATTAAGTAATGTATTTATACACTACCTGTCACTTTTACACTAATGCTTTATGTTAATATATCTTATTCATTCGAACTTAACTTATACCTAAATACTACTAATACATATGTAATCTTCGATAAAAGTAAAAAAGGGAGATGAGGCATTACCATCTCGAAAGTGTATGGCTCAAGTTAGGTTCAACTATGTTCCCTTACCTAAGTCATAGTCAGACCGGCGGCGCGGGCGGTGGCGTTTGTGTTGCGCGTGCTTGCTACGACGTATAATTTTGTGTGATTTCGACTAAAACACCACGACAATGCCCTCGTGTTCGTTCACTAGGTGTACAAATACCTCCAAAACAAAAAACAAAGCCCAAGGCATCACATATTTTCCCGCGTAAGTAGATACTCCAAACTTAAAATTTTCTGATAATCCGATATCTTATCATTATTTGAGTGAGTGCTGGTAGAACGTACCGTATCTTCCTTTTTTACTTTTATCGAAGTATGTAATAAACTAAATAATAAGAGTACCTAAACAGTTCAAAAGTAATAAAATAGTATTACAAAACTGCTGCCGCCGGTCGGGTGGCTGTGACTTGGTTATCAGGCTGAATAATACGAACATACGAACCATCAAGCAACGATACAAAGGCAGTCCAAAGACATTTGGTAGGTATCTTGGGTGATGTGGGTATTCCCGAAATCTTAACAGAAATTATGAACCCTTGTAAATTGGACGTACCTTATACATGAAACGTATCCACTCCACACCTTAGTTAGCGAGCACATTGTGTCATTTATACGCGCACAACCGCATTCTGTTTCTGTGTGTATAACATTTATGAAATGCTGTAGTGTGTCGTAATTACCCAATTAACACTTTACAGTACGAATTGGCGTACTGAACCGGTCAATAATTAGATTTTTTAAGACTTCAAATACTTGAATATCTAATGAAAATTGGTTTGGAAGCAGCTTTAAACCTGGGAGCACTTTGATAGCTTTAAATATCTTGGTTTTTTCAGCGACAAAATGTAGTTAAAATTCGAGTCTTATTTCGTTTGTTATTTAGTTTGTCGCTCATCGCCATGGAAACCATTTGTTACTAGTGGTTGCGAAAATTATCATGTGATGATGTTTTAGATACGTTTTACGGCAGACATATAAATTCCTTAAGGAACAAACTTTTATGAGATCACTTCGAAATCGACCTTTATAAAACAAGAAAGGATTATCTAAACTCGACCGGATTAATTTTGTTTGTCTGCTTTATTTATTTACCTTTTAATTTGAGATGATGTTTATTTTTGTAGATACCACAATTATTAGTTATTTTATGCCACTAAACTGTAAGTTTAATTTTCACATGCCAGATGTGGCGAGTTAAGAGGCCTACTTTTATTTCATCATCATCATTCACAACCTGACTTCACCCACTGCTGGGTATTAGGCCTCCAAACTCTTGTGCCACTCCACACGGTATTACTTTTATTTACCACTAGCAGCGCCTCGCGGTTTCACCCGCGTAGTTCCCATTCCCGTAGGAATTTCGGGATAAAAAGTAGCCTATGTTCTATTCCAGACTATAATCTATCTCTGTGCCAAATTTCATCCAGATCCGTTTTGCCGTTCTGGCGTGATAAAGTAACAAACATCCATCCATCTATCTATCCATCCATCCATCTAAAGTTTCACGTTTATAATATTAGTGAGATCTATGAATTATTATTGTATCATGTCTTTTATGAATAAAAGAATGACTAGATGAAAATTCGTAATTAACATCGCAGCTGGTGGAAAGCACCTATTTATTACATTAGTCCATTATATGCGAGGGGAGCAGTCGGAGAGGTTAAAATGCAATTAACACAATGAGCGAGTCACAATGAACGAGATTAAATGAAGTTACTTACTTTTGAGTAAATGGAAAAAAGTATTATCAGTATTTCAATTACGTATCACAATATCAAAATGAAAAATTCTCTTTTCAGAAATGTAAGTAAATGAAGTCATTATTAATTCGTTTATTAAAAAAAGTACCTACATGAAATTGAATGAAAGTGTGGGCGAAGGTCTGCCTGCGATGCAGGAGGTTGCGGGTTTGATTCTCACCTCGGGTCAAATGTGTGAACAATCTGCAGTCATTTGTTCAGGGTGTTTTGGTTGTTTTCTATTAGTAGTAAAAAATATCAATCAATGTATTGTATTCAAATAATTATATCAGTTATTAGTACCCATATAATACAAGCTCTGCTTAGTTTGGGGCTAGATACTGTGTGTATTTTCCAGAAATATTTATTTATTTATTTACCATACTCGGAGCTCAGCATTGTTGGGTACTGAACATAATTTATTTTATTATTCAAGTGCCGTGCCATCTATCAAAAGACAACGAAACCTCATTTTGTTCTTGGGTCACTAGAAACTTGGATCCTAAGCCTCATCTGTGGTAGTATCAAGAATGGTGTGTATAAAAGGCGTAAGATGGAGCCACCAAAACAATAACTACTAGGTTATATACTCTTTTATTTCTTTTCTGCGAATACTTCAAGTAAAAACTTTTTATATTCTTCCGTCTTGATCGAGTGTATTATCCTTGTATTCCCTTTTTCTTTTTCGCAGAAAGTGTTGGTATTCATTCCTCTCTTCTCTCCTGTAACACGAATTAAAAAGGTTTATTAAGCCCTTGACGAAAAAAATCAAAATTCTAGAATAGCTTTACCGGTTCTTCATCAAAAATAGAACGCCTACACTTCTAGAATTTGAGCTCTCAAGTTATGCACTTTACCAAAGAACAGAGCATATTTAAATTATATTTTATTTCATTCATTCTTTGCATATCATTTTGCTAATGTACAAATTAACATCTAGCCTAGTACTATTTCAGCGGCTAGGTAGCAGAAGAAAACTTCTACAGAATTCTGAAGTCCTAGTACTGATGGAGCGAATTAAACCGTTCTCCCTTAGCTCCATCTATGAATGTGTTAGTAGACTCGCCGTTCCTGGTTTCAAGTAAAATGACCCCTAGTAGGGTTCTTCCAAATGTACTATCCTAGAGCCATCTACTTGTTACAAGGTAACTTTAGGATAGCAAAAGCAAATTTCTACAAACTTATAAAACCCTAGTACTCGTAGAGCAAATTGAAGCGTTCTCTCCTAGCTCCATCTATGAAATGTGTTGTTATACTCTGCATTCCTGGTTTCATGAAGTCTGTTCTCTCAAAGTTCCTCCCACAGTTCATTCAAATGTTATCCTATAGTGCCATCTGCTTTTTACACGGAGACTTTGGGTAGCACATGAAAACTTCTATAGAGTTATGAAGCCCTAGTACTCATGAAACAAAATCAACCGTTCTCTTCTAGCTATAAAAAACAACTTAATTCCATTTTTTGGTTGGTAAATCCTACTTTTAATTCATATTTTAAAATTAACAAATTTATTTACTTATTTTAAAGATAAATATTAAAAAAATACACAAACTTTGTATATTCGTAGACAAAATTTTTGCCTACAAATATTATAAAGGCGAATAGACGCTTGGCCGAAGACATGAATCGAGCGAGCTGAAATTTTGTACCCATACCGATCTGGACCTAGAATAACGTATAAGCTACTTTTTATTCCATAAAACGCGTGTACCCAGAAACCCAGTTCTGATTCTGAATAAGGTTTTATAAAAAACTGTTCTTGATTTTGAAGAGTGAGTTATTAAACAATACTAATTGATTACTACACAATGCCCTTGACTCTAGAGAAACAAAACTCACCACAAATAACAATATTATTGTTCGAATACTTGTACTCCGAGACGAGATCTTGCCTGAGGATCAGAGCAATCATGGCTGGATCCAGAACTCCCCAATTGTCTTCTTTAGCCATTGAGACCTGTTCGAACTTGTTCATCTGTCTGATGATTTCCGTTGGTATAGCGCCTAGGACGTTACTCCGCCAATCCTTTAAAAAAAATTCAGTCGACTTGAATATAATGTGAGTTCAAGTACCCTAAGAACATGAAGAACCCATTTGGAGGTACATTATGAACGTACAGCAGCAAAATCTGATTTCAAATAAAATTTAAATCGGCTTCAACTTCGCCCACATCTGCGTGACCAAAACAACTGCGAAGCAGAAGCGTCTGTCCCCGGACGCTACGCTGCAATGGTGGTTCAACGGTGCCTTGCACACCTACGGGACCCCCACGTGTTTGACGCGCAGGTTTGGCCGAAGCTTAAGGTGACAATATTTATTTAGAGACAGGACAAAGCATCAGTTTTTCGTAGTTTGGTATGAAAAGCGCAATGTCCAAAGATGTGCCAAGCTGCCAAGCCAATTCGATAAGCACAGGTAGACAAAATACAATACATTTGTTCATCATTGGATCTTGACATGAAGCTCAGTGCATCTTGCAGTAACATGACTTATCTGTATCAATGACATTGTGATTGACCATGTATGTAATACATGGTCAATCACAATGTTACACATTAAGACTTTGCTTTCTCCCGCTAGCTTGTTGAACGGATACCGTTGACTAATTAATAATACCAAGGTTCTTGTAATTGAATATCTACATAGGTTCAGTGCCAGGTTCTCCAGACTAGTCATCTAGAGTAAGAGTAAGTAATCTAGGTTAGGTAGGTGTATAAACATAATATGTTTATACTATAGTTATAGTATAAGTAACCTCAATGAAGTATTATAGTTTCTAAAGAAACATCAGCCTTCTAAGAATTTAAAGATCCCAAAAATTTACGACTCTTATTGTGTTAGAAAACTTTTTCGATTGTTCAGGAGGTCGACTAGGCGGCGTGATTGGCAAGCATTCCCGTACAGAATGGAAGGTTGCGGGTTCAAATCCCACGTCGTAAATGATTGAGGCATATTAATTCATAGTTTTGTCCCATCAATGTCGTTTAACGATAAAAAAACACACCTTGCTGATTGTAAGGTACTGGATCACTTGTGAGAAAGGCAGCGTGGTCACTTTGTCCGGTGTAGCATGTTTCATAACTATGTGATACGCTTCGACATCCATATTTGCGTTGAACTCAGGATCTGGAGTATCAGCATCTAGAAAACATAAGAAATATTGTGTACAGAGAATAAGTATTGGGAAGCTGGTTGAAGCTAGATATATGTCAAAAAAAAGTCAAAAGTTACTAACTTCATTTCTTTATGCTTACAAAAAAGCACTTATACAACTCAAATTTTGTACATAAAAAACCACTTTATTAAATATTAATTATCAAACAAGAAACAAAATGTTATTGATTTTGTTCGCTTAAATTTTTTGTCTACTAGTGGAAGAAGGTAGGTAGGAAAAAGGTAGGATGTAGGCCTAGTAAGTTAGTAACTATTTTAAGACCTGACCCTGATTGCCGGAGCTGGTCGGTCACATAAAGTGAGATGAGACAGTTCGAATACTTTACTTAATACATATTTGTCGAAAGTTCGAAAAACAAAACGATGAAATTTTCAAGGCCACATGTAAGTATATTTTTATTTTATCTTCTTAGAGACATTCGAGACATTAAGGGTTTTTGTTATTATAGTGCCTTCCGCTCCCTGGGCATCTCTAACAAATGAAATAAGTTCCCAAAAAATTTCGATTTCGGCGGGACTTGTCCGCACCCCATTCTCAGTACGGTAGTGCTCTTTTGGGAACTTATTTCATACGATCGAGACATTTTTTGATAACTTTTCTGAACATGTTCTTGATCGTTCGTTTGTACGATCTGTAAATATTTGTTCCTGTTCCCCAGAGCAAATATAATTATGTTCATACAAAAAAAACCATGCTTAACATTGATTGATATTTCATATTGTATTTGGTAGTAATATCAGCCATCTAGTAGGTATCCATATCACAAGCTTTGCTTAGCTTAGGGCTAGATGATGCTGTATGGGTTGTCCAGCATTATAATGTGTTTCTCATTTCCATGATTTCGGGCCATATAGTGGCCCGGTCCTCAAGGAGGCATGCGCAGGCCGAAGCCAACAGCACAGAGGCCCATTATGAGTTTTAATATAAAGGCAAGGTAATCTAGCGGTCATTATCCTCGAGTGCACAATAAGACGCACCCTAAGATGATATCCGCCAGGTGTAGATTACAAAGAAAAAATGAATAAAAAACCAGGTTACTGTGATAGACAGGATGGACAGGAGGACTTGGGACGCCTGCCATAAACATAATCTTATTAAAAAGTATTGATTTTGGTCATTTGTTTCTATTGAAATTTTCATGGATAAGGTTACCCGGTTAACTTACTGTGAATATGTCCAGCAGCAACATAAAGGTGACCAATTCGTTTCAGAAAATCTGGATCAAGTGATATGGCCACGGCGACATTCGTTAATGCACCAAGCGTAACCACGGTGAGGTTCCCTGAAATAGGATTGGAATGTTTTGAGCACAATTTAAAATAAAACCGGCCAAGTGCGAGTCAGACTCGCGCACGAAGGGTTCCGTACCATTATCTATAAAAACGGCAAAAAAAACATGTCATTTTTATGAGAGCCCCCATAAAACATTTATTTTATTATGCTTTTTAGTATTTGTTGTTATAGCGGCAACAGAAATACATCAGCTGTGAAAATTTCAATTGTCTAACTATCACGGTTCGTGAGATACAGCCTGGTGACAGACGGACAGTGAAGTTTCAGTAATAGGGTCCCGTTTTACCCTTTGGGTACGGAACCCTAAAAAAGAACATTCATTCTTGGTTTAAACAGTGTGTAACATAAATGATAAACATTGAAATCTGCCACGGTAGATAAACATTGAAATCTGCCACGGTAGATTTTGATGTTTATCATATCAAAAAGCTCGGTGATTTGAGTTATAAAATTCAATACCTTTATAAGTCTTAGAAAGTTGAATAAGTGTATTCACTGCGTTTTCTTCTTTAGCCTCCACCAAGTCTGTAAAAACTTCTCCGGTGTCACCAAGTCCGTCTACCCCAAAATAGTTGGTTATAGGCAGAGTAGTTACCAATGATGCTTTGGACCCTCTGTATATTGGCACCTGAAAATTTGATACACAATATGAGTAAAGTATATGACACACAATTTAAGAAATGTAACATCATCAATCATCATTCTATATTTTTGTGTAGGATCAACGTATTTTGTAGACTTAGATTTTGCGATTGGGTGTTCACATCAATATGATGATAAATGATACTTTTTTTTTTATCCATATCAATACCAGTCGAAAGCGTCTCCAAGATGCTTGCTGCATTACCTCACGAAAAGAAGAATGGCAATGCTGATGAGCTGCACTAGATGAGGACGCTTTTGACTGGTATTTATATGGATCAGTTGAGCTACCTGTAGATTGTTTGCAACCGTCTGCAGTTAGCTCAATAGTGTCTATGTATCAGTACTAATGTATCTCTATTATTTTGTAATTTTCTTTGTTATTATTGATCCGTGCAAGATAATTCCATATATTTTTCAAATAATATCAGAAACTGTCATGTAAAAAATTCTGACTATATTTATTACTAGCAGCGCCTTGCGGTTTCACCCGCGTAGTTCCCGTTCCCGTGGGAATTCCGGGATAAAAAGTAGCCAATGTTCTATTCCAGACTATAATCTATCTCTGTGCCAAATTTCATGCAGATCCGTTCAGCCGTTCTGGCGTGATAAAGGAAAAACATCCATCCATCTATCCACCCATCTAAACTTTCACGTTTATAATATTAGTGAGATGATAAACGGGCGAGCCACCCAATTTTACGATGAACTTTACGTTGCCTTGACATTCAACTCAACCATTATCTCTTACCGCGCGGAATCAAATTCGCGGAGCCGCAACCCGAGGTCCGCAGCGCGTCCGCGACAGTTTCCCATCTGTTCCGCATCTCGTACAACGGACTACTCTTACGGCACCGCACCTACGGTACCGCGCGGTAATGTGAGAACGCTTTTAAATCTACTCACATCTTGTCTGCCTGCTATTTTTAGTATTTTTTGGTTGTTTACACAAACATTATCTTCTATTGTGTTACCGTTCCCAGTCGTGAGTGCTACTAATTCGGGCCTGTAAGGAAAAACAATACGTTTAATATTATTAGTTGATGTTTACATTGAGCTAAGTACGCACTCATACAATTAGTAACTCAGCTAATTTATTCTAGTATCTATCTATCTATATCTAATATATATAGAATCTATCTATTCAGCTAAATTAATTCAGCGATAACAATTTACCCGTGGGCACATAACCGCATAATAACGCTCTCCTACCAAGCCCTGACAGTAAATAGATACCCAAACAGTTTAATATGTGCTTATAAAGTACTAATCGTATGTTTTAGTAACCGTTCGACTTCAAATTCATGTTCTTATCAAATAACAGGCAACACATTAGTAGATTTAAATTTAGGCCTTATAAAAGGAATTTCACCAATTTTTAAAAGTGAAAGTAAGAATAATTGTAGTTCTACATACTGCCCGTGGGTTTTACTCGCGATTTTTTTTGGATGATATGTTATTTCGGGTATAGAACTCAATGTCATCCACATACATCCACAACAACATCTTCAAAATAAACTATTTAAAAAAAAACTACTAGAAATTTGTTAAATATCGTCACTTTCCATCAATTGAGATGCGAATCAAACGAAGGTCTGAAAAAAACATATAGGTACCTGTTTATTATCAGTGCCTATTTTACCCACGAATGATGGTTTATCACGGTTGTCTGGAAGAGATCGCTCTTAGCGATAAGGCCGCCCATTGTGCAACTCTATTATCTATCTTTTCCTGTATTATTTTTTCTTTTGTATTTTTTGGTGTGCAATAAAGTGTATTGTATTGTATCTAGTGTTTGATGTATTACTTTTAAAACTGCATTTAAAGACATTTTAAGCTCGATCTGTGCTAAAGTTTTAGTAGTATGATTATCATGAGGTTTCTATGGTTATTTTCAATAAGTCGCGTAAAATTAGCCTCACCCGTCGTAATTCTTTTCGTACAGCAATGCCAGGAATATGGCCATCGCATCGTCAGCTCCTGCATCATTGTCGATGACCAGTTTCCCTCTTTTTGCTCTATCGCAGTCTTTGTCACTGAAAAGAAAAACTAGTAATGAAAACATGGATTAAAAACTCGCTGCTTTATTTGCATTTATTTATATATTATCAATTATTTTTTACATTTACATTTAACTTTACAATACAAAAAGAAATCCAGAGCAAACTACGGAAAAACTCTAGTTCAAAACATCGACTCTACAATCTTAGACAAAGAATTTACAATAACTCCCACAGCGACAAAGGAAACGGCTCAAGATTTTTATGACAATATTGAAAATAACTTTAAAAAATGTTTAAGTAAAGCAACCTCTACCAAAAAAACAAAAACGTCCCAGTCAATCATTACAGACGAAATATTACAACTATATGAATTAAGACACCAGCTTAGACAGAAATCTAACAAAACCAAATATGAAAAACTACAACTCAGTAAAATATAAAGAGATATAAATAAGAAAACAAAAGAAAACTTACGAAACTACAGAACTCAGACTCTACAAGATTTTTTGGACAAAACAGGCGGTGTGAAACAAGCATACAAAAAACTGGATACAACAAAACAATTAATGACTCACCTCTGTAACTCATCTGGAACCCTAGTTACAAACAGGAGAGACATATTAAACGTAGCCACCCAGTTTTACCAACAACTTTATAGCAGCAAAGACGCAACCGTGGAGACACACATCACAAACTATGGAAAAAATACTGACCCAGCACCACCATTCCTAGAGAGCGAAATAGAACTATCCATAAAGAGACTCAAATCAGAAAAATGCCCGGGACCAGATGGAATTACTAACGATATGATAGTAGCAGGTAAAAATGTGCTGATTAAACCCCTTACCCAGTTATTTAACATTATCCTAAAAAACAACAAGATACCACATCAGTGGACTACTTCAGAGATAACACTAATTTACAAAAAAGGAGACCCAAAACAAATCTCGAACTACAGACCTATTAGCTTAGTGTCATGTGTGTATAAAGTATTTGCCTCAGTGCTGCTCCGCAGAATCTCGAACACAATCGAAGAGAACCAGCCGGTAGAGCAAGCAGGATTTAGGAAAAGCTACTCTACAGTGGACCACATACATACCATAAAACAAGTGATTGAAAGGTACGTAGAATATGACCTACCGCTTTATATATGCTTTATTGACTATTGTAAAGCTTTTGACTCTATATCTCATTCATTCATCTGGCAGTCACTCGAAAAACAAGGCATGAACCAAAATTATATTAATCTGATTAAAGAAATTTATAACAAAAGCACCGCAAAGGTAAAACTGGAGACAGCAGGCACATCATTTCGCATCGAACGAGGGGTAAAACAGCTGCTCCCGCTCTCGCCAAATATTTTTATTGCAATCCTAGAAAACATATTCAGGTCACTAGATTGGACGGGGCTAGGAGTAAAAATCGACGGAAACTACCTAACCCACCTAAGATTCGCGGACGATATTGTACTGCTCTCTGAAAACCCAAAAGAACTGCAATATATGATAGAGACTCTGACGAAACAAAGTAAAAAAGCTGGATTAGAACTTAATCAAACAAAAACTAAGGTAATGACAAATAAAGCAAAAATACCTATCGCCAGTCTGACAAACCTAGAATACGTCGATGAATATATATACCTTGGACACCTCATTGCATTTGACTATTGTACGGAAAAAGAAATAAATAGACGGATAAAATCGACCTGGAACAAATACTGGGCAATGAAAGAAATTTTCAAGAGCAATCTTCCCATCAAATTAAAAAGTAAAGCCATGGACATATGCCTAACACCCTGCCTGACCTGTGCTTGCCAAACCTGGAACACAACAAAGAAAATGCTAGAAAGACTTAGAGTATGCCAGAGAGGCATAGAAAGAAGCTTCCTAGGAATCAAACTCAGAGATAGAGTGAAAAGCGAAACAATTAGAGGGAAAACCAGAACAAAAGACGTGGTTAAAAGAATATTGGGCTTAAAATGGAAATGGGCAGGACATATTCAAAGATTAAAACCAAACAGATGGCCATACATAGTCACAAACTGGATACCACTTGACCAAAAAAGGAAAAAAGGAAGACCATTCAAAAGATGGAATGACGACGTTAGACAAGTGGCGGGAAAAATGTGGCCACGAAAAGCCAAAGACCGAAATTACTGGAGATCCTTGGAGGAGGCATATACCGCCGAAGGCGGTCCATATCACGACATCTCATGACGCAATACACTAGACATAATTAACTTTCAATGCTATATTTTTATTATTATTAAAATGAGAATGACTATTTAATTATTACTATTACTATTTTTTTTTGTTTAAAACTGTACTTATGATATGACTATGTGTGAGATATGGAATAAAGCTCTTTTTATTTTATTTTATTTATCAATTATTTTTTACATTAGATACAGTAAGTTCTTTGTTAACAAAAAAATTACCACTTAAGAATAGAAAATAAAACTGAGGGCAAAGAAATAGTTCCTATAATAACAAAGAAACAAATTAGAACTAGTATTTACAATTGAACTAACTGCAGATTGTTGCAAAAAATCTACAGCTCAACTGATCCATAGAAATAATTAATATGATCATAATCTCTTACGGTCGATATCACGTGAAACATATTTCATTTCAAGACATACGATACATTCGTGAAATAGAGAAGTGAAAAAAGTGTGCACTATGTTACTGGAGGTAAGTTTTGATTGTTATATTTTCTCGCAAACGAAGTGAAACGTACCGTTTTTTACTCGGGCTGAAATCACCCATTTTTACCCGACTACCGACAGGGGAGGGTTATATCTCGGTATTGTCATCCTCCCTCGCTTCACTCGGGAGTAAAATCAGTCTCGAAAAAATATTGTACTATATAATTTTGTATGAAAGTTACTAAGTCCAACGAGAGATATTTTGTCCTATTATTTGTATGAAACTACTAATTCCATTAAAATATTGTTTTGTTCCATTTATGTCACAAGATAAGAATTTATCAACCAAGTGAGAGTGGTCTCCATTAGTGACGTTATCTGGTACGTCACACACAATCTATTTTGAATCCAAACCATATTAGATCTTCGGTCTTGTTTTTGTATTGATAGGTAACAAATCACACCAACAATAATGGACTTTGAGATAACACGTGAATAGTACACAATTAATAACAAAGAATTATTGCTACCAAATTTTGGATATTCAATTTTGGATTACAAATTTAAAAGTAAAACGTATATTTGATCAACATAATTATCAGAAAATTCAAACCAAACGAAATCTCAGGTAAGATAATTTCCAGTGCTTAGTTTTATCAGATAACATAATTATAATTAATTTAAATAGAAGCCAATCTACGACGGTTACATAAAAGTGCAAGTAACGTACCCGTAGCAAAAACACAATAACAATAGAAAAAAGTAAACACGTCCAAACATTGTAGTGTCTTTCGAGAGAATGAGTTCGAGAGGTCTGAGTGGATTTATTCAATACGCTGACTTATATCAGCTGATTTTTGAAAAGGTAGGTATTTAGTGTTAAGTAGTATTATTATCTACAATTATAATAGTCACACCTAGTGATCTGTTTACTCGAGCTAGTTGATGAATTAGTTGTGTTGTGGGAATGCAATCCGACTGGATTTATGCTGGATTGAAGCAAATCTACGGCTGGTACACTTATCGCTACCAAGCTATCCCCACGGTTAAGTGCACGATTGTGTAGACTTATGTCTACCGGTAGGGATAGGTGCACTGTCCATTTCGGCTGGTGCATTTATCCCTACTAGATTTATTTCTACCGGTAGAGATAAACGCACTGTCCATTTCGGCTGGTGCATTTATCCCTACTAGATTTATTTCTACCGGTAGAGATAAATGCACTGTCCATTTCGGCTGGTGCATTTATCCCTACTAGATTTACTTCTACCGGTAGAGATAAATGCACTGTCCATTTCGGCTGGTGCATTTATCCCTACTAGATTTATTTCTACCGGTAGAGATAAATGCACTGTCCATTTCGGCTGGTGCATTTATCCCTACTAGATTTATTTCTACCGGTAGAGATAAATGCACTGTCCATTTCCACTCTTCCTATCTGGATTTAGAGCGGCTTAAAAAAAATTGCCAATATTTTCTTTTTATCGATATTGCCTAGTTTTTAGCTAATAGGCACCTATCGATCTAAAAAAAATAGTTATCTATTGAAAAATATTGGCTTATATTTCTGAAACGTTGCAACTTAACAACGTGTTTGCCGTCAAAATAGTCAAAAAACATATCTGTTAATTTTCAGCCGACGAAAAACAAAAAGAGTGTGTTCTCAATTCGGCTGTTTATATGTATGAAACTCGATCGGGATAAATAAAGATCCCGCGGGACTAAAAATTTTGTGGGACCACCTTGAAATAATTCTCTTTACAAAAGCGAAAGGTTTATGCCCGCGGGATCTCAATTTGTCCCGTTAATGTTCTAGGTTACCTACCCACGCATTAATTTAGTTCTGAAAATTTTCGCAATTTAGTACCTAGTAGCGAGTACGAACATTTTGTACCTAAAGAGGGTGTGAGACATAAGTGTCAGACAGTATGATCGTTTGTAAGGCCAGTTTTCCTGAAAAACATACACTAAATGAGACATACCTAGCATAACATGAACGTAAAATTTTAGGGTATTTTTGCCCAGAAATAAAGTTATTTACCGTAAAATACGCCAACATTTGCCACCAAGGATTTTTTTGGCCGAAAAACTTTAAGGTACAAAAATATTTGATTACTATGGTAACATCTGTTGACTTTGGTAGTTGTAAGTTTGTTTTTAGTACTTACATACATATATTTGCGGATCCGCATCGCTGGATCCAGCGCCTGATTCTGGATCCAGTAAGCCCAAAATTGCGCTGGATCCATCTGGATTGCTGGAGTGCTGGATTGAGCATGGCAATCCCTAGATGTGTTGTTGCCGTTGGAACGAACAGCAAAACAGTTTTATGAAATTTAATTAAATAAAAGGAAACAAAAATATAATACTTATTTTAATTCATTTACCTACCTGTTTTAGCTTTATTATTTAGGTGTATTTATCGACCTCCACTCATTTTGATCCAAATCTGGGGTGGCTTTTACGATTAAAGTAGACCCTGATCAGGACTTATGCGAGTCTACCGTAGTAGTAAAACAAAGCTCTGATCAAATCTGGTCAAATTGAAACAAGTTTAAATCCTACTCGTTTGGAGCCCCAAACGAGTGGGATTTAAACTCTTTTCAATTAGACTTTATAGACCTTTGTCGATGCGACGCGTGACCCGAGAGCTGGTGAGTATCTGGCGCAGCGCATCAGCATTGTGTGCTGTATCACACGCGGGGCAATGCAGCCAGCAGCGTCTTGGGCACGCTTCCGACTGGTATTGATATGGATCAGTTGAGCTACTTGTAGATTGCTTACAACAGTCAGCAGTTAGCTCAATTGTTTCAATTGTAATAAAAAATACTAGTTTTAATTTAAATTCTATAATTTATTGTAAGTTTTGTTTTTGTTATTAAAGTATTCTTTTACCTACATTCTTTGCAGACCTTTATTATTTTTTTATTAATTTATTAAAATTATAGTCAGGTTATTATTATAGTAAGGTAGAAATACCCAACTTTTAGTGTACCTAGTAATATGTAAGCTGAAAAGTCGAAGTGGTTCAAGAAAAGGGTTCTCGGTGGCGGCCGTCTGCTTGACTTGGCAGGGCCAGTACCGTGGCCCCTGATATTATATTACCGGCTGACATTACAATCAACCAAATCAAGTCATGCAAATAATTATAAAAACAACACCATTATGTACATACATACAAATATTTATAACAACCCGAATCATGGTGAATGAAGTGACGTAACAATTTTTTTTGTCTTATACTGTTCTAATTCATAAAACACTAGCTGACCCAGCCCAATTCGTTCCACCGTATAATCAGAGATGGCGTTGCAAAACAAAAATTTATGAAAAAACAAGATAAGTGATAAAATAGATTCTAGATTCAAGTGTAAATCTTATGTTATTATTATTTTATTCGTTATTGTAATTTTCTATGAAAAAACTTTTTGTTTGTATTTGTTTTTTTTTTATTAATTATTCTGCCATTTTGTGATAAAGAGAATGGTTCCTACCACATCATAAAAGTTTTGACTTTGTTTTATAGACAAATAAAAGTAGTTTTAAAGTTACTTACGATGTTGACATGACCGTTCAAACACGAACCAAAACAGAAAGCGCTCAATAGCACACAGACCGAATTGTACACAACACAACACAAAACGAAAATGGAATGACCTCGGTAACTTTACGTCTGGCGTAGTAGTGAGTCAGCGAATGTTGTGTTGTCAGTGTTGTGCGACTTGTACGTTAGGTTAGGACGGGTAGACAGCACTAAATATATCCGCAAAGGCCAGGCACTGTTGTCGGTAAGATAAGGTTCAATATCAACCACATATTTCTGGAGGACTGAGTATGCCGAATACCACTACCTATAGTCTTTGTTAATTTATCACATAGAGTAGGGATCAAACTGCGATTAATGAGTGTCTATGGATTTGTATCTGTTAGTAGTAGTATATACAATATTATAGCAACGCAACATTACGCTGCTCTTTCGGATCGTCGGCATCGTCATGTAAAAATAAAGAATGCCATTCAATAAAAAAAATTGTCAAGCTTTCACAAAGTTTAGATTTTAAGGTTATAACCTTGACAATTTTTTTTTAGATTTTAGATTTTAAGGTTATAACCTTAAAATCTAAACTTTGTGAAAGCTTGACAATTTTTTTTATTGAGGTCAGTAGATAAAATAGGTTGTGCTAATCCAAGCTAAAACTTCTTTTTTAAATTATCAATAAGGTGGCTGCCATAGAGTTACTATAGCTATATAAACTCTATGGTGGCTGCGAACCTCTAAGCTTCGATACGAACTTACTTTCCGATTCATTTGGAAAGTAAGTTGGTACCTTTATTGCATTGAAATTTTCCTAGCCCTTATCGGTGCAAGGAAATATTGATAAAATGTTGATACGTACCTGATATCAAAATCTTCATCCAACTCGTATATCAGCCAAACAATAGCCGACACTGTGGCTACAGCTGCAATTGTAATAGCTCCAGTATAAAGCGCTTTTTTCCACATTCTTGAAGATAACTAACATCTGAATAATGTCAACTTTTGAGACAATTTTGATGAAATTTAAAACCACCGAGACCACCTTCAAGCATTTGGTGAGATTGTAATTGGAGGGTTTGAGATTTGACCCGTTTTTAAAATTGGGTTACATAAACCGTATTCAATAAATACTTATGTACCTACTCTTAACTCACGTCTAAGAGATAAGTAACCATTTAGAGGCTATCTTGATAGTTCAAAAGCAACGTTAGATAAAACTGGAAGACCGCTATTTGGATTTAATTTATTGAACACAAGAACACAACACAGCAATAGAATGTTCCAAAGACTACCGATTCAATTAAACCATTGACGTGTTCCTAGTCTGAGAGCCGACAGAATATTTACCCAAGGTATCACGACATACTTACATACATAAAATATGTTTTATGATGATAAAGTTGGCGATCACATTGCCCTGTAAGCAGATCCTTAGGTTTGTTGCTTGCCATTCTCATCATGATTATAAGTAATGTGATGAGCAAGACTTGATCTTTAAACAAGGATTCTTCGGAACACCATAATGTAACCTATATGGCGTTCCGAAGGATCCTTGTGAAAGGTCTTGCCAATCTCATTGCTATCCTATCTGCTTTTCAATATTTTTATTGACTTGAAAAATGAATAAGTTTTACATCTTTCGTGACTTTTATTATGAATCAAGCAGGTATCTTACCTGCTGTGTGCATTTTTGATTCTACATCCTTTTAAGCCTTATGAAGATTAGAAATAAAAAAGTGCTATTGATCGTTCTAATTAATTTCATTACCTACATAAAAAAGGTGAAGTGTGTTGATATGCATGTTATAATACATAATTAAAGGACGCTCTTGCTTGATCTAAGAACAGTACACGAGACAAACTCATAAAACTGTCGCTTGTAATATAAATTAATAAAGCATATGATAAGATGCTGATATAATATGTAATTCAACAAATACTGTCATATTACGTTTTATCAGTTCATTTTCATCAGGTTTTTTGCGATCTATTACCAACCCTACCAACACCACCTATATGGGTTATATTTTAGAAAAACTGATAGAAAAGCAAAGATCTAATAGAAAAGTAAGGGTTTTCTTCGAGTGAAACGGTGCAATGTAATGCAAACCAAACGTCACTGGGTATTACGATAGAAGTAATGGTATGAGAGCTTTTCAAAGTAACCTATTAAAAAATGAAAGTGAATGTAAGGTTGGGGTTCATGATGCCATAGACTAGGATAGTTGGCGCTGTATGAAAGATAAGGGTCAAAAATCTGCACTCATCTACCTAGTCGATACGGTGGAAACAGAAAATTATTTCGTTGTTTATTTTAGGACACTTGACATTGACCCTTGACTTTTGGGCAGCGCCATCTAGTGTCAAAATGAAATTGTTTTTTTAAAGATGCATTGAAAAGCAACAGAAAAGTACTAGCAGCGCCTCGCGGTTTCACCCGCGTAGTTCCCGTTCACGTGGGACTTCCAGGATAAAAAGCTTTAGTAGTAGCTTATGTGCTTTTCCAGACTATACCTAATCTAAATTTGTCACAAAGAGTGACAAATTTGATACCGATCCGTTCAGCCGTTCTGGCGTGATTGGGTAACAAACATCCATCCATCCATCCAAACTTACACATTTATAATTCACAATTCAATTAATGCACAATTCTTTCTATCCCAAGGTTGCCTGGAAGAGATCGCTTCTAAGCGATAAGGCCGCCCATTGTACTTATCTTATGTGATGTCTCTTTGTTCTGTTATTTTCTCGTGTACAATAAAGAATTTTTGTATTGTATTGTATTATAATAGTAGTGGGATTAGTGGAATGTGTATAGGTATAATGTCTGTGCCAAAGTCCGTGTCGTTCAGTTCAAACAATCTTATCTCAACGAGTAAGTGAGCTGACGGATCGTAAAATCTGTAGGTACTTAGGTACCTATTCTTCGTTCTGCAACTCACACCACTTTTACTTTGGGCAGGGAAAATAGAGGTATTAATTTTAACTTATTTTGGATAAATTTTGTAAGGGCTCAGCAAAGCACATAATAACAATACTAGCATTCATCATCATCAACCTAAGTAAATTTTTCTGACTGAGGCCTCCCCTAAGACGTCGTGAGTAATATTACCCAATTTTAATTACACTGCCACCTAGTGAATCTAACTTGTACTATGCTATACTACCAGCTTCACTACCATAGTCTCGCTCTCAGCTTTAATAACGTTCCCTAGTAGTTCTTCTATCATTCAATAGATGGCGTTCTTTTGAAAAATAAAACAATAGTACAAAATACTTGCGGCTTTATTTCATATACAAAACCTTGTTTTTCACAGCTTCTTAGATTTCCATTTCCGTAAATGGTTGAAAGTCAGACTGAAAATGAATGAAGAGTCAATGAGTTCGATACTGACGAGTTACCCTATTGAACAAGGTGAAATAAGTACCGCCAAAACTGGCAGCATTGCCCATTGGGTATTATATTGCTCAGTGAGGTTTTATTGATGCCAGGAAAAATTGTATCGCAAAAAAGTATTTTTTCATTTTCATAGAAAAATACGGCAGTGAATTTAATCTTTGCGATTTTTTTACACTGTTCGGATATTTCATTTTGAAGCATCCGCTGTCTGCAAGGGGGCTCTATCTCATGTACCTTATAAGGTACAAATTTGTCATTTCAGTTTGTTATTTGATTAACTTAATAACTGGTGATCGTCACTATGAATAAGTTGATGAATGAAGGCAAAGTTGTCAATTGTGTTACTGATTTATGCCCGCGGCCTCTCACGCGTTATATGAAATAACAAGTAGCCTAGGTTATGTTATTCCAGGCCCAGATCTTTATAATGTGCAAAATTTCACCCCGCTCCATTTCGTAGTTTTTGCGTTTTTTCACTTTGGCCAAACATTTTCACAACGGCTAAACTAACAAACTTTAGCTTTTATAATACCAGTACAATATATTTATAAAGTAATACATATTCTTTGACTTATTTTATGACAAATGTTATGTAAAAAAAGCTGGTAAAGATGCAAGGTTTGATGGTATGTACCTACCTACCTAGAAGGTACATTAGTGGCCAAAATTGCCTAAATGTTGGTCACTTTATTCAAATACTAGCAGCGCCTCGCGGTTTCACCCGCGTAGTTCCCGTTCCCGTAGGAATTTCGGGATAAAAAGTAGCCTATGTCCTATTCCAGACTATAATCTATCTCTGTGCCAAATTTCATCCAGATCCGTTCAGCCGTTCTGGCGTGATAAAGGAACACACATCCATCCATCTATCTATCCATCCATCTAAACTTTCACGTTTATAATATTAGTGATTAGTGATTAGTGATGATGATAGTGAGATTGTATGAAGTATAAATTTACAGCACAATCAAGTTCAAACCAGCAGATACCTACTTTAAGGAACTCGTATCATGTCGAGATACTGTTAATATTCGAATAGTAAAACCGTTTTCCTTGTTCCAACTCCAAAATGTCTTAAAAATCATTGTCCATTACTAGTTTTTTTTATCTGCACTTTTCATGTCACTGCTGGGTAACGTCCTCCCTTTAATCCTTCAGATATCACGTTTTGAGCCACCCCCGCCCAATCATCCGAGAATTTGCTTGATCCTCCCTCATACATAAAAAACAATGAATACCTACCTGATGGAAATACCACCATTTCTTTTCATCTTCAAAATCTTTAGCATTTGCAGGCAAATGCTCTTCATGATCTGGTGCATCCGAATTGAATTTTATGTGGTTGAAAGCGTTCTGTGAATAAATACGGCCTATTTATAAAAAAACCACGTTCATGACATTGTAATTTATTTATTCATACTATTGATTCACAAGGAACATTTTGTCAGGTTAAACAGACATAATTATAACGTGTTTTTTTTCTCTTGAATATTAGCGGATTCCAGGCGGATTCATATTTTCCTTGATCCTTGATGATGTATTTCTTGACGATGTATATATTTACAGATCATAAAAAATGGCGATGCAACAAGCAAACGGCCGGGAATACTAACCAAGAATTTAGTCATTTTGTACCTGAAACAAAATACTGATTTTAAAAACTGACCTTGGAATCCCAGAACCATTTGGTCTTCATACTAACGTTCTTTGCAGACTCGGTGGTTCCGATGAATAGCTCATCATCTTCGTACTCTTCGTCATGACCGTTAAAGCCATATCCCAGTTCAACTTCTGGCTCCGGTAATGGTGGCTTCAGGAAGACTATGTCTGCTTGTCTTCTAGGCCGCTTCACTTCTTTCAACTTTTGAAGCATTAGCTTTACGAAACTCAGTGTTTCCTGTATGTAAGGCCACATAATTTTGTATTGGTAATAGAGGGAAATTCTAAGCTCATTCACGTTGAAAATTTTGTTTCAAAAATAAAATGGTTGTTGTTGAAGACACCCCTGTGGGGTCCAATTGTGCATTCATCATCATCAGCCTATATTAGTCCACCGCTGGACATAGTTGTTGCATAAAATTATGCATTAATTTTATGCAAATTAAACGTAAAAGCAGGTATTTCAATAGCTCCTACGGTGAAAAACGAAGTACCTAGGTAATAGTAGTAACCCAAGAGGCCAAATAGGGATTTACTCGATCGTCGTGGGGATTGTGAATGCTAGATGCTAAAAAGAAAAGACGTTTATATGATGTATCCCTTTCACAGGTGGGGGGAGCGTGTATAGATTTTCAAAAATGTAAAAAAAACAGTACCAAAGGAAATAATCGATCGAGTCAGATATTAATAATGTATGTGCCCAACGTGTTTCTTATACCGGAAAAATATTAATCGGCCGGTTTTTTTTATTCGAGCGCATCAGACAGATCGGATGTTATGTGAACCCTACAAATTAATATTTTCAATGTTCATCGTCAGTAAAATTATCTTCATATTCGACTTTCGGTTCGATTTGGTTGTTTTCATCGACGTCTTGTTGTACCATGGGAAATACATAGTTCTCAGCGACTGCATGTATCACACTTTATTAATGATTTTGGCTACTTCAGCTTATGCAAATCGGCAGATTATATACTTTCCGTGAAACGTAACTAACTTAAGATCACGTAGCTTAGTTGGAAAAAGAGCAACCCTGCGCTGAAGGGGAAGGTGCGGGTTCGAATCCCGTCTAACTTACTTCAAAATAAAAAAAAATAACCCTGCTCGAGAATGTCCAGATCACTTTTATTGCAACTTTGTGACTCTCCCATTTCCTTATGTCATGCTCAAATTGTCAAATTATTGAAATGCACACTCTTCTGCATCTAAACAACTTACTTACCTTACCTTAATCTGACGCGCTCGAGTTTTTCTAACGATCGTTTTTTTATACTAATCTGATCGACTGCCTTAATAAATAATAATAATAAAATCATTTATTTCAGGTTATTACGGGAACCCATAGGTTATTTAAATAAATTAAAATTAAAATGCGTACCTACCTACTTACGGTTCCCACTCTGGTGCACAGAGAGCCAGAACCTGTACATAAGGCTGCAGATGTTGAAAGAGCCTTAGACTTTCGACCCTATAAAAAGGGCTCAGGTATGGTGGGAGTAGAATGGTGGAGGTTGCTCCCCTTATGTTATTCTGCCGCGCTCGAGTAAATCCCAAAATCCCCGCTTGGGCTCCCCGACTTACCGGACTTTTGTAGAGTCTGCTTTCAAGCAAACTTGGTGGCTTCTCTTCCAGTTGTCCGTTACTTTGGTGGCCGTAGATGTGCTCCTTTATTTGTAATTTTTCAGATTCCCACTGTTCAAAAGAAATTCAAACGTTTTTGAATGACGTCGATCATTACGTCGTATAGAAATTATAGATTAATAGTGTCAGCCCGCAGCTTCGCACGCGCTGTTTCTATAGAAACCAAATTTATGAAAGAAAAAACGTTGAGAGATATTTATTTATTAAGGAAAGAACGCTAACAGTGTATACCTACATAGCGCATTCTTATAGATAGGTAGTTTCTAATATACGCTTATAACAGGCGGACACAACATTTAATATCCCATGGGAATTATTTTATGAGAAAAACATATTATTATGTTTGATTCCAGGCTTAGAGCTACATCTGTGCAAAATTTGAGGCTGATCGTTTCGGTCGTTATGGCGGCGTGACGAAAAAAACATCCATCCAAACTTTCGCATTTATAATACAAGTATGAAGAAAAATACAAAAGCAACTTAACAGACTGATCAAAACATCCCTGAAAAGAACAGTGATTTGATCGATTTGAAAAAAACAGGGGTGACTCCTTCCTTGCCGGAATGACCACCTTTTGACTAAGTACACTAATTTTGCGGCACCTTGTATTTTTTTACACTAGATTTTGAAATGTTTGGTACCAAACTAAAATCACCTCATTTTCCTCACTGGCTGAACTTTTTTGTTGGTGATTGTTTACCACATTCACGTCTCTCCTGGAATAAAGTATAGTTTTTTATCGAATGAATCATCATCGATATATTAGCCCACCAACGTCCACGACTGGACATAGACCTTTTTTATAATACGACGCCACAGATGGCGGTCCCGAGCCACCTCCATCTATCGGCTCCCGATTAAATGAAATTGTATTACATCAATTTTTAAAATAAATTTATATTAGTTTATTAATACATATAGTTCTTACTTTCTCGGCAGCTGTAAAATGAAGATGCATTAATTTGATAAGATTTATAGCTGCCAACAACATAAAATTCACAAATTTGAGCGTAGGTATATATAATGTGTATTGTAAATTTGCTTTTTACTCAAGATGGAATTAAAAACATTTGTTCTTTTAAGACGTACCTACCAGCCTTTTGCTCTAAAAAAACTTACTGACAAATGAGTGCCTTCTTTGTGATAAGGGTGGGACGGCAACCAAGCCGCAGACCTGTTTCATGAAATAGAAAACTTAAGATAAATACGAAAGAAGTTTCAGCATTGAAATTAATAAAATCGGCTAAGACTCGCGCACGAAGAGTTTCGTACCATTATTTATTAAAAACGGCAAAAAAAAAACACGTTTGTTGTATGGGAGCCCCCTTAAATATTTATTTTATTTTTTATTTGTTGATCGGCTAAAGAAATACAATCATCTGTGAAAATTTCACTCCGGAACCGTGGTCCCACAATTTCAACTATCTAACTATCACAGTTCACGAGATACGGCCTGGTGACGAGCGGACAGACAGACGGACAGCGGAGTCTTAGTAATAGGGTCCCGTTTTACCCTTCGGGTACGGAACCATAAAAATGATTGAAACTAAACACCTAAAAATTATTGAAACTTGAAAATACTAAGCACTATACCTAAACGTACCCGAAATGTGGTTCATTCTGTTTAGCCACCAAGACATCCTCTTCCGAACCCTTGAAATAAATAACAAAATTATCACAAAGCTTTATTTATTGCATTCGTAAATAAACTATTTTCAAAACTATGTCTTAAATTACAATATGATGTACTTAATTACATGTATAAATTAACTAGCAGCGCCTCGCGGTTTCACCCGCGTAGTTCCCGTTCCCGTAGGAATTTCGGGATAAAAAGTAGCCTATGTCCTATTCCAGACTATAATCTATCGCTGTGCCAAATTTCATCCAGATCCGTTTTGCCGTTCTGGCGTGATAAAGGAACAAACATCCATCCATCTATCTATCCATCCATCTAAACTTTCACGTTTATAATATTAGTGTGAGATTAGTGAGATAGTGAGATTAATTTAATATGAATTTATGTTTATTGACATGTAACCTTACTATTGTTACCAAATCAAGAACTTGAACTTAAACCAAAAGCTAACGTTTTACTTTACAAAGTAAAACGTTTACAAAAATACTCACACGTATTTATAAAAAAAGTTGAATGAATTACATACCTACGAATTATTTTGATATAAATCAAAATATTTAAACTAAAAAACTACATAATAAAACACTGTTTTAACCGGATTGATCGCGTATATTTTATATTTTGTTTATAACCTGACGTTTCGGAGGCTTTTCAGCTTGCATGCCTTTGACCATGGAAGCTGAAAAGCCTCCGAAACGTCAGGTTATAAACAAAATATACGCGATCAATCCGGTTAAAACAGTGTTTTATTATGAGTTCTCGCGAAAATAACCTTAGAATATACTAAAAAACTACAAAAAGAACTGCTGAACAGAAGTTGTTCCCTTCGGTGTACAGAATCACACCTTAGTACATTACGTACGAATATAAACTTACCATAGCACGTCCTGGGATGATCTACGAGTCAAAATGAAACCAATAAAGTCATATTCGTGGAAAATTACAGAGGAGGATTATATGAATTGAATCATAGTTTTTCTATCTGGCTAGTTGTGATCATACATTACCTCCATAAAATCGGAAGGTGATCTGCGGAACCCACTATAGGCCAGCCTTTGATTTGTCCCATCCCATCTGCAAATATTATTATGCATAAAAAAATGGCTACCTATTATTATGACAGCATTTTACCGTTCAGGAATTAATTTAATATCTATTTAGTATATGCACTACTATAAATATGATATTATGTATGAAGTTCCCTAAATTTTTGACAGTTCAATGAATGAAGACTAAAATAACAGAATTAAGTTTTTCATTAGACACAATTTGGAACTTTGGACTAGAGATGCGAATTTATTAACTCGAAAAATATAGGGACTCACGAAAGTTTTGATTATAACGAATATTAAACTAGGTGATTTTTGCATGAAAAAGTAATGAAAACAGTATAGGTACAAATTATAGTTAACCACTGTAACTCAATCTGTCTTAATTTTTATCAAGGATAACCGTGTTTAATGCCGTAAGCTGAATCAAGTAGCAAATAAAACAACAGATATTACCTAACTGAACTGATAAATATTATGATAATCTATTGAATATCTGATTTGAAAAAAACATTTAGACTCCTGATAAAAGACTGTAAAATACTACAAAATGAAGAACACCAATAACAAAATCTATTACTAGAGTAGTCTACGTATTCTGAGAAAGAAGCAATAATTGATATTAACAACCCCGTGCCTCGGAAAGCACGCTATGCCGTTCGTCCTGCGCCTGACTTCTCCTCGGTCGTTTCGGTCTGCCGTCCTACCGGATTATGAGAGCCAAAGATAGAGAGTGCACTTGTGTTTGCGCCCACACTTGTACTATCTTGAACAATAATACTAATGTCCTGCGCACATGGCGTCTAAGAAATACCTGATGCCCAAAATATTGTTGGTGTTGCCATAAACCCCAGATCCACCCTCCATCTCTCTGTGTGGGAACTTTATAGCAGACTTCAGCATGCCCAGCGTTGGTCTGAGTAGCGTGTGAGCTGGTAGGATAGGCTCTGCTTCTGGCAAGTGGTTGGGGTAGCGAGGGGCTCCGAGGATTGCCGAGGTTTCATCTACTCCGTACATCCTCTGGAATAAAATGGGAAGAGAATTTTTCACCAAAAAAGTCAAAGACAAAAAATCGTTTTCCAGTGTAGCTATAGAAAAACATCCTTAAGAGGAAAACGACCTGAGACTATCTATAATTTTTTGGGACATGATTGTCATCCCGTGCTCAGCTTTATTTTAAATCTGTGTATACAGTACGCGAGAAAAGGGGCACTTTACACAAAAAAAAATTGCCTATCGATCCTGTTTCTTATGAGTACTAATAAAAAAATGTATCGTACTGAGGTTGTAGTACTAAAAAGTCAGAAACCGCAAAAAAGCTTTTCCATACTCGTTAGGAAAGGGCAAAAAACTGTGGCTGTAATTTTTCACAATTTTTAACAATAAAAATTTGACTGGCCGCTGAAACTGAAATTTTTCTAAAAAGACATCAATAACAAAACGACTTTTTAAAAAATATTTTGTTAAATACATAAATTAACCCACTAAAGCGACCGTGCATAAATTAAATCGCTAAATGTCTGATTCAGTAAGGCCGTTCAAAATTATATACCCACGTCTGTATCTACGTTACTATTACTATTGTTTAGACCTATTATTAACAAGTAGCTCGAAATGAAAAGCTAAAACCAGCGTATTTTGTAAAGATTGCAAGAAAATTTAGTTTTATACAAAAACAATGTCATACTTACCCTGAATCTCCCCAGGCCTGCATTTTCTCGCCGTCTTTGCTGCAAAAGAAAACCTTATAATGTGTTTTTTATCCAAAGCTGAAAAACTAAATTTCCTGTTTTATCTTATAATTGGCACTTACAGCTATGTGTTCCAGTTGTTCTTGTATGCTAACTCCATGGCATAACAGGATAGTCTGAAAATGTGGTATTTCTTATGCATTGGGATTACGTACTTCAAAGTTTATATAAATACAATGTAGGTAATAACGCACTCATAAGACAATGTTTGCCAAGGGTTAGGTTCGACAGATAGTAGGTACTCTGAAAAGGCTGTATTATAAAATTATTTTTTCATTTATCCAGCAGCGAGGGATTTTTTTGGTTGCTTCACATGACATGTTAGAGCAGGTAATACTTTTTTTAGGGCTCTACCGCCTCTTGTTGGCAAAAAATTTGTGTATGAACCATGTTGTTTTTTTTTAATGTTTGCAATTCATTATCTGTAATTGTTGTGCTTTTTACAGCTTTTAATTAACAACAGGTCGCAATTTAATTGCAAAATATTATACATTTAAAAAATATGAAAAAACACGTTCTACATGTAATTTTTAGTGGCAAATGTTTCTCCATTGACACCTAAAATCCCTGTGACTTCGGAACTACCAAATTTAATAATAAAATCAATTAATGTTCTTGTTAAAAATCACAATAAAATTCAAATAAACTCACACTCAACAGTACGACTACTCTTAGCGTCATACCCATAACGAATCCATGGAGGAACATCGAGCAATCGCGATAAAATACCACAAATTAATTACCGCTGGGACAAATCCAGCGTGAAATTACTTCACTTGACTGCTAACGATATCCCAACTTCGCCATTTAATTCTTTGGTGAACGATCGCTGTTATTAATTTTACAAGTGATTGACGATTTCTGTAATTAATGATCTAAGTAATTCTTTGATATAGTAAGTAGGTCCATTATAATCACATTTTTATGTTATACGTTTACATCTCAGCCCAGCCTTGACGAGCCTTGGCTTGTTATTATCATCATCAGCCTATGATAGTCTGAAGCTGGATATAGGCCTCCCCTTGATTGAGCATGAGCGCCATAGCACCCTGTCTTCAGCTTGGACGCATCCAGCATCTGCCTGCAGTTTTTCGCAGGACATCGTCCCACCTTGCCGAAGAGCGTCCTACACCACGTTTCGTCGTGGTCTCAACCTCGTGGTTGAGACGTCTTGTTTTGACAGATTTGAAAGCCTGTACAAGCTAAGGCCACGACCACAAGGACGACCTTGTGGTCGTGCCTTAGTTTGTACCGGCTTTCAAATCTGTCAAAACAAGACGTTCTTTACAAAAAATTGTTATCGACATATATACAACGTTCTACACAAAAAATGATTCACGACTAGATACAATTTGGGTCTCTTCAATACAAGAGAGGATAGGTGTCTTCTAGGCCATTGTGATACATAATCAGCCACATCGGCACTAATACCAACAGATGAGATTGCGATCAAACTGAGGTCTGTTCCATTTTCTTCTCATTTCAACGTTGATTCTATCAGCTTAAGGACAGACCAAAACATTTAAGTTTTGAAAAATGTTCATCGGTGTAACGCAATTGCAATTCAATTCGCAATTTATGTACTTACCCAATAGAAATTATACAGCACCCTGTATAATATCTATAAGATAAAGGATTTACCACCCTAAGACCCTAAGACTTTTACTGGGACTGGAGACTTACAATCTTTTATTTTCTGAACAGTTAAGATGCCTCCAAGGATTGGCCACTCTTTACGTTACAACCTGTATTAAAATCAATTGATGTTCTCTCTTTTAATCTCACTAAAACTCGAGAACGGTTAGACCGATTTGAATATTTTTGGTTATTTTATTTGCTCTAATATATGGACAGATTAAAAGAAACAATATAGAGGAAAAATATCGGTGATACGAGATTTATGGAGTTATCGAGTACCTATGTGATAATATTATATGATAGTAAAATTACTATTAAAATGACCTTTTCAGCTTGGGAAAAGCAAAATCCAAAAGCATCACATTTTCTGTTCCAAAAGCTGACCAAATTGAATTTAGCTGGTAGATGTTGAAGGCTTGCATCCGAAGGTTAGAAAACCGGAAGTTGGTCGTGCGGTATTCGCTGTCACCTGCAACCCTGCCTTTTAACGTTAAGCTGGGTCCTCACCGGGAGCATTCATCTCATCATTATCATCATCAGCCTATAATCATTCACTGCTAAACATAGTCCTCTATGTACACTAAGCACCCTGTACGCCAGTTTGAATTTAACGCAATAAGTATATTTAAGCATTATGTTATTTGAGCATTATATTATTTGAGCATTTTGGAATCGTCGTCTCAGTGGTGTTTCGTGGTGGATAACTACTGAAAAACCTGATATCTGAAATTCACAATCAAGTTTTATTTATATATATATATAACATAAATTAATACAATTATTATTATTTGGCAATTGTTTCAATTGTAAATACTAGTTTTAATTTAATTCTTTTGTTTGATTGTAATTTTCTTTGTTAATAAAGATTATTAAACACAATAAATAGCTTATTTTCCAGGCCACATATTAAGCATTACCAAACTTTCAAAAATTGTATTTTTGGGTAAGTGGGGCACGTATAGTACGGGCAAGCATCAAAGGTAATTCGGGTGTAGTCGTGTGCACGCGTCTACATTATCGCTGATATTCACCGGAGAACAGCGAGCGAGAGCCCGCCTGCAACAAAGGAGGTTGCGGGTTCGATTCCCGACTTGGAACAAATGTTTGTATGATCTGCAGATATTTGTTCTGGGTATTTTATATATATGATATTTTCTATATATTGATGTTGTTTAATGTCTTAATACATTATCATATATCAGTATCTAGAACCGATAACACAAACTCTGTTTTGCTTGTGGATAGATAATGCTGTGTGAATTGTCGAGCATTATTTATTTATTATTTTAATTAATGATGTAGCAGCAATTAACATTTTACTACTCCACGTCCATCTTGATGGCTTGTCGCTCAATAAATGATCACGGACGATAGTGTGGATGCTTGCACGATTATATTGACGATTTCTTTGCCGATCACCGGCGTTGCAATCGTCACGATCACCGGTGAGGGTGGAGCGGTGCCATTTTGTACGTTTGCTCCTGGCGACGGACCACCTTTAGGTAATCAGGTTTAGGATTTTGTTAAGGATTGTGGAAACGTGTATTGTTGTTAAAGAAGGTTACGTTTCTTTTCAATAGAATGTTAAAGTTTCGAATCTTTTAGTAGTTTTGTGTGCCATATACAATAGCATAGAAGGATTCTTTGACTACAGTCTCCCAATGAATAGCGTGGAAAGCAATCCATATAAAAAATGACCTACATTGTATAATTTAATACTGCTGGATGCTCTTTTGTTTGTCGTCGGATCTCTAAAGCTACAGCCCCACTGTGGCGCAATTTGTGCACGCTGTGCTCGTTGCTGTACGCTGTGGCTTCAGCCGCTGGCCCACTGCCACAACAAAAGCTCTATGTCAGGCGCTCGGGGTATTGGAAATATCTATAACACTACTAATGCACATTCAATATACAAATTGACTTCATCATGATAGGCCTTTTTGCAACTCACGTAAGATGATTTAAGTGACTTATAGACATGAAATTAAAAGTAATCTTTAAAATATCCTTGCATATAAATTTTAGGAAACTCAAAGTACGTTGAGTTGGTTGCTTATAACTAACGTGTCACTCGCAGAATTTTAACGTTTATTCCTCAGAATGTCACATAAGCAGTTTTGCCAGTGCATGTTATAGCAAATGAAACAAGGTTTTTTGTTATAGTGCTTACCCGCACTTTGGGTATTTCTAAGAAATGAAATAAGTTCCCAAAAACAGGTTTGGGATTTTTGGTCTTTGAGCTGGTTTGGTTAAACTGTAATGTTACCCCTGTAGGTGGAGTCACCGGCGCTATAGTCCGTAAGAGGTCCCACAGATTTTCGGTTGAACCGACTAGGGTTTTGTGGCTTAGTTGGTTAGAGCACACCCCTGAGGGTGGGGCGCGGGTTCGAGTCCCGCCGAAATCGAAATTTTTTGGGGACTTATTTCATTTCTTAAATAAAACAAGATCAGAATGTTGCGTTGCACAAACTTTATACATGGTAACTTCAAGTTTGTTCACTTTTAAAGTTTATTGCCATTAGTAATTTACTTTCGTTGTTTTCTTTGTATTTATTCCAGCCATTGCTATTAGGTCATTGGTTTGTAGTCGTCCTGAAATCAGATGGAACAACTTTAGTATGAAATAATAAGTAGGTTAAAACTTGACGGACACCTGAAAAGCACTGCTGCAATACAATACAAAATTTTTACTAGTAACATTTAGATGTATTTTATACTATCGGTCCGCCCCGGCTTCGCACCGGTAGATTTTACGCCCATGTTCATCAGAGAAAATGTAGGATTCGCATGGTGAAAGAATTTTTCAAATCGGTCCAGTAGTTTCGGAGTCTATTCAAACAAACAGACAAATCTTTCCTGTTTATAATATTGACGGCATCAGGTGACAGACAGCTCGCGGACCACTCGTTTAAAGGTAGGCCATCTTGTCACTGTAAAATGTATCTAAAGTTAACGAGCTTAGGCCTACATTTTAATGCACATTTTTTAAAACAATCTATAACCTAGTACTTATATTTTTTGACTGTTTGGGTTAGACTTGTTACGCTCATAGATCGCAAGGAAAATACTTAGATTCGGTGCAAGTACCGAGTGAAATGTTATTCCGCCTTTTTATTTTTCTGAAAGCACTAATTGACGGAATTTCTACGACAAAGCTATGTTGGTAGTAGTAGTCTATCTGCTTATTTTTATGACATCAATGCCGAAAACGTGACTGCCGCTGTTATGTCAAAATGCAATAAGCCACTCAAAATCTAAAACTATCATCGAGTTTGTAAGAAACGATTGGATCTTTGTCATACTACGATAAGTAGTTCCTCTCGATCCGGTAGGGACGCTACATGGCGCTAAATGTATAGGAATTACTCGAAATCGATGGAAGTATTCGTAACATAATAGTACAACCCGTACTAAAGACTCTGACCTCCACTATGATCTCCATCGTGGTGAGCAAAACAGCAGTGTTAGAAACTTCAACAATCAATAAATGTAATCTCTTTCCTTGCGGCGACCGGTTTAATTACCTGATTAAAATACCACCATTTTCTTCCCAGAAACAGATCAAATCCAGACGGTCCATAGTTTTTGAATTCTGGTCCATATGGATTTATGTTCATGTGGTCACCATCCATCTGCAAAATACATTGATTAATTTTATTTTTCGACTTCAATAGAAAAGGAGGAGCTTCTTATGTTCTTAATTTTTATATTTTCACATTTCAGCACAAGACTTGGCGAAGAAGCGGCCACACAGACATCGTACTAGGACATGTTCAGTACCTAGGTCTAAAGTCCGGACGCAAATGGAATTTCGTACAATGACCTCTTTGCCTACTGACAGTGGTCGCAAACAATTTTGCATTATCGCAGGCGCAGGACCTCCGCTCCAGTATCATGGGCCACTGGATGATGATGCTGAAACCAGTATCATCGCTGGTGGCTCAATGATCTGTTAATTTTAATTTTATTTGATTTTCGATTTTAATTGTTAACTTTATTTGATTTTAAATTTTAATTTTATTTTATTAATTGTGTGTAATTTAATGTAATTTTTATTTAATTAATTTTGAAATCGTGTACCTACCTATGGATCTGTCGGCCTGAAATAAATGATTTTTTTTTTTTTTTATTTTATTTATTATCGACATGTTTTGTAAGAAATATTTGAAAGAGAAAAAAATATTTACTGGCTTATTAAATACAGTTACGTTTAAAAATCGAGTTATAATTTTATCAATAACTTATTTGGTAGAAATAAAAAATGATGATTCATAAAACAGAATTCGATTTCTCTGTATCGGAGTTACTGAAGTTAACAGACCACTATACAATGAAAACAAGATAGCAAAAACTAACAAACAACAACAAACTAAGATATTATAACTGACCCTGTGACCTGTGTCCGAAAATTGAGCGATCAGTAATGCATCCCAAGGTGGAATGTCGATCGTTCGTTAATTAAAAATTGTTAAATATGTCAAGTAAGCCGTGGGTGACAAAAGGTTTACAATCCTGGTCATTGCATCTGTGCGAGCGTGACGGATTATATTTACGAGGGAGTGACAGAGATAGATAGTAACAGGTCAATGTACGAAATTTCATGTGCATCGCGATCGGACTTTAGCACGGGGATTATTGTCTATGGCAGAATAGAGAAAAATAGTTATAATCTTCTATTCATCATTTCAAATTTGAAATAATATTCTTACAGCATGATTCCACATAAAATTCTGCTTGTATTTGTTTTTGTGTACGGTGTAAGGATTTCCTGGGTTCGTTTCTTCCGTTGCTGAACGATCATCGTCGTCGTCATCGTCGTTGTTATTACCACCTTCGTTACTTCGTTTACGGAAATGGGTTTTTGCACGCCTTCGCAAGTCCTGTGGAAATTATAAATTATTTAGTAAAGTAAAATCACATTATTCAGGAAGACAAAGGAAATATTTTTTATTTTTTTTTGATTTGCAATCAGTCTTCTGACTATAAGTTGTTCTTATTTAGCTGAGAATTGCTTTATTTCGTTGTTGACGGTGTTTATGTCCAGTTCGTTATGCAGCCCAGGGATCGTTAGGAACCAAGGAGCATTGGAAAGGTTTCTTAGGATTCCATTTTGGGCTCTTTGTATAATTGATACGTTCGATTTACAGGCTGAGCCCCACAGTTGTATCCCATACGTCCATATCGGTTTTAGCACCATCTTGTATACCAGGAGTTTGTTTTCCAGGCTGAGGACTGAGCTTAACTAAATAAATTATTTAGTAGAGAAGGAAAGTTTTAGTAGTAGATAGATAGATAGATAGAAAATGCTTTATTGCACACATAACTTAAAAATAATAGACAAAGATAAAATGGAGTACATAAGAAAAAAGTGACAATTGGCGGTCTTATCGCTCAGGAGCGATCTCTACCAGACAACCGTGGATGGATAGGATCGTTGGATTGAACGGGGATCTGTGTGCATTAGTATGTAGCTAATATAATTACAAAATTCTAATACAGGCTTCCCTGTCTCAGTGGGATTTCATCATCATCATCATCATCCGCAGCCGGATTTTACCCACTGCTGGGTATAGGCCTCCCGAAGTTTGTGCCATCCACCACGGTCCTGTGCTAACCGCCTCCATTGACGCCCCCCGACGCGATTCATAGTCATATTTTTTTTCTCTGCCAATAAGGATCAGTAAAGTTCTAGCAAATTCAATAAAACTAGTATTCACGTTATTCGTTATGAGATAAGATCTTTAAAAATTATCCAAATCGGACCATTACTATGAAGATAAACATAAGGTCATATAAGGTCATATATATAAGGTAATAAACATAAGGTCGTTCCTGCCGGTAAAATCAATCTACGCGGCAACGTGTGACGTCACTGAACCAGGTCGCCGCCAGTTAGCCCTTGGAGAAAAGGGTAATAAAATTTCTATGGAAAATTATTATTCCTTGATGAGATTCTCTCAAAACTCTGTATGAATAACCTAAAAAGTATTTGATTTTTTTTCTAAATAAGTTAAGTAGTTACGTAGATATGATAATAATGATCAACTTCAATCCAAATTATTATTATTTTAATTGAAAAATAGTCAAGTTATTAACGAAAAACGTTTACTCCACTATAGCTGCTGGCGGCGACATGGTAAAGTGACGTCACATCTCTCGCGGCGACGACGGCTAAGATCCAGTTGACCCAATAAATATAGTGGATCAATGCATATACCATGTATAGACTGTGCATAGATGACATGACAACCCAATAATAATCTCTATTCTTCCACAAAAGATCATCTACTGAGTATAGTAAATATAGTTTTACTCTCAGTTGGAAAAAGCCTCGTAAGTGTCACTGATGCTTAGAGTGAAGAATGCTTTACAGAATGACACTGGCAGAGTCGTAGCGAACAGCAAGCGGCGCCATTAAGAAAGAAGTTGAAGTAGAAGTTGCTTCACAGAAGTGTGTGCAGTACAATGAAACTCACATGTCTGTCTGAATCCATTCTGAAAAGGAGATAAAAACGGGTAATACCTTAAAGTGCTACCCTGATGTACACTAGCGCCGCCACCATCTTCTTATTATAACGTTTTAATGTACCAAACAGAGTTTGGTGGCCACCAAGAGCAACTTCGGTTTTCTGCCTAAACACTACATAGTAAAACTGTTACAGAGGCATTAAAAAAATAAATAAAAATTTCTCGAGAGAAATGTTTAACATTAGAAATAACAATATTAAATATCTTAAATTCTAAAATGTGTGCCTGAACTAGTTAAAACCAGAATCAAATGTATTTCCATTGGTCATTTTACGTATAGGTTTTTGCGATTGGTCGTTTTGCGTATTCATTATGTTTTTTTCATTGGTCACTATGCGTATTAGTCAATGTGCGTCTAAACGATGCAAAATTGCTTAATATTGTACCTAAGTAATCACTTATATAAAACAAAGCTACAGTGCAGATTTTCAAAATAACTATACAAACTACGCTAAACTAGGCTACATTTTAGAAGTTACTATAATACAAGTAAATACGGAAGCTGAATAACTTTATACTTCTTTATGAAAATACCTGTTATATTTACTGTGTAAGCACTTGTAGGTGCTTCCATAGTTTGTTGAGTTTATATGCCTATTTTCTGCGATTGTTTTTGCCGGACAGTCAGCAGAACCTGTTACATGGTTGCGGTAGGAACATTTAAATCTTATTAACTAGGTAACACAATCTGTCCAATAGATTTTTGAAAATTCCTTTGTTTCCATGTGGCATTCGTACGGCAAGTTTGTAAGTCCACGCGAATGAAATGTACTTTGGGAAAAGGTCCAATGGGTAAGCTAGTTAGAAATAAACTAACAAAATATAGCTCCCTTTTCCTTCACTTTGGTAGAGTAACTCTACCAAAGTGAAATAATTTTTAGCTTTCATAGAGACTTACTTACTACTTACTACAATACGTCCATCCATACCGCAATGCTTGAAAACGAAAGTTTTCAATCAGTGCGTCCTACCCGTCATGACTTACGGAGCTGAGACGTGGACACTCACGGTAGGGCTTGTCGTATCGCGTATCGTATATCGTATCATATCGCGAGAAGAACCGACAACCGCTGGGGTAAACGTGTTCTTGAGTGGAGACCGCGACTCGGCAAACGTAGTGTAGGACGCCCTCCGACCAGGTAGGATGACGATTTGCGAAAGACTGCTGGCAGATGCTGGATGCGGCAAGCTGAAGACAGGGCGCGATGGCGCTCATTAGGGGAGGCCTATGTCCAGCAGTGGACTGATATAGGCTGATGATGATAGAGACTTGCTCCATGAATAGTGCTTACATGTCTAAAACTTCTCTTGCATCATTTTCTTCACTTGAGTGGGATATCTGTGGTTTTATCTGTTGTGAGTATGAAACAAAATGATAAACTATTACGTGAAACAGCTCAGATATATTTTACAAAATCAAAATTGACTGCACGTTAAGTAAACTCACTAAAGCTTCTAGCGGTGATTTACTGAAATAAAAAAAGAAAAACATTACATGAGTTGTAGTTTGTTATTGTTAGTTAAATAAAAATTATATCAAACTAGCAGCGCCTCGCGGTTTCACCCGCGTAGTTCCCGTTCCCGTAGAATTCCGGAATAAAAAGTAGCCTATGTTCTATTCCAGACTATAATCTATCTCTGTGCCAAATTTCATTCAGATCCGTTCAGCCGTTCTGGCGTGATAAAGGAACAAACATCCATCCATCTATCTATCCATCTAAACTTTCACGTTTATAATATTAGTGAGAAGCAATAACCAATTTAAAAGTAAACGGTATCGATGACAAGACGGAGCTTACTATAAAGCCCGTAGCACACCTCCGCCGCGAAATCATAGCAGTAAAACCGCTACGCGTGTTCCGCTGGGCAACATTAGTCCGTTCGCGTAGCGATTGTCACAAGATAAATGCGAAACAAACATGGTATTGCAGCAAAATGGTAGACTGAGCACGGAGATACAATGTAGCTGGCGTCGGAGCATAGCGGCGGAATCGCGCGAGAAAGAAATAGAATCTTAGTCGTAAACCTATTCGTTAGAACTGGCCGTTTCGCTTCTGTTTTGCTTGTCGTAAAGTGGACAAGTCATGGTAAAACTACTGTGATTTCGCTGCTTGCTTTTGCAGCGCAGGTGTGCTACGGGCCTAAATATTGATAAGTCATTAAGCTTACTTTCTTTTTCTTTTATGATTTTGAAGGATTTGCGCCAACTCTACCTGCAACAATTTCATTTATTTAATAAGCAAACTTAAAAATTTATCCCCTTTGTCAATTTGTTTCAACCGTACTCTGCACTAATTATTTTAGTTCACCCCATTAATAATAGGTGCACTTTTTATTGTCTACTTGTTTTTTCTCATTGTTCTTGTTTTTGCTTTGGGTAAAATAAATGAATTTATTATTATTATTATTATCCCGCCATTTTCCCCAGAAACCTTTAAGGTCTTAACCACTTCGATAATGTTTTTGAAGACCTACCAATAATTTGTCAGTGCTTCTGCCTCTCCTGAAGTCACCGTAGCGTATTCTGTCGTTTTCGTTTCCATACCTGTGAATTTAGACGCAAAAATAAGTAATTTGTATACAGAGAATTTAAAAAAAATCTGTTCCGAAAGTACGTTACATCATTCTCGCAAAACAAAAATAAACGATCAACAGTATGTTTCAATCCAATTGAATATACAGTGGAATTTGAAATTGGAAGTGTTCGAGTGTATTTGTTGGGAACACGCTTCAAAATTTTCCACCTTTTTGGCACAAAAAATACCTATAAGATTTACGCCCGAATACTTAAACGCATCTCAGATTTAAGCACGTCTCAAGTCGTCGTTTTTTGACAGTTTTTAATGAAAATCTGTCAAAAATTTGTCGCTTGAGACGTGCTTATATCTGAGTTGCGTTTGAATATTCGGGGATTAGATAGACAAATATCTCTCAGAAAAAAAAAATGAGACCATCGGGATCATAACAATACATCCAAATCGGCTCAATTGTTTCAATTGTAAATACCTACTAATTTTAATTTGATTCTTTTATTTGATTGTACTTTTCTTTGTTAATAAAAATGTATATTGTAATGTTGTCCAAATCGGTATATAAATGACTAAGAAATCGACAGACATACATAAAAAACATAGCTAAAGGTGACCAATAGAACCTCCTACTTTTTTCAAAGTCGGTTATAAAAATATCAATGTTACTAACGTTATCCCAAGGTTTGCCGGGTTGCCATAAACAAGCGTGTTCTTAACATCCCTCAACGGGTACTTGAAGGAAGACTTCAGGTGTCCTCTCGCTGGTTTGATGAGCGCGTGCCCTGGGTAGACAGGCTCTGCTGGAGGCAGATGTTCTGGGCGACGGGGGGATCCAAGAATGGGTCCACCATATCTCCCATTGTCGAATTGCCTTCTCTGAAAATAAAGATTTTAAATGCTTCTGCTATCAACAATCATATTATCTAATCTCACTAATATTATAAACGTGAAAGTTTAGATGGATGGATGGATGTTTGTTCCTTTATCACGCCAGAACGGCAAAACGGATCTGGATGAAATTTAGCTCAGAGATAGATTATAGTCTGGAATAGGACATAGGCTACTTTATATCCCGAAATTCCTACGGGAACTACGCGGGTGAAACTGCGAGGCGCTGCTAGTTTACAATACAATACAAAAACACTTTATTGTACACCAGAAAAAGAACATTACAAAAAGACATTACATGAGACAAGTACAATGGGCGGCCTTATCGCTTAGAAGCGATCTCAATATTTATTTACCAACTAGCGGTCCTCCTCGGCTTCGCACGGATATATTCTATAGCCTATGTTTATCAGGGATAATGTTGGCTTCTAATGGTGAAAGATTTTTTTAAATCGGTCCAGTAGTTTCAGATCCTTTTCAATTCAAAAAAATAAACAAATCTTTCCACCTTATAATATTATAGGCATAAATAAATAAATAATATACAGTATAGTATAGATGCCAACTCGGTAAACTGTAGTCGTTAAACGTAGTGTAGGACACCCTCCGGCCAGGTGGGATTACGAGCTGCGAAAGACTGCTGGCAGATGCTGGATGCGTCAAGCTGAAGACATAAGGGGAGGCTGATGATAATGATGCTGAAATAGTAGGCGCAATGTTGCTAGGTAGGCTGTGTAATCTAAATTCTCAACTTTCATCAGCAACATCAGCGCATTTGTTCAAGTCTCACATATAACTGACGTCATGATCACAGAGCAATATGGCGTCCACTGCGTCCAGCGTTTTCGTCTAGTTACGCGCGCAACTTGAAAATGTAAATTTAATGCATTTAGAGGGCACTTAGCGATTGAATTAATAAATTGTATTTTAAAAAGTATAAACAACTTCATAAACAAAGAAAATTACAATCATATAATAGAATTAAATTAAAACTAGTATTTACAATGGAAACAATTTTGCTAACTGCAGACTGTTGCAAACAATGTACAGGTAAGCTCAACTGATCCATATCATTTTTTAAGTGGTTCTTTAGCACTAAATGAACCTAAATGACACACTTTACAAAAATTGTGTATGTTATTATTATTAAAATTACTAGGTAGTTTTATTATCTAATCTAGGTATCAAATAAGAGAACAACACGTTGGCAAGACAACATTCTTGCCGCAGACAAAGCACTTTATAGTCTAAAACATCATCGAGATTTAGACAACAAACGCGGAAACTTCTGATGGGAGTCTGTTTATGAAGCTGGCGAGAACTTTGCAGGATCTTCGAAGAATGGATTTAGCTAGTCTATGAATAGAAATTGGATCGCATAGCTGACAATTTGTAGAGAAACTAGCGCCGCCACCTATTTTATCTTATTATTACGTTGAACAAACAAACAAACGGCAAACGTAGTGTAGGACGCCCTCCGACCAGGTGGGATGACGATTTGCGAAAGACTGCTGGCAGATGCTGGATGCGGCAAGCTGAAGACAGGGCGCTATGGCGCTCATTAGGGGAGGCCTATGTCCAGCCGTGGACTGATATAGGCTGATGATGATGATGATGAATACGTTGAACAAAGAGAATTTCAAAAATCCATTGGACAGTTTGTGATACCTATTATAAGCTTTTTTTTAATGCTTCTGTAATAGTTTTACATAACTTAGTTTAGCCAGAAAATCGAAAATAGATATTGGTGGCCACCAAGGGCAACTTCGATATTCTGCCTAAACCTAATAGAATAAAATTATTACACGAGGCATTAAAAAAAAGCTTATAATAGGTATCACAAACTGAACGATGGATTTTTGAAATTTCTATGAAAATCATATGAATAATAAGATTAAAAAGGTGGCGGCGCTAGTTTGACCCATACCACAGACTTAAAGAAATCATATTGACTTTATTTCGCACTTGAAGATTTAAAATTCTGTAGTCAAAAAGAAGAAGTTTAATCATAAATGTTTGTTAATGATGAATTTGTTTTCCGCTATTTCTATCACAGATTTTTTGGCTTTTTCTGTGTTCTCACGCAGAAAAATCTGTGTTACTCGCGCATTTTTTTTTAATATTTTGCTGAAATCCGAACCGATATCTTTTAGGACTAATGTGCATGGGATGCCAAATTCAACAAACTCAATTTCGACGGAATTAAGTTGTCTCGTTTATAACTTGCTATGAAACTTATATACGTTTGCCAAATATCAGTTCAATCAGTTGAGGATAACGGATCTAAAATTCAGCCGCCATCCTATGATTTTCTCCGTACACCTTGGTTGACTGGAAGAAATCGCTTTAAACGATAAGGCCGCCAATTCCATTGCCTTTCTATAGCTTAAGTTTAATAATGTACTGTATGTTTTGGTTTATGAAATAAAGCATTATCTATCTATCTATTTTAGGGTTCGTATACTGCGGATTTTTTTATCTTTTTTGCAGATAATTAGAAAATATACATAGTTTAATACCGATATAGCACGATTGAGAAATTTTTGATCATTTCTAGGTTAGTGAAGATAATTTCTATATGTCCTAATAAAAGCACAGTTTTCCGTTTTCACAGTTCTTTCCAGTTTTTCCCCTTGACAATTTCTTCTACAGGGAAAAACCCTTTAGAGGAAATTGACAAGGCGAATTGAACACTGTAAACTTAATTTTATAAAGTCCATAATTCCCCCTCAAGTTTTTTCTTATACCAGTTTTCCTCCCATTCAGTAGGTAGGTAATTTGAGACACTCAATCATAAAAGTTCATGGTGCGATTTATAGAGCTAAGAACAATATTTTACGGCTAAAGTTATTCGTTTATTGCCCTTCTCTCTTACATAACAAAGTTATGATTTTTCTTATAGGCACTAGAGGGCTAATAAGAAACCTCACTTAAAAAGTTTTGGGTCTTATGAACTTTGCAAGTGATTAATAATTCAAAGTGAACTGTTACTATTTCAACTAAAATAATTATGCTACTAATGAACAATGCAATGAGTTTTGGAAATAGTTAGGTAGCTTAGTCTAATAAATTGTTCTAATTAATTTACTTTCATAGACTTGTAATGAAACTCAAAGGCAGTCTAATGAAATCTTTAATTAACTGGTTGCAGCGAATTTTGAAGTTTGTGTTAACCTGTAGGGTAAAGTCGCCCCAGGAGGCACAAGTGCCTCACTGCCATAAATCTAACTTCGGAAAATCATAATAAAATTTTGATACGCTCAATATACATTATTTAGCCAGCGACAATCCTTCGAAAATGGGTCAGCCTTTAGTTTGGGATGCCACGTGTAGGGTACACACGTGGCATCCCAAACTAAAGGCTGACCTGTACCTTCTCATCTTGCAGGGACATCAGTTAGGGCCGGCTCCGCAGCAACATCAGCGGAGTCCCTCAAACGGCGAAAATACGCTAATCTTTATCGAGGTTACCTATTTGAGCCGTTTGGGTGGAAACCCTGAGTCCTTGGGGTCCTGGGGCACACGCAAATACAAAGAACTTACAAAGCTCCTAATGGAGTGCACAGGTGATCGAAATGCTGGCTTTTATTTCGGTCAACGAATTAGCATTGCCACGTCAAATGGAGACGCCTTCTGGAGATTATTATTTTATTCTGTTATTTTTTCATAAATGCCAGGAAAATAAGTTTAACATTCGCCTATCCAAACTTGATTGTGGTTAAAAGAAGTTCGATTACTTTGCAGTGAGGTACGTGAGGCACCTATCCCTATTTTACCTACTTAGGTATGGGCGGCTTCAAAATCACAGCCAATTGAGCATTGCTCGCTCAGGGCTATAGTGGTGTTTTACAGTCGTAGCATACAATACAATGAAATATCTATATTGAAAACACAAGTAAACACGAACAACAAGAAGGTTATATCTTGTTAGAACACCAAGATTTATACTTCTTGGTAGGTAAATAATTTATATACCTACTTACATATTTCTTGGTAGGCACAAACCTCAAACGCTTCTCAAATGTCATGTTTATGCCAACCAGCTGTCACGTTTTGTGGTGACTCGGGAGGGAATTTCGTTCGTCCAAGGACTTTCCTAACGTAGTGGTTTTATTGAATGAATGTTTTGTTTAGTAGTTGTTTTTTACTTATTGTCAATTGTTACGTCCGAGAAAGTTTTTTCGGAGTTTCTCTGAAGGATAGGATTCAAAACGAATACATCCTCCAGAAAACCAAAGTTATCGACATAGCTCAAAGGATAAGCAAGCTGAAGTGAGACTGGACATATCTCGAGAAGAACCAACAACCGCTGGGGTTCTTGAGTGGAGACCACGGTTCGGCAAACGTGGTGTAGAACGCTCTCCGACCAGGTGGGATGACGATTTGCGAAACACTGCTGGCAGATGCTGGATGCGGCAAGCCTAGGGCGCTATGGCGCTCATTAGGAGAGGCCTATGTCCAGCTGTGGACTAATATAGGCTGATGATGATGATTAATAAAGAAGCAGTACTCCTTTCTTATTCTCGATTTACTGTCAGTGTAATTAATCCTGGCAAAACCTGCCTATTCATAGGAATACAATTTATTCTGAGACTAACTTCGCAATAGTTTTTTTCGTTGCCGTGTTGATTAATACTAGGTACTTTTAACTTAAATAAGGATTACAGTAAAATTATGACCCGGTAGACTTAATTCACCCAGAGTAAATCACCTGGGTGCATTAAGTCTACCCTGCGTAGCACTTAATGCACCCAGGTGAACTAAGTCCGGCTTTCAATAATGCACCGGGTAGACTTAATTCACCTAGAGTAAATCACCTGGGTGCATTATGTGCTACGCACGGAAAATTTGATGCACCGGGTAGACTTCATTCACCTGGAGTAAATCACGTGGGTGATTTAGTGCTACGCATGGTAGACTTGATGCACCTGGGTGAACTTAGCACAGCTTTCATTATAATTATGCATTCTTTATTCGGAGTTTATTAACAAGGCTGTAAAGGTAACACGAAACAATAATTCAATTTGCAGCAGACACTCCAACTTTGCAATTCCAGTCAATTATGAAACTTTTCCAATTTAAGGGCAAACAGTAACTTTCGATTTATAGCTTATTAAATCTAGGAGTTCAATGTTTTTGAATTATTGAGGTCTTCAATAGACAAAGTTTAAACTACAAAAGCTGCATTCTAAACCGAAGTTACATCTCTCGCAGCAATAGGAGTCTAACTCGAGACCTTAAGAGAAGAGCTATGCCTGGAGTTACTCTAAGGATAGGATTCGTAAGGAATACATCCGAAAGAGAACCAAAGTTATCGACCGAGCTCTAAGAATACGCAAGCTGAAATGGCAGTGCCCTGCCCATATCTTGCAAAGAATTGACTACCGCTGGCGCTGGGGTAAGCGTGTTCTTGAGTGGAGTCCGCAACTCGGTAAACGAAGTAGTGTAGGACGCCCTCTGGCCAGGTGGGATGATGACCTGGAAAATACTGTAGGCAGGTGCTAAATGATCAAGCTGAAGACAGAGCGCTATGGCGCTCATTAGGGAAGACCTTTGTCCAGCAGTGAACTAACATAGGCTGATGATGATGATGATGATGTTGATGATTTAGATGTATTTTACATAGACAGCATCAGATGATAGACAGCTCGCGGACCACTCTCGTTGGAAGCTTATAAGAAGCCAATTTTTCACTGTAAAATGTATCTGAAGGTAAAGAAATAAAGCCCTTACTTGAATGCACATTTTTTGCTGGGTGTCTCGCTTTTGGATGCAATTGCTGATTCACCACGAGCGCGGTGGAGTTTAATAATAATATTATGCATGGAAAACAATAACCTCACAACGACTTAGTTATCTAGCCAGCATCTCCATACTAGACGACAAAAACCCATAATTTATTCATTGGCTTCATAATACTCCTGACTCTATACATCAGAACTTCCATGAAGGAAACCTGCCTTGGGGATAATAAAGAGTGTTTGTTCAGTGACGAAACTTTGGTTCACAACTTCTTAATAGGTACCTAATATTTGCAAGTTTTTTACCTAATCTAGCAATGCAGCGTCTTGGGCACGCTTCCGACTGGTATTGATATGGATCATTTGAGCTACCTGTAGATTGTTTGCAACAGTCTGTAGTTAGCTCAATTGTTGCAATTGTAAATACTAGTGTTAATTTAATTCTATTATTTGATTGTAATTTTCTTTGTTAATAAAGATTTTGATTGTTCTTGTCGGTACCTAATCCAGCTGAATGTTTAAGCCAAATATTGAACTTTTAAGCTCACCAAAGCATTTTTGGAGTAAGCAAGCCTATACTCTGACCAAACTGGATATCAGAACAAACATTACGTTTGTACGTTTATTGCATTGCACCATTGCCACCATACTTGTACTAAAAATCCTTTCTGGTTGTCAATTTAGAGTCAGAATTTGCACTACTAGTAAATTTGAGCTCTCTCCAACGCAGACAATATTTTATTGAACGTAACGCCGAAAAGAGAATTTAGGATTATTGTTTTGAGAGTTGTTTACAAACATATTTGAGAATGGCTGTAATATAGCTAAGCATCACCAGGCAGATAATATTTACACATGTTCTGCTTACACTGGGGCTAGATCATTTAGAGAACGGTTTTGTATGGGATGTCCGGTCCTGCGATGCCTGCATCGAAATAACGGGCTACCATACGACGCCATTTCGTGAAAAGGATAGGCATACGATTTTGCGTTTATAGGAGCGAGACAGAGCAGAGCGGTGTGTTGTTTTTCTATCGAGAATTTTTTATTGATTTGTGTTTTCAAAACAGTTAGTTTAATTACGAAGACAAAGATAAGGTAGAAAATCTTCCTTTGATAGGTGTTTTTGCGTAATAGTCTCGTACGTAAAGTATGTAACAAAAATTATTGCAGTACACAAAACAAAATGCCACGAGCGCAATTTTTTCTTATGTATGGTGAAACACTACATAGATAGTCTAGTACTGGGTAATTGTGAATAATACGGAATCCTAAAAATCGAGCCAACCTATCACTTTTTCCAACATACTAACCGACGAAGCACAAACATGGTTTTCATAACGACTACCATACCATACATAGGTACTAGGAATAAACTTATTGAACTAACGATAAATAAACATTTCCGTCTGGTTGCTGGCTTCGCTGCACTATAAAGGTGTACAGGGTGTACCAAAAAGCAGGTAACATTTTTGGTTTCATCAAGAACCTTGTTCATGACACGTAACCACCCAGGGAACAACGTTATCATGAATACCTACTACATATGTAGGTAGTAAGTAGACTTAAGCCTATCTTAAGAAAGCTTGCTAAGTCTTCAATTTATGCTTAAGTAACGTTTTATTTTTACCACATGTAAGTAAGTAATTATTTGTAGTTTAAATTTAAAAATGAAAAGTCACTTTTCATTTTTTCTTTTCTCTTGTCCAACGGTGGCAAAAAAAAATCTGGACTCATAGGAAGTACGATTTAACATAACAACTCAACTTATGGCATACCAAATAGATGAGTAAAGTCTCCCGACTTGCGAGTTATATCAGGTTTAAGACAAAACAGAACGTAACAAAACACGTCGTGATTTATCCTATCGAGCGATGATGGCATAAATTTTGATTTAAATAAAATACGACTGAAAATGGTAAAATACAGGTGAATACTGAATCACCCTGTACATAACTTCGTAGCATACTCGTAGCAACACACGTTACGGGGACAGTAATAAGATACAGGGAATATTGGAATTTTTATTGCATTTCCCGACATATGCGGCGCGGCCGACTGCTGACCAATCGTGGGTTTGGACAATATTTAGGTATATGATGTGCTGGTATGGTTAAGTATAGGTTTGCACAGTACCAAAACGATTAAAGTTTTCGTTTACTACCACTGATTTCTCAAAGTTGTCAAATTGTACTGATAGAATACAACACCGTACCAAAAAACATTCGAAAAAATAATGAAGTTCGTATGAACCTATTGCATCTCTGACATGTAATACTGTGGACATTATGTACCTATGAAAAAAATAGTCCCTCTTAGTATCCGGTAGGGGTGCTGCATAGCGCTAAATTTAAAGTTAGAGGCGAAAACTTTACAGATAAAAGTTATTCCATCTTTATTTCATTTGGTAAATCACAGTTCAGTTCAGTTAGGGTGGGGCGCGGGTTCGAGTCCCGCCGAAACCGATAATTTTTGGGAACTTATTTCATTTCTTAGAGATACTCAAAGTGCGGGTAAGCACTATAACAAAAAAACCTTAAATCACAGTTCATTCGATTAAATTGAAAGTCTCTCGTTTTAACAGGAGTCCATTGCGTGGTTAAATGAATTTCGGCCTCTTGTACGGGACTCTATAAACTTACATTGTTGTCCATTTATTTCCTTCACACTATAAAAATAAAAGAGGCATTTAAAAACTTACCCTGATAAAATCAATCAAGTTTCTGACGTTGTAGTTGCCATGTCGCCGTTTTGCTTGAATTGCCAGAATATTCTGAATATTATTAAAAAGGCTAATTAGGGAAAAGGAAAATGTAAAGCCAATCCAGTTTCACCGATTTTAACCGTCAAAATGTAATTATTCAGCCAACACACCAGACGCGAGTTTCCCAAAACAATAATTATAATATTCACTCTAATGAATAACCAATTATAAATCAATTAATTATTAATATATTCGAACGTACCACACAAATAACAATAAGAGCGAGCCAGTTCATTTTAATGAAAAACTAAAAATTATCAAAGTCCATGGACAGTAATGAAAGTTTTCTCATTACAGAGTTCGCGTAGAGTGCATACCGTGAAATAACTTTTGTAATAATTTATTTTGTTTAGATGAGAATTTTAAATGCTATAGAGAAGTCGTTTTAAATGTTTAAGGTGCATTCCACGTTGTTGTTGAGCAACATTCGCGGCAAGCAAATAATGGCCACGGACGCGCTGTAGAATGTTGTAAATTTCAGCGCACAATAAGGGCTTATACTACGACGCCATTTTGTGAAAAGGTTAGGCACAGGATTTCGCGTTCATAGGAGCAGGACAGAGCAGAGCAACGCAAACCCCAAAATCTAGATTTTCCTTATTAATTATTATCTATTAATCCCACTATAATATTATAAATATGAATGTTTTGATGGATAGATGGATGTTTGTTACTCAATCAAGCCAGAACGGCTGACCGGATCTGGCTTAATTTGGCATAGAGATAGATTATAGTCTGGAATAGCACTTAAGTTACCATTAATCCCGGTTAAATGTATGGTTCCCGTGGGATAGATTTTAATCGATCTATACTAATAATAACAGTATAATGAGGAAAGATTTGTTTGTTTGTTTGAAATAAATAGGCTTCGAAACTACAGGACCGATTTAAAACATTTTTACACCATTAGAAAGCTTACTTTTCAGAGAGTGATATAGGCTATATTTTATCCCGGAATTCCCACGGGAAGGAGAACTACGCGGGTGAAACCGCGAGGCGCTGCTAGTCAGTAATGTACCAAATAGTTATTGTGTGATTTCAATTCTATACACACTCCACATAATTTTTGTTCTTTAATTGTTCACTGTACTCTGCGTAATAAGTAATTAGCAATGCTTGTAATAACTTTCAATTTTGAATATTTTTGTTCGATTTTGTATTTTAACCAAGACTTGGTTCGTAAAATATACAAAATCGAGCTTACTCAGAAGGACTTCACTCCTATCTAAAGCACTAATTTAGTTTATATAGCACTTATCCTGATTAAGGATTGTTTATTTGTTTTACGAACCAAGTCTTGGTTTCTCCACACACAAGTAACACTAGATGTTAACAAAAAGTTTAACTAACAAAAAGTGAAATTATAACAAGCGGATGAAAAGTCGGCTCTTAGCTTTCAAAGTGTCTCGTGCTTTATCTCCATCGGTGAATGTAAAAGGCAATCGACGGTCGATTTGTAGTGCTCTAGTCTTTCAAGTCCAAGTGCATTGACGCGGAATGTCAAAGCCAAGTGGCTAGAGGTATTGGTAGAGGTTATTACCTATTATGTTAAAAGTGGTGTTTTGTCCTAAATAATAAATAAAATAGATAGGTATTTGTATAAAAATATAGTGTAAAATGTAATATCTACTAAAGATTTGTGATTAGTCAAAATATACGTACAAAGTTCTTAAATAAAATATTCTAAATTTTTAATACATTTACAAAAAGTCACTGTCTTGTTCTTACGAAATGTAACCATTTATAATTTATTATACTATAATTCTAATTATTATAAAAATAATAAAGGTAAGATATGTCTTTATCAGGATTATTTTCTTTGGGAAATATACAACTTACATTATAATATAAATGTAGATATAAAATATATTGTATCTTATCAAATCCAGAAAAAAATGAATTTCATTGATTCAACGCAACGGCCGGCATCAAATCATCAAACATCTAGTTATTGAAGGTTACTTCCACTTTGCCAAAAGGGCATAACTACTGCTGGCAATTATTTATACATAATTAAAACGTTCTCTGTAGTAAATGCTTTGGAGGTCTTTGAGGTCTTTTACGGAATGTCTTATTAACTAAATGAATTAGTCTCATCTTTGGCAACTTTTAAGTCTAATATTCTTCAATGCAAAGGCGGAGGTACCTTCGAACTAAAACTACCAATAACATTTCCGGGTGGTGAGTAATTTGCGACGACGTAAACTTGTCCTGTCTTGGTTCTGGCCACTCCTACACCTATCTCCTTACTGTCTTCCCAAATAACTTGAGTAAAATGCCCCGAGCCTAAATCTGTAGGTTCTCTTCCAAACTTGTGGAGCTTTATCTCACTGTACCATTTTTCAACAGGCTCTCGACCTGATACCGTGAAAGTAGGATCAGAAGACCAGGCGTAGAATATGTTTTCACCATAATCATTCTGGTCTCTGTGCTCCGTTTGGCCTCTCTTGGCCAGCGTCTTCGCCCATTCCTCGGCGTATTTGCACAGCTTCTTGTTTAGCTCAAGAGGTGGCACGCCGTGTTTTCTTCTGTAATCATTATGGGCTCTCAAACATTCTTCTTCAAACTTATCGTCAGAAATTGATGTGGATTTTAACTTGCTGACCAAATCTGAGGCAATGTCTCCGAAGTTCTTGCTATTTCTAGGGGACCGTTGAGCTTGGCTTTTGTTAGGTGATGGGGGTGGAAGGTTGTTATTGGAACTTCTTAGTGAGGTATGGTATGTACCTGTTGCGAACTCTAACGCACCTGGAGGAGTCACGTTTTTAGCGAACTGTCCACTGTAGTTACCAGGGGGATAGTAATTCGCTACAACGTATAGCTTCCCTGACTTGCCTTTCGCACTTCCTATTCCAAGTTCCTTCGTTGTTTTCCACACTAATTGCGTGAAGTGGCCACATTTGAGTTCCTCTGGTTCTCTTCCGAAGGAGAAGTCGTTGATTTCACTGTACCACTTGTCTACGCAGTCTCTTGCTTTGATTTTCGTGCTGGGGTCTGCGCTCCAGCCACAGTACACGCTTTCTCCATAATTCTGGTTCGAGCTGTATGACATGGAGTCCTTTTTTGCGATTTCTTCTGCCCATTTCTGTGCAACCTTAGTAATGTCCTTGTTCAGTGTAAGAGGTGGAACGCCATGCTCTCTTCTGTATTCATTGTGAACTTGTAGCGCTTCGTTTTCGAAGTCCGACGCTTTTGAACTGAAGAGTTTACTCTGGAAATAAATAAAATTTAAATGAATTAAAAATTTACGTTTCTCGCACTTTGACCTTTCTGGGCAGATATGATGATGATTATCAAAATATATATATAATATAAATAAAATAATAATAAATAAATAATGCTGGACAATTCACACGGCGTTATCTAGCCCCAAGCTAAGCAGAGCCTATGTTATGGGTACTAGAAAACTGATATACATAATATAATACAATACATAGATATTTTTTATTATACATAGAAAACGACCAGAACACCCTGAGCAAATGGCTGCAGATCGTACACACATTTGTCCCGAGGCGGGAATCGAACCCGCAACCTCCTGTATCGCAGGCAGACATTCGCCCACCGCGCCACATCATTTGTCAATATCCGTATTCTAAAAACCTTGCGTTTTCGGTTTGCAACAAAACAATTTTTCGACAGTTTTCAACGAAATTTTGGCGCTGCGACCATTATCCTTTGAAAGGCGTCAAAAATCCACTCCTACTTCCGCATTCGTCTACTGATTATGATAGGGCTTCCTATGAGTGAAATATTTGAAACCGGTGACACATTTTACTGTACAGTTAGTGTTATCGCTATTATTTCCGACGTGATTCATGGTCATGGTTACTGTGACCTTGTAACGGTTGGTATCTTTACATGCAGTTATAATGACCGGGACTTTGTAGCTCGCACAGCATAGAAATGAATTTTGCCTAGAAATTATAGCAAGAAAGATACAATACAATGCATAGGTAAGTAAAATGTTTGCAATTAATTGAGTACCTAGAACCTACAAACATTTTCAAATTTAACTAACTTTTGTCGACTTTTCTCTAAATAACTTTCCCTGAACTATAGGAACATAATATACATAAACGTAAAAATCATTTAATTAATCATTTTCTCTTGCTTACCTACTCTCTGCTTGTGTTTGTGCTTATGTATGAAAATGTACCTACTTATAACTACCTATTTATTATTATTTCTGTATATATGGGTTTACATTTCTATAGAAACTCTAATATATTTATCAAGAAACCTTGTCATGGTTTAGTTACATGTTGGCCGTATCATAACTTGACTCGTTGCGCACATCTTTAGGAATATAGGTGTCTATAAATCATGGAAAACGTCTTTTGACATCACGTGGTCTACTGCATCATTAAGGTGTTCATGTCAGGTAGGTATTAAGCTACATTAAACTCATCTTTGAAGTAATAGTGAATCACTATTGACTTTTACTTCAACGATATCCAACCACGTCTCGAGTTATCTCGAGTTGGGAATACTTTTCGTGAGTCGTTGAGATGAGACATGTCTCATGTCGTGGGACGTTGGAAATACGCGCCTAACGTGAGATTTCGGGAATAACTCCTCGTCATCAGTCATCATAATCGTCATCAGTTGCAAGATCAATTGACTCAATCGAATGCAATTCTAAAAATAGTTTGATGTCTGGATGCCAGAACTAGAACTGAATCAAATTGGCCTTAATTTTTATAGCCAGCTCTGAGTACTCCTAAATTGGAGATTATTGGACAGTAAACAGGACTTAAGTAGCAAACGTCCCTAAAAGAACAGCAGAAACACAAAAAGTAAATAAATAATGCTGGCCTGTCTATACAGCATCATCTTTTGAGTTTGACTATATTATTATTTAGGCCCCTTTACAACTGATTATTTGTATATTTGATGTGTTAAATATTTATCTATATTTATGGGAATTACAGTTTCTGCATACAATCCTTATGGTGTATCTTTCCTTTACACAAAATTTGTCTTGTATACCTACATAATTTTAATTAAGCACATGTTAAACTAAGAAAATTGTTTAGACTACAACGACATCAAGTGTATCAACAGGTACCTACGGTGGAATTAATAAATGAAATGAACGAAATGAAATCTAGCCCCAATCTAAGTAGAGCTTGTGTTATAGGTACTAGCTAGATGACTGATGTATTTAATAGAATGCATTATATAGATATGTATTTACTATGCATAGAAATTACATTGAACACCCAGAAAAAATATTTGCAGAACGTTCAAACATTTGTTCTAAAGCGAAGATTGAACTCGTAGGCTCTTGCGTCGCAGGTGAATTAGCCCGCCGCGCCACAGAGGTCATCCGGTATATTATCAAAATTGAAGCAAACGATGGTTCAAACAAAAAGTGGATAAAGGTAATTTTGAAAAAATCAGTTTCTTTACATACCAATTTATTTTCCAAAGATTTTTAGATAGCTTGCATAATCATCAAGGACGATAACGCGATGGATCGTTTTTTTGCGATGCTTATTGATGCTTTGAGATTTACAACCATTTGTAACACTCACAATAAAATTGTAAATACGACAAGACTTAACAGTTTTAAAATAATGATTAATCTGCGTGAACAGTCCAGCATTTTTTTTAACTAATGGCACGATGCGTTTATTTACCTACCTATACATTTCTAGCTTCTGCTCGATAATGCCCCGTTTTCCGAGATTAGGTAAAGCCTAATGTCCTATGTCCAGCTATGTCATTTCCTGGGCTACCTACCAACTGATCCACATCAATAACCTTATGGATAGATTGACTTTATTGCCAACAGAGCTGACATATGACATTCTAAGTCTAAAAGCCACCGTTATCAAACAAGGATAAACTAGTAATCCGAGATTATCCATCCCTTGGCCGACCGGCCCTTATTTACTTAGAGCCACGTCAACATAGTCCTTCGTAGGAATTCTTATCGAAATCTATTTACTTAACTTCCATTTAACCAATTTGTAAGTAGTCAATCTATTTCGGTAGGCTATTTATTGTTTTGGAGAAATTATTTTATAGCTAGGATCTGCGTGTGCCTTCGGTCACTTGATATTTAGGCAAAATGGAGAGCAAATCACTTGGAATGGTAGAGTTTTACGACCTTTTGAAACAATAACGTCGATGTTTTGGCAAAAATTTTAAATCCTTTAATGATCATGTTTACGTGATATGGTTATTAATGGGTTTCTAAAATCTTCACAAACTTTCGCAATTGCTGCACAGTGAAAAATAGAAACTCGTTTACGAGTACATACACAGGTAGTGTAGAGTTTTGAAGATTGATCAAGGTCAATTTTTTTTCTCATTTTTTTTATGCAACTGTCGCTAAACAAGATAGGCGACTGTTGCTCTTATCCCAAAAAATGTTCTGACCTCCTCGAAAACACACGTTTCGTCGGATACTATAGACATTTCTAAATAGGAGATTTTTTTTTGTTATATTATGGACTCTACCTACTCTTTTCGATTGCCAATTTCACACATACAACCGAAGAGTTACAAGTACAGCTACTTGTAACTCATCCTTCTCTCTAAGTAGTCCTATAGTACCTCTTTAAAGACGTGATTGATTATCCTCTCAAGCAACACAGGAAGGACTCATGACCGACGACCAACGTCCGACACCAAGAGAGTAACAAAAAAAGTTTCGATTGGATAATAAGGATATTACATAACTAAAGTTCAATTTATTTTGAACTGTATTAAATTGGTATAAAGGTCAATCTCCTTCGGCCTTTAAGCTAATAACACTGTAAAACCGGCCTCTGTTATCATCAGACAAGATTAAATTGATTCATTGTATGATATTTCTTTTAGTAGATGGTAAACATTTTAAACTGTTATGACTTATATGAGTCAATCATAATAAAACGGCACAATTTAATCAAATATTTGACAATCATCACAAGATTAGATTGAGGGTAAAGATTAAGACGAAGAGTCAATGTAGGTATCTTCAAGACCTTAATGATACATCGTCGGCCACAGCTTCACTTTCCATCAGGTGAGATAGTGGTTAAACGAAGGTCTATTGACTATAAAATAAAACCGGCCAAGTGCGAGTCGGACTCGCGCACGAAGGGTTCCGTACCATTGTCTATAAAAACGGCAAAAAAATCGCGTTTGTTGTATGGGAGCCCCCTTAAATATTTATTTTATTCTATTTTTTAGTATTTATTGGTAAAGCGGCATTAGAAATCATCATCTGTGAAAATTTCAACTGAACTATCACGGTTCATGAGATACAGCCTGGTGACAGACGGACAGACGGGCAGACGGACAGACAGACAGACGGACAGCAAAGTCTTAGTAATAGGGTCCTGTTTTTACCCTTTGGGTACGGAACCCTAAAAAAAGATCTTTATATGAAGCTGATAAAAAGAAGAGAAAAGACGACTGACGTGACGACATTAAAGTCTTCTAGAAACAGGTGGTGTGGCGGTGGCCTCATCACAATCATCATCATCATTAGCCTATAGTAGTCCACTGTTGGACATAGGCCTCACCACAATATGTGAGAGGAAACTGATAGAAATACTTTTCCCAGCCGGCGGATACGTTATCTTATCACACTTTTTTATGGTATTGGTTAAGGGTTTGACCACCATCTTGCATAAGTGAAGACGTGGCCTAAGATGATGGAGCACCCTTTCACTTTCATCTATATCGCTTTTTTTATCTCTTCACGCTAAAAATACTGAACAGGATGAAATTATGCATAGGTACATTTACTTCTAGACCCGGAGTAACATATTAGCTACTTTTTAAACCGCATAAACCCGTGCGAAGCCGCTGGCAGAAGTTAGTTGGTAATTAAGGGTTTTTTGGTTTGACGTATAGAACCCTAAAAACATCAGTGAAACCAAATGCGACGTCACTGATGCATAACTTAAAAAGCAATTAGAGCAAAACGCGCCGTTGTGTATGAAGCTAATGGGATTATGGACCTTATCGACACCTTACGATTTCATTGAATTGATAACGATAATGAATTAAAGGATTTAAGGTTGACTCTAGGTTGCAATCGAATAGTTAATACATTTACACTCCATCTACGTATAAGACTTTACCACTTTAAATTGTTCAGCTTAAAAAATTTATTAAGGTCCCAAAAAATTTCGATTTCGCAGGACTCGTTTATCTCATTAATGTTCAGCTTTATTCGTTGAAGAAATAAACTATTTTATTTCGAAAATTTCGCTGTTTTTTTCCAAAATAATATACAATGAAATCAACTTGCAAAAGAGTTATGTTTTTACCGCAGACAGATCGCAATTTTAGCTCCATTTACTAGGTTTTGCTGTTTGTGAAAGTGATTCAAATATATATCTATCTCTGTCTATATCAAAGTTGTAAAGGGCGCTCTAAATCTTCTCTCTTTCTTAATATCAGAGTTATATTTACCATTTTTCCGTCTCACTAACAAAGTCCCGTCAATTCACTTGTCCTAATTTATCCTGACTGTTCAAACGCAAGAGCTCAGCTGATATGGCGATAACCGCAGCCCCTACCACTGACATGCCGATTTGATATCGAAAGAGTTAATCTTTCAGGAAATTATGACGGTTTTATTTTTGTTATGACGAATTTCTGATAAGGGAATTCTGAATATTCTAGAAATGGAATGCTGAAGGCCCAACATTTTGTGTATGTTTTCAGCGTTCGTGTGTATAAATTTTTGTAAAATTATTTTTATAAGTTATCTCTGTGCTTAGGCGAATGAAGAATGGGACAGCACACAGGAAATCCGTACCCGGATCTAAATAGCCCGAGCAACGTTTCAGAAAATGAAGAAGGTTCTGTTTAGCCGCAAACTAAACACTAAGCTCAGAGTGCGGATGCTCCATTGTGACGTTTGGCCAGTAGTGTGTTATACAGTAACAAGGTTTGGATCCTAAAAGCAGATACTCAGAAACGTCTTGAAGCTTTCGAGATGTGGTGCTACCGGAGAATACTACTTGTCAGTAGACGCAGAAGGCTTACAACGTTAATGTGCTCCAAACCGTTGGGAAAACTCGAGATCTGAAGTAAAAGATCCTGTTGCAAGATTTTTAAAATCGCAATAATACTTTTGGGATAAAACATAGGAGACGCTTAAAAAACTGAACCTAGTATACAGTATAAAACAAATAAGCCAACAGAATCAACGAATCACCGACCTGGTTATGGTTTCGAAACCAAAACAAAAGGTGTAGTCTTTTTCTCGATTGGTGCTTAAAGTAGAAGTAAGTACGCACTCTTACCGATGTTGAGTTTCCTGAATTCATAATTATAAAAAATGGCAGACAGATTTTGCTGATTTTTATTTTCAGAATGCCTTTTTTGCAATTTTCATAATAATAAAACAGGTAGGAAGACCTTGATGTTCAAAGATTATGTTAAATAACAAGCAGCTGGTGAATTTTGATGTTTCGTGAAACGTTGGAAATACTTTTCGTGAGACGTTTGGTATGAGCACGTCTCATGCGAGACGTTGTGAATAGTTCCTATTTTTGCGGCTCCTTAGTTGCTTTTTGGTTATAAATTTAAAAAAACAAAAGGAAATGAGCCATTGATCGAAGAAAATTAGACGACCTCACAACATAAAAGCATTTGAACTGACCATCAAAAAATGAACAAATAAGTGGTGAACTCGTGAGATAAAATAACATTCCTAAAATTACTTGATAATCGGTATAAATTTTATGGATCGATAATGGCAATCACAAGATACAAAATTAATATGCGTAAATATCGCTTCACGTAGTTTTGCAAAGTTTATCTAAACGATATATTTCCTTAAAATTATCCACTGATACAAATGGGTTGTGCTTACTTATTTACGTCGAATATCAGTGAGGTAGATTAAAGCCAGGTTAACTTATCTACCAACAAAACTTGTGGTAAAGTAGGTACTTGTATAAAATGGTAAGAGGCCCAACGGTATGACTCAAGTCCCATGGGATTTGGGGAGGCTGATTGTGTGGGACGCTACATGCGTCGATACACTTACGCCTTGCCATCTTCCGACGACCTTCGTGAGCGCTGGTGCGGCGGCAGATTCGGCCAGAGATCTCAAGAAGCGCAAATATGCAGGTCTTGACAGAGCCTACGCATTTGCTCCCCTTGGAGTCGAGACCCTAGGTCAGAGGGCAAGCGAGGTTTTCCGGGTTTTAAAAAAAATATCTGGTCGTCTGGTCAAAGCGACGACGCATTAGCATTGCCATACAGCGGGGCAATGCAGCCAGCAGCGTCTTGGGAACACTTCCGGCTGGTATTGAAATGGATTGTTGAGTGACCTGTAGATTGTTTGCAATTGTCTGCAGTTAGCTCAATTATAATTTTTATTAAGTACTTGTAAAAAAATATATAAAAAAACAGACCCGCATTTGATCAATAGATTATTTTTAGATACACAGTTCAATACATTCTGATACTGAACAATTCACACAGCATCATCTAGCCCCTAGCTAAGTAGAGCTTGTGTTATGGGTACTAGATAACTGATCATATTTAATATCTACATGTCCTCAGAAAATTACAACATGCAGATATTTGTTACGCATTTTTTTATAACTAGACAGATTACAAACAGTATTACTGACATTATCGTAATGAGTAGGATAACTCAATACACAACTGGATGATAAAGATAAGGTTTTACGTGAGCGTTTGGTGGTTTACTTAACTTAATAACAAAGAAGAGCTAAGCTTGTATTATCTGAAACAGTCTGCAGTTAGCTCAATTGTTTAGTTATAAACACAATTTTTAAGAGACCTGATCTATAAAAAGGTTAAAGTACCTACCCCATTCCAAAAACAGCTGGTAAAAGTGCACATTTCAAAATCACAAACGAACCATCACTACCGACACTTGACTTCATAACTGACCAGACGGCTGACCGGAAAAAACGAACTGGTACCTACCTACTTTCACTGGAATACCCAACTGTCAGTGAGTCATTGTAATTATGATGATGATGATGATAATGGGTTCATTGTGCATACCTATTTGAATAGAGAGTTAATAATGTAGCTGTTTGTACGTGATATGTTTTAGTTGATTGTTTTGTGAATTAGGTCGGTCTCGATAGTCTTTCGTTAAAACTCGCAATACAAAAGGTTTCAATTAGAACCGCTGGTCTATTAAGATGTATTCGTGTATAAACCACTCAGGGATTGAGAGACCCGGAACGGACCAGAAAAACTTATACCCTCAAATATTGCGAGGCCCGCTCTGGATCCGAGATGCCTCAGAGTGCCCCATAAGCAATCCTTGAGGGATAAAAACTATTATTAGTAAGAATCCCTGAGAGGTTAAGGTGGTTCGTCGCAGGTTAGAGCAAGATTTAATGATTTTGTGCGTTCCACAAGCACTAAAACTAGCGAAAAAGAAATTTGCCGCAAATCGTATACCATTTTCTATGAACTCATGATAAAATCAACTTTGATTCATTTATTTTGGGAGCATTTGGGAAAATGTTGATTTTTTGCTCGAAATTTCATATTTTATTGTGGAACGCAGAAAAAAAAACTACACACATATTGAATCTTGCGCCAACCTGCGATGAAATACCTTTAATAATTCATGCTGTTTTCGTTAATTGGCTTGGCTGCATTTAAATTACATATAAAAAACAGAAGAAAGTGAACCAAGGAGCGGCTAAACATTATTAGGAGTTATGCATTCATAAATGTTCGTTCACTATCACGACTACAAATACAATATCTGAATAGTCCAGGCAGAATCAGTAATTGTCCACCTTCAGGGCAAGTAGAAACGGTTTTATGTTTTTGCACTTAGTAGAGCTAGTTGTGGCCCCAATTGTAGATGAATCAAATCAAATCAAATCAAAAATTCTTTATTTCCATAAATACAAAAATGTACACTTAGAAAAGGTCAAATTCTTAAAATAAAACACTGACACGGAAATAAAGTGGTACTTTTGATTTCTGTCGCTTCGGTATGTAGACTAAAGTAAAGAAGCGACTAAGAAACCTTTAGCCACAAATACACAAATAACAACTAACAGTTGTTATTTTTCGAGTTGGAACAAAACCCGTCCCAAGCTTTTTTATCTTCTAAATAAGCTGATATTTTGTAGTAAGCCTTTTTGCACAGAAAGGTTTTGACAATTTGTTTGATTTTTGAATTTCGATGAATTAAGGTCATCAGGTCTCCACTTGATGAAACCTAAGGCAGTTTTAGTATAAATTTAATTATTACACTAGCCAAACTTATTACACCGAAATAGAATTGTTTCGAAGGTCAAATAACATAAAAGTGAGCGGTACCTCAGCAGCTCAGCAATTTCTCAAATTTATTATGTTCTTTTATTAGTTGGTAACAGAGTTTTATTGTTGGAAAATGAACTTTATATTGTTTGAATTAACGTTATACTGTTTTGAAACACTCACATCCATTAAAAGAGTTATAATAAAACAGTGGCCATTGTCCGTCCGCTGAACAAACGGTTATTTGCCGATTCACGCCGCTTCCGCAAATATAATGGTTCCCAGACAATGAGAATAAAAATTTAGGGCAAGTGTGCAATTTAACAATACCTAATGGAGTTCTGTAGGTACAAGCGTGATTTGCGCCTTTTTGAAAAATTGCTTTTCTAAATATGTATATTTCTGCTTGTTCATCTAAAAAAGGTTAAGTAAAATATTGTTACAAAGATTATGTAGGCAGGCCATTTACTGAAATTTTTAACTGAAAAGAAAAATTGCGTTTCTAAATATATAACCTAGGCTAGCGAGGTCTAATTCAACTTCGTGAATCTCAAATAACAGTCCTGCTCAAATAAATATCAATAAATTTATTTACAGTAAAAAAAGTTAATTAATGTTAAATTTAAAGCCGACTTGTTAGCCTAATGCACGGAACCCCAAGAACTGCAAAAACACGATACCAACCGACAGATAGGTCACGGAAGATGACCAACACGCATCTACGACTTTGTAATTAGGTAATTAAGAACTGAGCCAGAAACATATCTATACAGTTGGATGAAATAGCAACAAAGGCTTACGAAGGAATGTATCCACACACATTCATTATTATTTATTAAGTTTACTGTATATCTTATTCACCGCTACAGGTAATTGAAGAGAATACTGCAGCTGACTGACCAGGTCATGTGAACAGAAAAGTGGTATTTCCACTGCTGTAATGACTTTATATTGTTCTCTTTGGTCAACAACCTGACGGTTAGATATTATTGCATTAGTCAGAGCTCGCTTTTTTACCGAAGTTCAAGGACATTTATGAATACGACGTTAGAGATGCTTGTGATTTATATTTTAAGACTTCAAGACTTCAGAGGTTACCGTTTCCTCTTAGCTTGGGAATCGTTTTTCGTTATAATAATTTTATTTAACATAAGTCGACAAGGGCTTAAGTTGAAAATGATGATGAAGGGTATTGGATATTGTAAACTTTTATTACCTTTGCCTCTTTACTTATGATATTCAGCACAGAACTCAATCTTTCTATTTTCGGCGCTCAGCTGTATTTTGAATAACTTCGCGCGGGAAAGGAACCAATATCTGCTGTAAATGGTAAATGAGCAGGCAAGTCACTAAGACAGGATGACAGACGCTATGGCGCTCAATCAGGGAGACCTATGTCTATGGAACTTGACTATGGAATACTGCAACTAGGGTGATGATGATAATGATGAAGCAAAACAATTCACTAAGACAGGGTAACAAACGCTATGGCGCTCAATCAGGGAGACCTATATCTATGGAACTTGACTATGGAATACTATAACTAGGCTGGTGATGATAATGATGAAGCAAAACAATTCACTAAGACAGGGTAACAAACGCTATGGCGCTCAATCAGGGAGACCTATATCTATGGAACTTGACTATGGAATACTATAACTAGGCTGGTGATGATAATGATGGAGCTAGTCACTTGTTTCACTCGATTAATCGAACAATTTCCAAACGACTTGCATTCGTGGTAATGTTTTTTATCTGAACGTCGATAAGAGTTTTAGATACACTGATTACCAGTGGAATAAGTACCGGGCCAGTCGGTCAGTGTGAAGTGAACAGAACAATGGAACTTAATGCTCGTATGCCGTGAGGAGAAAATTGAAGTCTGATTCGCTGGAATTCTACTATTTGTTTTGTAAAATAATGTTGCATATTTTTTTAGAGACTACGTTTTACGCTGACCAAACAAAGAGGTATACTTAATATAGGTAAACCTACGTAAAGGCAGATAAGCTAACAGAAGAATAATTTTACAAACAACAAAATGTAGTAGTTTTATGCGTAAATTTCAAAATGTCGACAGGACAGTCTGTCCTTGGAAATAATAAGAAATAGTTTTTATATTAATCTAAGATTGTACCTTAGTTTTCATTAGTTTTTACTCAACTTAGTAAACATGTGGCGGTTGCGGCATACAAATCGACCCCTCCTACCCTTGGATGTCGTAAAAGCCTACAAAAATAAGGCGACAGAAGCCTCCTTCTTTGGCTAGGTACCCCAGCAGAGGCCGCGCTTTTAGGATTTTTAATCATCTATAATCATCTAAGACTTGGAAAGTAGTGTTTAATAATCTGATTAAAAAATTAGAAAAAAAAGACATACGGATCAACATCGTTTAGTTAGTCAAAGTAGCATTCAGTTACAAGATGTAATGATCTTCACACGATAGAAAAAAATATCAAAGTTACCCCTTTTTGTATTGTGTTTTCAATATAAAGACTGAACTCAGTAGGTACTATTTACGAAAACGCAAACTGATGATGCAAGAAAAAACTCACAGGCGCGCTATGAAAACAGTACCGCATGATTTTTTCACAGCAATCACTATTGTAAAATTATAACCATTTTTAGAAAGGAGATTATTTTTGGATTCCGTGGATTTTACATTAAGCCCCGCTTGCTTTGGGATAATAATTGACAGAATATGATAAATAATACTTGACTGTAATTATAATTTGTAATAGGCTTAAGTTCGTTTAAATTATTAAACAAAATAATAATTATTTAACTGGCGAAATTGTAGTAAAACCATAATAAATAGGTACTTACTATTGCAAAAGTTGATTTGTGATCGTAACCCACCCTGAGCTTTATTTTCTAAAAAAGAGAAGGACAGACGGCCATGCCGAAACTATAAGGGTTCCTTTTTGACAGATTGGACTGTGGTGGTCGTGGTGTAAGAATCGACCCCTCGAAAAACTACCAAACTAAGGGCAGCAGCTTCCTTCTTGTATTTTAAAAGTTCAACTGAATACTGTTAAGCAGGTATTAATAATATTAATTAAATTTTTTGCTTTTTGCTTTAAGACAGCTCAACTGAATGCTGTTATGTAATGATAATAATTCAATTTGTTTATTATGAGAATTATTATATTATTATAGTCTAATGTGTTAGTAGGCTTAAAAATAGGGGTTAGTACTTAAAATTAATTAATGAATTTGTCCTTTGGACCAGTTTCAATATTATAGAAAAATCAAATTTTGCAGCTATCGCAGTTAGGATGCTGTTGCTGCTCCCCCGGGTTCTGCTGAGCAGTGAAGCCGTCTTCTTTCGCCAGATGGCATCGAAGGTGTCGGTGCGTGCCTGGGCGAATATGGCCGAGGCACTGCAGTGTCGCGATAGTCGCAACAGCAACCTAAACGCGTTATTATATTGGACCTGCAAAGCATTGTAAGCTTTTTGGGTATAAACCCAAAAAGTAATGACAACACACATCAGTGTGGATTGTCCAGCATTTTTATGGTATTTTTTTTATAATTAATACAAAAAAATGATTGTTTGTTTCCTTTACTAGTAGTGATAACAATTTTTTTTTTAATTTACCAGTATTCATCATCATCACCTCCACCTGACATAGGCCTCCCCTAATGAGCGCCATAGCGCCCTGTCTTCAGCTTGCCGCATCCAGCATCTGTCAGCAGTCTTTCGCAAATCGTCATCCCACCTGGTCGGAGGGCGTCCTACACTACGTTTGCCGAGTAGGTCTCCACTCAAAAACACGTTTACCCCAGCGGTTATCGGTTCTTCGCGAGATATGGCCGGCCCATTGCCACTTCAGCTTGCTAATCTATGTCGATGACTTTGGTTCTCTGTTGGACGTTACGAATCCTATCCTTCATAGTCAAAGCAAGTTGTTCAGAGAAACTCCAAGCATAGCTCTTTCCATACCTCGCTGGGCAACTTTAAACTGGTGGACCAGCCCTACCGTGAGTGTCCATGTCTCAGATCCGTAGGTAATGACGGGTAGGACGCACTGGTTGAAAACTTTTGTTTTCAAGCATTGCGGTATGGATGACGAGAAGACTCGACGTAGTTTCCCAAACGCTGCCCAGCCTAGCTGGATCCTCCTCTTGGCCACCTTCTCGAAATTGTTTTTACCGAACTGCAGAATCTGCCCAAGGTACTCGGAAACAATTTCGAGAAGGTGGCCAAGTACGACGATTACGATTACCAGTTACGATTACCAGTATTGACTTGTTATGATTATAATGCATAATGACTATAATGACTATTATAATTTAAGTATTATATTATCCGCCAAGTTTTCCAGTGAACGGGCTTATCTAGGTGATAATCGCGAAGCCCGGTACGTGACTAGTAAATAAGATTAGCGGCAGAAAACAATATAGTGCCGCATTGATTTTTAGGGAGTTATTCCCGTTTATATGAGTATGTTTTCAAAGCTCTAATTTTTGTCAAAAAGAGTTTCGAATTGAGATAAGAAAAATATTAAAGAAAAAGAACTTTGATAAAGAGTTACGAAAATAAAAAAAATATATACAAAACACTTAAATACTCACATTAATTTATCAGGATATGTTTATTTGCTAACCGACGAAAAACAAAACGGGAGAATTTGTATTTTTTTTAATTTTAAAACTATACTCACACTAGCGCCGCCACCTAGTTATTTTATTATTACGATAAACAAAGGAATTTTCAAAAAAACCATTATGCAGTTTATGTTATCTATCATAATCCTTTAAAAAAAACCATCTGTAAAAGTTTTATTTGGCAGAGATGCAAAAAAAATATGGCGGCCAGCAAGAGCCACTTCGCCTCTCTACCTAACTAGAAGAAAAAAACTGTGACAAAGACATAAAAAAAGCGATTTTAAAAACGGTATCACAAACAAGCCATTTTTTTTTAAATGCCTTTGTATATTAAATAGCAAATAAAATAAGTGGCAGCACTAGTGTACGTGTCGGGACGGTTTCTTCCTAGGGAGAAACCGTCCCGGTTTCGAAAGGACGGTTTTGAAAAATTCGTTCGCTAAGGCGAATAATCTCGAAGTCATCATAAATAAAAAATAATATTTCCAATGGACAAAAATACGTCCCGAAAACTAAAAAAAAAAAAATATCTAATGTTACAAACAGTTGAGGAATTAAATAGTTCAGAAAGGATATATAAAAAAAAAAGTTAAGGCCAACCGTAGGTTAATTACTTTTATGCTGCAATTGATTGATCGTTGGGCTTAGAAGGCTTATCTTTCAAAGGAAATTGCACATTATTATTGTCAAAATTGCACAATAAGATTATTTCATTATCTGAGTAGGTATATAATTTTGCGATTTCAGTTTTTTATATAAAATGTATAATCAATCGTCATTTACATTCCAGTTCTTAGTTATCTGGCAATTATATATTGTAGATCGGGATGTAGGTAATATACAGATATAACTAAGCGTTATTTCACTGGCCCGACGGCACCGGCTACGGCAAAATACACTGCTGTTGCCACCGGTATATGAAAGCACATTCCAAATAAAGTTCATTTTTTTAAAGAAAATGAAGTCCAGACTGAAGAGGGCACATTTTAATGAGGACTATCGATTTAATGTGGAACAGACTCTAAATACAATAAAACCGGCCAAGTGCGAGTCGGACTCGCGCACGAAGGGTTCCGTACCATTATCTATAAAAACGGCAAAAAAAATCACGTTTGTTGTATATGAGCCCCCATAAATATTTATTTTAGTCGGTTTTTCAGTATTTATTGTTATAACGGCAACGGAAATACATCATCTGTAAAAATTTCAACTGTCTAACTATCACGGTTCATGAGATACAGCCTGGTGACAGACGGACGTCTGTCCGTCTGTCACCAGGTTGTATCTCATGCGGACATCGAAGTCTTAGTAATAGGGTCCCGTTTTACCCTTCGGGTACGGAACCCTAAAAATCGTCATTAGTTTGACATGATATTCCGGTGACATTTTCTGCTCCACGAAAGATTCCGATTTTTGTATATGCGTATGTTTGTATGTGCGTATGCCACCGCCACCGGTGCCGTGCCGATACCACGCCGTGTTATTAGGTGCCATCGTCGGACCAGTGCAGTGGCACAAAACCACTATTTTATCGTTTTATTTGCTGTTTTAAGAACCTTAACGTGTTACTTATTCCGTACATCCAGGTTATGTAAGTTGTTTAAGTAAGATAAAACAGTTAACGTGGGCCGAACTTATTACGGACGAATATGGCATAAATCAATTTTTTTAATCTGACCTTGTAATAATTAAAATTTTAATAATGTGAACGCGTGGTCCTGTTGTTGTTGTTTTGTTCCTTAATCTGGACGCGCCTTTAAATAATAAATGTTGTAATAATTTATGATAATCTTTCTTCAGAAGAAATCTAGCAACAAGCTTGACGTTCAAACCGTCGTTACCCGTTTTAGTTAGCGTTAAATCACGAGCAGTACAAGAAAAAGAAAGGCTATTTCCCAGCAAATAACAGCAGTTGATATTACACGCTTATTAATAAAACAAAGTCCAACGCCGCGTCTGGCCATCATGCGTCAGTCTGATCTGAACGAGTTAAACTAAAAAACCATAGAACGGATTTTAATTCCGTTTGCACCAATAGATGAAGTCATTCTTAAAGAAGTTTTTGTTCAAATAATTAGTGTCATACTTACAAAGAAGGCACACCGAGGGAAAAGACAAGTCTTCGTTTTCATTTTCTTCACCATAGAAGTCAGATCACTAAGCACGGATAGTCTGGTTTACAGCACTGCAAGACGATAAGAAAGATATTTCGGAGATTATGAAAGACGGCCTAAGTGATAAGAGATCACTGGTTTACGGTAGAAAATAAATATATTTAGGATATTCTGTTCTCAATGAATATGTATAATTAAATACCCTAATTATAAAATTCGGTGGTGATCACTTTTGGGTCTAATAAGAGTCAATATGATTCGATGGAACTATACAGAATGAATTTCAGAGCGCCCATAGTAGGTATTTCAAGAGTAAATAATTTTGCTTTTCCCTTTTCCTGTTTGATTTATCCTGTTAAATTCGTTATTAATAAATACGGTTAAGCTTACATATTACCAATATTGAGAACAAAATTTAAATAGAATGTAATTTTATTGGGAAAAGACGGTGCAACTGTATTTGCTTACATATCTTACCATGTCTCGGGCGCCCATATGGCAAGTCTCCATTGTGGCTCGTATGGGCGCCGCCATGGCCGAAATTCGGCTAGGATACGATACATGCTTCTAATGATAAATATGCTGGCATGGTGCCACAAAACAAGCGTACTAAGCCGAAAGAGGGCGAGACTATCCCCTCGGGGTCTCACAACTTTTATTACATACTATTTTTTTCTTATTCGAGTCTTTTAAGTGTCATCTTAAATTTTTGTTATTGTTTTGAAATTTCAAAAGATTTAGACATATTTTTTGTGATTTTCATGACAAAACACTGGTTTTGCTGATAACACAAGCAAAAACATTCTATACATTTTTTTATTATTTGAGAAATAAGAATAAATAAATATTGAACACAAGCAAAACCAGTGTTTTGTCATGAAAATCACAAAAAATATGTCTATATCTTTTGAAATTTCAAAACAATAACAAAAATTTATGATGACACTTCTATTTTTTGTAAATTTAATAAAAAAAATAGGCAAGCAAAAACAGCAAGTAGGTATGGTGTCTTGCATTTTGATGATGGCTGACCAGTTTCATTTCGCAAGAAACAGTTTCATAAAATTGTTTAAAAAAAAACGGGATTAGTAGGTACCTTTATCCATCCCACTTTTGAAGTTAGGAATAACTCTGAACTGCATTTATTATTAAAGCGTTAAGTAGGTATTTCATGATGATTTATATTATAATTCAATTTAAATATTAGGTTATAATTATTAATGTATAAATTACAATGTGGGCTTTATAATAGAATATTATACAGTTAAAAGCATAGTAAATACATAATTTGGCCTTTTGTGGAAGTTGAAGGTCACCTCATAAGGAAAATTTTGAACAAATTCGAAATTTGTTTGGCAGTCACGCTATAAGATAAGCTATAAAATAAAAAAAAATAAAAAATAAGTTTCTTTATTCAGACATACGAGAGTCCATCAGTTACACAAAAATACATCAAGAACAAATAATAAAAAAGAAAAAAAAAAGACAAATTACGTTACCAAATCATTAGGGTTAAGCAGTCATTCAACAGAATCCCAACTTGAGGATTCTAAAGAGTTAGGATCCTGTTGAAAGACTGCATGGGCGAAGTGAACTTACTGCCTACAACCTGTAGGATGATGTTGGTACTGCCCCATGTCCTGCGCAGCAGCGAGGCGGTTTTCTTGCGGATGATGGCGTGAAAGCCATCAATCTGGGCCTCAGCAAACATGAGAGATGCGCTGCAGAAGCGGGGCAGCCCCAACAACATCCTGAAGGCGTTGTTATACTGTACACGCAGAGCGCTGAGCGATCTTTTAGTGAAGCTGGCCCAAAGGCTGCCCGTATAGAACGATTGGCAGTAGGCTTTGAATAAGGTTGACGGATGAACGGGGTCGGCGAGTGTGTAGAATGGTGGGCTCGCCGGCCATGTATGGGAGGAAGAGGTTGTCTAAGTGCTTATTTTGTAAGCTTAAAGAAATAAAGTTATTGAATTTTGAATTTTTTTTTTTTTTTAAGAGTGGACGCCAGTCGACCCGCGGTAGGCTATAATGTTCCCGTGGTTCGACAAAAAATGGCGAGAGAGGGTTACCGGAGAGGTTTTAGTGGGTATTACGTCCTTCACAGGGCGTCGAGTCCCACATCATTCTGGTCCCCCCCAGACCAGTCTATTCGTAAACGAATTTCCTCGCCGCATAAAAAAAAAAGACTGAATAAGGTGATTTTCACTTGCCTACTGCAACGAGCAAACCTTCGTGCCAGCATATTACTTCGGACCGCCAACGCTCTCAAAGCTCTATTCAAAAAACATAACTTCACACAATTATTTGAAATGCGAAAGTTTGTATGGTTGTTACTTCTTCACGCCAAAGCTACTGAATTGATTGGGCAGAACTTAAACATAGATACTAATACGACGCTTAAGTCGTAAGAATTAAGTCCCAGATATTTTCGACCAGGCACGTGTCGATCTCGTTGCTTAGTTGGTTAGAGCGCACCTGTACTGAAGGTGAGGCGCGGGTTCGAATCCTGCCGAAATCGAATTTTTTTGGGATATTATTAAAAAAGTTTTCGTAGAAGTTAAACATAGATGTATATACTTAATTTGAAAATACCTTTTATTCCCGGAGGTGAGCCTTCCAATCAAAATCAAAATCAAAATCAAAAATTCTTTATTTCCATAAATACAAAATTGTACACTTAGAAAAGGTCAAATTCTTAAAATAAAGCACTGACACGGAAATAAAGTGGTACTTTTGATTTCTGTCGCTTCGGTATGTAGACTAAAGTAAAGAAGCGACTAAGAAACCTTTAGCCTGTTAGTTGTTATTTTTCGAGTTGGAGCAAAACCCGTCCCAAGCTTTTTTATCTTCTAAATAATCTGATATTTTGTAGTAAGCCTTTTTGCACAGAAAGGTTTTGACAATTTGTTTGAATTTATTTATTGATAGATTTTGCAACTCACTAGGAGTTTTGTTGTAGAAGCGTATACATTGCCCTTTAAAAGATACATTAATCTTGTGAAGCCTGGTTGTGGGCACAGCGAGTTTATGTTTATTTCTAGTATTTATATTATGTATATCGCTATTTTTAGGGAAGCTTTTGATATTTTTATGAGTGTACAATAAGTTTTCATAAATATATTGACAGGGGACTGTCATTATGTTTATTTCTTTGAATTTATCACGCAGGGATTCTCTGGGACCCATATTATAGATTGCACGAACAGCCCTCTTCTGCAGCACAAATACGGTGTTAATATCTGCAGCGTTCCCCCACAGCAGTATACCATAAGACATAATACTGTGAAAGTAGCTGAAATAAACAAGTCTAGATGTATCCACGTCTGTGAGATGACGGATTTTTTTGACTGCATACGCTGCAGAACTAAGTCTTTTCGATAGCTTATCTATGTGTGGGCCCCATTGAAGTTTATTATCTAAGGTGATTCCTAAGAAAACGGTACTTTCTACAATTTCTAACGTTTCTCCTTTTACGTTTACATCAGCCTTAACTTGTTTAACATTAGGTAGAATAAATCTAATACATTTTGTTTTGGTTTCGTTAAGCAACAGATTATTAACACTAAACCAATGGACTACTTTTGAGATTGCATTATTCACATCGTCAAAATTTGTGTTTTGTCGTTTCATTTTAAAAATTAATGAAGTGTCATCAGCAAACAGTACAATCTCGTGATTATTCTTTACCAGATGAGGCAGGTCGTTAATATAAACTAAAAATAGGAAAGGACCGAGGATAGAACCCTGCGGTACACCCATTTTAACTACAGACCCCGAAGACCGTTTCCCATTAATGTCAACTCTCTGTATCCTATCACTCAAGTAAGATGTAAGAAGATCCAAAGAGGAGTCCATTAATCCATAGTGATGTAGTTTCCTGATTAATGTTTCATGGTGTACGCAATCGAATGCTTTTGACAAGTCGCAAAAAACGCCTATAGCATCTTGCGACTTCTCCCAAGCATCAAAAATATGCGATACTAACTCTACACCAGCATCAGTAGTTGACCTGCCGCGAGTAAACCCGAATTGCTTACAATGTAGCAGGTCATTGCCATTGAAGTGCCTGAGCAATTGATGTAAAATAAGTTTTTCAAAAACTTTGCTGAATGTAGGCAGTACTGATATTGGTCTAAAATTAGTGGGGTCAGATCTACTACCCGATTTAAACAGTGGGATTATTTTACTACATTTCATGAGATCAGGAAATACGCCACAATCGATAGATTGATTAAATATTAAAGCTAGATCTGGTGCAATGGTATCAATCAATGGTTTAATAATTCTAACGGAAATGCCCCAGAGATCTGCAGTTTTCTGTCTGCGACACAATATTTTTTACTTCACCAGGTCGCAAAGACCTTTTATTGAGACCTGGAATCATAAAACATGTAACTATTTTATCCTTATTTTTATTTACTTTATTTTCAGTCCATGGCATAGAAATAAATTTAACGTTTCCATAGAAAAGCGTACGAAGTCGCGGGCATCAACTAGCTACACCAATTAATTGAAAGTTTCATGTATGCATGATTAACATAATAATAACATTTTGTTATCATCTGATTTCTTTAATAAATAAGTGATTACTTATTACACGCCACTGATTATTATCTAAAGTGGATAGTTATTTAATCGCACTTAAGTAGGTACGATTTAATTGATAAATTTTGTAGAAAAGGCTATTAATTTAAAGGTATGGTTTAAATAAAGGTAAGGTATGCGTCGCAGGCTTTTAACAGATGAGAGTTTGAAAGGAATTCAAAGCGTTCCTTGAGATATCAAGGGCTCGGAGGATAGAACAAGATACTTAGTGAGCTGCATCAGTAGGTAGGGGCTAAAAGATTCCCAGTCTTTTGAACGGATCGGGCTGGAATATTGCATTGATGTAGGCCTAGACATGGAATTATTAATTTGGCGTGTTTAAAAAAAACGACTTAAAATTGTTAATAGTCTAAAAAGGTTAATAGAAGGTATACTTCGAGAGCGCGATTAAATTTGTCAAGTGGCGACATCTAGTTAAAATTCGTGTCTAATTTAATTTGATGTGATGGTGAGTAATGGGTGTATGATGAAAAGACGTATTGTTTAGGCCTGGTTCCATGGAAACCATTTGTAACCAATTATTATTGTGAAAATGATCATAATTCGTGATGATGTTACGTTTTACGGCACACATATCAATTCCTCGAGGATCAAGGATAACACTGAAGACAGGGCGCTATGGCGCTCATTAAGGGAGGCCTATGTCCAGTTGTGGAGTAGTATAGGCTGATGATGATGACTTGAGATATTATTATTTTTTAGGGTACGGAACCCTATTACTAAGACTTCGCTGTCCGTCTGTCAGTCTGTCCGTTCGTCAGTCTGTCACCAGGCTGTATCTCATGAACCGTGATAGTTAAACAGTTGAAATTTTTACAGATGATGTAATTCTGTTGCAGCTATAACAACAAATACTAAAAAACAGAATAAAATAAATATTTAAGGGGGCTCCCATACAACAAACGTGATTTTTTTGCCGTTTTTTTTAGATAATGGTACGGAACCCTTCGTGCGCGAGTCCGACTCGCACTTGGCCGGTTTTATTTTGCTTTATGGTTTAGAATTCTAATGGTGAAAGAATTTTTCAAATCGGTCTAGTAGTTTCGGAGCCTATTCAATTCAAACAAACAAACAAATTTCCTCATTATAAGTAATTATTGTGCCACAACTGTAATAGTTAGACATTAGTATAGCAGATTTTTTTAGATATTGGTGTTCTCTATGAAACTGTAGTAGGTACATCACTTTGCTCTATTGTCAACAATTTCCTCAGCTTACGCGATATAAAGATTTTTCGGCGTTACTATTGCATATTTTAACATGGACAAGTAGTTATTGTGACATAACTATAATAGTTAGACACATGGTGTTGAATTTTTTTTTGTAGATATGAATGTCTTCTATAAAACTGTAGTACATTACTTAGCCCTATTGTCAATCGTTTCTCCTGCGTCGCAGGCAGACCTTCGCCCACCGCGCCACATCGGTCGGCAATATAATCAATGTTATAGTTTAATACCTTTTCTTATCAAAAGACGCTTCAAAATCATTTAGAACGGGATATTTAGGTACCATGATTCAATTTTTGAGTTTTCCAATATTTCGGCACAGTTTCATGCGCCATGATCACGGAAGAACTAAAGTCACTGCGAGTTGGTTTTTATTGGCAGACATACCGATCTACCCGGCACAGTTTCATGGCGCATGAAACTGTGCCGAAATATTGGAAAACTCAAAAATTGAATCATGGTAAATATCCCGTTCTAAATGATTTCTATAGTAATAACCATGATAGTTTCAAAAGTTTTAAAAGACGCTTAAGTTTCCCACACGGACCAAATTCTTATCTTGTACCTATATAGGTACCTACACGTTGGCACACAGGCAGGTACCAACGTGTTTGTAATTGAAATATGGGATAGGGTTTATGGAGATAATAATATCGTGAAAGAATTTACGAGTTTAACATTTAGCTGTTGACACTACCTTGAAACATATCATCATCATCATAAGTAATATTATAAAGAGGAAAGATTTGTTTGGTTGTTTGAATTGAATAGGCTCCGTTTGTATGTTTGTTTGTTTGACGGGAATAGGCTCCGAAACTACTGCACTGATTTGAAAATTTCTTTCACCATTAATCCTACATTATCCCTGATGAACATATGCGAGAATGTAGATCTACCTGCTAAGGTTTACTTAAATTACCCTTTTTATTGTGATTCGAAAGTCAATTAATGATATTCATTGTAAAAAGATATTTTTTTACTGTAAACGTACATCAAACTAAGTAACTAACTAAAAAAACTCTGTTATAAGGAATCCAATCCCGCAATCGCGGGATTCGTGGACCAATTATCCGAGACCGATAGTGTGGGATCTCCGGGATAAGCAGTACTGAAAAAATATTAAATAGACTGAAAATCGAATCTATATGTACGCAAGCATCCTTCCCAGTAGGTACATTTTAATCGTCTTGGCCCTTCGATCAAAAATAAGGAGTTCGGGGGGCCGGCAAAGCCGGACATTTTTGATCGATGTCCTGGCCTCATTAATAATCAAATGTACCAATTTATTTTCCTTGGAACATAAGACGTAAGATAATAGACATAAGATAACCCCGTATCTATTGACTTTAAGACTATAATAGCCTAAAAGGATAAGTCAGATTAATACAAATAAGTCGATAAAGGATTAAGGGTGCAAAACATTTTTGCACTTTTTTTTTAAATAATAATAATAATAATTTTTTTTAGTCCGGGTTCATTCATAAAGTGCTTCTACTGAAGCACTTTTTGAATGAACCCAGACTAAGCAGAAAATACAGTAATTTTTGTTATAGTTTCTCTCATTAATTTAACATCTAGGGTCGTTTAACCGAAACTTATCAATGTAAAGTTAAACCACGATCCCTCAAGTGACTACGCGACCATTTGAACGTAGGAAATGAAAAAAAAACAAGGAGTTTGACTTTTTTTGAATTCCCGCAAATCCCGCAGGCTTGCAGGAATGAGATTTTGATGCGGGATTGAATTCCCTAGACTGTACTAATCTGTTTTGAAAGTTCCAACTTTGTGGGACAGTCCACCTCAGGTTGAGGACTACCTAATTCTACAGGGCGTCCCACGGTTATGCCACATGGAGGGAAAGTACCTGAATATTGTAGATGGAACATTTTATTGAAAGATGACATTATTTGAATTTAAAAAACCATTTAAACTGCATTCATAGATATTTAAATAATGACATGGTTGAACCGGGAATCGAACCCGTTACACGAGAAAAATAATCATCCTGTAGCTTTATCATACCGATCGAAAGGCTTTATCATAAGGATTATTTTTTGCTAAATAACATAGTGTCAGAAATAAAAGGAAGACCATGAATTTAACATTTTTAATACAAAATCAATCAATTATTGATTGCTCAAAATGAGTCCCTTCCTGTTGAATACAAAGTCGCACTCTTTTGATTATTTCGCTCCCTGACGTCTTGTGGTGGATATTTAGAATAAACACGTAATCATTTTATCATGCACTTAAATTATAATAGGGAAATGATGCGTTCTTCTCAGGTGGGTACATTTATTAGTAATAGGAACTGTGATAATGTCAGTTGTATGCAGTGGCGGATCATCCCCAAGGCAAAGTAGGCATGTGCCTAGGGGCGCGAGGTTCCAGGGGGCGCGCGCGCGGAAAATGTTACACTACTAAATAATTAATATGTAAGGTAATACCTAAGTGTAAAATTAATTATATGAGTAAGCAGGTATCCGCCTACTTTCAAAATATAAATCATTATTTAATTCTGTCGAAACTTTTTATTTTTGTTCTATGTCCAGAACAAAAAATTTAAAAAGAAGGAACTTAGCAAAAATCAGATGATTAGTGTAATGATATTGGTTGACGAGCATCAGAGGCGGCTTTAGCGGCGCACACGGGCGCAGGAACATAGGGGGCGCCATGTAATGCACCCCGGTGGCAGCCGAAGGCCTCCTAACCCAGACCATGCGCCCTTGTTATGCCCGACACCACCGCCGCCGGCATGGCGATAGTGAGCGTGGCGCGCACATCCGCTATGAGGATCCAGCGCTCGGTTTTAGTCGAAAAAAAATACTGGTTTGAAATTACGTTTTAATCATTATGCATTAGGCTGGCTGTAAGTTTTAAAATCACATTGCCATAGATTCGCGAGATTTTGAAAGGCACGTGTTTTAATGCCGCATCTTTATCTTTTACTGTTTATCCGCGCCGATCCTAGGGTAAAGCGAGCGGTGCCCAAGTATCCATAACGCGAATTCCTTATTGAAACAATCTATTTAGAGTGAAAAGTAATAATAGTATATCGGGGTATGATCGGACGCGGGGGAAGACCGTATAACACTAATTGTAGCCGAATTAAGACATTATTTTCTAATGCTGCCACCATTTTCTACGACTCTATTTGAGGGCGTCGGCATAAAATGTTGTCAGCTTTAGAAAATATGGCTTAATTCGGCTACAATTAGTGTCATACGGTCTTCCCCCTCGTCCGATCATACCCTGATATACCCTATAGTTTGATGGGTTTATATGGTGACTTCTGAGAGAGGAGTGAACTGCGCAGCTGGGCGGGGTACCTACGTACGTGCGTACAACACCGATCGCCACACTCAAATTTTTTTACGGCTCGCTTCGCTCGCCGTTGTTTTCTATCTGTTGTACTCTAGATTTTAATGACTTTGAAAATTTTCTGTCAAACCACTGGAAAGTGTCGAACCTTTTTGCTAGTTCGCTCCGTTGTTGCCGTAATTTCTATTATTTTTGCTTCCATAAATTTCTAAATAATTTGGGAATAATTTTATTACCGATAGCCACAAAAGTTTTGCGTTTCACCGTTTACATACCTATCTTATTTAATCTTAAAAATCACAAAAAATATCGGCTCGCTCCGCTCGCCGTTATCTTTCTTTCCCTACCTTTCTAGCTAACCCCGCCAAAACCCATATGGGTTAGCCAAGACCATATGGTCTTGGCTCTAACTTTGACAATTGACAACCTCCTCTATCATGCTAACCAAAAGCATGAAAATAATTGCGGCTCGCTTCGCTCGCCATTACTTCTAGTATTTTACCTGCCTTCAATACTTTTTTGTCAACCTAAGGACCAACCTTGAGGAACGTCGTTGTTTTGTAACTAACACCACCCCCAATACTGAGCTTTGCCGCGGCTCGTTCACAGAGGGGCGCCAATGTGGTGTTTGCCTAGGGCGCTGTCGACAATTAATCCGCCTCTGGTTGTATGTCCTTACGGCAATGCCAGCTTTTCGTTTATCTATACTAAATTTCACATCAAATGTTAAAATTCATGATCTTCCTTTCATTTCTGAGACTATGTTACTTAGCAAAAAATTATCCTTATGATGAAGCCTTTCGATCGGTATGATAAAGCTACAGAATGATTATTTTTCTCGTGTAACGGGTTCGATTCCCGGTTCAACCATGTAATTATTTAAATATCTATGAATGGTTTTTTAAATTAAAATAATGTTTTTTTTTCAACAAAATGTTCCATCTACAATATTCAAGGTAGTTTTACTCCATGTCGCATATCCGTGGAACGCCCTGTAAGTATGTTAAACTCATAATTTAAACTGTGGGCTTTTTATTTATGTTTTGGATATTATAAGATATTGGTCAACGAATTAGCATTGCCATCCATCGTGGCAATGCTGCCAGCATTCTAGGCACTCTGCCTTCTGGTGACAATTGAGATTTCTAGAAAATGGATTTAACTGTTAATATTATTTGTAATTATTTTATTCTCTTATTGAATTTTTCTCAATACAATATTATATATGATTCTTTACATAATAAATGTTTTTAATTACCTAGATATTGGTACAAAATGATCAATCATTATCAGGCGGATTAATATGTCAATTATCAATATTTTTTTATGTTATCAATAGATAAGTAATTATAATTATTATCGTTAGGTACTTTGTATTATCATTTGACAAGGAAATTGTATACTAGGTTTTTCACGTGACTTCGTAGCCTCAATAATATAAATACTAGAAATAAACATAAACTCGCTGTGCCCACAACCAGGCTTCATAAGATTAATGTATCTTTTAAAGGGCAATGTATACGCTTCTACAACAAAACTCCAAGTGAGTTGCAAAATCTATCAATAAATGAATTCAAACAAATTGTCAAAACCTTTCTGTGCAAAAAGGCTTTTTACAAAATATCAGATTATTTAGAAGATAAAAAAGCTTGGGACGATTGTCTGTAAGTCAATTGATCATAACTCTCTATATTTTACGTAATCAAAATTACCCTATCTCTTCTTCGAATTGCTAAGGAGGATAATACAGACTATCATCACTAAAATAAGCTCTGTGGAATGGTTATGTGAATGTTCTATGTCCATCGGCTTATGTACTGGCGCGTTGACAAACGCTAGATGAAACATAAAAGAATTTGCAAGCATAATCTGATCTCTTCAACATCGTAATTTTCATGGAACATTTTTTTCACATCCGGTACACTTAGAAATAATTAAATTGACGATCACAACCACGGTCGTACCACCACAATCTTATGAGCGTCATTGTGCCTTTCGTCAGCGGAACACAGACCCTTACTTCACCTTGCCACAGGAGACCCTGCACTAGTACGTTTAACGACATAAACCGAGGACGGATGTAGGTACTCGTAGCATACTTTTTATTTATAAAAAAATGTGCAAAGCCACGGACGGGCAACAGCTAGTAAATAATCCCACTAATATTATAAATGAAAGTTTGGATGGATGGATGTTTGTTACTCAATCACGGCAAAACGGCTGAACGGATCTGGATGAAATTTCGCACATAGATTATAGTCTGGAATAGCATATAGACTTTTCACTATAGACTTATCCCGGTAAAATGTATGGATCCTGTGAGTTGATTTGTTTAATTCATACGTTATGTAAAGTTAATATGGTTGTACTAATATTGTAAATTCGAAAGTAACTGTCTGTCTGTTACTTTTTCACGCCTAAACGGCTGAACAGATCTCAATGAAATTTGGCAGAAAGATAAATGATATCCCAGGGACGGATATAGGCTATTTAAAAAGCGCGTGAGAAGCCGTAAAAAAATCGATGTTTTGGTGATCTTATCATAAAAATCAAACCTACAAACACTACATCTTTCAAATATTAGTCTTTACCTACTACTTGTACATTGATTAACCTACTACCTATGCATAGACTAAGTATTAAGTACTGATTAAGATGGCTATATAACAGTGTAGCTGTGTTGGTCTAGGCAATCTGCAGATATGAAGTTTTTCCTCGTTCTGTCAGCGGCACTCGCTGCGGTGGCTGCGCTGCCGACCCGCTCGCCGCCGGGTGTCATCGGCGAAGACAACTTGCAGCAACTCAATGGCACCTTATATAACATGGCACGCAATGACCGCCTCGTGGGCTTCGGCCGTAACACCCGAGGCGGGGCGGGCGGCGCCGTCTGGACCGTGTGGGATTGCTGGGCGCTCCGCGATTCCCTCAACAGTGCCGAGCCCCGTATCGTCTACGTGCGAGGTCGCATTGATTGCACACCACTCTTTACTAGTTCCCCAGGCGTTGTCCTCCACGTCGGTCCCTTCAAGAGCATCTACGGCGGAGACGGAAACGCTATGATATTTGGAGCTGGACTCCGCCTGACTAACCAGGTGCACGTCATCGTCCAAAATATTAAGTTTCACAATGCTATCTCATACGCGCCAGGTGAGCAGCCCAACGGCAACGGAGGTATTACTTCACAAGTGGCAGGAGCTTTTGGCGCAATTGATAGCATCGATATAGACCATTCAGAGCATATATGGGTTGACGCATGCGAATTTGCCGACGACCCTTGGAACTCTGCCAATACACCTGATAACCAACGTCGTCATAACGGTCTGATAACCATTAAACGTGGTGCCAGTCACGTTTCTATTTCAAACAACCTCTTCAGAAACCACAACATGAACTTCTTGATTGGCCACGATGACAGTAACCAATCGCAAGACACTGGCAGGTTATGGGTCTCTGTTTATTTCAACTGGTTCCAAGGTACCACTCAACGCAACCCAATGGTGAGATTTGGACAGGTGCATGTGCTCAACAATTTGTACACTGACATAAGGAGCTACGGTATTGGTGTGTACACTGGTGCCCGCATTTATTCTGAGAGAAACCACTTCATTAACACAGCTCGTGCCTGGGCTCACCCTGTAAGCAATGCACCAGCTTCAAACATACATTACTACAACTTCAACAATCTACTGACAAACAGTGGGCATGATTCGGGTATGAGCGGCGGTAACATCGGTTGGCAGCCCAGCCAACACTACAGCTACTTTCCCATAGCAGCCAACCAAGTAGAAGCTCACGTCAGAAGATGGGCTGGTCCCTTCCTCTGATTCATGAGAACTTTTCCTTACTCTATGGTACCTTATAAAATAAAGCATAATTTGGATTTGAGTGTTTAATGTTTAAATTTTGCCTCTTCCTCACGTTAGGAAATTACTGTGACGGTACTGTACGAAGTACACTAAGATCTCTATATCTCATACAGTTTAATGATTACATTAATTTACTTTTTATTTACAATCGTACACATTCACATGAATATTTTGTTGTTTGTTGTCATGTTTTACTAAACACTTGTGTCTTTTCCTAGTGGCCAAGATGTACGAAGTACAATGTAGTGATCATTAACAGGGAAGAATCCTAGCTGTGTCTGGATGCTTGTGTTACACAGATCTTATACATTACATTGTTTTCCCTCTTTCGAGTGCCCAAGATGTACAAAGTTCAATGGCTATGCGTGTCATTTCAAGGTTACTTAATTTCCTATATTTTAATAGGTAGCATAAAGTCAACTAGCAATACCTGATGTTTGTAATTCCGCATTGAACCTTCATTTTAACCTAAATCTATTTAATAAACCAGTTGCGAGCCATTAAGCGTTGGAGTATCATTCCCAGCCCTCTGGGTTACCTCTAACCTTATCATAATCATCGTTAAAGTCAGCAGCCCCAGCCCTCTGGGGTAGATCTATATGACTAGTAAATCTATAATGATTAGATATCTGACGTTTATCGTGTCCGCCATTTTGATCACCTTTTCATCAAAAAGTTTTAGGCATCAAAATTATGCTTCCGACGTTTCAGGTGATTTGTTTTTGGTACTTTTTCATGTGTCCGCATTTTTAACCGACATCGAAAAAAGGAGGTTCTATTTTCGGTTGTATGTAGGTACTTCGATTTGTCCGTCAATTAAGAGCCGATTTTAAAAGTTCTTTCACAATCGTTTAAAAAATGTTCACGATTCAGTCCTATTAAAATTGTACTCCGTGGGATTCATATTTGCTCTAATATTCATAAAAATTTCTTTTAAACCTTACAGGACTCTTGGACACGTCAGAAATAATAAATAAATCGGCCAGTTCATCTATTGCTCCTAAAATATTTCTTCCAGAAGTAATACAAGTCCATGTATTTCTACTACATTATCCAAACACCCTTACAAGTTTTCAACAGTCGCGTCGACAATGCCAAGTCGTCTATATCAAGGAGATAATATTATGAAAACTTATGACAGGTTGATATACAACACGAGAGTCGAGCAAAATCTCACAAAATCTCACGTGGGGTAGAGGGGGTCTCAGCAAATATCATGTAATTTTTTTCCACGAATTTTACCTGTTTCTTAAGGTTATTGGTTTAGTGTTGGCACGGGATTCAATTTTGGAAAAGGGTATCGTTAACCATTTGTGGCAAATTACTTTTTCGTTAGATTTATTCCTTAAGAACGCCGAAAATTTAAAACCACGAATAAATTTTAATCTCGCTTCAACGTGAAACAAACAATCTTAGGGTTTTATGTATTGTTAGGTTTTTACCTATTTTACCAACGGAGGAGGGCAAACCACAGACAGTGTTGAATCTTTGGCCAACACGAAACGATTTTTTTTTATTTCAATAATTTTTGAAATAACAGTGTTATAGTCCTACTTTTTTCCTTTCCGGTACCTACTACTTCTTGAGTATTCAGTTGGTATCAACTGCAAATGTAACTTTGTAAGCCTATAAATTTTTATGGGATTACAAAAATAGTTATGCAGTAAGTGTATCTAGAAAACTGGATCGTAATTACAAATCATTTTAGTTTTTCTAGATTTATACACTAAACACTAATTGTATTCTAAATTTGAAGCTTCTATGTCTGCTAGAAGTGCCTTAAAGATTTGATGACAGTGACTCAGTGACAAAATTAAAATTTTGACTAGCTATAATTCTTAAACTACTGGTTCAAATTGAATAAATTTAGAAATATACCGTGTTTATACAATGCCATCAGGTTACTGAAAATTCAGGCTTCTAGTTTTATCCAAAACGAAGTTATAGGAGGTCAAAAATGGCCTTAACTGCTTCGAGAAAAGGATGGTACCTACGGCCGTGCCGCTTTATTGCTCGAGTTAATGTCACCGGGGGCACTGCCATGCCCCCAGATAAAGATTACGGGATTTGCTTCGGTATAAAATCTATTATTACCTCGATATAATTTTTATACCTAAGCAAATTAATCATTAAAACTATTGGCAAAGAAGTAACAAACAAAAATAAAAAACATAGCCAAACAAAAAATCTCCTGCGTTGAAGTCTAATAAAAAATGGTGTCTAGCAACCCCACTAATAAATTTTACCTGTTTTTGTAAAGATTTAGATTAAAACTGATTCCAATATTGTTATCACCGATAACATGGAATTAAAGATAATATTACTGAGGTAGGTTCCTGATTATGATGCCTATAAAACAGTTCTCACCGTTCGGCATCGCCAATCTTCGATTATGAAGTTCTTCATCGTTCTGTCAGCAGTACTTGCAGCGGCAGCGGCGGCGGCGCTGCCAACACGCTCGCCGCCGGTCGTCATTGGCGCCGACAACTTGCTGCTCGGCAACGGAAGCCGCGCGTACGAAGCGCGCAACGCTGGCCTTGCGGGGTTCGCCACTGGTAACCAAGGCGGTGCGGGCGGCGCCGTCTGGACCGTATGGGATGCCTGGGCTATGCGTGATGCCGTCAACACCGTCCAACCCCGCATAGTCCATGTCCGTGGTCACATTGACCTTACGGTACTCTTTTCTAGCTCTCCAGGTGTCGTCATCCACGTCGGTCCTTTCAAGACCATCATCGGCGGAGACGCTAACGCTATGATATATGGAGGATCACTCCGTTTGGTAAACCAGGTGCACGTCATCATCCAAAACATCAAGTTTCACAACTGTATCTCATACGCTCCAAATGAGCGGCCCAACGGCAACGGAGGCATCACTGGACAGGTGTCAGGAGCCTGGAGCACGCTAGACTGCGTTGACATCAACACTTCAGAGCGTATATGGGTTGACCACTGTGAGTTCGCTGACGACCCTTGGAACTCTGCCAATACTGCTGAGAACCAACGTCGTCACAATGGTCTGGTCACCGTCAAGAACGGTGCCAGTCTAATCTCTATTTCGAACAACATCTTCAGGAACCACAACATGAACTTATTGATTGGAGCGGATGACAGTCACCAAGGGACGGACACTGGCAGATTGAGGGTCACTCTTTACCTTAACTGGTTCCAAGGTACTACGCAACGCAATCCGATGGTGAGGTTCGGACAGGTGCATGTGCTCAACAATTTGTATACTGACATAAGGAGCTACGGTATTGGTGTGTACACTGGTGCCCGCATTTACTCTGAGAGAAACCATTTCATTAACACAGCTCGTGCCTGGGCTCACCCTGTATTCAATGCACCAGCTTCAAACATACATTACTACAACTTCAACAATCTACTGACAAACAGTGGGCATGATTCGGGTATGAGCGGCGGTAACATCGGTTGGCAGCCCAGCCAATTCTACAACTACAGTCCCATGGGAAACAACCTAGTCCAAGCTCACGTTAGGAGATATGCTGGAACTTGGTAAAATATAATTAAATTGTTCGATCCCGGAACGACAACGGTTTTCAAAATTGTCTAATAAAGTGTGTTACCAAATGTAGACAGTTTTTTGTGGTGGTTTAGAATTATAATGTATATGTATAAATAAAATCTGAATTCTAAAGTTGTTAGGGTTTCTTACTTTTTACCCGACTACCAACAGCGGAGGGTTATGAGGTTAGCACCCTATGTTTGTATGTATCTGGCCGATTTCTTTGTTCCCACGTAGCGATGTAACCACTGATTCGATTTTAACAAATTATGTATCGATTGATTCGTCTCAATACCCCGATTTTTATGGGGGGGGGGGGGATGTTTATCTGTTTATATAATATTGAATATTACTGAGACTCATATAAATCTCGAAGATCACGCTAGAAATCCTTTAATCCCTCTAGTTCCACATCTCTTCTCTTCCTCCATTTCAAACTACATAAACTTCTCTAGTTGCTCTAGTTATGTTTGACGACCTCTGTGGCGCGGCGAGAAAAAGCCTGCCTGCGACGCAAGAGGTTGAGGGTTCGATCCCCGCCTCGGGACAAATGTGTGTACGATCTGCAGAATTTGTTCAGGTTGTTCTGGTCGTTTTCTATATACAGGGTGGAAAGAATCTATGGGCCCTGGAGGGGAACTACCTTAAATCCTTTAGTTAGCTCATTTTACTGAAAGGAAACATTCCTTTATTTTTAAAATGAAACTTATTTGAATTCAAAGATTTTCTAAAAATTCCTTGTCTCACCTGGGAAACGAACCAACTAAAAATTAAAAAAATGAACCCAGCGAGGGTTCATTTTTTTAATTTTTTATGCGAATCAGTATGATTATTGTTCAGAATACAAATTGTCTAATAACAATACAAATAACTAATCTAATAACAATAACATTGGACCTTTCACTCATCTTTTGTATAAGATACCCATGAAATCGAATACTTATTACATGTTCTTTATTAACAAATTATTGTTCACTTGTACAATGCTCCTACGTAAGATTAGGACAGTGATCGTTGTAGAAGTGGTAGGCCACTTCTACGACAATTATAAATCACAAATCTGCTTACTTATTTATCTACAGTAATTTATTCTCATCAGGTTTTATGGCTACTTGGGGGGGGGCTTTTACATTGTCAAGAGCCATATTGCTTTATATGAAATGCACACCTACTTAATTGGATATATATTTTAGAAGCAAGAATTGTAGTTACAATGTATTTTTTCTACGGTAATAAAGAAAACAAATTTTTCAATGCAAAAATGTTTAATTTTTTGAATGTACTCTTCTTGATAACGCACTGATACTGCGTGAACACGCAGGTTCTGCTCATTATCACGAACATGTTTTTTAAATCACCTCTGATACAAAATGAAAACAAAACGTTTGTCCGGAACCCAATTAGTTACGATCTACCTCTCCCACAACCGCTGTAATACTTCGATGATAAATCTATAATGGGACTATTTTTTTATACATAAGCATAGAATCAAAACGATTGGTAAAGATATTGAGTAACAAACAGGTAATAAAAAACAAGCCAAATTAAAAATATCTTTATTTGAAGTCGGATGAAAAATTACGTACGTTAGTACACATAGAAACCTTAATTCTCAGATTAAAACCTGATTTCTAATTATTATTAGGTACCGATAACAATATTCAAGATAATAATATTGAGATTGGTCCTGATTATAATGGCTATAAAACAGCTCACATCGTTATTTCTCGTCAATCTTCGGCCATGAAGTTTTTCATCGTTCTCTCAGCAGTACTTGCAGTGGCGTCGGCACTGCCGACCCGCTCGCCACCGGTTGTCATCGGCACCGACAACTTGCTGCTCGGCAACGGAAGCCGCACTTATGAAGCGCGCAACGCTGGCCTTGCGGGGTTCGCCGCTGGTAACCGAGGCGGAACGGGCGGCGCCGTCTGGACCGTGTGGGATCCCTGGGCATTACGTGATTCCGTCAACACCGTCGCGGCCCGTGTTATCTACGTCCGTGGTCACATTGATCTTACGCCACTCTTCTCTAGCTCTCCAGGGGTCGTCATCCACGTCGGTCCTTTCAAGACCATCATCGGTGGAGACGCTAGCGCTATGATATATGGAGGATCACTCCGTTTGGTAAACCAGCAGCACGTCATCTTCCAAAACATCAAGTTTCACAACTGTATCTCGTACGCTCCAGGTGAGCAGCCCAACGGCAACGGAGGCATCATTTCACAGGTGCCAGGAGCCTGGAGCCAAATTGACAATATCGACATCAACGAATCAGAGTTTATATGGGTTGACCACTGTGAGTTCGCTGACGATCCATGGAATGCTGCCGCTACTCCTGAAAACCAACGTCGTCACAACGGTCTTCTCACCATTAAAAACCGATCTTCTCATATTTCGGTTTCAAACAACATCTTCAGAAACCATAATATGAACTTCTTAATCGGGCACGATGACTCAGCTACATCGGATATTGGTAGATTGAAAGTCACCATTTACCTAAATTGGTTCCAAGGAATCATCCAACGTAGTCCACGGGTGAGGTATGGAGAGGTTCATGTTCTCAACAACTTGTACACCGACAATCAAAGTTATGGTATCGGCGTGGGTACTGGAGCACGTATCTACGGTGAGAGGAACGTATTCCACAACACTGCGCGCAGTTGGCACAACATCGGCAACGGTGCTTTCCTTAACTTCAACAATGCGCTCCACAACAGTAATTTTGACTCTGGCATCTCGACTTCCGTCGGTTGGGTGCCCAGCCAGTACTATTCGTACACACCCATGGGTAATAACCTAGTGGACGCTCACGTCAGACGTTACGCTGGTACCTGGTAATTACTTCTTTTAAGTGCACAATAAATGACAAATTAATCAGTTAATTCAGTGTTTTATTACCTAAAAGTATTAAGGTAGGTTTTATTCCTTTAGAATACATTCACCAGACGCGGAGAGAAAAGAAATCTAAAGATTTTTTGCAACAGACGACCGTAAAGCTTTTAATAATAGAAACTGACCCGCATGCGTTTTCATTTGAGTGGGCTTTGAAATATCTAACAAATGTTATTTTCCATGCAAACCATCAACTGCAATGTTTGTAGAACTAAACAATCCTTTAAAAATTTTAAGTTAATATGTTTAATCCCATTTCTACCTAAGAATCCTTTTTCCAAAATTGACTTTTATTGTTTCTTTTATGACATGGGCAATTGGGCAGCCCTGTAGGTATGTTTTAAAAGAAACAAAAATTTTAGCATAGTAACTTTTGTAGTTCCAGATATTTTTTTATGAGATTTCAAAAAACTTCGACCCTCGTTTCCAAAGGGTAAAACGGGACCCTATTACTAAGACTCCGCTGTCCTTCTGTCACCAGGCTGTATATCATGAACCGTGATAGTTCGACAGTTGAAATTCTCACAGATGATGTATTTCTGTTGCCGACTTGCCGCTATAGCAACAAACACTAAAAAATTTATAAAATAAATTTTTAAGCGGTGCTCCCATACAAAGGCATGTTTTTTTTGCCTTTTTTGTAGATAATGGTAGTACCATTATACCTCTTCCTCTACCATGGTACGGACCCTTCTTGCGCAAGTTCGACTCGCACTTGGCCGATTTTATTATATTTTTGTTATTGCAATGAATTACAATGTAAATAAAATCGCGTGGCATCATACTAGCATGTGCTAACACACTCCGGGGTGGTTCGAATTTTCCTTGCGTCCCGTAAACTCCACTCCAACCGAAGAAGAATCCCATAACCTTATAGAATCAGCTACGTGTGGGAATAACCGAACCCACGTTTTAGCCTCTCTGCCTCAGTTACTTCAATTTCTAATATAATTAACTTCAAATAGCCCTTCTGACTCACTAATAGAACAATTTTAATTAAATTTGTACCTTATTCAACGTGTCTTTCATTTTATACAGTCACATACAAAGTTCGGTTATCTCCAGTGTTTAAAACTGGGAAATAACAGAACCGGACTTTTTTAAAACGGGACACAAACTAGTATCAATTTTCTATTTGTATACGTGCGCTTGTGTGCGTGAAAGCACTGAAGTAATATGCTGGTAAACTCACAGATAGATTCGTTTTCAGCTACGAAATCTAGAAAATAGTCGTATTATACAAGTCGTCTGTTGTAACAGCACCGTGTTAATCCTCTATGTATAATATTTATCAAACCTATTATGCATTTATAACGGACTTCGAAAAAAGGAGAACGGTCTATGTTAAAGTACAAGACGTGAGGAGAGGATATTGGAATCAATTGGCCAGACGGAGTGACGGACGTGGTCGCACTGACCAAGGTTGTATTATTATTATTTTGGTTGTTGATATTTACTTGATTCATTTTTTTTCATATTTTAGTATTTAAAGATTAATTCATCATGTAAGCGTAATTATACATATTTTAGGTATGCAGCTAGGCTTAATTGTAAATTAATATAGTGAAATACAAATATATATATGTATATGTATAGCTTTTATTTTTAGTTTATGTTTAAGTTTTAGTGATAGTCAATTTAAGTGTAATTTTGTAAAAAATGTAAATCCTTTTTTGGCTGTCAGTATTGTTATAAGTGTTGTATCATCTAGATTTAAGAGCTGTGGATTTTGTTTCCTAAATTAATAAATATGTCGCATTGAGGGTAGGCTGAGCGGGAATCGTAGGGCTATCTTGGGCATCGGACATATTATTGAACTTGCGTAGACACCAAAGAAAACAAACAAAATTCACAAAATGTCACACGGCACTTTTATTTCGCACTTTAGAGCTAGTACAATTACAGTAAGTTCGTCACGTGGTGGGTACAAACAAGTCTCTTCGTATTGTAGTTACTTTGACGACGTCTCCAGCAAAAGTGAGTCTAGAATCCCATTTCAAAAACTTCCGTCCAAAGTAACCCCTACCAAGAGCCATGTCCAAGCGTCACCCGCCATTACGCTTGCGTTTCCACCAATCAAATCCAACTAGTTACAGTCTACCAACTTATCACAGCAAATCTTTACAATCTCATTGGCTAACCTTGATCAAGCTAGCCAACTTTACAAAACAAGAAATACTTAGAGCTAAAATTATTGCCAGCTTGAAATAATATTACCATAGACAAATTTGACAAAGAGTGAGGGCTTAACTAATTACGTACGGCGCCATCTGTTGGTAACGTTAACAACTTTTAATCAAAAATAAGGAGTACGGACAAAGCATGAGGTTTTCGTTCAGAAATTTACTCGATAGTAGATCTAAAACGTTGTCGACTGGTGGCGCCACACGTCTTGATTCGACACGGCCATCTTGACCTTCACACGCCCTCGTGTGTCTGATCTGTAAACAAAAACATTCTAAAAGTATTCTGCTCGGCTATCCTACAGTTATCTTATCAACTATGCTTCTGCAAAGATTTCGTCACTTACAGTTTTTTTTTTTACGATTAATTTATTCTAGCATTTCAGGCAGAACCCAACAAACAACATGTTCAACTTTCAATGTCAGATACGTGAATCATTAAAAGGAAACAATATGAATGAGGCAAATGAAAACACAAATTGTTAGTCAATCGATCATAACAAGTCCATCAGCTTGTCATGTTTTGTCAGTCCATCAGCAGGTAGCCAGTCCATCGGCTTGTCATGCCCTGCCAGTACGTCGGCAGGTAGCCAGTCCATCGGCTTGTCATGCCCTGCTATTCCATCAGGCAGGTAGCCAGTCCATCGGCTTGTCATGCCCTGCCAGTCCATCGGCAGGTAGCCAGTCCATCGGCTTGTCATGCTCTGCCATCATCACTGTGATCCGTCTACAGAAGCTAACCATCTCAGCTGCGTAAGTGCTACCCCTCGGAAGGGATATCCTGCGCATAAAAAGCAGGCCACGCGCACCTCTTACATGCTCCGGTGCTACTGGAACGTTCACAAAACATACAACTAGTCCACGGAACATACGCTAAGGTAGGGAGAAAATAATATTATCAAAATTTATGAACAATCGTCAGTTATGTCATCGCCATCATCATCGTTACATACGTCTAATTCAAGGGGAACCTGTTGTTCGGGTATCTTTCTGACTCTATCATGGGAGTATTTGTAAGTTCTATTTGACGTTAATGATTTTAGTAAGTACCTATCACCTTCCAGTACTTCAATGATTTTAAATGGTCCTTTAAACTTAGGATCTAATTTTATCTGATTCCTCTCCTCATTTTCAATAAGTACAAAGTCACCAACTACGCATTTCTGGATTTTTGCCTTATTACAATCAAACCGTTCTTTGTTATAGTTTGCATTTTCCTCTATACCACGGGACGCCTGTTCTCTCATTGCATCGAGGTCGATAATTTCATCATCATCATCTACGGTCATGAGATTAAGTGGACGCGCAACCTTACCTACAAGCAACTCCAGAGGACTGGCTTTTGTGACTCGATTGATGGTTGAATTCAGAGCCAATTGAACATCACCTAACGCATCCTGCCAAGAACTTTCCTTAGAAGACTCAACCGCTGTCAACATACCTTTCAAGGTACTCATCACTCGTTCAACCTGGCCGTTGGCGCGACTAGAACCAGTTGCAATAAGGTGCAGCTGGATGTTATGACTATCACAAAAGCTGCAGAAGTCTTTGCTTGCAAAACAACGACCTTGGTCTGCTACGACTCTCTGCGGCGCGCCAAACAGAGAGATCCCAGCCTTGAGAGCCCTGATACTACTGACGCTGTCTATATTCTTAGAGTGAACCAAAAGAGCAAACTTTGTAAATGCGTCGACCAGAACGAAAACGTACTCTTTGATGTTATTTTTACCGCTTAGTTTACCTGAAGCATCAATATGGATTGTATGCCAAGGAACAGCAGTTTTTGGGATCGGATGAAGTTCTGCTTGGACACGACCAGAATGGGTTTTGGACACTTTACAAGTAATGCAGCTATTAACAAACTTTTTAACGTATTTTGCTATACCAGGGAACCAATAATGATCATAGACCTTCTCGAGGGTTTTTTCCCACCCAAGGTGCATTATCGACTCGTGGACGTTGTTGATAACGGCCCACTTGAAAGCACGGGGAACCATGGGAAGACACCTAGAACGACCATTTCTCTGCACTTTACGATGGAGGATATTTGAACGAACCTCGTAAGTCTTTCTTACATCCTCAGACAAGATCTCGTTCTGCAAATCAGATCTAATTTTCCTAATTTCATCGTCTTTTTCCTGTTCCGCTTGCAACCAAGTACTTGAAAGAGTGGCCAAGTCAACTCGTTTTTGTTCAACGCACTCAGCTAAGGGTTTTGAAGAAACTGGATTGCGCGAAAGACAGTCAACGTGGGACATTCTAGTACCTTCGCGATGCGCGATGTCAAAATCGAAGGACTGTAGATAAGCCCACCAACGGTGTACGCGGGGAGACAAGTCAACCTTAGTTTTTGATGCCTTTACTGAATTGCAGTCGGTGACGACTTTGAACTTTCGACCTTGTAAATACTGACGAAAATACTTGATCGCATTGACAACAGCTAATGTTTCTAGCTCATGTGAGTGGTATCTAGATTCAGCTGGAGATGTACGACGACTGAAATAGGAAACCACATGCTGTTTGCCGTCAACCTTTTGGAATAGGATAGCACCATAGCCATCTGCACTCGCGTCAGTGTGAACTTCGATTGGAAGATCGGGATTGAAGATCATGAGGACAGGCTCACTAGTCAGTTTAGTGATGACTTTCTGACGAATTTCTTCGTGTGTTGGTTGCCAATCAAGAGATTTTGTTTTTGAACTTGTGAGTCTGAACAACGGGGCCATGATCTTTGAGAAATCACGCACAAACTGCCTAAAATATGAGGCCAAGCCAATAAATTGGCGGAGCTGGGAGATACTGGATGGAGGGGGGAGCATAGTCAGTGCTTCGATTTTGCCGGGATTCGGTTGTACACGACCATCCTCAACAACAAAACCCAGATACTCGATGCGCTTCTTTAGAAAGGAGCATTTGGCCAAGTTTAAGGAAAATCCTGCGTTGGTCAGTACGCTAAGTACAAGATGAAGACGTTCAATTCCTTCTTCTACTGAGGAGGACAAAATCAACACATCATCGATGTAAACAACTACGAAGGAATAAGCAAGATCGCCTAAGGCCTTCATGATTGCCCTTTGGTATACCGAACTGGCATTCTTTAAACCAAAAGGCATGGTCAAGTACTCCCATTGACCTTCTGGTGTGACAAATGCAGTCTTTTCGATCGATTCTGGTGCAACAGGGATCTGATGATACCCACTAAGCATGTCTAGCGCTGTGAACCACCTAGCTTCTCCTAATCTAGCTACCTGATCGCTGATTAGAGGCAAAGGATACCTATCGGCCACGGTGTTGTCGTTGAGCTCGCGATAGTCTACACACATTCGATCGGATTTGTCTTTCTTCTTAACCAACAACACGGGACTCGAGAATGGCGAACAGCTTGGACGAACGACTCCTGCATCTAACAGCTCTTGCACTTTAGCACGAACAACCGCCTTCTCCTCGACACCTAACCTATACGGACGTCTTTGAACTGTGCGATTAGGATCGATGAGCCGAATCTCCAGTTGACCTGTGGTGACACGCGAACTAGCTACTCCAGTTGAAAATGAACCCCTATACTCTTGCAGGACTCCAACCAATTGCTGCCTATATTCAACAGGAATGTCAGTAGCGATGTTACTAAAATCGACTGACTCTTTTGAATCACCTAACACACATGCATTGACACTAGCACTACGAGTGAAAGTTAACCTATCAGCAGTCATGTTCACATTAAGGCCTTGGCTAAGAATTTCACGACCAACCATGATGTCACTTTTAAGGAATTGGTCTGGCACAACATGAAATAAAATTTCTATATTCAGGTTATCAATCTCAATCTCACACAAAATTTGTTCAGTACTGTATACGCATGCTTGACCAATCCCTTTTAAAGTCACAGTATTATGTAGCCGCTGTCCAGGAAATTTTGATGCAACTGATTCCTGCATGAGAGAACATTCAGCGCCCGAATCATAGTGAAAAGCAAAATGCTCACCAGAAATGGTTAGTTGTCCAGTGGGGTTGCTGATGCTGCACATGTCTACTCGACGCTGATTGCCGGCGCTGTTGCTCGCTGCCCCGCTGGTGTTGTTGCTTGAACCGCTTGCACCGCCGTTGCCGGAACCATTCTTTCCAGCAGTGGAAGAAGGGGCCTGAGTGCACTTGTTTGCATAGTGGCCAGCACCACCACACCTGAAACAAGTAATACCAGGCGCATTTGGTCGTTGCTTGTTCGCAGAAGTAGAGCTAGAAGAAGTGGAACGATCGCATGACCTTTTAGGATCCTTGGAGCGGCAGTCGGCACTACGATGTCCCAATTTCCCACACGCGTAGCATCGTAGAGGGCCTGGAGATCCTGCAGGTCTGGGTCGCTTGAAGTTGGATGATCTATCGCTCGAAGGGGCTTCTGTCTTCCTCTTGAGGTAGGAGCATGCTTGTAGTTCACGTTGCAATTGGTCACGAGTCTTGATTTCCGTTGTGAATGCAGCGTGTTGTAACCTCCCATCAAACTGAGACACGTGGGCTAGAACTATGGCTGAGGTTATCTCTTCCGCCGTCATGTCCTTGAAACGTGCCATCAAGGTTGTTGAAAGTCGTGCCGCATAGGATGCCATATTCTCGTTCTCCTTCGGTTTGCTATTGTGCATGTTGATGAGGGTAGCCGCAGGTGTTTCAATCAAGCCATAACGAGCCAAGAAAAGATCCTTAAAACTGCACCATGTCATGCCAGCAAAAGATATCTGGGATAGCCATCTCGAGGCGTTTCCTTTGAGAGCTCCACTAAGCGCGAGAATAAGCGGGCTTCCTTCTTGTTCTTGTTCAGACAGACATAAATCTGCGGTAGCACACCATGCACGTGCGTCGACGTCGGGCTTATCAGGGTCGAAATCCGGTAAAATCACTTTTCGGGTACTCACGGGACGCATGGTGTTGATTAGAGCCATCATGTTCTGGTTCTGGGCTTCCAGCAGCGTGCGCAGAAGATTTTCATCTACACGTGGTCCAATCTCTGAAGTCCGATTATCCCCCACTTCTGATGTCGCATTGAGGGTAGGCTGAGCGGGAATCGTAGGGCTATCTTGGGCATCGGACATATTATTGAACTTGCGTAGACACCAAAGAAAACAAACAAAATTCACAAAATGTCACACGGCACTTTTATTTCGCACTTTAGAGCTAGTACAATTACAGTAAGTTCGTCACGTGGTGGGTACAAACAAGTCTCTTCGTATTGTAGTTACTTTGACGACGTCTCCAGCAAAAGTGAGTCTAGAATCCCATTTCAAAAACTTCCGTCCAAAGTAACCCCTACCAAGAGCCATGTCCAAGCGTCACCCGCCATTACGCTTGCGTTTCCACCAATCAAATCCAACTAGTTACAGTCTACCAACTTATCACAGCAAATCTTTACAATCTCATTGGCTAACCTTGATCAAGCTAGCCAACTTTACAAAACAAGAAATACTTAGAGCTAAAATTATTGCCAGCTTGAAATAATATTACCATAGACAAATTTGACAAAGAGTGAGGGCTTAACTAATTACGTACGGCGCCATCTGTTGGTAACGTTAACAACTTTTAATCAAAAATAAGGAGTACGGACAAAGCATGAGGTTTTCGTTCAGAAATTTACTCGATAGTAGATCTAAAACGTTGTCGACTGGTGGCGCCACACGTCTTGATTCGACAAATAAATAAGTGGTGGTCGAGAGACAGTTGTAGGAGCAGGGGACGTCCGCCGCCGGCGCGATGGGTCGAAACCATTTGAAAGACCGCGGGCTACACTCGACCCAGACTAGCATAGGACCGAGGCGAATGGCATAAACGTAGAAAGGCCTAGGTATACCTAAGGGCTTATGGTGATGATGATGAATTGAGATAGAAGTAAATACTTCTACTTTACTACAAAGTTTATCAAGGTCACGAAAACTTTTTTCGCATTCGTATTTTTCACACTCATACTAAACATCCTGAAAATCATTCGACATTTCCTGTAGAATGTTGCTTGTAACTTAGCCGGATTCGATCCTAAGACGGTCAATACATACAGATCAGGTGACAAATCCTGAATAGGGTCGGTAGGATTGTCTGACAGGGACAACTACGTGACGTGTTTTGTAAAGTAAATTTTCCGAACATGCCTGACGTTCAATCGCACGTCGCGATGAAAGCTTAAGGTAAGTAAATAAATTAACAAATGATGTTGGACTATGAGACCTCATATTGTTCTTCATCGTATTGTTCTTGAATACGGCGGTAAGATTTGGCACTTCTAAGCACTTTTCAGCTATTGACCTACCATCTCGAGTCGAGATGGTTCGAGAAAAGGGTTCCCAGTGGCGGCCATTAATTATTCGACTTGGCAGGGCTACTACCGTGGCCCCTAATAGATAGATATACCACGTAATATTATTTATATATAATTAAGAAACTAAACGCACTTTGGAAAAACCAAGAGCTAGAGGACCTGTATGCCAGACCAAATGTCATAGGCGAGTTCAAGAGCGATCGTCTTCGCTGGCTAGGACACGTTGAGAGGATGGAAGAGGATCGGGCTGTCAAGAAGGCGTATGAAGGAAAACCTTCGGGGCGTAGACCAGTCGTGTGCCCTAGGTATCGCTGGATCGACGAAGTCGAAGCCGATCTCCGCGAACTCGACGCCCACAGCTGGCGAGAGACAGCACAGAACCGAGATGCCTGGAGAAGTCTTGTGTCGGAGACCAAGATCCACTTTGGGTCGCTGAGCCATAGGAGTAAGTAAGTAAACGCACTTTTGGTACATAGCTGCTGTGTCTATGCTCGAGCATGTTTTGGCAAATAAAAAAAAAAGAATAACTTGGTATGGCCTGAACGGTAGTGTGTAATCGTTGTCTAGGGTACAAATAAGAAATATTACATCGCATCGTCATAATGCGTAGATTATTGAAATTGAAGAAATGAGTTTCATACATCACACACTCTTTGGCAAATCGTCATCCCACCTCGCCGGATGGTGCCTTTACTACGTTTACCAAGTCGCGGTCTCCACGGTTAACTAACAAGTCTACTAACATTGAGTAGGACAAATCAAACTCACAGGATTTCTATACATATGCACTTGCATTTATGATATAATTTTATTGTGGCCTCCATCTGCTCCGAATTGTCGGCTCCGTCGAATGACTGATAATGTTCGCCCACGCTTCGCTTGCTGAACCTAAAATGAACCATTTATAGGCAACAAGGATGTACCTAGCAAATATCTAGAAAAGCCTCCGAAATCACACTATGCTCCCGTCCATGCATTTTTTTTTTAAGACGTCTTGCTTTGATAGGTATTTTTTCATTTTGTAGTTGGCGTCGTTTTTCTTCTACAAGCGGACTACATTTTGTTAGAACTTATCCGTCCAACCGTCGCGTCGTCGGCCACATCGTCACTTTCCATCAAGTCCCTAATTCCATTAAATAATCATATCAATCGCATCGTCTCAGGAATTTTGAGACGATCCCGATTCGATTGAAAAATTCCAAAACGTGTCATTCTGTCTCAGAATGAAAGAAACTACAGACGAAGGGACGCACGTGAGAAGTGTCAGGATTGAAACCATTCTATCGATCTCTCCATGCAAATAGCTTCGCACGCTCTATACCTATAAGGTTTGTTTCATCTATGGACGATCTAATACTATTTTCATTGTAAAGCGATTGGTTATCAGAATTGGCCCCAGAAAATATTGTGGCCAAACTAAGTTTTTTTAAGTGTTCGTTTTATTAGATTAATCTTATTATATTCAATTATTATTTAACTAATACATAACTACAATTATTTTTATATTAAACATGACATTGCTAAATCAATTAGATACCTAATTCTATAAATGTGATGTAAAATTTATAAGCTAACAAAAGCAAACTCAAACTTTGTAATTGTTGCGCCCTGACTGGGTTTTTATGCATTGTGTACCCACTAACACTACCTACACCTGAGGACAATATATCACAACACGATAAATGATATGATGATTATTAATGACTCTATTTTCTAAGGGGTTCTAAGGGTTACATACACCTATTGCCAGTTCTAGTAGCAGCTAGATCTATGCGACTCTGTCTTTACGACATCGATAAATCAAAATACGTGATAGTTCGCGGATGAATTATGGCTGTGGAGAATGCCAGTTATTGGCAGAACGATATTTCCCTAAGCCTTTTAGGAAATGATCGAAAACCTATTTTGTAGTAAACTCACCATTATTTTGTTGTAAAATAGGTTTCATTTTCGTTCGACTGTAAGACCTCGGCACAGATTAGGTATTGTTACTTCACCTAGACGTCCAGACGACAGACGAGGCACTGTCTGCGACGCAGGAGGTTGCGGGTTCAATTCCCGCCTCGGAACAAATGTTTGTACGATCTGCAGATATTTATTCTGGGAGTTCTGGGTGTTTTGTATGTATAGTAAAAAATATATATGTTATGTGACTTGACAACCTCTCTGGCGAGGTGGGCGAAGGTCCACCTGCGACGCAGGAGGTTGCGGGTTCGATTCCCACCTCGGAACAAATGTTTGTACGATCTGCAGATATTTATTCTGGGAGTTCTGGGTGTTTTCTAAGTATAATTAAAAATATCTATGTAGGATGTAATGTATCGATTTATATATTATATCAGATATCTAGTACCCATAACACAGGCTCTACTTACTTTGGGGCTAGATGATGCTGTGTGGATTGACCAGCATTATTTATTTTGTATTTGGCTTCGCATACAATAGGTCGACTGTCGATGTATCGATAAATCACCGACCTTCATAGAGAATCCATACTAAGCTCTATGACCACCTTTTTGGTAAAGCCTCGTTTAAAATCAGAATTCATGATCTATCTGCATACTCCACAGATTCAAATACAAAGAGGTAGCTAGTTTACGCGAATGAAAGTTTCCTAACACATGCAAAGTAGGGACTAGAGAACGCACTTAAAGAGTTAAAATGAGCCTTAAAACAAGGGCCTTAAGTCTCTATAATCATCTCTTTTACAAGAATAAAACGGTTGTATGAATGATAATTCTTGAGCTGTATTTCGGCAAGCGTAATTGAAATCTTTGAAGGGACGGGCTGTATAAACCATGGCTTAACCCGATTCAAAGGGTTTTGGATGATTCTGTTGGGGTACAGTCACCGATGTATTTATTATGACACCGGAGGCCTTAGTCTGAATTTATACAAAAAACATTCAATAAACGTCATCGAGAATGATTGATGTCTTCCAGGAAAAAAGCTTAGAATGGTAGTAGACACAAACGAAGTGTAGCCAAAACAATGCGACAAATAAGTCTCATTTTCCTATTCGTATTATTACTATGCGTGAAATCACTGAAGTTCTAATTATGTTTGTCAACTCACACATACATAGATTCTTTTTTATATTTGAAATCAAGAGAATTGTTGAGACCTTTAGCCCTTAACCTTTCTTATTTTTCTTGGAGCACCAATTGAAGGCATTTCTGTGACCAAGCTATGTTGGAGGTGCTCTATCTACTTACTTTTGTAACATCAATGCCGCTAACGCGACTGCCGCTGTGATGTCAAAGTGCAACAAAACACCCAAAATCATGCAAAAACTATCATCGAGCTAGTAAGAAACGATTGAATCGTTGTCAAAACTACGATAAGTAGTTCCTATCGATCCGGTAGGGGCGCTACAAGGCGCTTAATGTATAGGAAGGACTCGAATTCGATGGAAGTATTCGATAGATAATGCGTACCAGTCGTACTAGGGCCCCGGATAGGAGGAACGGACTGATTAGTCCGTTTGTCAAATGAATAAGGCATTACCGAAACGAAGTCCACTGATTTGTTAGGAGCACCAAATAGATTTTTATAGTATTGTAACAATACTATAAAAATCTATTTGGTGTAGGACGTTGAATTGCGCAGTTTTTTAAATCACCCAGCTATTCTAGAAAAGTGACAGATACCATTTTGATAACTTCCTCACACCCACAGCCTATTTAGCAGAATTCGCCCTAATAAGCGCCTTATCGCAGGGGTATAAGCATACGGACATTTTGATAAAATTATTGGTTGAATATTACTTTGAAAAATAATTCATGTCATGAAGCGAGTTCGAATCGAATCGAATTCAGGGTTTTAGTGCGCTGACTGTACGTTGTATATAATGATAGGTTAGTATCTTTGTTTTGTGTTCCAAAGCTTTGTTATAATTAGCAATTTGCGTTGTGGATTCTTGCTGTCAAAATTCTCAATTGTTCTCATCCATAGTTTGATTTCATATTTCCTTAAAACGGGAGTGAAGCTAACTTCATATTAAATGAAAATTAAAAGATGGTAAACCTTTATTTCACACACACACACACACGCACACGTATACATTGGTACATAGTGCACCAAACTAAAAAAAATCATGAAGGTTTAAAAGCTAAGTGACACAAATGGTGGACTTCGATCGAACTGGCTTTAATCGAACTTTGCCCCTATGACCCAGTGCCGAAATAGGTGTAAGCTCAGCACGTACTGAGCTATCGAGTACGTATCTGTTAAAAAAAGGCCAGAAGACCTTTTCAATAAAAGAACTAGGCCTTTATAAATCAAAAGAAGCTCCCTATTAAATCTTAGATCCTCGAAACGGTGTTGATTTCATGCTCACCGTGTTTATCTTTTATTCCTTCACAATTTTAGATTGCTGTCTACCTTTAGAAATGCTTTAGATGTGATCACGTCCTTATAAATGGTTGTAAGGATGTCATTATTTATTGAGGACTAGGTTTATTGAGCAAAAGGTATTTGAGGATAAGGCGAAGTGTCTCCTTTTCGTTATATTTCCTTTTGAACGGTTCATTGGTTACCTAATCTTATTATGGAATTTATGGTTTACGTGAGATTTTTTGAATATTTTTACTAATATAAACTCTTTGTCCTGACTTATTGACAAGCTACAGCCTACATCACTTATCGTAGAGACTTAAAACTTGTAAGGTGTGTAGGCCTTGGTAGGGACGTGAGCACTAAGAAAGGAATTTGGAAAATACACATCATCAAAGTTTCGTTTCGGCCCTTGTTGGGGGCACGGAGGGAGGCCTCGAGGCTTGGCCTCTTTACCCCGGCTGCAACTCGAGGGGTGACGACCCCTCGGTTCTTGGGTTGAGACGTAATGCTCTTTTGTCTAAAAAGCCCTTATTTTCCCGACGTTTCGACAGGTTTACACACTACCACGGGATGACTGATGACATCATCAGTCATCCCGTGACCACGGCAGTGTGTAAACCTGTCGAAACATCGGGAAAATAAGGTAATTAAACGCGATAAATACCCGTTAAATAGTATTTATAAATATGTGTTCAGATCGCGTAAGTTTAAAAATACCAAATATAATTAAATTAATTAGCATGATGTCTCCCATTCCTCAACAGGTTTACACACTACCACGGGAGTGTGTAAACCTGTCGAAACGTCGGGAAAATAAGGTAATTAAACGCGATAAATACCCGTTAAATAGTATTTATAATTATATTTGGTTTAGTGATGACGAGATTATACAGGTTTGTTTAATGCATCTTTTAAAATAAGTTTTTGATGAATCAGTCAACATGATCATTTTTATATTTTTTCACGACAAACTAAAACAGAGTTTAAGTTAGTACATTAGTTATCTCTTGTTAAATCAAGGCGACATTTTCATTACCAATCGTTTCCAATGATGGTGTGATTTTAATCAAAATTTCTAAACTTGAATTCAATCCGCTAAAACTTAAATACTCGTCAAACTAAGATAAAACTTTGATTGTTTCATAAAAGTTTTTAATCTGTATCAACACTTGTGGCGAATTTCGACTAATTAATTTAAAGATAAGTCTGGGTTTTAAGGGCTTTTGTAACGAGCAAAGATATTTTATTAAAATACCTGATAAGTTTTAAGTTTTCTGATATTTTTACGTATGATTTTTTATAGTGTTGAACGGAAACGTGAATAATTCATCATCATCATCAGCCTATATCAGTCCACTGCTGGACATAGGCCTCCCCTAATGAGCGCCATAGCGCCCTGTCTTCAGCTTGCCGCATCCAGCATCTGCCAGCAGTCTTTCTCAAATCGTCATCCCACCTGGTCGGAGGGCGTCCTACACTACGTTTGCCGAGTCGCGGTCTCCACTCAAGAACACGTTTACCCCAGCGGTTGTCGGTTCTTCTCGCGATATGGCCAGCCCACTGCCACTTCAGCTTGCTAATCCTTTGAGCTATGTCACACACACCAACAACACACGACAACCTTGGTTCTCTGTCACTAACCATCAGGGGCCCATTTGATTGATCGGGACGTCTCATCATATTAGTATGGGATTTGGGAAGTATCCTGTCCGCACAATAATTATACGCTGTACCAAAATCTATGGGAAAAGGATACGTCACGATTATGTCTCGTTACTACTATCCTAAAGACTCACAACTCTGGTGAGATTGTGATCAGACGAAGGTCTTGTCATCAGCCTATGGTCCACTACTGAACATAATGTGACAAATTAACATCACAAATGAATCAATTGTCTGAAGCATCCCATAACGTAAAAAAAATCACTCAGCCACGGCCTTTGTCTTGCTGGAGCACTATAAACTAACCTATAGTTACGCCTAACCAAGTATTAACTTATTTGAAAATGTTCATATATACATACTTATATGAAAATGTTCTTAGATTATCTAAACCTAAATTTCACAAGTGTAAAACTATATGTTATTTTTATGTGTGTCTGTAGTAACAAATAGATTTTTATCTAGGTACCTATAACATAGGCCTCCCCTAATGAGCGCCATAGCGCTCTGTCTTCAGCTTGACCCAACCAGCATTTGTCTGCAGTTTTTCGCAGTTCGTTATCCTATCTAGGAAAAGGGTAGACCGCCGGAGGGCATCTTACACTAGGAAAAGAATAGACGAAGGTTGATTCACTATAAGAAACCCTTTATCAGTATAGAGATAACACCGGTACCATTTTGTGATGAAGCTTGCCCTATAGTATGTTTATATAAGCTGGATAAAAAGAAACCGGCAAAGTGCGTGTCGGGCCATGTACAGTTGGGTTCCCTAGTAACATTATTCAATAAATTACACACCTTAGTGGCGTAGCGGACGAAGGTACGCCTTTGAACAAATAATTGTTGGATCTGCAGATATTATTTGTTACGAGTGTTGTGTGTGTTTTCTATGTATAATGAAATATCCATCTTGTATTAGTACCTATGTTGTCTCGAACCCATAACACAAGCTCTGCTTACTTTAGGGCTGATGCTGTGTGGGTTGTCTAACATAGTCAGACATGGTGAGACACGGAACCCTAAACACGTCCGACCCTAAAGTCATGCAACAAAAAATCATACGTGTATAAAACTGTCGTAAAAACTGGTGACGAACTTTATTGTTATTTTATTACAAAATCAATTACATTAAACTAAACTTTGCAATATAGTCGATAATAAACTTTTTATGATCCATGTTTACTACTATGATACGCCTGTGAATTATTTTGGTTCATACTGGATTTAGGATTCCGTTTTCAAAATAATAAACCTTGGAATCGCTTTTAGATTTTGGGTTGACTGAAAATTTCAACTGTCGAGCTATCTCGTTTCATGAGATACAGCCTGGTGACAGACGGACAGACGGACAGCGGAGTCTAATTAATAGGGTCCCGTTTTACCCTTTTGGTATGGAACCCTAACACCATAGGTACACAGACAGAGAACCAAGGTTGTCGACATAGCTCAAAAGATTAGCAAGCTGAAGTAGCAGTGGGCTGGCCATATTGCGAGAAGAACCCACAACCGCTGGGGTAAACGTGTCCTTGAGTGGAGACCGCGACTCGGCAATCGTAGGATACCCTCCGACCAGGTGAGATGACGATTTTTAAAGACTGCTGGCAGATGCTGGATGCGGCAAGCTGAAGACAGGGCGCTATGGCGCTCATTAGAGGAGGCCTATATCCAGCAGTGGACTGATATAGACTGATGATGATGATGATGGAACCCTAAAAACATAGGAAGTGGAGAAATAATCAATTACTTCATCTTTCACATTCTCATTTCACCCACGGCTAGTATATTACATCGCCCTCATAACCTGTTGCTCCTCTGTAACACTTTTCCTGCCACCGACGCACACGGTGTTGTAGTACAGCTCTATCCTGGTTCGCTTGTGTGAAACAAGGCAATTATTCCGGGTTCTTTCCATGAATCAACTAAACATAGTTAAGCGATCGGTAAGCATTCTGGGCACTTTGCCTTCTGCTGACGGCTTAGATTTTTTTGCAACTATTAGAGATCAATCTTATCTGTCAAAACTACGGCTACAATAGCTAGATATTGTATTAGTCTACTAATGATTTCCATCGCCGCCATTGACACGATTTGGTATTCTATACCAAATCGTGTCAATGGCGGCGATTGAGACGCGATACCATCGACATAGAGAAGAGATTGGTTAGTAGAATTCGTCCCCTGGGCACTTTGCCTTCTGGTGACGGCTTAGATTTTTAGATAATAGATTTAAGTGTAAATATTAGTAGTAATTATTGTATTCTGTTATTGTGATTTTCTTTCTGTATCTAATAAAAATACACTTTGCATAATTTTTATCAGTTTTATTACATTATCGATCGGTTTGCAGAATTCGACCCCTGTTTATTTGTTTTTGATAAATTTAATCGGTGCGTCTTATCATTTTATCTTTTAAGCGAATGCGAATTTACTCTTGTTGGCCACCAAACTGGGGCCCAATTCCACTAATTTTCAAAGAAATGTCAAACTAGCGCGATGCGGTTAAGATATAAGTTCAGTCTTTAGTTCAGAACATTTACAGGTATGTTACAATAAAACAAACAGCACGATTAAATCGTATAATACTCTATATGATAAATCTTTTCACATAAATTAAACAATTTTGATTCCTAACTCGATCTATCTAAACAGCTATAATTATATAAATAAAAATAATAGGACCTACATATTTACATTTTTACAAACATACCAGAAATCTACATGAAATGAAAAATGAAATATTTACCTTCCTCTGGCTGGTATGAGGCTTTATGATAATGAACAGTCAAGAATCACACTTTTTGAGATATAAAAGCATTACCTAAGTATTCCTTTTTTATGATAATTATAAAACACTGATTAGTAGGACTAGGTAGGTACACACTTTTTACACACTTTCAATTCAGAATCTAAGGCCCATATTCAGAAAGCTGGTTCAGTCATCGATCAATGCTTGAGTAACGCTTTTCTATATGGCACAATTGTCACTCAAGCATGACCAGAGAAAGCTTTCTTAAAACGGGCCTAAGAGTCATTAGGTTTTATGAAACGCTTTGGTAACGCGCGTTTTAAAATACATCAGCAAGGGTATTCTAATGCAACTGAAATTAGTTTTCCAAACATCAGACTTTGAATTTGACACGGATCCGCGCGAAATTCAAATATTTTATTTATTGCTGTTTACAAGGAATAAAATTAGCGAAAGCAGTTTCCCACAAATCGTACAATCGTATTTTGCGCAAATCCGTGTCGTGTGATTCCAAGTTTTCGGAAACCTGATTTCAAATTACTAGCACGTAATAGCCCGGCTGGTCCTTTACATCCATGCACACCCGCGCTCTTCCAGATATACTGAGGTGCGTTGTGTACGGATTTATTGGGCCAGGTTGTTATTAATACGTGAGTTTTCAAAAGCGCGCGCTTCAAAACGCCTAATGTGTACGTGAGTGCTACAGGGAAGGCCATTGATACAGTCAGCGGCATCGATAAGCCGTCAAGATACCTATCGTGAATTCTATAATTATTTTAATGCAGCTAGCGTCTTGGGCACGCTTCCGACTGGTATTGATATGGATCAGTTGAGCTACCTGTAGATTGTTTGCAACAGTCTGCAGTTAGCTCAATTGTTTCAATTGTAAATACTAGTTTTTTTTTAATTTAATTCTATTATTTGATTGTAATTTTCTTTGTTAATTAAGTATCTTATATAATTATATTTAATTCTATTTTGTTTGGTTTTATTGTGTAATTTTAAGTGACATTTTATAAATTTGTATTTAATTGTGTTATGGATTCGATTGTGATCTGAAATAAATGAGTTAATAATAATAATAATATTTATCATTTCTGATTATAATTATAATTTTATCTACCAGTTTTTTTTCTTACAAGGTTAAAATAATACTTACCAACAGTAAAAGAATACTACGTCTATACTAGGTTTATTATGATAAAACTCTATCAGGCTCATAATTCGACGCGACTCCCTATTATTAACTATTTACACCAATACTCTTGGCCAGGTGAAAATAAATAGATTTTCATAACTTTGAGAGTTAATGATAATGTGTATATCTTTTAAAGGGCAATGTATACGCTTCTACAACAAAACTCCAAGTGAGTTGCAAAAATTGACAATAAATAAATTCAAACAAATTGTTACACACATCCTTTGTAAAAAGGCCTACTATAAAATATCAGATTATCTAGAGGATAAAAAAGCTTGGGACGAGTTTTGCTCCAACTAGAAAACTAACATTCTAACAAGGTAAAGGTTTCTTGTTCGCTTCTTTACTTTACCTTAAAAAGATTGAAGTGGACAAAGAATCAAAGTGATCACTTTATTTCCTAGTTTTACTTAGGTATGTAATCTGAGTTTTGTGACGTGTCCAAGAGTCCTGTAAGGTCTAAAGGAAATAAAGCACTTTGAATTTTTAATTTTGTAGGTAACATTTTAGGCAAAACAATTATCAGTCTTCAAGCTGAGCTAGCTTTGGTTTAGATTTAGAATCTGAAGTGGAAAAATAGAAAATTGTTTTAAGGGTTCCGTACCTAAAGAAAAACGGGACCCTATTACTAAGACTCCGCTGTCCGTCTGTCCGTCTGTCACCAGGCTGTATCTCATGAACCGTGATTTTTCACAGATGATGTATTTCTGTTGCCGCTAACAACAAATACTAAAATATGTAAGGGGGACCCATACAACAAACGCGATTTTTTGCCGTTTTTGTACATAATGGTACGGAACCCTTCGTGCGCGAGTCCGACTCGCACTTGGCCGGTTTTATTTAATACCTACGTGATCTATAAACTATCGTAGATTGATGAATGTGGTGGATGGTTTGTAGTTAACCCACTTACATAATAAACCTACATGATCTTTTAATTACATATACCCATACATTTTGTTGAGTTGTGCGTATTACTACTCGAACGTAAGGTTAGATGCGAAAAATTCGATTAATTTATTTCTGAAAACCTTTTTACAATACAAAAGGTACGTCTGCTGATAAAGGCCAAGTTACGATTTAGTTTTAACTTTTTACCTTTCCGCTAAACAGGGTGATACGAAAAATGTGTAAGCCTAAAGGGGGATCTAGACGTGCTGAGGGGATATACCTACTATTTTCGAACAAAATTAATGACTATTTTTCTTCATATTCAAGTTCTTTAGCGTGTATTTTTCATCATCATCTGTCTGTACTATGCTTGATGAAGAACACACAGCTATGGCGAAAACCTTGGTTATCTCTATCCGATGTATTCGTTACGTATCCTATACCTTTCCGAAAAACTGCGAGCGTACATACACGTGTATGGTTACATTTTTGTTGTTGTTTTGAATTTACAAAGGATTTTCATATTTTTTTATTATCTCTTCATGATAAGGTGAAATTTGTGGAATATTTTACAATGTCAAACATAGCAAGAATTGCAAAATGCACAAAAGGAAGAAAAAAATATTTGAGATACCTACAAAAACATTTTATGTACAACTTGGGGTCCAAAATCACTCCCTTTTGGCCCAGTACACATAATACGTGGCACCCTGTAGAAAATTATCGTGATTTCCGAGAAGGTTACATGGTAGAGTTTTGCACTAAAATGTATTTTGTGTGACTTATATGACACTATTCGAATTTTCACGATATTTATACAACAAACTCCATTTCAATACCAATACATCATAACTACTGATACGTACAAATTTTATGGCCTTCTATGGAATGTTTAACTTAAGTATACCAGCTAAAACAGAGCCCTATGGCAGCAGAGGGTAGATAAAATTTGATGGATGATAATGATCATTATCAGAATTACGATAACAATCCAGTGATAGTCATTAAAATAAAATAAAAATGCAAATAACCTAAAAAACCTAATAGAGGTACCTACTAGTGCACACTTAAAGCTCTGGTGTGTTCATACGAACTGAGATCTCACATTAACGTTCCTGTTAACTGAGAGCGCACATAACCCCGGGTCTGAGGTCGGCCGGACGCGCTCCCAGAGCGATGGCTATCTCTTCGCCTTGCAGTACTGACACAACAACACCCGCTTGAAAGCTTGCCGGAATACTTTATTGAATATCGTGTAAAATATCGGGTTCACCATTGAACTAGCGTACCCTAACCACAGCGCGCAGTCGAACAGCCACGGCGGGATACCACTCTCGCATTCAGGGCACAGCGCTGGCACCATGTTGAGTATGAAGAACGGAGCCCATAAAACCACAAACGTAAAGAAAACTACCCCCAAAACTTTCGTCGCTTTCTGTTCTAAACGTAAGATCCTTCCATGACGCGAGGAGTTCCTAGAAATCACGCTTGAGGTTCTAGAGTGGTGTGGTCTGGGCGTTGCTCGTTGAGGAGTCGTGTTCACGGACGATGACTGTCTAATTGACCTTTGAGGCCTTATATTCCTAACTGGGGTAGACAGCGTTGTCTTCGCTCCACCAAAGCTAGAACCTCGCCTAAATTGCCTTGCTTCATCCCAAGTGACCATAGAAGAAGCACCTCGACTAGACCTTCGGAAGAACGGTGTCGATTGTTCCTCTCTAAAATTTCCATTTCGAGTGTATCCATTACAAGTGCTTATATCACCGCCAGGGACTATTATCACTTCAGTAGTCCGTCTTGGAGCTGGAGTCGATTCAGTGCCAAAGTACGGGCAAGTGCATGGAGGTGGAAGTAAAAGACCATCCTCAGAACTTCGTGATTTTGTCGTCAAAGTAGTTGGAGCAAGGAGACCCTCGTTGTTTTCGTCATCTGATGCACTTCTTGGTCTATGTAGGGGAGTGTTTGAGTCTCCAGTTGAGGATGGCCTTCTTTTTTCCTGTAGCATTGAAGACGGGGAGCTGGATGAGACGCTTACTGATCCTGGAGTCAGCATCCCGCATTTTTCTGATATGTTTGTCCTGTTGAAAAAAAACTTTTAGATATCAGGAAACGAAAATAAATTACAAGAAAAGAATCACGGTTTCAGTTACCAATTTTAATATTTATTCTTTCTAACGACATCAAGTGTAAATAGCATTGGCAACTTTTTGGCACAATAAACTTTATGTTTTATACTCTACATACCCGAATTCAAGCTCTGCTACTTTTATCTTGTGATCAAAAATACGATGTCGCAAAACCATTATCAAACAATTTAAGTACCACCAACACAAAATACGACTTTGCGTGTAGCAAATTTCGAGCTAAGCCCAGCGATACATGCTTGTGTAGCCGGTATTGGCTCAGTTTTTAGATAAAGCTACGGCTACACCGATCGCCAATATATAATTTGTTTGCTTTCTACACTGTATTATACCAAGACCGTATCTGGACTGAAACGACCAGATACGATTGTGGTATGGTCAAGGCTCGTCTTCCAAAAACGATTTTGATTGATATTCATTATAAAAATATTCAACGTTCAGTATACAATAATTATATTCAGCGTCAAGCAAGCCCCCAGTGTAGAAAGTAAAATTTTAGAAATTCAATAAAAATTTTGAATCGTCAATCAATTTGGAAGTAAGTAGCCAATTTGTATACCCTTTCAACGGCGTTTTGGTCGCGGCCGAAGCTTCCAAGCCACGAGATAGTCGCAACATCTCTGCGCCAAACTGGTGCAGGGCCGACATTGCTGAAGGCGCGGGCTCGCTGTGCAACACAACACGTATATGAGGACTACGAACACCACAAGGAGACATACAAACGTATAGCATACACAAACAATAAATATAGTCAGTATGGTTAAGTTACATGTTGGCTGAGTTTAAGACACTGTTAGGTACATTTAAACATTTAGACATACACTTTACGTACGAATTTATTCAGGTAAATAGTAATGACATATCAAATGACGCATATAAATATTTTACAGCCTGACTCAAGTGACATAATTACTTGGCCAACATGTAGCTGAACTTAAAACTCCAAACAAAAACACATAATAAAACGTATAACAAACAAGTAAGGCACAGACAGATACATCCAGACATTTAAATAAAAGAGATAAACGTATGACAGAGACCAGTTTAAACAAATTTCCTGTAATGAACATATAAAACGAAGCAAAACATGCAAACAAATATGAAAAAAGTAAACTTAAGCCAACATAGGACATACAAACATACATTGTTATAAAGAGGTGCAGATTCAAAAAGATCACAGAGAAAAACATTTTAATGGGTGTACGTAAATAGACGTCATATTGATGAATTTTTATTCCCAGTAGCACTTAAAGAGCTTATAAAAGTTAAAATGGTATGCAAAGGTACTTATTAAACAAAAGTTAAGTACAACACATGGTTCATTTATTCGATTTTAATATTGGAATAGTGCAGCTGGGTTTTACATTTCATACACGACGTAGATTACAGAAGTGGGATCAATAGAATACATTTGTAAAATTTAAATTGCAAATTCTGAGTGCTTTTGATATCTATCATGGTGAAACGTCGAATGGAACAACATTCGCTATAAAAGGATAGGAAATTCAGTATAGTTAAAGCGATGCGAAATTATAGGAACTGTTTTGAAAACTAGACATACTAGCTTTGCCGAAGATGGAGGCTAGTTAATCAAACGTCCCTGATTAATCAAAAATACGATTGTATAATTATATACTTAATTAAATACCTACTCAAGATAAAATTTTGTAAACAATAATTGTTTCCAAAATTTTATCTTGAGTAGGTATTTAATTAAGTATTATAATCAATTATTGATAAGTAAGTCTGTTTTACTGGTAATTTTTGTTCATTATAGATATCGTTTGGAAATTGCTTTATAAGCCCATTATAAACTAAAACATTATCAAAATGTAAAATACCAGAATACAAGCTTTACCTCTTTCGTCGAAAAATTGCGATATTTTATGCTAGCACGTGGCTCACAGTGTGTTATGTAAACTATAAGAATTGATCGGGTTACCGTGCAACGTGTTTTATCGTGAAAATTGATAGCATGGATGTTTGTCAATATCGTTACATAGGAAAACATAGCATAGGTTGTCGATATACCTGAGATTACACGTGCCACTATATCGATAAGCTGTGTTTTCTATCGGTTTAGTCTAGCAGTAACCCAAATAACCTGGAGAACCTTGTTCTTGTGGGCAAATTGGACGGTCAATCACCAAGCCGCTGGTCTGACTGTGTGAAAGAGATCGAAAGACATGAGACTTCAGTAACCACTGTAGCCAAAGCCGAAAATAGGGTGAAAGACGCTGGTCAATTCCAAACTAAGGCTTTTAAAGGCGGGCATGACTTTCAGAAAAAGAATCAAGCTATAGTAATGCATTTATGAATAACAAGATTCTTATCCGCGCCTTCAAAAGAAGATTATGCTACTCAGATAGATATCGTTTGTTGTCAAAAAGATTATGTTTATTCTTAATAGTGCCTTAAATCCTAATTTGGGTTTAACTAGACACAAGGTTCACTAAAAATAAATAGCAATAAGCTCATGCAGATAAGTTGTAAGCACTTCCGCAGGAATCTAGGATTATGACGAAAGGATCTGGTTCCTTGCTAAATTTTATGTCGTAGTAAGGTTACGGAGAAGTAAGCAGATAGTTACTTTTGCGTTTTTATGACAATAAGTAATGAATTTTAATGGAAAAATTATTTTCAGTTATAAAAATTTAAAGATAAGATAAAAAAACTTTATTCGACGAGGGATTTAGTTTTGTTCCGGTAGCATAACTCTAATAAACCCAGTGACAACGGCTCTAAATGGGTCATAGACTAAAATGTCGCCATAAACTTCCGTCTATTCACATTTTGGTACAACTATTGAAGCAACTATTCCCGTTTTAGACTGTGCTAAAGGTGAAGGTACGAAAATAATATGGCCATAAAACCGCCAATATTTTACGGCAAGCCGTGGAAGCTCCCACTGGCTTATTATGCAAATTGGACGTGTAAAAGTATACTTTAACGACGTAGATATAAAGACTAAATTGGGCCATAAGATAGCTAATGTACCAGTTTATTTCGTTCACATAAGTTTTACTAAAATAGAAAATATTCAATGGAATAACATTACTTATGTCTCAAACGTACAGAAAATTATACGTTCCACTTTGAACTTAGCCTTGATATCAAAATTTACCTGGCGTTATTGTTTGATTCAACATTTCAATCATTTTCTTTTAATAAACTGGAATCCATAAATAAATCAGAAAGGACGATACCCACATTTTCAGACAGATAAACATTTTTTTTTCTATTTCTAGCCTAGCCCGATATTAAAAGCGTCTATATCAAAAGCAAAGGTATTCTTAACAACGAAGAAAACACAAATAGATTCATTGTCGCGGTCAAGGATACTAGATTAAATAATCAATACTTTCTTTGTGACGTGTAGGCATATGGAGTGGTTGACAAATGGTTTTAATGCCATACCTACAATTACATGTACCTATTCGAATCCTTTATGAGAAAAGTCCCAGGGGGCATCGGTTCTGCGAGCAGTCCTGCTACTGCCACTTGATTTTTCCTAATTCTAAGAGCATTGATTCATCAGTTACCTACCTTCGTTCTTGAGTGAATCTCCTATCCATCACTAATGCGATCAGGCAGACGTACTCGTACACTTCCTTAGGTTTATTTAAATTTTATAAATAAACCTAAGGAAATTTTGAAAATAAAATAAATCATTTATCGCGTCGACTGTACTGTAGACCTTGACTGTTCAATAAGTTCGCTACGCAACATCTTGTTTATGTCAGCCCTTTTAAATTGCTCTTTAAATCTACTACCTCCCAATTTGATCTTGCAAAATTACTAAACCTATTCTACCATTCGTAAGTTTTCAAAAGGTTAAGGTACCTATTTTATGTATCCACGTGCACTTTTACTTTCTTAGGGCGTTTCAGCGAAGTGTATAATGTGGCGCTTGCGTGCTGCACAACCACGAATTAATGTAGTAATACGGTAATAACGAAATTATTTAGGTATCACTGATTCCACGAAGGCTTAGCCGCAGTATCGGCTTTAGTAACATTATTATTTTTTACTTTTACTTTGAGTTCTCTACAAATATAGTTCTAAAGGCCAAAATATAACTTATAGTCATATAAAATGTTAACTCTACCTATCTATTAAGTGCCTAACTTGTTGTGACATTTGTTTTTGCGGTAAATAAATATTTGTTTATATTGGGCTTTGATTGTTTTTTTTTTTATAACCTGACCCAACAAAGTAGGACAAACTATTTTAATAATCTGTGAGCCCGATAATCGTTGCCTTATCAAGTTATCAATAAATAAATAGATATCTCATTAAAAGTACTTTGGATCACAAACTTGATGGTGACATTTTTCAAAAGTAAGTTCGATGGAAAAGAAACATATTGTTGTTTTTGTCAGCACAGGAGTAAAGTTCAATTTTTAGCTCATAGGCTTAGAAGTGACAATGGCTGCTACCATTATGTAGTATAACTCTGTAATTTGGTCAGGTGGCGCATTACGTTGGAATATAGCAATTTTAACTTGAATTAAGCCTTTCAGGGAACACCTGACCCTCAAAGTAAGTATCAAAGTGTCTAGGTACTCTGACTCACTGACTGCTGAGGTGGCTTTCATAGTTTTTATAGGACAAAAAACTCAAAACGCACTATGGTTTTAAATTATTACAAATGAGAAACACACATGCTTCTAAAAATAAATCGAATAGATTGGCAAGTTTGTATACGCACAAGCATACACATTCTAATATAGGTATAGATACACAAACCACACATGCTTAAGCCTTCGTCATCGATCAGAAAAACTTTGGCGAAACTTAGCTCTAATAATATCAGCAAAGTTTTACTCAACGCTAACAAGTTTAGCACAGTTTTTGTCAACAGTCACCTGATTCTGACCACAGTCATTGTTTGTAGGTCATAGGTACCTGGAATCCTGGATCCAGAGATCTCTGGTATCTATTGGAGGCAGTTCCGTTTCAGTGGAGGCTGCAGAGTGTTGAGGAGTTCCTCTAGGTCCCAGGAATCTTCGCCAAGTTGCGCGACGACCTGGGACAAAAATATAGTATACATTAAAAAGTGGACAGCATGAGCATCGGCGTTTTAAGAGAAGGAGCACATAATTTTAATGAAACTTTTGGCCGCGTTGTGCGTCGTTTTAGATTAGTACTTATCATTTCAGAAAACCCAAGGCCTTAGAGTACCTTTTAAAGTAAATAAACACAGGCAAAGAACATAGAAAGTATTACAATCAGGTGTAAGAGAACATACATAAGGAAAGTTAACTGACCTCGCTCCACTACGTGTGCCCCAAAAAATCGACAAGGCATGGCAGAACTACATTTAATTTACTTAGTTATTATTTGGCAGTATTACAATATTTGAGCCCCTAGTCTGTGGAGGAAGTACCTACCAGCAGCAGAAACTGGCGTTACACCCCCATGCACCAAAAAGCACGTTAAAAGACGTTGTTCCTGCTCCTGACTTTTCCCCGATATTGTGTCTACCGTCCCATCGAATTATGAGAGTGAGGGACCAGAGAGTGCAGCTGTGTTTGCTCACACAGTTGTGAACTATCACACTAATATTATATATGCGAAAGTTTGGATGTTAGTATTACCTCTTCACGCCAAAACTACAGAACGGATTGGGCTGAAATTATTGCATACCGGTAGTCTAGGTCTGAAATAAGACAAAAGCATACTTTGCATCCCTGAAATCAGTTTCCATGTGATGAAACCGCAGGAGAAACTAGTACTAAATAAACTATGGCTAGTCTCCATTGAGTTAACTGCAGTGGTCAAAATCCGTCACAGAGGATATCATCACCAACAACACTAGGTTGCTAAATAAAATCATGTTATCTTAATGCAGACATAGCGTACCACACGGATGGACGAACTTTTAATCTACTTTAATCGGACGCGGTCCGCTGCAGAGCAATTCAATTATTGCCTCTTTGCTTCGTTAAAATGACGCCATTCATGTGAAAATTTGATCAAGAACGTTCATTGTTAAATTGTTTGTTAGTAAAAATGATAGTTTTGAATGATTTTTTCTAGGGCTACGTCACTCGTGACACGGACACTAAAATGAAAACTTCTTTGGCGAGTTTTGGAACAGTGAATGAAACTAAACCGTCACGCTCGGGTCGGTTACGGTCAGGTTACGGTGAATCGGGTACACTCGGCTCCAGTCTTAATATAATTTTTCACTTCCATCATGTGTTCATTGAATGTTCATTGCATCAAGTTTATTTAAAAGCCGTTCTTATCACAGAATATTATATGAAATCATTGAGATTCTTATTATTATGATTTCTTTATAAGAGTTCAAATGGCAATCGTGTCTTCAACGACATCATCAATTCTGGAATGCTTGATGTAATAGCGTTTGCTGTTTGCGATTGTAATAGATAGACAATACTTTATTGTACCACACAAACACAGAAAATAATACTTGGGTACAAGCAAAAAAGACTCCGAGTAGACGTAGAAATTGATAGCAACTACAATACAATAGCGACAGCATTACAACCGGAATTAAAAGACCGAACCGAACTTTATCTAGTCTAATATATAGCCTGTATGTAGGCGTATGTTTCTTTCCACCAAATGTGCTAAATTCAGACGAACTAAGTCGGCTTAATTCGTGCCTAAAAATACGTGCTCCTTTCTAAATCCAATCGTTTCTGTGTCACAGAATCTAATTTGATCTACAGATGGTACAACACAGTGCTATTTTAGTCCCGATTTGGCGAAACTTTAAATTAAATTCAAGCCCTTAATGTGGTTTTTAGGTTTTGCCTTATATTAAATCGATTTAACAGGCCTTAAATTGTCACTAATGAAATTCTCGACATAACTTTTGGTGTGTGGTTCACGCTTGGCGTGTTTTTGAGCAATGAAGACCTAAAATACCAATTATATCGCACCGGTAATTTTCAGACATTGACCCGTGGATAGTTTTACAGCGGCCCCAAAATCAAAAGAAAAATTAATTTTGTAATTATCACTTTTGAAGCCCAAACCAACCATCCTTGTTTTAATGATTTTAAAAGCTTTCTGACAACAAATTACTCGTGGCTCGACATCGATCGTGTTAAGCTTGATAATGACAATCGTCGAAAAGATGGGGGCTTTTTTTATTACAGAGCAGAAGTTTTATGTGTTGCCTTATTGTAGCATGCAGGAATACCAACATACTAGAAATTTTTCCATTGAACAAAATGAGTTCTGATGATAGATCCGACATGGCAAGGCATGGAGATGTGCGATCGTACCTCCCCAAATACGGGAGGTTGTAACAATCACCTCACTTGGCGCCTGCCAATCTGCCTGGATTAGTGATCTCGCAGTAGGAGTGTTAAAAATACAAATGGGGAAGCCGGAGTTCTTCATACAGTAGTCGAATCTGACACATCCACGAGCTGAGTTGGAGGGGTCGATTTTTACGCCGCGATCACCTCGTTCAGCTGTATTTTGCCAAATAAGTGATCTTTATTGGATAAAAATTAAATAATGTTGCCCGACTGTCAGTGTTTGTTCTAAATATACCACTTTGGCGAGATTGTGCGCAGGCATTGCCAAAATACCACCTATAACCTGGTTGACATTTCACCGTGTCGAACCAAAAAATTCTGCTCTACTTTTTTAATAAGTACGGCGAGCTTTCTGCGTCTGCTTTCCCGTTAGAGTACAATGTTGAAGTCTTAAAATCCAGAGTGAATAACTTGTTTCTGGGTAGCGAGCTCCACCTTAGGCAACATCTTCACTTTTTTTTGCGAAATGTTAGCCAAACGCTTGACTATCACAAAGAAAAAAAAAACATGACGCACTTATTACAGCAAGAGGAGATTCGAAGACCCGGCAGAATTGGATAAAAATTTTACGTAAAAGATACCTCAGGTGCAAGCATGTTCGTAGTAAAAGGAAATATCGTAAGACCGCTTTCAAAATAACCGTGATCAAACACTTCTTGCTCCATTCAATCCATATAGAGTTTCAACACAAATATTGGTGGTGAAGTCTCACGACAACATACGTAGGTTGTCAGTTTGCTTTGCTATCAACGTAAACTGACTACCTATAGAGAAGGCTTTCATCGGATTAATATGTGAGGGGTCGAAGCTTTTATGAAATGGCAAAATAACTCTTTCATGTTCGAAACCTACACGCTCAATTAAATTTATTAATGGCAACAATTTTGAAACCAACGGCGTGTTTGAAATTTTGAAATAGATTCTACACTTTATATTCATCTCATGAGATAAATACGAAGACAATGCCTATAGAAGACGTGGCGGTTGCGGCATAAATTTAGACCCCTCGATTGATGGATGTTTTAAGAGCCGAATACGAAAACCTACTAATAGAAATGGCAGCAGCTGCCTTCTGTATATTTTTAACACCTTAACTGCGATCACGAACCGCCTGCCTATCCTATTTATTATAGCAAAACCTCCATGTAAATTATTTCTTTTATTCTCCGACTTTTTAATTTTTTCTAGAAAGTCTTTAGTAACAAAAAAATACAATCAAATAATAGAATTAAATTAAAACATATTGTATTATATTGCAATCAAATAATAGAATTAAATTAAAACTACTATTTACAATTGGAACAATTGAGCTAACTGCAGACTGTTGCAAACAATCTACTTCATTCTGGGCACACTGCCTCGTGGTGACGGCTTAGATTTATAGGCAATAGAAATAAGTGTACATACTAGTTGTAGTTGTTTTTTTATTCGCAATGTTGATAACTAAATGTAGCTCTGTATATTGTGTATGAGTGATAAAAGTTATACATGTGGTTATAGCCTATCGAGCTCACGAAAACCTTTATTGTATTCGTATTTTGCAAACTCATACTACGCATCCTGGATGGCTAGATAATTTCAAATTTCACACAACGCAAAATCTAATAATAATAGTAATCCAAAAACAAACAAACAAAACCAAACTTTCTCTAACTAAACAACCTAGTCAAAATAAAAAAGGTTACAATATTCCGTTTGTTCAAATCCCTTTGAATTAATCGGGATAATCCCAATTCGGAACACTTTGGGGATTTGTCCCCAGTCCCAACACTATGGGGACTGCCTTGTCACTATGTCCTTGTCGGCTTAGGAACTTACGTTTTAGGATTAAGATTAAGGTCTTACAGACTTGGGAAATGCTAAAAAGATCGTAGGTGAGTGGGTTTACACTCAAGGGTCTTGAGATTTCGAGATGGCTTTTCTTTACAAAACTATTAGGACTACCTAATTAAATAGGTAGAGTAGACCTATCTCTACATTATTTGGAAACGATATTTATTTCAAGCGAAACGAAATGTTACTTATTTTTATTTTTTGAGGTAGACCTGAACCTCTAAGCTCCCATCCGATTCGATTCGATTCACTTGGAAACTACGTTCCCGATTTTAATGAAATTTTGCAAACATAATCGGATAAGAAATAGCTATGTTTGTATCATTTTAGTTTTTCAAAATAAATAATCATCATAAAATGAGAGCGAAAATTCATATTTTCAAGGGATTTTATTACTTTCGCTCTAATTTACTGATGATTATGTGTTTTGAAAAACTAAAACGATACCAACATAGCTATTTCTTGTCCGATCCAGCATTATACATAAATATTGCCTGCAGTCATCGAATTTTCTCATGGCCTTTTACTGAGATGCCGCGGGTTCACTGCCGATAGGTGCACGATGCTGCATACTATTTCATATACAGATTTAGAAAATTCGATGACTGTAGGGAATGCCGCGTCTGCCGCGAGGCCAGGTGCGCGCTTAGCTTACAAAAAACTGTGACGATAGTGACAACGTTCACATTATTGAATCATCGTTTTATTCTTCCAAAGTAGCATCACTTGAAAAGTAAGGACGATCTAGTCGTAGGCGATTTATCCACTTCAATTTGGGGAAAGGGACGGTTGTCCCTCTCTTGATTTTTCATTGGGCGAATTTACCACTACGCTTTTCACAGGTGAGTTTTTTTGAGCGCTAAGATGAGCCCTAACCTAAATCATGTGACATACTGTTGTCAAAATGAATCGGGATTCGATATTCATTTAAGTATTTGAGTTAGGTTAGTCAAAGGAGTGTTCTTGAGTGGAGACCGCGACTCGGCAAACGTAGTGTAGGACGCCTCCGACCAGGTGGGATGACGATTTGCGAAAGACTGCTGGCAGATGCTGGATGCGGCAAGCTGAAGACAGGGCGCTATGGCGCTCATTAGGGGAGGCCTATGTCCAGCAGTGGACTGATATAGGCTGATGATGATGATGAGTCAAAGGAGTAAAATAAGTAACTTACCTATTGGAGTCGCCTGTAACCACCCAGGGGCCCAACCAGCACCCAGTCCTTTCTGCTGCCGTGCTAACAGCTGGACCGTAAGTGCATACGTCAGCAGCATCACGCCTAGCGGAATGTAGAAGGAGATGATGGACCCAATGGCTTTGTAGATCGGGTCTGGTATGTTGCAGATCCCGTCGGTTAGGACTGATTCTGCATTCTGTGGAGGAAGTTGCGTATTAATGGCTGTCGCAGTTCTGGACCGCACCAGTGCCGTACAACACAAATGTGCATTGAAATATGGACTTAAACTTATATGTTTTATAGTAACGGCATAAAACAGCAGACAGCGGGTCACTCGCTTAAAGTTTGCGGGTGACGTATTAAAATCTTAGAACGACCGCACACGTCCGATTTTTGTCTGATTGTCGGATGATATTGTCTATGGATAGGCGTATACGACTATCCGAAAGTATTCGTTCTTTTGTAAATACACAAATTGCCTTCGGATAATCGATTTCACCCACCCATCAGACAAACACTAAGTATGATCCGAAATAAAGTCACATAAGTATGATCCGAACATTACTTCAGTACATATATGCAACTCTAGAACCATACTACTTTTTTGACTCTACAGCACAGGGTATCCTAGTGTAGAGATCAAAGTGAGATGACAATAATTAGTGTTAACAGGTTATTAGATAGAATAAGAATAATTTTAAGTTAGTGTGATTGTTGTATGATGCATGAATTTGTGATGAATATATTTATTATTATTAAACGACCGCACACGTCCGATTTTATGACGCCCCCTAAAAAATAGGTTAAAGAAATAAATATTTTTGTATTGTATCCGCGTGGGATCAGACTCCTTAGGTCGGTCATATTTCTATTTGAAGATCTCTTTACTCACCTGCCAACCACTAATTTAAGCCAAAAATTTATATCTACCGGAACGTAGGATCCTAGGATCTTTGATATCTACCAATACCATTGTCTATTAAATATTGCACAGCTGAACCCAGTTCCGTCCACCCGACCCTGGAACAATGCCTCGTTAGTCGTCGATTCGCGCGCAATAACATCAAATTTAACTGATAGCATCGCTTTGAATTAAATACATGAATTGATTTTTACAAGCTTAAAGGCTTTGCTTCCAAAGGTTTCAGCGGTTTCGTTTTAATTGATGCCGACATGGTTTACAGGATTTTGGTACAACCGGTTGGAGACATTTTAGCAATCTATGTTAATTTATAATGAATTCGACCTTAATAGATAATTGTAGCTAAGAATACCTACTAACATTTTATTATAAGTCTTTGTTACTAACAAATTATGGATCTTAGCTATCTGAAATAAAAGCATTTTATTTTATTTTATTTATTTATTTATGTCTGTAGAAATCAAGGGTAGGTTAATTTAATTTTTAATTTTAACAGTTTTTTTTCTTACCTAAATATTAGCTTTCTTTTTAACTTTATAAACATAGGAAAAAAACAATGTTTTTTTTGTGTTTGTGATATTACGGTAAGACAACGCAATAGTCTTGTAAGCAGATGTTTGATGATGTTTGTGTCCCTACGCGGGGACTGAAATAGTCATACTACAAAAGTAATGCCATAGTAAAATAAATACAACCTCATTGTTTTTAAGATTCAAAGTTGTACTTCATGTGGCCTTGGTAGGTCTGATGCGCGCTTTATGGATTTCAAGTTGACTGTACTTCAGCAGATCGCTACGGGACGGGAATGATTCGCATAATTGGAATAAAATTCGCTACGTAACGTGACGCGACGAAACGGGAACCATTCCTAATAAATAAAGCTAAACAGAGCTTGTGTCATAGGTACTGTGACTGATTAACATAATACAATACATTACATATACAGATATTTTTTATTTTACATAGAAAATACCCAGAACGGCCCGTAACAAATATTTGCAGATCGTACAAACATTTATCCCAGGGCGGGAATCGAACCCGCTACCTCCTGCGTCGCAGGCGGACCTTCAACCGCCGCGCCCGAAGTCGGTCAATGACTTAAAATCACATAAACAATTAAGAATTAAAAGTCAAAAACGCTTGCGATTCCGCTGTTGCTGGATTCCAATAACGGCCTTATTTTTGGTGAAAATAGGTTGACTATTATAATCCAATTAGTTAGGTATAACCACAAAATACCCTAACAAGTTTTAGGATCTAGTTTTATGGTTAGCCGTAAACTCTTATCATAGTTATCAGTAAAAGCTAGGGTATCACTGGTTTCAACATCCATAATTTATGAGGAATCAAGAGCTATAAATAAATACCTTTTATGAAAATCTGCAATCAAACCTACCATGCCCGAGAAGCTTTATTTAATCCGTACTAAAACCCTCGCGTGAGTTTAAGCGTTTAAGTCAGATTAACATTTTTATTTATAACGTATTTTATGACAACTTTACGATGCTGTAAAATTCTAAGGACACAAAAAGCTCTGGACCCATTCGGTTATGACTACCTTTTCAATTTCATACACCTTAGGGTTTACTACCAAAATTAGTAGGTACAGTCAGCTGCTCAGATATGTATACACTTCTAAGTTTTCACTTTAATTTTACTCGGAACTTATCATATAAAAGCCTACGCACACACCAAGTAGTCATCGTGTTTATCAGAAAACGATATATATATTATCACAATGACTATATACTTACTATTCAGACAAATATCAAAACATGGGAGTGTATACATATTTTCGCAGCTGACTGTACATTTATTGAGGGCGAAAATTGGTCCGAGACCGTGAAATTGGAATCATTTTTCGGTTTGAATCTTAGTACAAAGCCAATGTTTTCTAAGGTCACATTATGTTGCGTAGGAACTCAGATATAACTTACCGTCTGACTACACAAAACCCTATTCTCTCGATTTTCTACCAACCGAGGTTTTTTTTAAATTTCTACGGTGCAGTGAGCCTTCGGCTCAAAGAGGTGCTGGTTCGATTTCAGCTTCGAGACCAGTTTTTGTAAAATATGTAATAATGCAATAAATATTTATTGTTCCTAGATTATATAATAAACTAGCTGTTCCCGCGGTTTCACCCGCGTTAAATTCGAATGTCACATTTCTAGGGGGATTATTCCCGTATATTTTCCATGGGAATTTGATATTTTACCAAGACAAAAAGTAGCCTATGTTACTCTCCATCCTTTCAACTAACTCTATGCCAAAAATCAAGTCGATTGGTTGCTTAGTTAGGGCGTGAAGGAAGGATAAACAAACAAACAAACACACTTTTGCATTTATAATATTAGTTAGAATAACATAGTTACTCGTAGGATGTACCAAAGTGACTACGTTGGTCTTTAATATCTTAAATCTTTAATATCAGATAATTAATGACTGTTAACTAATGCTATTATTACTGTGTGAATTGTCCAGCATTATTTATTATTATTTATTTATTATTATTATCCGATAATCCTAACACAAGCTCTACTTACTTCGGAGCTAGATATAAATCCAGATAGCTGCTAAAAATGTCAGTTTTATTTATCTACTAAGGTACCTAATATTTACTCAATTCCATTCCTTTCTGTAAAGAAAACGAGGGAAAAAACGAGTTATAAATACATTGAAATAAACATTCCGTAGCGCAATATTCTGTAATGTTTATTCCATTATCGTTATGCCAAGATATACACGGTGTTTGCGGTCGGACCTACCACCTATTTTCATAAGTACCTACCTATTCGTTTCAAGGAAAATGTTTTACTTAACTTTATACGCTAAGATATATTATAGAGTCTTCGGAAAAAGGAAGAGCTCAATTACAAGGGTACGTAGAATATTACTATACGTAAAAATTAGAAAGTTCATATTGACTCTGTTATGCGTTTTATGTCGTTGGACCTAATGAAAGGAATCGATAGACTTTTAGTCAGTCAATGCCATAATGCCGTTACCGCGGCGATTGCGGCGAAATAATCGACCCTTTCACCACAACTCGTGGAATCAATTACGGAAACCTATCAGATGAAGAGTATCAGCTTCTTTCGGTTTATTTTTAATACCTCTGCTGCGATAACAATCCCCCTTCTGAGTGTGGTTACTAAGGCAAGAAAAAACACCTTTTTGTGGACGGTTAAAGTGCGGTTTAGGTAGGAATCATAGGTAGAACTGAAATGGCTGACGAATAATAAATAATTATTTTTTTATTTTATTACTACGAGTAGAACAAAAAAGTTAATTCTAAGGTTTTTTATTTATTATAGTACTCTGGGTAATCTATAATTTTTTTTTTTATTAATTTCAAAAAAGTTAAGGTAACGAAGTCAATGGATTGACTTGATTTAACTTCGGCGACTTGACTTGACTTAAACGATGATAAAGCCATCTTTAATTTCATTTTTTTTTAATGTTTCGTGTGGTTTTGTTTGGTCTTTGGTTAACTTTTATTACTCGTTAGCTGTTTTTTTGTTACTCGTTAGCTGTTGTTTATTTACTACTAAGTATTTCATTGATGTATACGTACCTTCGTTAATTTTGCACGCAAATTGAAGCAGAATGTATTAATTCACAAATTAATTTCAAAATCTAAAACCTCTACCCATTATTGTTAGCTGGAAAGGAATATACAACCCAGTACGACTTTTTGTCCATAAAAATATTTCATAAACCCTCATCGTTTATTCCTCAGCTTATAGAGAGATAACGGGTGGCTCGTATACATGATAATATGACCTTTCCCAAGAGTTAGGTGTTAGTGAAGTGGGATCGCATCTGTGAATAGGAAACTTTATGGTATAAGTTCCATTTGGTTTGTGGAGTTTCAGTTTGTTACTAACACCGAATATTTTATTCTTATTTTTCGAAAGTGTTTGCTTTTCAACCCATATTCGAAAAATATTTTTGTTTTTGTCTGTAAAATGTCTTTATTTTCAACCGACGAAAAAACGAAGGAGGTTTTCAAAACGATGCGTGTAGATATATTTTTTAATGTTTATTTTGTATTTTTATTTGTATTTTTTAATAAGACCACGCATAACTTTTTATAGAGTAGTCCGATTTTGATGATTCTTTCACTATTCTACAGAAAATTGTCCCGAAGTGATCCCATATAAATTTTAATCCCGAGGGATTAGTATTTATCCCGTAAAACTTTAAAAACCACCCTAGCAACCACCTATTTTGAAAGTTCGAGACAGATGAATAATATTTACCGAAATTTGAAGTCGGTTTATAGTGACCCGTCCCAGTACTGGATTCGACCCAAAGTGGGACGAGTTGAGAACAACTAATTTTTTTAAAGAGGCCAAATTATTAAAAGAATGCACTCGTCTCGCGCCGTCTTTTGTTTTGGGAAAAATGGACAGGTAGTATTTTTTCATTTTATAACCCAATAGCCGGGACCCTACACTGCCAAACTCATTTTGGTTTCCTACGTTACATGAAAGAAACAACAGACTGAGGGACAAGGTTCAAAAATCTCTTAGTAGAATGGTTTCGCATTCTGAACTTCTGTGCGGGGGCCGCCAGTAATGTGTATCTCTATAAGTTAATTGGCAAATAAATCATTTTGTATTTGTATTTTTTGTATTCTATCAATCTCTTGGTGCAAGTTGCACCGCACGCACTATCTCTAGCGTTTCATTCATTTAATTATGGTTCTACGCAACCTAACATTTGCTCATAAGTGGTTGTTTTGGTTGTTTCTACGCTGATCATTTATGTAGTTGATTACAATGATCTAATCCCTTGTCAACTTCAATTCAGCCGGAGAAAAACGTTCGGACAACCTGCTGGGAGAACAGCAAATGCTCGGTATTCATGATGCTTTTTTCATTGGTCATTATGCGTATAAGTCAATGTGCGTCTAAACGTCGCTATTCTGTCAACAACTGTATAATAAGTAAACGCACATGGTTAGATACATCATTTTGATACAGGGGAATAAAACCTCTAACAGAAATTCAATGGCAACCAAAATAATTAACTTTTGAGATAAGATACGGCAAAGCGACGAAAAAAAATTGGCGCGGAATCTAACGCTAAGTTGAAAACACTCAAGTTTCTTATAAATTAAATTCCGAGGCGTTTCAGAAAACACTCAGATTTGGAATTTATTTCAATTAATTCAAGTTAATAAATTACTACGTTACTTATTTTTAGCCTCTTTGAAGTATAATCTGTTTGCGTCGAAAACTCTTTTTATTAACTTAGTTTTTTATCACTTTTTATGGTTTTCGTAACTCAAAAGCAAAAGTAACCCTTAAAAACAGGATCACTTTGTTTTCTGTCTGTCTGTCTCTCAACCCTCATTTCACAGGAACGCGTGGAGGTATCAATTTCCAATTATCATCAAATACTCAACTCCATAACCTCTTGGAGCCGTGATATAAATCAAACTTTTTAGTTTATGCAATCAAAAGTTACAGTCGTATCCCTTTATCAAACAAAACGTTAGAATTATTTCCCATTAGTAGTCAAGTAGCTAAATAAAGAATAGAACCAGAAAAATGAATAATTAAGAAAAAAAAGACTGTGCTTTAGACCACACGACTGAAGTAAAACATTTTAAGCAACTGGCTATGAGAGAAAGACAGAAAGAAAATGTGTGCTCGCACCTCTCTCTTGCTCCAACTGTAATTTACGAAACGTAACTCTCTCTCTTTTTATCTTCACTACCTCATATCTCCCACTCAACTTCCGTTTGCTTCGCCCGATCACACTTTTCGTAACGCTCTCGTCGCGCATTCACCAGCACCCAAGTCAAGCGTGCATAAAGAAGTTTTTCTTCAAAATTGTTAACTGCAGGCAGTTGCAAATATTTTAGAGAAAGCTCAAATGATCACTTTCAATATCTTGTGTGTCGATCGAATAAAATTTAAAAACCTTTTTTGTGCATGAACAAAAGCTTATAAATTTAGTTGCGTGATTACGTTTGTTCTTTCCCAGTTATTTGGAGGATGGTACAAAAGGCGATTGCTTACCCTCAGCTTATATCCTCAATGTTTTAATGTGAAATATTAAACACGAGACCGACCCAAATAATAGCCCTCAAAGGGCTGTAAACGGCGCTAACCCTTTATGCTCATAAAAGGTTACAGAGCTAGAAGCAGGCTACACGAGCGACTTTTTCGTTGCGCAAATGATGAATGTACCTAGAAATAAGGTATAGCAATTTCAGTATAAATTAAATGGATGCATACTCCGATTTAGAATCCAAGATATTTTATGTCAACCCAGATATTTATAAACGAAAAGCTCACCACCATGGAAAAGTCTATTAAATAATAGATTCAGGCATTACTTTGCGGAAATCCATTGCAAAAATAGGGATGAAAATATTTAGTAACAATTCCGCGAGATAAACTTTCTCCGATAAGTTCTAACAAAATATAGTCCGCGTTGTAGAAGAAAAACGAAAAACTACAAAAACTTGCTTTGATAGGTATTTTTTCATTTTGTAGTTGGCGTCGTTTTTCTTCTACAACGCGGACTACATTATGTTAGAACTTATCGGAGAAGGTTTTTTTCACGGAATTGTTACTAAATATTTTCATCTTTATAAAGTCTTTTAATTTTATGATTTGACCATGACATGTAACATCATCTTTCTCGCATTTGAACTAAATGAATGAAAGAAAGAAAAATAATTACTAGACAACACCCAAAACAAACTTTGAAACTTTAGTATAGTATGTCGGGGTGTGATCGGACGCCGTGGCAGACCGTATGACACTATTGTAGCCAAATTAAGCTATATCTTCTAAAGATGACTACAATTTATGCTGATGCCATTATATCGAGTCGTAAAAATGGTCGCAGCATTAGAAAATAATCGTTAAGTTGGCTACGATTAGTTTCATACAGTCTATCCCCGCGTCCGATCATACCCCGACATACCCTACAGATACATAAAAGCACGTAAATGCACACTTTTACACCTTTTTGAGATAATAAAAATAATGCTGGACCATCCACACAACATCATTTAGCCCCAAGCTAAGTAGAGCTTGTGTAATGGGTACTACATGACTGTTAAACTAAAAAAAAAATATTTGCTAAACAGTTTGATCGCTCGTAAGGCCAGCGAAGAACTGTCTTCACGCGATGTGCCAACATGAATTGTTAAACAATTTGTAGGGTCCAAAACTTCGTCTGAAACGATAAGGGCTATAAATAGTGTAAATCTCAATTCTGATGGATTTAAATACTTAAATCATATTGAAATAAGGTTTAAATTGGTATCCGGATCGCAAGCTCTCCGAAATCGTAGATATTTTTAAATATAAATTTCTCTTTGATAGACCAGCCGTAATTGGTTAACAGTGTGGGAACAATCAAGCTGACACTAAATTCGAATTGAATTCCTCTAAGGACATCAGACCTAAGATTTGGACTTTATCTTTCCATCAGCGAATGATTCTGATTCAACTTTTGAAAGTAGTATTCATAGAAACTGGATCAGTTAGATTTTCAATTTACTTAGGCGAATTTACTTTGATCTTATCATCGGAACAGCTACACTCGGCTTATCCGTTTGGCATCTGTGGACGACCGAGGTGGCGTACCGGGCGAAAGTCCTTTCTGCGACGCAGGAGGTTGCGGGTTCGTTTCCCACCTTGGGATAAATGTTTTTACAATCTGCAATGATTTGTTCCGAGTGGCTGGCTATTATAATTAAAGATCTATGAATAATTAAATATTTTTTGACTCCGATAACAGTAGCGATACGCTGCACAGTGATACAGTTTTTTTTATTTATGTTTAGGCATTTAGCCTTGCGCCACAACGTTACACTACCTACAATATGTATTGTAAAAGTAAAAAAGTTTATCCAGTTATCTAGTACTCATAACACAAGCTCTGCTTAGCTTGGGGCTCGATAATGCTGTGTGGATTGTCCAGCATTATTTATTTTATTTATTTATTTATCTACAATGGTACAGACAAAAGAATGAGATATGTCAATCTTCTGTGACAAAGTTATTGAGAAACTAGCAGCCCCTTGCGGTTTCACCCGCGTAGTTCCCGTTCCCGTGGGAATTCCGGGATAAAAAGTAGCCTATATACTATTCCAGACTATAATCTATCTCTGTACCAAATTTCGTCCAGATCCGTTCAGCTGTTCTGGCGTGATTGAGTAACAAACATCCGTCCATCCATCCATCTATCCAAACTTTGACATTTATAATATTAGTGGGATAATATTTTGCGTTGGTGTTAAACACGTTTCATTAAACGAGTAGAATGGGTTGGTTGCGGTTACCGGTTGCTTAGAATATCCTCCATTAACCCTTTAGGTATTTTACATTCATTTTGTATTAGACCCGAAATAAACAAAACATACTCGTGCCCATTAAAACTTATAATAGAGGACTATGAACAATTCTCATTTATATTGAATGGCCAACGATTAAGCCAACGTCAAAATATCATAGCTGTGTTGGAATCGCTATCAATTCTGTAGATAGACAGATGGACACAAGATCGCAAATATTAATGTTTGACAAATTAATATTTTGCATGGAGTTTCATTGTGTTATGTAAAAACTGTTATTTAGGATCGGCATGCTTTACAAAGTTTTTTCTAGAGAGGTTAATACGTTATTCAAAACTGAATATCATTAAATTTGACTGCCCAGCCTACAGATGGACAAATGGACCTGTGCGTCGTGGATCACGCATGAAAGTGTTCGTTTAAGATATTTCTTGACCATTTCCTTGACCATGTCCCAAAATATGTAGTTACCCGACTGCGTGATCTGATATTATTTCTATGATTTCCAGAAAAAAAAAATCTTCTCAGCTAAAACAAAGTACTTGCATAAAATCTTATGCCGGGTACAGACCAAGCGAACAAAAGCGAGCGAAGGCTAACGATTGGCATTCGACGATCGATGACGAACGTTCACTCGCTTTCGCTGTTGTATCCACACTACACGAACACATGAGAAACAGTCGGCGGAGGACAGCCGAAGGCGAACGAAGGCCCTCATTTGGGCTCGCTTGCTTTCGCCATGACGTCCACACTGGTTCAATCGTGTTCGGTGGTTAGCCTTCGCTCGCCTTTGTTCGCTTGGTCTGTACCCGGAATTAGATGACGTACCTTTGAATACTTCAAGCTTAGAGGCAGGCTCATTGCAGAAGACAGTATCCACACGAAAGCAATTTTGACAGTCACTCTCTTCCTTGTCTTGTTGCGGCCGAACCGCATTGGATAGCGAAGTGATAGGTATCTGTAAAAATATTAAAAGTTAGTAAATTTATCACTAGGTACTTAACCCGCCACTTGTGATGTCTGTTAGACCGGGTGTTTTGAAAAGTTTTTTTTTTAAACGGTACAAACATGGTTCTTTTTTATCAGATCACGTATACGAAATTTGATTGCAATGAAGGGTGTAGTTTTCAAATGAATCGAAAAGTACTTTTGTATGGGAGCATAGAGGTTCGCCCCCACCTTAAGAATCCGGCGACAGTTGCTCGCAACTTCAATTCGTGAATTATTATGTTCCGTAATACCAACAAGATAAAGTTAAAAACTACAACCCGACTACGTGAAAGTTATAAAAATTTTAAACATTTACATTGACAAAATATGTAGTATGACGTATCGGTCATATTTGATAGGCATAGAGTTGAAAATGGAAATAGGTCGTAGGTATTGTAATTTTTCTCTATGGGGCCTGCAGCCTGCGGCTACCTAAACTTTAATACGCGTTTTGAAGGCTTATTCGGGGTCGGAGCCCTAAATCCTATAGCCTATAACCATCGGGGTATTGAGACGAATCAATCGATACATAATTTGTTGAAATCGAACCAGTAGTTTCAGCGCTACGTGGGAACAAAGAAATCGGCCACATACATACAAACATACAAACATAGGGTGCTAACCTCATAACCCTCCCCTGTTGGTAGTCGGGTAAAAATGATGACTGAAAAGTTGTTGAATCTTTGACATTGTGTTGTTATTCTGTAACTAGACAATATAAGCTATGTTCCTTAACAAACAAAACGTACGACATTGTTGTTTTTAATACAAAACAAATAGGATGAAAACATGTAATTTTCGACGTAAAAATTTGCAAAATCGCATTTTTCACTTTTTTGCTTACTATCCATTATAGGCGTGTATTATGAAGAAAAAAACAACCAGGGACCTAGATAAATACTATTCGAATACAACAAAAAACAACATGGCATGGTGGAAATATGCCCGAATTACAAATCAATTTGGTAGTAGGTACGTTTGTATGGGCAAATCATCATCCGCAGGCCTCTTAAAGGCCAATGAGGAGTCACTTGTCTATCTAGATCTAGATGAAATAGTTGCTTAGCGATGTTTTTTCTCATTGTGACATAGACAAACGACTTATAAATTCAGGTTAAAAGGAAGGCTTACCTGTCAACGCTGATGGTGCACAAATGCATTATCGAAGCTGTGCAGAGTAGAACATCCAGGCAGATCCAAGTCAGGCAGTATACCGCAGGAAGAGGGAAATACCCTGAAAAGATAAGAATAGCTTACAAAGAGTAAAATGGACATAACTCTATTACCTAAGGGCCGGAAGAAATAGAGCGCTACTTGACTGCATCCATAAAAATCAATATTTTGCTTCTCAGAGTACAATTTAAGCCGAGTGCTCACTACCGAGCTATAACCGTAATAGTTGCATGTTATTGAGACCTAAAAGGGTTTGCAATCCACGTTCATACAAAGAAGTCCATGCTGGATTGTAGAATCAAACCGATTGTAAAACGGTTAAGCAGTTTGAAATAAAACCGGCCAAGTGTGAGTCAGACTCGCGCACAAAGGGTTTCGTACCATTATCTATAAAAACGGCAAAAAAATCAAGTTTGTTGTATGGGAGCCCCCTCAAATATTTATTTTATTCGGTTTTCTAGTATTTTTTGTTATAGCGGCAGCAGAAATACATCATCTGTGAATATTTCAACTTTAACTATCACGGTTCATGAGATACAGCCTGGTGACAGACGGACAGACGGATAGCGAAGTCTTAGTAATAGGGTCCCGTTTTTACCCTTTGAGTACGGAACCCTAAAAACTACGCTGTTCAGATGAAAACCTACCTAGCCCGTTTTATAGTCTATAGACCTTCGTTTGATCACAATCTCGCGTGATGGAAAGTGAAGATGTGGTCGACGATGTATCACGAAGGTCTAGAATATACCTATTCACTCTTGTCTTGAAGATACCCAGGTTGTAACTGACGAAAAAAACAGCAGCAGGGAGCGAGTTCCAGACCCCAGCAGTACGAATGATGAAGGTGGAGAAAAACCGCTAATTGATAAAATTTATAATTAGATATTTAATAATAATGATACCTAAATGAATAATAATAATGATAAAATTTCAATTTACCGTACAAACAACCAGCAGCAAAAATCAGGAAACTTGTTACTTTGTCGATCGATAGATTAAAAAATACCCTTTTGTGTCAGGTCAGGGCGGCGTAGGTAAACCTCGCCCACGTTTTCAACAGACTCGTAATAACATTAGAGACCGCTTTTAACTTTCACCACTGGTTGGTTTTACGGCTAGTTTTTCATTGAAGAGGATTATGAAAAAAACAAGAATCTTGAATACTTTGACGATGGTCTTAATGCGACACTATTTTATGATGACATAATCTTGTTTGTGGAACTTAACTTGGTGTAAAATAAAGTAAATAATGTTGGGCAATTCACACATCATTATCTAGCCCCAAGCTAAGCAGAGCTTGTGTTATGGGTACTAGATAACTGATATAGTAAATACAATTATTAACAAACTAAATAAACACAACAAAATTACATGTTCTGTTTCGTTGTATTGCAATGCTAGATGCATTGCTAGACAACGTGGCAACGATGTCAGCATTCTGGGCCTTTTGCCTCCTGCCCGGGGATTGTTGTCAAGGGTAGAATAGAGAAAAAATACGTCACTTCGTCATCCAATGCGTAAATTATTTGAAATGAATTCCATCAACTTCAGTAATGTACGCAATGTATGGCGATGCAATGTCATTATTGTCTATTCTACCCTAGACTGGTGACGGCTTAGAATTGTAGGATATTGTTAAAAGTGTAAATACTTGTTGCATTTTGTCGTTATTTGTTGTTTTCAACTCTTTTTTTATAAATAATATTTTCTCTAATGTAAAGTTTATATAAACACAAAAATTTCGAATGACTTTACGTCCGTCTTACATTACCGCGGGGAATCGAATTTGCGGGGACGAAACTCGAGGTCCGCAGCGCGTCCGCGACAGTTTCACATCTATTCCGCATCTCGTACAACGGACTACGTCATTGCAAAACTCTTGCGGCATGCACCTACGGTACCGCGCGGTAGTATGAGAGCGCTCTTACTGATAAAAAATACAGTTGAAATAAAATGTTAAAGGAAATATGAACATTGTGTGAAGGATGACTTGAGTGCTGAGACGGGATGATACAAACTTGGATGAATGGGCCTAAATAAAAACGAGGCCCGAGAAAAGATGAATGAACTGTAAAAAGAAAGTGTATTTGAATGATAAGAGTGTATTAGAATTCATCAAATATAGAAAGCTTCACTTTGTTTATAAATGTCATAGCTCTCTGTTATATTGTATTATTAAGTACTATCAAATAATAGAATTAAACAAGATAAAGTTAAAAACTACAACCCGACTACGTGAAAGTTATAAAAGTTTGAAACATTTACGTTGACAAAATAGAATGACGTAGGTATCGGTCATATTTGATAGGCATAGAGTTGAAAATGAAAATATGTCGTAGGTATTGTAATTTTTCTCTATGGGGCCTGCAGCCTGCGGCTACGTAAACTTTAGTACGCGTTTTGAAGGCTTATTCGGGGTCGGAGCCCTAAATCCTATAGCCTATAACCATCGGGGTATTGAGACGAATCAATCGATACATAATTTGTTGAAATCGAACTTGTAGTTTCAGCGCTACGTGGGAACAATGAAATCGGCCACATACATACAAACATACAAATATACAAACATAGGGTGCTAACCTCATAACCCTTCCCTGTTGGTAGTCGGGTAATTAAAACTAGTATTTACAATTGAAACAATTGAGCTAACTGCAGACAATTGCAAATAATATACAGGTAGCTCAACTGATCCATATCAATACCAGTCGGAAGCGTGCCCAAGACGCTAGCTGCATTGCCCCGCTGTATGGCAATGCTGATGCGCTGCGCCAGATACTCACCAGCTCTCGGGTCACGCGTCGTCGCTAGGTACTTGATTATTCAAGTATAATAGATTTTTATCAAGAACTTTTCTGCTTACCAGCGCAACGCAACGACAAAGTAAAAACGGGTTTTAACGAGCAAAAAAGTTAATTTTCCAAACAAAGGGTTTTTAATTAACTTGTTAGGGAAAGAAAAAGGTCATCACATTGGACCCGAAAATATTCAAAGGGTGATTCTAGGCAGAATAACGGTACTGTTATTAAACATAACAGAGTTAGCATTAGGTAGAACTATAAAGATGTAGTAGAACTTCGTTATGGCAATATTAAATTACTACTATTAACTAATATATGGCAATATTCATCATCATCATCATTGGCCTATATCAGTCCACGGCTGGACATAGGCCTCCCCTAATGAGCGCCATAGCGCCCTGTCTTCAGCTTGCCGCATCCAGCATCTGCCAGCAGTCTTTCGCAAATCGTCATCCCACCTGGTCGGAGAGCGTCCTACACTACGTTTGCCGAGTCGCGGTCTCCACTCAAGAACACGTTTACCCCAGTGGTTATCAGTTCTTCTCACGATATGGCCAGCCCTCTGCCACTTCAGCGTGCTAATCCTTTAAGCTATGTCGACAACCTTGGTTCTCTGTCTGATGTATTCGTTGCGAATCCTATCCATCAGAGAAACTCCGAGCATAATGATAGCTCTCTCCATCATCCTCCAAAAAAAAAGTTTATAAACTTTTTTTTCTTTTTGCTCCAATTCGAAAATAACGACTAACAGGCCAAAGATTTCTTCGTCGCTCTTTTATTTTATTCTACATACCGAAGCAACAGAAATCAAAATAAAAATAAATACTTTATATCCGTCACAGTGATTAATTTCTAAAAAAATTACCTTTTCCAAGTGTACATTTAATGTATTGATGGAAGTAAAGAGTTTATGTTTCTTGATTCTTTGATAATTCGTTTCATTGAAGGCCAATCAATGTTTAAATAATTCAATATCTAGTACACTGAATAGTTCTGAGTAGTGAAGCAAAACTTCAAGCAATTTGAACTTTTTTTTGAGGTAGGGAACTTCTACCGTCTTAAACCAACGAAAACTGGATGGAATGAATGAATGAATGAACACTTTATTGTACAATAAAAATAAACATGAATAAATAATCTTATATCTAAAATAAACATAATACAGTACAAAAGGCGGCCTTATCGCTATGGGTAGGGGATGTAGGTATTAACTGCTTGAATTTGATTTAACAACCAAAACATACATTAAGCTAATAACTTGTTTCGACCGGCTTAAATAGGCACTTCTTCACATTTTTCGCGTTTTCTATTCATAGATCTGTAACAGATATCGACATAGGTACAAAATCTTCCTTAAACACTGTTAAATATTGTACTTAACCAACATTATGTGTAATAAAAGCCTAAATCGATACCTATTTCATAGTTAGTTATGAGCCAATATCAAAACTGTCCAATAAGCCATTTGTTTTTATTTATATTGTCCGTAAACATCTGCGCCCAAAAATACAACCTCCCGATTTGTACACACTTCCTATATCTAAAGTGTGAGAGACAGCTGTGTTTTATGATTTATCAATTTTTTTTGTCAATTTACCGAAATGGTTCTCGTTTCGTCGCGTCACGTTACGTAGCTAATTTTATTCCATACAATTTTTTATGCGAATCATTCACGTCTCGTAGCGATCTACTGAAGTACAGTCAAAGACGAACTCTTATTGATTTTGTAATATTGTGAGTGTTCAACCTAATTAAAGACAATTTAAAAAATAACCAAAATCTCTACTAGAAAACACTACCTACCAAACGACCTAAGAATAGTGTGAGGCGGATGTTTGACAGTTGTCAATGGAATGAACTGACAGTTATTAAAACAAAATCCGTCAAGTGTGAGTGGGATTCGTGCCGAGGGTTTCGAAATTTTGCCAATTTGTACAAAACTTTACTATTGTTAAAAACTTCGATTAAAAAGTGTACATTTCAAATGGATTGCTCTGCAAACTTAAGAGATAAGTGCAATAGTAAATTTTTTAACTCCTTCCAATGTATTTCAAAAACTATGAATCTTAGAATTTTTTAAAACAGTTTTAAAATGTTTAAACTGGTACTTTTTATTTGATATCTAATTTGTCTTGTCAACAAGATACTGAAAACTATCATTTATATTTTTTTAAAAATTTTTTGAATCCGTTCATGTTATTTTAAATTTTGAAATATTGATGAAAATGAGGCACCCTAAAAACACTACGAGACAAGATATAATGTTTAAATATGCCAATAATACCGTTCACCGTAAGATGTACCCTGCCGTGATGTTGGCAATTCCCAAGGCAGGGGACATCTTACGGTGAACGGTCTGTACACACAGACGATTGTTGGATGTACAAATTCGTGTCACTAATTGGACTGTGAATTATTGTCTTTAAAACTTTCCATTGAAAACTATCAAAAAACATATAACGCCCCCATACAGTCCTCTGAAAACAAATCCAAAAACTTATTTATAAATACTATTTAACGGGTATTTATCGCGTTAATTACCTTATTTTTCCCGACGTTTCGACAGGTTTACACACTGCCGTGGTCACGGGATGACATCCCGTGGTCATCCTGTCCATATTTTAAAACCTATTTCTATTTTTACCGCCCTAAACCATAACCACTCTCCCGTCCCACAAAGGGACATTATTACCCCACACCCAAACAAACATTTTATCTCTGCAAACAACCCAAACACACGGCCGTCATTAGCCACCAATCAATGTGGGCGAATACCGCCCGATAAACAGAAGGGTTTTATAACTCGCTACCGTCAGCGGGTTCACACGCCCTATTCTAAATATCCTAAGGTTTGTGTTCTTACTGTAACACCCAGACTGTTTATGTCTTTCAGTAAACTTATGAAGCAGTAAGTTAATATTACTTAATTCTTTTTCTATGTCAAATGTACCTTGCTCATGTTTCGATAGTACATTATTATAGTGTGTATGTTTTGTGGATCTAGAACTTTACCTACAAACGACAAAGATTATTATATTTTTTTAAGTTTATAGTAGTGGGTACGTGTGCATACAGATAGAAAGAATATAAAAATAGTTAATAATGTAATAGGTACATAAAAACATGGTACCTAGCTTTATGCCGCTGGTACCCTTCAAAAACCTTAGTTCCACATCACTACACCCGTCGCCACTAAGCTGTCATCACGACGTGTTGTCTTAGTGGTTTTCACCACCTGAATGTTGAATTACGTTCCTTTACTAATCCATTTAGTTTCCATCTGGAGGTTTGGGTGTGGTTGGAGAGAGAGCGTGATTTTGTTGGAATCACACATCACAATATAAAAAATGCGTAAGTTTGGATGTATGTTAGTTCCTTTTTTTTCGTCAGCTGACATCCTGATTGCATCACGTCTCGCCGTAAAATAACGTGTCTTTAATTTTAGTTTTTAATATTGTATGTATGTTAGTTTTAAGGTATATATTACTATGGACCGTAGAATAAGTTAAAATAAGATCTTTAACTGTTCTATAGTCTGAAATAAATGATTTATTATTATTTAGACAAAGCGTCGTGCGTCGGCAGCCTAAGTTACCCTAAACATGATCGATCGTTTGGAGTCATTAGTCTTATTCTGTCGGTAATTTGCTAAGTTTGGAAGATAATGTTGCAAACACCAGTTTTGCTGGCGTGTGTCTGTCAAGGTTATATTTATGTACCTATTCGCAAGTTAAGTTATAACAAGGCTAATTATTATTAGAAAGCTAGCAAGCCCGTTGGTACTGGATATTGGATAGTTAAGTAAGACAAACATTACCAATACGTTTATAAAATAAAACGTCAAGTGCGAGTTGAACTCGCGCATCAAGAGTTCCGTACAAACTTGTACTACAAATATTTTTTATGTAAATTAACAACAAATTTACCATTTTTAGATTATTTCCTTTACTTGTGCTTTAAGGCCTTGCTTCTTGCCAAATTTTATGATTTTAGGTCAACAGGGAGTACCATATAGGTTTAGTGTGCGTGTGATTCCTTGGAAAATTCATAAAAATTGGGCATAAACGGATGTAAATTTTGATTGCGTTGACTTAGAAGTTTGATTTATATCGCAGTTCCAAGAATTTACGAATTTGAGTATATGGTGTGAATTCCAACTTGATACCTCCATGCGTTTCTGAGAAAAGAGGGTTGACAGACGGACAGACGGTTAACAAAGTGATCCTTTAAACCCTTATCGGATAACCCTTATAGGTCAGTACTTGGCTTAACCTTTACCAGCCGAGCGCCCTCTGCGCTCGCCGTAGCCCTAAGAAAGTGGTCATGGTCATCTGCATTCAACAAAATCTAAAGCTCTTGCGCAATAGAAAGAGCTTGTGTTTTTTAGGGTTCCGTACCTCAAAAGGTTGTCATTGTCTTGTGACTCGTTCTGCTCGCTCTCGATCTGGTTTTGGCTGAAAGTCAGTGTTTGCTTTTAAGCAAAAATTTCACTGAGCCACGGCCTTTTTGTCTTGCTGCAGCACACACAAAGTTTCCTACACTATGTTACTCTTAAACAAATACTTACTTTTTTTTATTCTTTTCGTATATTAATGAAAATGTTTCTAGAGTATTGTTTCTGTTTAAATTGTATATTGATTAGTTATAAGTATATTAATGTTAATTGTACCTATGTGTGTCTGTAGTAACAAATAATTTTTTTATCTATCTATCTAAAAGGAAAAAGGAACCCTCCTTTTTCCTTTTGAGGTACGAACCCTACTACCGCTAATGCGAGTGTAATTAACAGCTAAGTAAAATAGTATAGGTACGTACTACCGACTGAACCTGGCTTTAAGTACCTTTTAAAATAATGAAGGCCAAAATTCAAGGTCTTCGTCCACAGATATCAAACAGTCTAGAAAATATTGATTCATTAGTCTTCGCGCAAATTATTCCCCGTACCTATCCAACTTGAAAGCTCAGCTCCTCTTACAAAGGAACATTATCAAATGAAAATGGAAATTCCAGTGAATTCTGGCATGGATAAGCCGGTTTGCATTACGTTATATTCCAAAGTACCTACTATAAGGAATGCAGTTGGTTATACAGAAGTTAAACCGTTTTATCTGTCTGAGAAATTTGGTAACAAGGTAGCCTGAGCAAAAGGCGGCTTTATCGCTCTCAGCGATAAGGCCGCCTTTTGTATGTCAATTATTAGTACAATAAAGTGTTCATTCATTCATTTATACTTTCGGCATGTTTTTAACCCGTACCAAGACTGGTGAACATCATTTTGAGTTTGAAGTGATTATCTATATTCTTTACCAATATTTAGAATTTAACAAGAGTTCAAGTCAAAAATTAACTTGACTTAACCATCAAGCATGCAATGACGTCACTCTTTTTACAATTTGGCTATAATTTCTTAGAATTATCTACAAGAATTTCGAATTAAAATAATCCAAATGCCGATTATTTCGACATACCGCATCTGTTTTAGGGATTCAAAAATTAGGTAAGCAAAAAACCTTTGTTCAAATTCAGGAACGAATGAGTAATGATTCTTGCAATTCCTGTACTGTTTGTCTTTGTTATTTATGTATTGTGGCTCATTTGAACACATGAATCCAAACAAGAATGGAAAATAAAATACAAAAATACTCCTTAAATTGTGAAACCGCGAGAATATTCTGCCCGCACCCTTCTGTTATTTATTATCTGTCGCTATTAATCTGTGCCTCCGTTATTTACAGCTAAAAATAGGAAAGCTGGCTCACTTTAGTTTAAAAGCACCCTAAGCCTCAACATAAAAATAAAGAATTAGTATTTTATTGTGTTATTTCTAATTAGTTGCCCTAATTAAACAAATTTGACGACCACTGTGGCGCGGTGGGCGAAGGTACGCCTGCGACGCAGGAGGTTATGTGTTCGATTCCCATCTCAGGACAAATGTTTTTACGATCTGCAGATATTATTTCGAGTGTTCTAGTCGTTTTCTATATGTATTAAAAAATATCCATCTACATAATGTACTGTATTATGTATATCAATTATCTAGTCTAGTACCCATAACACAAGCTCTGCTTAACTTGGGGCCAGATAATGAAAGGTCCAGCATTTTTTTGATAAAGAAAGAAGTTTGTTTTACAATTGGCATCAGTACTAGAAGAGAATTGACTAGAAGAAAATTGCCATCAAGAATCTATACACCAAAGTTGCTGGCCCGCCGACAAGTTATCAAAGCACTATCGGCTGCCCACACTGTTTATAGGTAATTGAAACGTCATACCAACCTGTTCAGCTATGTCAGTGGATTCTGTTCCATTAACGAATCACTAACACACAAAATCATTCGAAATCATTGGGGCAAATAGTTGCAAAGCTATGAAACAACAAACGAATATAGTTTTCGTACAACTTTATAAGTATGCCTACCTACGGCCAGAGTGCCCGCTCTGTTCAAGCGTCGCGACGGGCGGAGTCGAGAGCGCGTTCATTGAGTGGCCTTATTTCACGCTGAGCATTTGTGGAGGTAAGGAGCTATCGTATCGCTCGTATCCCGCCGTAAGCCCGCTGCTGACCACGCGCTGCTCGGCCCACACTCAAGACGCCACTTTTTTATTTTTTTTAATGGACTAATATGCTGTTGGCCGCAGATGGCTATGACAGCGTTACCGGACTTGACTCAGGACGCCACAAATGTTAGCATGTGTTTAAGACGAACGCTGCACACCCCGCTCCGCTCGACGCTCGAGTAGAGCGGGCACTCTGACCGTACAATAAGGCTCGTACAATTGTGTAACAGTTGTGCCATAGAAAAGCGTTAATCAAACATAGAACAAACTTTTGTAATAAGGGTCTAAGCACTCTGAGCTACGAGATGACCAGCCGTTATCGACACCACTATGCCAAGCTAGTTGCGTGAGGCACTAAAATAAATAACACTGTGTGATAGCCCAGCAGAATGAGCTGTGGTGCTTCAGGCAACCTAGAAAATTTGCTGCTCAGCAAAGTGTAACTGGAAAATCAGATTATTGAATGTTTTTGGTTAAATCATTTTTGCTGGAAGATTTTTTGTAAAAAAGTAGAGATTTTTCTTAAAAATAATAGATAAAACATTTATAAAATCGCCATCTCATTTCAACACACAACGATCATTTTGTAAAGTTATTCTAATATAAGATGTCAGAAACGCTACGTGCGGTTTTTTTTTAATTTTTTTTTGTCGTCCACTGTACATCCACATATCTTTGGTACCTAACAAACAGTTCAAACAATTCCTCTATTGCAACTTTCAAAGACATTGTAAGCTTTTAACTAAAATAATGGACATAGCTAACTTTACTTAGCTTTAGTACTAATTTCTACCTGCGCTGAATAGCGGGGACCGTAAAAGTTTCCAACTACACGTTATCTTGTCTTTGTACACTGTAAAAACTTGAACAATGTTTGAATAGTTAAAACTTGCTATCAACATTGTAGCAATACCAAAATATCGATTTTGATGTTGTTTACCAAAACTAAAAAAGTTTTCGTTTCCTTCCATACGTGGAAATGGGTTTCGCTCTAACCTTTTTTCACTGTAATATTTTTCGAAAATGCTTCGATAAAGATAAATTTTAATAATCTATGCGATACAAGGCAGGCAAATATCTGAAATAATGCCGAGTTAATTTTGCAAATAAATGTTCTAAGCGCCCCGCTCTGCTCTGTCCCACTTCTATGAACGAGAAATCTTATCTATCCTTTTTACAAAATGGCGTCATATGCCGCAAGTTGCAGCGCTTCTATTTCCCCACTTGCGAATGTGTCAATTTGATTTAAGTTTTCGAATGATTTTGAGTAGTACTAATTCGTTGCAAGCGAAAAGATTTTTTAATTCAATTTTTAAGTTCTAAAGCTGGGCAGTGGATGCGTTAATTGTAATATTAGTATGAAGTGTGATTTTTGTTACAAGTCAAGAATGAATAGGTATATTCTAGACCTTCGTTATACATCGTTGGCCACATCTTCACTTTCCAGCAGGTGAGAATGTGGTCAAACGAAGGCCTATTGACTAGAAAAAAAAGAATCGTAAGATCAAATGAAGCTTTTTTTGTAATTTTCATCGAAAATTCTATAGGGTTTATGTAACTACGCTACTTCTTTCCACATTTAAGTTTCGTAGAAATTCCTTTTAAAATGTATTCCTTGAACGCAATGTTCGTTTTATTATTTAATTAAAGCCTTGGGTCAAGGTTATTTGTAACAAGTTAAAGATAAAAAGTAATTTGCTAAGATTGCCTGTCGAACAAAATACAATCTAATGATAAGAAAATGGAAAACATTTTAAACTATAATGTACAATCTGAAAGCACTTATCATGTTTTAGTGTTTATTCTGTAAAAGAATTGTTATTTGTTACCTTAGAACAACACAACAAATAACAATTCTTTTACAGAATGTCGCGGGAAGAAGGAAGTCGAACCCGCAACGCAGGATGTCGCGGGTTCGACTTTTTTACGAGTAAGTAGTTATTCTGTGGTATCCATCTATGTAATTTAATGTATTTGTATGTCAGCCATGTACTCATACCACAAGCTCTACTTAACTTGCAGCTAGATGATGCTGTGTGAAATATCCAGCATTATTTAATACGTTTCGCAAAGTTGCAAGCAAAACAACAAACAAAAGCCGAGGCTCTCCATGTTTAAAAAAAAATCCGATCGATGCGCCACGTAACCCGAGAGCTGTGTATCTGGCGCAGCGCATCAGCATTGCCTACAGCGCGGCAATACAGGTAGCGTCTTGGGGACGCTTCCGACAGGTATTTATATGATCAGTTGAGCTACCTGTAGATTGTTTACAACAGTCTGCAGTTAATTCACTTGTTTCAATTGTAAATACTAGTTCTAATTATAATTTTATTATCTTCTTTGATAATAAAGGTTTACAACTTATGAGAATAAACAAACACTTAAAACACCAGAAATCATGATTTGTACCGTTATAAGAATAACTTTTAATCAAGTTATTTATCAATGTAACGCTCGAAGCAAAAGATATTACGAAAGTTACAAACAACCAAAAGAAACCCGATAAAATCGTAACAATAACATTAATAAAAGAAACACAATTCAGGCAATAAAATTATCGATACCGCTTGAGCGAAGAAAGATAATTCAGTTTTGTTCCTGCGATGATTAGATTCCTTCGAGTATTGCTCCCGCAAGGTATTACCCTCTCGAGGGATTGCCCTCTCAAGGTAGCTATTGTTGCTTCAAATTATCGTTTCTACAAATAGTATGCTGTTATAGGAACAGTTTACCATATGTTTTAGTGGTTAGATTTATGTTATTACTAGCTTTCCGCCAGCGGCTTCGCTCGCGTAGACACGATTTATATATTGCTCTTCAATCTAATACGACTTTATACAAATATTTGTATGGACATGAAGTTCGAATAGTATTCACCAACGTAATAAGATAAAAAAGATTTGCGTAACCGTAAAATATAGATAGGTACCTATCACAGCTATCCTAACTAATATTATAAATGCGAAAGTGTGTTTGTTTGTCCTTCCTTCACGCCCGCCCTAACTAAGCAACCAATCGACTTGATTTTTGGTTTATTTTTGATGTTATGTTGAAAGGATGGAGCTACATATTGACTACATAATTTCAGGGCATTAGTATACTACATTAAAAAGTTACAGTTATTTCAATTCGGAGCCGAATTACGAATCTCTTTCATAACGCCATGACTGTCTCAAATAATCTACAGATAGCTCAACTGATCTATCCTCTTATTGTTTGTTTGGCTTTTTTTGTGTAAAATAAATGAATTATCTTGTCTAACTTCCATAATCTCATTTTTGCCCCTTTTGAATAGAATATAAGCACAAATTTTCGTAAGTACGCTGCTATAGCCCTAGTTTCTGGTCGGCAGTGAGTGCCTTAGCGTGGTCAGAAGCTTGTCAGTTATGAATAATGTTGCATTACTAGTCGTGTAGGTACTTAAAGGTTTGCACTAAAATGTCGCAAGTAGATTTTTCCGATGTGATTTCAGCGAGATACTGTGTTTCTATTCTATTCTATTTCTATTCCACATGTTCAGCTACAATCATTGTCTACATGACCTATACCTATATAACCCTTAAACTGTGGCGGCCATTTTATTTTGCGGTGCACATCTGTGGCGACTGCGTTGCGGTTGCGGGGCGACTGCGGCGCGGCTGCGGCGCGTGTGATTAAAATGCTGATTATCTCCTAAGTTTTGTAGGGAGCTTTAAGTACAATTGTAAAATTTCGTTTAAAATCTTTCAAGTTATTCGCTCCCATTGTAGCTAAAACTTCTAATGAGATTATTTTCAATTAACTTTTCATAATTCTACGAAATCACGAAACAAAATAGGTACCGTATTAATTATATATAAATACATAAACAAGTCTATTCATCAACCACGTCTCACGCTCGGAGCTATCCCACGCGGACGGTGAAAATAGCTTAACAGCTGTTTTGACAAATTACATCGGGCTCGCTTTAATTAATTTACAAAACGTTAGTGCTCGGACTTGGTGCCACTATCAGCGGTATTTTCTTTCAGGGTTTTTTTAAAAGCTTGCGTAGACTTCTTTTGTTTTTATATATGGGAGGCTTGAACCAGTGACGTCAGCGTGGATATGTAAAAACAAGAGAAAATCGCGATAGCTATTAAAAATGTACTTATCTAGCTGGCTTCTTTATTTTGTGTGGAATAGTTCAAGATTGTTTTTTTTATAGTCAATAGGCCTTCGTTTGCGAAAGACTGCTGGCAGATGCTGGATGCGGCAAGCTGAAGACAGGGCGCTATGGCGCTCATTAGGGGAGGCCTATGTCCAGCAGTGGACTGATATAGGCTGATGATGATGATGATGATGAGGCCTTCGTTTGATCACAATCTCACGTGATGGAAAGTGAGTGGTGTGGCCGACGATGTATCACGAAGGTCTAGAAAATACCCATTCACTCATGATTTTACTATGTGTACTTTTTGAGTACTATTACTGGTGGAATTACTATCATCACTTTGAGTAAGTCAACCTTCACGGTAAGCTCAGAGCTGTTGCTCTGCTCGTTGCAAGGAGCTTGGCATTGAACGGGGTAAATAACGTGTTAATTTTTTTTAATTGTCTTTGTTTTAATTATAATATTTCAGGTAGTTTACATTTAAATTACCTAAAAAGTTCGCAATTACACAGATTTTTAAAAATTGACCCAATTACTGTATCGAGAAACCAATAAAATAGGCGTCACAAAAAACCTAGAAAATGAATTCGCTTACACTCCGCCCACACCTTAAAAGATAACTTCGTAACCATCCAAGTAAATGCCTTGAGACTTATTGAGTAAGTCGCACAAAGAAAAATAAAGGTTTTCCTTGTCTCCGATATTAATTGTCCCCTATTAATTTTGGGGAATTAAGCTCTAAGAACGACGAATTCGCCCTGAGGTTAAAATTAGACAAATCTTTTAACATTTTGGAGGAAAAGGTCGAATTCTTATCCTGTGAAATATTGAAAAGTTTAAGAGGTTTTGCGGGAATGTAACACAATTCTTGGTCGTAAATTTTACTTTGTTCATTAGCTGCATTATGAAAATCCCGTATCATGTTACATTATAATCTTCTTATTTTTTGTCAGTGAGTTCAGTGTGCTTAAAGCACTGTTTTTTTTTATTCGCTTTCAGAAGTGAGAGAGCGTGCTCCTGATTATCACTTCGGTATCTGATCACTTTAGAAATAAAACGTCAAGTGCGAGTCGAACTCGCGCAACGAGGGTTCCGTATTGTTTAATTAAAAGACCGTTTCTTGTCAAATATCATGAATCTAGGTCAACGGGAAGTACCCTATAGGTTTTTGGTCCATAGCGAGAATCAAATATGTTTTTTTTTTTGTGAATTAACAACAAATTTACGGTTTTTGGATTTTTTTCCTTTACTTGTACTACAATACCTTACTTATTGAAAAAAATGGGCACAAACAGCTGTGAGTTTTGCTTCCGTTGACTTAGAAGTTTGATTTATATTGCGGCTCTACGAAGTTATGACTCGATATTATCACGCATTTCTGAGATAAAAGGGTTGACAGACGGTCAGGCGGACATCAAAATGATCCTATAGGGTTCCTTTTTTCACTTTGAACCCTAAAAATGTCAAAATCTACCGATTTCGTCAATTCTTTGTTGTTATACCACTCATGTTGTCTCATTAATTCTATCGAGGACTGGATAAAGAGAAAAAAGATTGACTGAAGTGTGAGAATCAAGAATAGTAGGGCCGGCCTGCAGTCTATAACGGAGTTGGCAGTGCATAGGCACGGTTAAGGGCTTAATTTATTATTATTTTGTTTATTTAAGCTGTGTTTTATGTGGGTTTCCGTTTTTGAAGCGACTTGTAGTTACTTTTAAAAAAACTTATGAAATGAATGAAAACTTACCCATAACCAATGTGACGATGCCCAGCGGCATCACAAGCATTGCCACCAACAGATCTGTAATCGCCAGCGACATCAGAAAGTAATTCGTTACATTCTGCAGCCTCCTCTCCAAATATATTGCCAAGCACACCAGAACATTGCCCGCCGCTGTGCAAAGCACTAGCACCAACGCTGCGGTCGCCCACCAATTTCTAACAGCGCCATCTGTTGTCCCCCTCGTCTCATTACTCGATAGGTTAAAGTTCTCGAGCGAGTAGTTCACTAACACCTCCCATTCTGTTATGATCTCCTGGTTGATATTTGTAGTTAGATGGAACTCTAATTCACGCATTGTTGGTTTTTTCTATTGTCATGGTGCCTGCTCATCTTATTTCGTAAATGTGGCAGGTTTTGCTTGTTGCGTCCATGTTGGAAGGTTATTGCATCTGGAACAAAGGAATACAAGCTTTATTGCATGTAAGATTTAGGTTATTATTCCAACGGCACTCGTTATTTGAATGATCAATGTTCTCCATTTCACTTTGAAAGCGCGTGCGGTCTGCTATTTTAAGTACCTAGTCATTGTAAAATGTATCCAAATGTTACGAATTTAAACCCATATTCAAATGGACATTTTTGTTCTGTGCGGCAGAGGTGCAGTCCACATCTTCGATAACCTTGATTCAGAGGGAACTATAAAAAGTGTCGTATTAACGCAATCAGTGCCCAGCCGTCTAGAGGACTATCAGGTACCTATACTGTGCGTCGTGGGCCATAAAAGTGTTAAAGAGGATGCCTTTAACTAACAACAGTGGTTACAAGCAGGCCGAGATGATGATGACAATGATTTTCTTTTGAAACTGAAACGACTGCAGTAAAAAAAACTATTTCACGAACAGAAGTGTTTCAAAGTAAGGTAATATTTTTGTCCATACTGTAAAAGCCAGCCATCATCGAACCGCTAAAAATAGTCTACCTAGATTAACCACAGTTTCAAACCCCAGCAATCTACCACCTGCTTCAACTCTAATACCCGTTATTATGAAAACATCAAACCGTTGCCTGAAATAATAACGGTTTCAGCAACCCGAGGCTACAATTTATCAACGGTTAATTTATTCATTTCTATTGTTTTGCAGCGGTCCAACGCACCTGAAGTCGAAATAGCTATAGAATAGAGTTCTGTTTGGTATCGACTTAAATATACTCATTAAGGACAATGAAATAACACCTTTTGTACTATAATAATTAATATGTTTTGATAAAACCAAAAACTGACATCGAATTTACATTGCTTTAAATAGTTTTGTTGAAATTTTCCGGAATAAATAGGAATAAAAAAAAATATGGAACCATTTCGTAATCATTTTCAATACTATTAATTACAATTTTACAAAAAAAGACATCCAAATCGGTCCATACATAACAGAGAAATCGACGAACATACATAAAAAAACATACATAAAGCCTAACATAGCACCTCTTCTTTATTTTGAAATCGGTTAAAAATAATACCTGAAATCCTATATTCTAAAGGCCAAATTTGTATTGTTGTGAACATGCTTGGCCGAACCCAACGCCAAAACTACTGAATGGATCACGATGATATTTTGCACAGGTCTGGTCCTGGAATATCGTAAAGGCTAGTTTTATTCCTTAAATGGCGTCTGAAACCGCGGGCATGTGCTGTATATACATACGTTTACAATTTCAAACGGGATTTTGTTTTGAAAATCCAGTGATTTTGTTAACAAAACCCCGTCTGACGCCATAGGCACCGTACAGCCGTACGGTTTCATATGCCTGCCTATGGCATACGACGCCGTAGGCCCGTAGCACCCTCGTAGCACACTGGTGCTACGAGGGTGCTACGGGCTTACGGCGTCATTTGCTACGAGTCCGGATTGCTACGACGTAGGCATCTACAGTGCCGTAGCAAAATTTACAAACTATGACACACTCCAACTACGAGTTAAAGTCGATGTAGCATGTTGGAAAATAAACCACCCAGAGTTTCAGAAACTACTCCAAGATGTTTTTATACTATATAAATAAAATAAGTAATATTTTTGCAAATAAATATTAATTTTGAAGGAAAATTTAGCTTTTAAAAATGCAATCTCAATTTCACACCAAAACGCAATACTTGTGGCGTCTGTCTATGACGTCACCGATGCACGAAAATCTGATAATACAGAATGACCGTAATATTTTTTATTATTTGAAGATTCTAATGAAATAAAGAAAAGAGAAAGAGATCTTAATGACATAGAAAATTTTCAGACCTTTACCAGCTGTTCCTATGGTTGTTTTTTGCCTTTACATTACACATTGTGGCGGCATGATGTCATTTAATAACATTTTGATAACAATACGTTCGAGCTCGAGAGTGAAGATGCCATTCAACCTAATTGAGAACAATGATAAAAAAAACACTTTTTAAAGCCCTGAATTTCTTGGATAAATAGTTTTTAAATGTTAACTTACTAATAAGTTAATAAGTTAACTTACTAATAAGTAATTTTCAAATGTTCACTATCACCACCCCTTTCTATAGTAACTTGCGGATAACGGGGTTGGTTCATTTCTAGAAATAAGTTTATTCAAGTTTATATTGTTAATATTTAAGTGTTACTGTTCGTTATCCCTAAGAAAAAGAAATAAGAGCCTCTGAGTTGATTAAAAAATTCAATTTCAAACTAAACTGATTGTAACTTTAAAACCAAAGTACCTACTCCTTTTAAATAGTTTCACTTTAGAGTCACAAAGAACTTCGTTTAAACTTCCAATAGGTAGCCTAATTAGGGCCTCAAACACTTAAAACCTTATCGCATTTACTTGGGAAAGCGGAAACTGGAAGGGTTCGTGAAGATTTCTCTTAATGACCTGCCCTAAAGGAACATTATAGGACGAAGGGAGAAACGGACTTTTAGAGAGAAATAGTTGGAGTAGAGGTGCTTTACTATGAAAAAGATAGGTAGAAAAAATAAACTAACTTTACTGCTAAGCGACCATGGGATAAACTTTGATGAGAGTTAAAACGAGTTAGGAACTAAACAATTTCAAAGCAGGAAATTCATGCTTTATACTGCGTGGATTTTTTGGGCAAGCAAGTAAGGGGTATTCTAACTGGATGTAGGTGCAGCAAAATGATCAACGACCATAATTTTTATAGAGTTTTTTTGGTATGAAACGGCAAAAATGAATTTGTCATGCTAACCTGTGGTGCGAAACAGAGCTGTCAAACCATCACAAGATTTTGAAAAAAAAAAATATAATAAATAAATATAATAGCAACTGCTATTGGCCTTTTACACGAAGCCTTTTTATACCAATCGGTCCTGTGTCTTATACTGATCAAAAACTCCTATTGGACCAACTGAGCTTGGAGTACTTTAAAATTCAGAAATCGAAAAAACTTTTCCCATGTTGAATTCAAACATGTTTTTTTATTAAAATTTGAATTAAAGTGGTGATTAATCCGTTACGGCGATACGCATAATTAATGTTAATCAACGAATTTCAAGCTATCACAATCAAGAACAATACGAAAGCTTAGATCAAATTTCTCACAAATCCTTTGTAATTCCAAATTCAATGACATTAATTCAGGAAATCCTACATAAAAGCTATGAATTATAATGACTTTTTCAAAGATAAAATTACAAGCCCGTATTATCAGAATCAATCGGGTAAGGATCGGAATCAGGAACTGTTCTGAATCAGTGAGCTGTGAAGATTAGTCCAAAATAAAAGAATTTCTGTTACCCTCATTCTGTTAAAATACCTTTGCGTGAAAAGGAGTACTTTTATCTCGTTCTTGAAACATTTCCGTTTGTAAATGCGTACCTGCGGGTGTTTTGTTGTGCTGTGATTATTGAAGAGTACACGAAGATTATATCGTATATATGATTTATTTATGCGTCTTGGGCACGCTTCCGACTGGTGTTGATATGGATCAGTTGAACTACCTGTAGATTGTTTGCAACGGTCTGCAGTTAGCTCAATTGTTTCACTTGTAAGTACTAGTTTTACTTTAATTCTAATATTTGATTGTAATTCTCTATGTTTATTATGAGTTCTAATTTATTTATATTATGCGATTGTAATTGGTTTCAATTATTTGATTGTAATTTTTTTATGTAGTATATTATTATATTATATTACGTTTGAAGTAGGTTTATGTAATAATGCGAAATCTCTGATCAGGTACTATAAACAAACAAGAACAGGTAAGAAAATAATGTTAAACTTACGCAAGATCCTACAAAATAAACTGCTTGGTATTTTTATGAAAATTGAAATGAAATGTTAGTCCGCTGTGACAGAGCTTAGTAAGTTTTCGCAAGCCGCAAAAAAATTGTTTCTAATTTCCATCGAACAGGGAAGTTACTGTAGAAATGGTAATTTTGCGTTGGGGATGATAATTATTCAGATACCTGTGATGATTGTGGTGCCACACAAAGGGGCCAGTCTGAAAACCAGCGCTGTTTTGTACTTATCCTGGTGCAGAACAGCATAAAGCTGAGACTGACCTTTTGGGCTCACCGCGGCAGCGCAGAAACATGTGGGTCCCCTCCCTGGGTGGGCGGTGATTGCCTACCTTTTTGGCTGTTTTGCTATGTATCACTTTAATTTTCTTTTATTCTCTGTTCATGTGTTTTTTATTGTATAATTGTGTGTTCGTATTAGTTAGTCTAGATACCTACCTATTTTTTTTTATTAAGTTACTTTTCCTGTGCTGCTTGTGTGTGAACCTAATAAAAGTCTATCTATCTATCTATCTACCTACGAGAAGATTCTACAGTGTTAAATCCAACAGTGCTTAGTATTATTGTCACCGACTTTTGTCTTGGATAGACCGTCGCTTCACCACAATCTAACCTAATGTTAAGAAACAATATGTCACGAAACTCTAGACACCTATTCACTCTTGTCTTGAAGAAACCCAGATTAGAAGTTGGCGGGAAAATAAAACAGAAGCGTGCAACGAGTTCCTAACTTAGTTATGTAGCGTATGAATGTTATATGTAGAGGAGAACCACAAGATTACACTTACATACTTTACACATTTGAGTCTCCTGTTGCCCAGAGACTCGATCTTCGGGTGACCCAAGCACACTTACAATATGTGAGTATTGTAAGCGTGCTTGGGTCACACATTCACATATACACGCGCATGTGCGCATGTTTTGATTCGTTTGTAGTAAACTTAATTTTTTTAAATTTTATTGTATATCCTAACACTCAGCATAACTTAGTTTTAAATAATACTAACGCCCGAATACTTAAACGCATCTCAAATTTAAGCACGTCTCAAATCGTAGTTTTTTGACAGTGTTCAATGAAAATCTGTCAAAAAAAAATCGCTTGAGACGTGCTTATATCCGAGTTGCAATTGAGTATTCAGCCGTAAGTAACTTAAAACTTAATTACCTAATTTAATCTACATTTAATATGTTATTTGTTTTGGAAGAGCGAGATTTCCTAACACAGGTATTTTTTTTACTAAAAAGGGAACCTCAAACACTGTTATATTATTGTACCTATAAATATTTATGTAATTGTATTTTGAACCGCTTCGTATAACAGTACCATGAGTGCTCATATTAAGTTAATCTCTTACTGTTGTGTACTGTACAACTGCCTCGGGCGTTACAAATACAATTTTGCAAACTTTTCATACGAATTACATGGAGCTATACACAAATTAATTCCACAAAATACACCGCTATGCTTCAAGTTTAATAACTTGCTCGCAAGTATGTTAGGTTGCTCGTTGAGTCGCTAAGTGAGGCGTAAACTCATTAACGGTGAACATCCTATGTGGGAACTTTAAGGAAAACGCTGTTGGACGTCTCATTATGACCATAGGTGATGTTCTAACATCGCTTTTTAGATTAAAAATACGTCTTATAATATTTTTAAGAGCTAGTTCAGACACGACGGAACCCAGGTTGATGCAATCTCGTGAATCATGCATTATGAGTTGGAATTGGAACCAATCATTGGATGGTAAATCGTAGACGAGAAAACAAAGGTATGAAAATGTACACTGCCTGACGTCTGTCAGATGACTGTTTCCGGACTTTGAACTCTACACAGCAAAGTCAACGGGCTGCCGACAAGTGATAAAATACTCTACGAAAACTTTTTAATAATATCCCAAGAGAGCGAGCGCACCTGTACTGAAGGTGAGGCGCGGGTTCGAATCCTGCCAAAATCGTTTTTTTTTGGGATATTATTAAAAAGTTTTCGTAGAAGATTTACCCAGTGCGAGTAACGTACTATAAAGCAAAACGCTGATAAAATACTGCCTGCAATATTGATAAACTGAAATGTCGCACCAACCCACCGAGATATGTCGCTGACTTTGGTGCGTAGTTTCCATAAACCAGGCGTCTGACCGCCTACCAATAGTTCTGCAGAGCGGCCGTGGAATAAGGGTTTTAATTTACTATTTTGGTGTGGAATCCTTAGTAGGTTGTGGTGGCTAGCCGCGCAAAAACTGCTAGTGCGTAGCATACTGGCTGGTATTCAAGTCGTCTTTTGTATATGTTGTGTCTAGACCTGAGCGCATATTACCAATAGTTATGTAACGTAAATAATTCTAAATGTTTCTTCCATGAAAAGTATTGAAAATAGTATAAAAACTATAGTTTACCACAGAAGTTTACTCTGTTTTACATTTTATTACGGAAAACGCGAGTTATGCTAATAGCTTATAAAATAACAAAAATAATACTATTTTAGGAGTATTGATTCAGATTTATTTATTTAACCATTTCGTTACATTAGCATAGCATTGGTAGGTCAAAAACGTACAATTATAATATATTGTGAATTGTGACTAAAAAGGCCAGTATCTCAAGTGGCCAGTACCTGAAGAACTCACTTTCAAGTATTTACTCTACGTATAAACTTGATGCAGTGGGGCCACGAACCTACGATTTTAACTATGACTGGTAGTCCCACAGTTGAGCAACAATAGCAGTGGAACCACGAACCCATGATTTCAGGGATAGTGGAACCACGAGTAATAGTGGTACAATCCCAGTGGGACCACGAGTCGCGACCCAAAATAACAATGATTGATAAATTAATAATAAATACTTCGAAAAAAAATTATATTAGAATATTGAACATTCTTAGTGCAAAAATAAAGTCTTATAGACGCCTGAGTAAAGTTTGTTAAAAATAACACAAAATGTTGAGCAACAATAACAAAATAGATAACAACTCCTATTAAATCAAAATTTATTGTCATTAAAAATCGAATCTTTTTTTTAATTTCTGTTAACTATGCGCTATGGAAATCAATGTCTCTAACCTCCTTTTACGCCCGTCTAACGCGCGGAATCGAATTTGCGGAGCCGAAACTCGAGCTCCGCAGCGTGTCCGCGACAGTTTCGTACAACGAACAAACGTCATTGCGAAACTCTTGCGGCACCGCACCTACGATACCGCGCGGTAATGCAAAGCACTCTGAAACCACCAAAGAGAGATAAAAGAAGATGCTCATTTTCCGAATGCGACCCTATAAGTAGCGTAGCCAGTCAACCGCATTCTACAATAAAATCACGGGAAGCCATAAAATTGACTTCCCGTAATCTCACTAATATTTTAAACGTGAAAGTTTAGATGGATGGATGGATGTTTGTTCCTTTATCACGCCAGAACGGCTGAACGGATCTGAATGAAATTTGGCGCAGAGATAGATTATAGTCTGGAATAGAACATAGGCTACTTTTTATCCCGGAATTCCACGGGAACGGGAACTACACGGGTGAAACCGCGAGACGCTGCTAGTGTTCAATATTTTCTACATTTATTCAATTCACTTTTCCATTAGCCTCCTAGATTTATTCCAATGGAAACCGATATCCTCCATTGGTTTAAAAATTTGTTTTATACATTTTTCGTTCAGTTTATCTTTTCAAGATTGTATGTTTTCCCATGTCTTAAGTTTCTTTATCTTTGTTTTAAATTCAGATCCTAAGTTTTTCGTTTGAAATGCGATAGCTTGTAGATATTTTTGTTGAATAACAAAGAAGTTATTGGAGATACGACGACCGATGTGGCGCGGTGGGCGAAGGTCTGCCTGCGACGCAGAAGGTTGTGGGTTCGATTCCCGCCTCGGGACAAATGTGTGTACGATCTGCAGATATTTGTTCAGGGTGTTCTGGTCGTTTTATAATAATAATAAAAAAATGTTTATTTATGTATTGTATTATATTATGTATATCAGTTATCTAGTACCCATAACACAAACTCTGCTTAGCTTGGGGCTAGATAATGCTGTGTGAATTGTCTAGCATTATTTATTTATTTATATAGGAAAACTATAAGCAGATAGGAAGGCACGTAGGTAAAGTGAGTGTTTATCAAATGAAACTAAATGAACAATATATTTATAACCAATTGTTGCCAGAACCATTGAAATAATAAGATCCGATACTTAACTTCACTTAGGTTTTCATCCGACTAAAACCAGCATAGAAGAACTTCCAACCAATAACATAAACGTAAAAAGTTGGAAATAACATTACTGACCCAATTCCAAACACATGTGCTGAGCATCGAGCAAGTAAGTATACATTAGGCGTTTCAGAAACCATCTGGTTCAATACATTCGTACGAATGCCGAGAAGCGCGCTTTAATAACGCCGCGTTTTAAAAACCATCTGAGAGGTGAATCATTTTAAGTGGTCAGAATGCTCCAAATGGATTAAGTTTTCGAGAAAGTGATTTTCGAATGTTTGACAAGTCAGCGATAAAGTTAACTATCGCTGTTTTGCCAAAATGCAACAAATTATTAAAAAACTGTAATCGAGTATCGATCGTGAGAATTATTGAACCACTATCATACCATTATAAAAAGTAGTTCTTCTCAGTACCGTATACGTACTACTCAGCGTACGGAAAGCTCGCAGCAAAGCGCTGTATATCAGCCCCCCTAGCATAGGAATTGTTGTCTAGGGTAGAGTAGAGAAAAATTACGTCACTTCGTCATCGAATGCGTAAATTATTTGAAATGCATTCCTTCAACATCAATAATGTACGCAATGTATGGCGATGCAACGTCATTATTGTCTATTTTACCCTAGACAACAATCCCCGTGCTAGGGGGGCTCATAAAGTGTTCGTAAACTATGCAAAAACTATGCAAAACTAATCATAAGGCCTCTGGTCCCCTCCACGAGATCCGTACACATCGGTGTGAAGCGGGTGTTTGAACGTGAGCGGATGTATCGGCCCAGATAGATTTAAAAACGCCCGTTATCAAAGCGCGCTTCATAACGCCTTATGTGTTCTGATCTAACCGTAAGCTGAATAGTTTGAGGTCAATGTATGCAGAAATGTAATATTGAGAGCGCAAATCGAGATGGCGACATGCATACAAAAATAGAGAATGGGAAATATTTAACTTTAGGCGGTGTAGAAATATTTGAGACTGGTGTAGAATATTTCGTTGACAGTTGGAATTTGAATACTTCTGCCGAAAACGCAGTATTATAAAATTGTTTACCGAGTTCATGTATGTTTGCGAGTTTATTTATTTCAAAACGTAACTTTTAAACGCGGAATTTTGTAGTGACACTATATTTTTTTTGACCCGTTAAAAATCAAAGATAAAAAATATATAGCTTTGTAGATTTATTGCTACAACACTTGGCGCCATTGCTAAAAACCTGTCCGCATGAATTCCAGCCCAAAAACCTTTTAGAGGTTTTAAAAGCTTTTTATCTCTGGAGTACGAAATGCTGCGAGATAGCGGAAATTACGCATTTTTGGTTGTCTCATCCATCTATGGGACCTTAATATGCGAATACTGTGGGTACAATTTAGTACCATGTTGATGTAGAGATGACTGAGCAGTCTGCAGTCAAACTTGATGTGAAATGTAGCATACTTTGCATGTATGTAGTTATGCTAATACAATAAAGTACAATTACACGTATACAAAGTAAACAAATAATTGCGTGTGTCGGTAACCTAAAATTATGAGCATTGCTGCCCTGGCTCGTAAAAAGATAGTTAGTACGAGTTATGGAAAACTAACTCGAAAACTAACATTCTAACAAGGTAAAGGTTTCTTGTTCGCTTCTTTACTTTACCTTAAAAGATTGAAGTGGACAAAAAATCAAAGTGATCATTCATTCATTTATTTCCTAGTTTTACTTATGTAATCTGAGTTTTGTGACGTGTCCAAGAGTCCTGTAAGGTCTAAAGGAAATAAAGCACTTTGAATTTTAATTTTATGTACTCGTGACTAACTGTGAAAATTCAGACTAAAGTCATGTGTGACAAATGGAGCCCTACCTTCGCCCAAATAGCTGGTTTTACGCGATTCCTGGTAAAAAATGACGTAGTTTTTGTTCTGAATTATCCAGAACGTTTGACCAAAACGTAGAATATGCCTAGTACCTACATAGTCCATTGACAAGAGTACAAACAAAAAATATTTTAAGAAATTGTTTTTTTTTAATAGAAGACTCGCCTTTATTTGTTGTTTAGTATGGCGTGATCGGACAGCACTAATTCGTTATCTTGTTTCTTATCCTGACCGATCACGATATCGGATATCACCTTTTGCCGTGATCCGTCAGGATATGATCGGTTTTTGCGTGATCCGTCAGGACATACCCGTTTAAAGTATGATGTTTGTTTGTTTCCTTTGACTGTTGCGATATTTTTTAAATTTGAATTCTTAAGAACCTGCTACTTAAGCGTAAAGTGTGAACTAATCACACTAATAATATAAATGCGATTGTTTGGATGTTTGGTTAGATGTTTGTTACTTCTTCGTGCCAAAAGTACTGAACGGATCGGGCTGAAATTTGCATTCAGTTCTAGGCCTGAAATAAAATATAGACAACTTTATATCCCATAAATCAGTTACTATTGGATAAAAATAGCCTTAAACAGCATGGCCGCTGCTGGTAGAAACGAATTGTGCTATAAACAATCTTTAGATAACTTGATGGCGTTAGGTTTGAGGTTCTTTTTTTTTTGGATTAATAAAAAAGGCATTTAGGTATAGTTCTGATGTTCTTCACCATTATCTTGTACTTGCCTTAGTAGGTAGACTAATAGGTAGACTATTGGTATATTTATTCTGTTGAAATTGAAGAAATAAAACACCTTTCGTAGGTACTGGCTTTTTAAGGCGTCACGATCGACAAATCACTCCATCAAGGGCACGAGACACTACAGAAGTGAAAGTTTGTCGGTTGAACGTCTATCTTGAAAACTTAACACGTTTGATACTAAGGAACGTAATTGATACCGTAAGAACTTAAAGTTTTCTCATCGCGCATCGGATCACGAAGCGGTTGTGTTCGAGCCATTCGTAGATTTTTCGAAGGCTCGGCAATGTAAAACTACCTTCAAGTTATCAGTAGCATCAAGCAACAAATTATTATAAACATTTCGATTAAGATCAAATGTCACCTGTACTCCGTCTTAGAATCCAAAATAGTTTATATCAACAAAGACATTTATGAAAGAACTTAACAAAAACTAATAAAAATAACAGCAAACAACGAGGTAACCAGCAAGTTTATCACTAAAAACTAAAACATAAACTTCAACAACGCATAAGCTCACATGTGTAGCGAAAAATATTCAAATTTGAATTCGAAAACGAACGAGAGATCAATCAAACGATGAACGAAGGCTTTCAAAGCCAAAAATTATTTCGCGCTTTTGTGCTTTGCCTCGTTGATACCAACGTCGATAAATAGTTTGCGTTTTTATTTTCCACCAATATTCCATGGGTTTTATAACCTGTTTGTTTTTATTACTAAAGAAAATACAATAATAATTACAACTAATATTTACACTTAAATCTATTTTCTAAAAATCTAAGCCGTCACCAGAAGGCAAAGTGCCCAGAATGCTGGCAGCATTGCCACGTTGAATGGCAATGCTAATTCGTTGACCGAAATAAAAGCCAGCATTCCGATCACCTGTGGACTCTATTAGGAGTTTTGCTAGATCTTTGTGTATTCCATGTGCCCCAGGACCCCAAGGACCTAGGGTTTCCACCCCAAACGGCTCGAATAGGTAACCTCGGTCAAGATTAGCGTATTTCCGCCGTTTGAGGGACTCCGCTGATGTTGCTGCGGAGCCGGCCCTTACTGATGTCCCTGCAAGATGAGAAGGTGCTAGGGTATCTACACAAGTGGCATCCCAAACTAAAGGCCGACCCATTTTCCAAGGAATCAGAGTCATACCGTCAGGCCTTTTACCATCATCTCGCATTAGGCCACGTGGTTCGAGAGTAGCTGCCATACTGACGCTGGTAAAAGCCCGACGGATGATGTCATTAATTGAACTATGACGGGACACACGTCCTGCACTAGAGACACATGCCAGTGCATGGTGACCGAACTTATCAACGGTTTCACCGCACTGGCAACGGTGTGCAACTAGACAGGGAGAACCTAAACGCAAAGAGGTGGCCACCCGAAATGTGTTATTGTCTAAAAGGGTACCTAGATTTTTAGAAGGCAAAACATATAACCAAAGTCCTGATTCCCACTCGGAAACGGCAAGTAAACGAGCGCGTTCTGATGAGCTGGTAGACGTATTAATAAGGTTTTACCTGTTTGTATACAAAAAGTATTCAGATTATTGAATTGCTGATTGCAAAAACGGAGTTATGCTCATACGTTTTTTTTTACGTTCAATTGCGACAAAAAGCCTAAGATATCCTCGTTTTTTCCAAATAATTGTTTGGGAAGAAACGGGCGACGCAATAACCAGTGTGTTTATTTACAAAAACCATTGGGCACGATTTTTATTACGTATTTTTGAAGAATTTACGGTGGTGATTAGTAAAGAAGAAGTGGCAAAGTGGGCTTTGATTTTAATAAAGGTTTGATTCCGGTAATTCAGGGGTGAATTTTTAACGAGGCTTTTTCGCCTTTATACAGGGTAGAAAGGGACGACGGCGCTCTCCGTAAATTCGAAATTATGTATTTTTAGTACTATATATTTCTCCTAATATTTTTAGTCGTTTACGAGTTACAGATAGTTATAGTTTTATACAAAAACGTATAGTTTCAACACTAACAGTTGATACGGTCAATAACCGCACCTTGACCTAACTAGTAAACAATAACTTTGTGACGTTGTTGATGGATGACATAAACTAGGTGCATTGACAATATTTTTGTGTGATTAATAGCTGCCTGAACATCGGCTGTAGATCCCTAAAATAACAGATATCCTTTTCTCCTTACACGTGTTACAGATGTTGTTAGATACATAGATTGTCACTAGTATTAAACATGACTTATTTTAACTTTTTTGTTTCCTTTTTAATAATCGTTTCTAACCATTACACATCGAATGTACATCACTTATGTGTTACTAAATTTTCGTAAACGGCCCTCGTCTCTTTCCACCCTGTATAGTACAGTCACCCAAATGAATAATCCACGTTGAACTTTAAACTTAGTAACCAATAATTGGTTAGGTTTGGTTGCTAAGGAGGGAAATTCGTCTAAGAATGGCCCAAGAGTCACTTAATAATAAATGTTATAAAGGCATTTATTTATTGGATTAAAATAATATTCTGATAAATGGAAAAAAATAAAAAAACCTCTCCGTAATTGGTTGCTTAATCATAATGAATCAGTAACTGTGAGTGGAACCGTGATTGGTTCACATTTTAAAATTAATTAATGAACTTTTGAAATGCTTTTTATCTACACTAACATTATATTAAGGAAAGATTTGTATTTCTGTGTATGAGGAATAAACTTAAAAACTACTGGACCGATTTCAAAAATTCTTTTGCCGTTAGAAAGCTACTTTATCACTGAGTAACATAGGCTATAGAATATATCCGTGCGAAGCCGGGGCGGACCGCTATTCTATACTTATATTATAAATTCGAAAGTAACTCTGTCTGTCTGTCTGTCACCTTCTTAAGCCTAAACGGCTGAACGGATCTTAATGAATTTTGATAGGGAGGTAAATGGTATCCCGGGGATGGACAGACGCTACTTGAAAACTACAAGCAAAGCTGTGGGCAGCAACTAGTTGTTCTATTAAACAAAAAAAACTATATTGTATAAAAAGTACTCTACTTATTTACGATTCGCAATATCAGTATAATATATTCTGAAAATAACTTGCGGTTTGGTAATGAGTGTTTTTCTTTACAATAATTACGTCTGAAAAAAGTTGTTGTGTACTACGTCTTAAATCATAAAAAAAAATTATAAATACAAGCTTTAAAAACTATTGTAGTTTGACGGTATCATTAAATGTGCTTTCCTTTACAATAATTACGACTGAAAAAAATTGTAGTGTACGTCTTCAAAAATCATAAAAAAAACTATAGATACAAGCTTTAAAAACTATTGTAGTTTGATGGTATCATTAAATGTGTAAGCGGAATCTTGTTTGTGATGTAGGAACACCAACGTCTTATTTCTTTTCAAGGACCATCTTCTGGGCGAGTGCGGTGGATGATAAGGCACGTTTAAAAACAACCCCCTGTAGATATATCTCAGTGTTGGACAGCGAGAACAACAGCTGATCGTGAACAGTATAGATTTGATTTAGCTAAAATTACAAATAAGTACCGGTTCAGAAAATAATTATTCCCCGTGGCGTGACAATAATCTAGCAAAGACGAGAAATAATTTAAAAGATCTCAGAATTTTTTCGACAAAAAATTCATATTACTTGAAGAATATTAAAAACATGCTCAGATCTCTTTCGAACCGAAAAATTACTAAACAAAAATGGCCGACGCAAATTCTTATTAAACCTGCTATAATATTAATTTAACGGCATAAAGGTCTTTAAATTGTATATTGCTTTACTTTGTTTTACGATTTCTTCTGAGGTTAGCATGAGATAGGTACTCGTAAATAAAAATATTTCTTCCATTATTCCTGCCATTTTAAATGAAAAGTAGGAAGGTAGTAACAATTTAACGCTACAGCAAAAATGAGCGTTAAACACAGTTTTTTCAACCTCCTTTTTAGTCCTGCCGGGATCCTGAAATACGGCTAAGGCTAGTTTACGGTTCTAGAGATTTAATATTATTGTATCCAGTGGCTTATTAATTGTGTCTAAATACATTATTTTAATTGTAAGTATGTTTTGTTCAATGTCTTATTGTCTTTTAGCCCAGATTAGGCAAATTCTGTGGTCCCGGTAATCTTCTCAAACTCAAAGATCCGGTCACAAAAGTTTGAATGAAGTAAATCTCCTTTTACTTTTTGCGAACGCTAATAAAATGTTATATTAGGTATGTAGTTGCACATGGTTATAATTAGTGCATGCAATAGGGGACTTAAGTTATTCATGCCGTACACTTCGTGACGTCATCAAGTGTTATGGCCGTACCTTCAACCCTCGCTGGGCATAAAACTTTTGGGCGATACAAAGTTTGATATCGTCGTCTTTCTTGTAACTTGTAAGACCCTACTCTACTTGAGGCTTGTTTTGCGACGTTTTGGAAACGGCTTATCAATTTCGACAAAAAATTCACAAAACTATTCGTATTCTTGTTTGTGGCAGCTTTCGTTATTCCATAGAAATACTTAGACAATTTAACCTAGTGAAGGGCTGCTGGTGACTGTTGCAAGCAATCTAGAGGTAGCTCAGCTGATCCATGTCACTACAAGTCGGAAGACGCCTGGCACCAAACTTTTACAGCTATAGTAATATTGTGATTGTGTTAATAGGGTTTCGAAGAAAGCGGCCAGTGCTTCGAAGTAATAACAAGTATCAGATAACCACATCGTTAAACTCGGAAAACAAAACCACCCCCTTCGGGTAAAATCATTTAGGTACTCGTACAATGAAATCGTTTATGATTAGATCAACTGAAGTTGACCTGTGTATGGTTGCATAAAACAACAACTACAACCAATGCTGCGTTCACAAAGTCAGTGACATTTAGTCTAAAACTTTGCACGACGTGTGTGCTATGTGGAGTTTGGATTTTAAGTGAAAAAAAGTTCTCAATAGAACCAATTGGATCTTGATCACTACAGAGAGTAAAGGATTTTTATGGCACTAGACGTCATGTCATTCTCGTGTTAAATCCGTATACCATACGTACGTAAATCATGGAGGAAATCTATATCTATACTACTATACACTTATATTATAAAGAGGACAGATTTATATTTTTGTATGTTACGAATAAACCTAAAAACTACTGGATCGCTGGATAGAATTCGCACGGGAACGGGAACTACGGGGGTGAAACCGCGAGGCGCTGCTAGTATATTTTAAAGAGGTAAAAGTTTGTGAGTTGTGAGATTGTAGGGGATAATCTCTGGTTCTACTGATGCGATTTTGAAAATTCTTTTACCAATAGAAAGCTACGATATTTGGAGTGTCATGACTATAATGTTGACGCGAAAAAGGAAATACATGAAAATGTTGTCCAGCATTATTTATTTATATATAAAAACATAATTAATTAATTTATATATTATGAACCGAAGGCATATAGGTATTATCTTCTCATTTTTATGCGAGAACATCTAGTAGTTATGTAATGCGTTTTACTAATCAAATAATATGTTATACAGTAATAAAAAGAGTTTCTTACCATTCTTTCCTCAAAAAATTGCCAGTGCCCAGTGAGAGTAAGCTAAAACCGGTACAGTAAAAAGCATTAGCAGAGCTGTAATTACAGCAATTAACCGTCGAGTTTCTGTGGCGTTCTTTGACTTATTACTGACTATGGTGCTTGTGAATGATGAACAGGTTTGAACTTGCTAACTGGCGATGCATGATCAATTATTTGCTGACAGTTGTATGAATTGCTTTTATGCTTGACATTTTTTTCCTAATTAGGTATTTTACTCTATATCAGTTTTTTTTTAAATATGTTGACAACAACAGCGCATTTGTACCTACCACGCAGCCAGCTGACGTCATGACCACAGAGCAATATGACGTCCACTGCATCCATCGTTTTCGTCAAGGTACGGGCGCAACTTGAAAATGTAATTTTTAAATACATTTTTAGGGCACTTATCGATTGTATCAAAATTTTGAGTGTACGAAGTATTTATTTTAAGCACCAAAAGTCTTGAAGTTTCTTTTTTGACCACGGAAGTAAGATTTATAGTATCAAACTAATATTATAATGCGAAAGTTTAGTTAGATGGATGAATATATGTATGTACTTCTTAACGTCAAAACTGCTGATCGAATCAGGCTGAAATTTTGCATAGATGAAAGGGGTGGAATAACACGCATGCTACTTTTAAAAGTAGCATGCGTGTTATTCCACGATCTGCAGGTCAAAACTGCTGAACGTCGTCGATATCTGTGGACCTCTGTAAACCAAATAAACCATCTATCAATCATGCATGATATCAATTCGGCTCTAGACACCCCCATGGAGAAGATCCCTCAGATCTAAGATCTCCAACACCATAATCTACTAAGCACACAGTAGTTAGCATAATTGGTTTTGCGGTAAGGGCCCCAATTTCATTACGGCATTGAGTGAAGTTCGCCCGGTCGTAACGCTACCTGATCGTTGGGTGATTGGGGCTGGACAGTGTAACCGTTGTCTGGAATGCTTTTTGGTCTGTTAATACACAGGGCGGATATTTTCGACGGGCGATAAAGGGTTAGTGGTAAGTAACAGACATTAAAGTCATTTACTGTCGTATATTTACCATGATTCCACCATAAGACCAGCAGATGCACACTAAAATACCCTCGTACCTGGTCGATATACCTCAGTGTCGAACCAAAAATTCTACTCTACATTCATAATAAGCATGGTGCACAGGGACAAATGTTGTCCCAGTAGTTCTGTACAGAACTACAGCGCAGAACTGCTGGGAATAAGCCCTCATATTATGTTACCAAACTTCTTAACACCTAGGTACTTGTTTAAATTTTTACAAGTACGCCACCAGGTAATTCTGACGATTTGAAAGGGTAACGATTAGAAAGAGCGACTATTTGAAAATCTGACCATTTGAAAGTCTGACCTTGTGAAAATAAAGGCAAAGTGGATCTTATGAGTAATAAAGTTCTCGATAGATCCATCATGGATCTGACGGGAGTCATCCCCCTAGACAGGTACATTACTATAGATAGGTCTAAAAGCTATGTCCACACCTTTTTGAGTTCTAGCCCCGTCGCAATCTTGGTAGATAATCGAAAGCTTAGATAATTTAACCCAAAGGTCAAAAGCCATGACTTGTGTTAAACTTCGCTCTACCTCTACATTTTGAAGTCATTTACGCAAACTTTAACAGTTACCTAACCAAGTCAGTTTCAGACCCCACCGTTGCGTCAGGCAACCCCGGGCTTGTGATAAATGATCTCCCTTCACAAGGTACGTTCTAATCCTTTCTGACCGCACTGAAATCCAAGAACTCACTTATCAACCTTTGTTTCAAGGGGCTTTTACACGAAAAAAAGTGAAATGAGGCTTATTTTACACCCACGTTCGTTACGTTACGTGAGTTTCGGTTTACAGTTATTTGTCAAGTCGGTTTTTTTCTACCGAATTATTTATGTTTGTAAAACAATGTTATGATAAAGTTTTTTGTTGGTTTTTTGCTATTATAGTGCGTAACTCGCACTGGGGCAATTACTACAAACGTTTAATAATGTCCGAAAAATTTCGACTTCGACGAGACTTGAACCCGCAACCCTCCTTCAGTTGGAATGCATTGTCGATGTCAAAAAACTTTTGGAAAAATATTAAAATTTTTGTAGAATGTTATGATAAACAAGCTTCTCACTGGCTTTGCACGAGTTTTTTTGGACTTAGAATAACATATACCTAAGTTACTTTTTTCCTGGAAAATAGCTTATGTGTTATTCCTTTAACAACGTCTATGTACAATTTCAACCATATCCAATAAGTAGTTTAAGCGTGAAGAGGTAAAAACATTCAAGCTTGACAACTTGTGTTTCCAGGTTTGACCATCTACACCACAGGTTGATGATGATGACGAAATTTGTCAGAGAGACTGAAGATATCTAAAAACTGGTTTGTCGGGATCTTCAGTGAAATGTCGCTTTTGAAAACTGGACACAGAAACATTTGCAACTGACTACCAACGGAGGAGGGTTATTACTTCTACCACCATAGTTATAGAACTCAGCTAAAACTGTAAAAGCCACAGAATAAAAAAACGAGATGCCTTAGAGTCTAAGGCAAACTCGTTTTTTTATGCGAAAAACGAGTATGCCTTAGAGTCTAAGGCACACTCGTTTTTTTATGCACAGTCGTGTGGTTTAAATTTTAGACCACACGGCTGAAGTAAAACTTCTTTACCAGAAAATGTGTACTCGCACCTCTCTCTTTCTCTTGCCCCTACAGTAATATACGAAACGAAACTCTCTCTCTTTCTATCTTCACTAAATTATATCTCCCTCTCAACTTCCGTTCGCCTCGCCTCACACTTTTCGTAACACTCTCGTCACGCACCAGCTTACACCTCAAGTCAAGCGTGCGTAAAGAAGATTTATTTTTTATTTTTTTATTAGTCTATTCCGTCCCACTGCTGGGCAAAGGCCTCCCCCAAATTGTTCCACTCCGTGCGATCTTGTGCGATTTCCCACCAATTATTTAGGAAGGCGTTGAGGTCGTCCCGCCAACGCTTTCGTGGCCGACCTCGACCGCGGCTTCCTTTAAAAGAGAAGAAGATTTGAAGATTCTTTAAAGAAGATTTACAAAAAAAAAAACAGCTTACGCCGCAAAAATATCTCAACATGGTACCTATTAGAAAATATAATTTCCTGTATCAGTATTTGCTCTGTAAAGGCACAGCATCTGGTACAAAATATATTATCTCCTTCCGTTGATTGATGATCCGGAGCCTGCTTTTGTGCTACAAAGTTTGCGGGTTCCACCTCACTTATCCATTCGAGTATTTCCGTAATATTTCGTATTTTCTTATCCATTCGAGTCGTATTTTTCTCATAACAATTATGACAATCTAGTATAAAAGTAATATGTGTTTGTAAAATACCAAAACGGAAAATAGTCGAGTAAGTGACAGTTAAAGTAACTGTCACTAACTCAAAAAAATTAGTGACAAGGTTTTTTGTTATAGTGCTTACCCGCACATTGGGTATCTCTAAGAAATGAAATAAGCTCCCAAAAATTATCGGTTTCGGCGGGACTCGGGTTAGGGTGGGGCGCGGGTTCGAGTCCCACCGAAACCGATTACCCGCGTAAGCACTATAACAAAAAACCTTGTCACTAACTCGATTCTTTTCCGCTTACCCGTACTTTGGGTATCTCTAAGAAATGAAATAAGTTCCCAAAAGTTTTGATTTCGGCGGGACTCGTACCTGCACCCCACTTTCAGTACGGGTGTGCTCTAACCAACTAAGCCACGAAACCCTAGTCGGTTCAACCGAAAATTCGCCGGCGCTATAGTCCGTAAGAGGTCCCAAAGATTTTCGGTTTGCTGGACATAGGCCTCCTCTAATGAGCACCATAGCGCCCTGTCTTCACCTTGCCGCATCCAGCATCTGCTAGCAGTCTGCAAATCGTCATCTCACCTGGTCCTACACTACATTTGCCGAGTCACGGTCTCCACCCAAAAACACTTTTTTTTTTTCACCCCCTATTTACCCTATTAAAAAGTGGTAGTGTTGTGCCAGAACACTACCACTTTGATAATTTTCCTATGACAATAATTGTTGTTTCAAGCAGTTGGGTAAGGGGTAAACGGGACGGAATATATTTCAATTTCAATTTCATTTATTTGCTTACATGTACGTACAATTCTATGTAATTGTAAGTAACATTCAAAAACAATATGTCAATGATGTAAAACTTGTTTTGTGAAGTGTAGTCCAACCCTAAGGGTTGAGTTTTGAGCGTGAAAGGTCGCGGATTTACAGGATTAGCTGAGTTAGATGTTTTTTAATTTTCCACGGTCGGAGATGTTTTTCAACTTTTGTAATTATTTGAAAATTTTCAAACAATGAGCTTGGGTTTTAATCTATTGGAAATTGAAATTGAAATAAAACAAAGTTGGGCTTAAAAATGCCAACTAATCTGTCTCATTTTAAAAGTTGAAAGTTTGTGAAGATGTTTGTGTGGGTAAGTGCCGAAACAAATGTATAAGTGGATTTAACAGATTTTCGCCACGAAACTAGTCGGTGTGCGAATGAGGGTGGGACGCAGGTTCGAGTCCTTATGAAATCTAAAATTTTTGGGAACTTATTTCTTAGAGATACCCAAAGTGCGGGTAAGCACTATAACAAAAAACTTTAGAATTGAGCAAAGACAACACCTCTCGTCAAAGAACAAAATGTAACTTTAGTCTTTGAGCAGGTTTGGTTAAACTGTAATGTTACCCCTGTAGGTGGAGCCACCGGCGCTATAGTCCGTCCCAAAGATTTTCGGTTGAACCAACTAGGGTGTCGTGGCTTAGTTGGTTAGAGCACACCCGTACTGAGGGTGGGGCGCGGGTTAGAGTCCCACCGAAATCGAAAGTTTTGGAAACTTATTTCATTTCTTAGAGATACCCAAAGTGCGGGTAAGCACTATAACAAAAAAACCTTATAACATTTTGGATTTCGTTGTCGTGTTGTCTAAATAAAATATAGACAACAGCCTAAAATACAACCAATACTTTGTACCTATTAATTAAAATCAAAACAGAAACCAATACTCAAAATAGATCTCTCCTTGGTTCCACCTTTCGTCCAAAATAAGAGAATTTCGTAAAATCATTCATTACCTACTGCGTAGGAATAAAGCCCTGGGGTTGGTAATAACTTAATTCCTGTTCTTGTTAACAATGTAATCTACACCCATTACCGTTTTAAATGTATCAATTAACCTTTATCAGGGCCATCAATGTTAGCATTAGAAAGAAAAACACGGTATTACTAACCGTTTTAAAATAAAAATTATGTTTTTAGTAATATTGGACTAGAGTTTTCGAAAAAATTTCATGGATGCCTTTGGCCCGTATTGTGAAAGCTGTCTCAGTCATCGATATATGCTTAAGTGATGTTTTAGATGGTATAAGCATTGCTCAGGCTTAGATCGATGACTGAGTAAAGTGAGCAAGCTTTCACAAAAGGGGCCTAAAGCTGGCGGTTGCCAAAATTATACTGTTCTTTTCTAGAATAAAGACGAAATGAATTATTAATGTATTAACAAAAAAGTTATTTATATCGCGATATTTGCCATGATTTGAGTTTTAAGCAATCCATAGCTACAACCCATCAAGACACTGTTAGTGATTACTGCGTACATACGGAACGTTATAATTAAAGTTGTATAATTGACGGTAGATATGCAAAATTCTAATTACTTGTGAAGACAAATGTCACCTCAGTCTGCCTGTGACCATGGAAGCTGAAAAGCCTCCGAAACGTCAGGTTATAAACAAAATATAAAATATACGCGATCAATCCGGTTAAAACAGTGTTTTATTTTAAGATTCCCTCAAAAATCATGGTAAATATCCCGCCTTGAATGAGTTTAGTAATAACAACCTGTTTTTTTACGGCAATAAAAGGGTTATATAAAATCTTGGTCTCTTGAACATTATCGCTCACAATTACTTAAATTTACTTAACTTACTTTAACAATTTACTTAAATCTACTTAATATCTTGAATGCATCGACAATAGTATTTTAGAAAATCAATGTCGTGCTTAATTTTATTTAAATATTGATATGTATCTAATTTAGATAGTCAAAATTAACTTGTATCAGTACACCAAGCGATATTAAAACAAAAGTATTCACTAAAAAAATTAAGTAAATATAATCAATAACACATTATTTCTGCGTATTGTGGTGCCGGATACATAATCGTATGGAAAACGTTTAGAGTGGTATTTTATTTCGCCGTACTCAGCGTCAGCGGGCGCGGTGAAATACGTACGCAGTAGAGTAAGAAACCCCTTTTTTTCATGGCCGTGTTTTTTAGATAACCCTTTTATTTCATTGCCGTAAACACAGGTTGTTATTACTGAAGTCATTCAGGATATTTACCATGATATACTGAGGAAATCTCAAACTCAAATCATGGTAAATATCGCGATATAAATAACTTTAGTGTTAAAACCTAATCATGGATAGTACATGACGTAGGTTTATACCTACGTACAGATTGCCTAAATATTTTTAAATTTCTTGCACAAAAAAGAAACTAATATTAACAGGTACTTAGGCAGGTACTTGTATTTAATGAGCAGCCCGAGCTTTTCTAATTTGACCTTTATCATAATGAAAATCACACTGAATCCTGTGGGTGGTTCATTAAGTTCGTCTTTAACGCCTGTAATGACAACTTGAGAGCTATTTGTGAAGGCATTAGAAAGAAAGGCGTTGAAATTTCCTATACAATTGTTACAGTCTTAAGGGGGAACCCATTTTAGGCTTCCCGACCCGCTTTTTGTATCGTTGTATAAGGGTCTCCCTTAAACAACGATACAAATAGCGGGTCCACCGGTAGACGTATGTAGAGCTGATATGATGCTGATGATTACTGACACCGAAGACTTGTAGTAAGGAGTGCCTGAGTGTTGAGAACAAAATGTTGTGATGGAACTCCGTATATTTTGAGCCAGTCAAACAATCTTAAGGCTTTACAAGTCAAAGGTACCTAGTGTTTTTTTTTTCAGGACATGTACATCCGTACGTGAAAATATAAATAAATAATGCTGGACAATTCACACATTATCTAGCCCCAAGCTAAGCAGAGCTTGTGTTATGGGTACTAGTTATCTGTTATGGGTACTAATATAATTACTAAATTATTACTTAATATAATACAAAACATAGATAAATATTTTATTATGCATAGAGAACGACCAGACCACCCTGAACAAATGTCTGCAGATCGTGGGACATTTGTCCCGAGACGGGAATCGAACCCGCAACCTCCTGCATCGCAGGCAGACCGTCGTCCAACGCGCCACATCGGTCGCCATATCGTCATATATTTTTAGCGATTCGACAGTATTCTATTTTTAGCAAATGTGCCGTTATCCATTATTGTGCTCGGAATCCAAAGAAACGTGTTATTTCCCCAAATGGTAGCAGTAGTAGCCTTAGTTCATTCACTCATTTATCACAGCTTAGGAGCAAGCAGATAGATCGTTCCAAAGATTTAAAAATAAATCGGCCACATACATACAAACATACAAACATAGGGTGCTAACCTCATAACCCTCCCCTGTCGGTAGTCGGGTAAAAAAATATCGTACTTTAAAAATAATTCTTACGTTTAAGAAAGAGAAACAACATAAAACATAATAAAACCGGCCAAGTGCGAGTCGGACTCGCGCACGAAGGGTTCCGTACCATTATCTATAAAAACGGCAAAAAAATCACGTTTGTTGTTGTGCCTCCTTAAATATTTATTTTATTCTGTTTTTTAGTATTTGTTGTTATAGCGGCAACAGAAATACATCAGTTGTGAAAATTTCAACAGTCTAACCACGGTTCATGAGATACAGCCTGGTGACAGACGGACAGCGAAGTCTTAGTAATAGGGTCCCGTTTTTACCCTTTGGGTACGGAACCCTAAAAACGTATATTTCGATAAAATATAGGTTTTACAACAGAGTTTGAGCACTGTCTCCCGTGGTAGCTACAATGCAGCTGTGTTACAGGAGACAGTGCTCAAACTCTTGTCAACAAAGGTTGTCATCACATCAAAACTTAACTTAAGCAAAAAACATTATTTTTCGTTTAAACGAAAAATAATATTTTTGCTGCTTACGAAATAAAAATGTGTCCATTTTTATTACTGGAAGATGTACATTTTATTATGCGTCGCCGTTTTACATTAAGTATTGAATTTCATTCCCATTTCATCATGATCACTTAGACCCCACGCTACAGATTGGGTAAGTACCTACAATCAGTTGGTACGAGTATTATTGAATTTCATTCCCATTGCATCATGATCACTTAGACCCCACGCTACAGATTGGATGAGTACCTACAATCAGTTGGTACGAGTATTATTGAATTTCATTCCCATTTCATCATGATCACTTAGACCCCACGCTACAGATTGGGTAAGTACTTACAATCAGTTGGTACGAGTATTATTGAATTTCATTCCCATTTCATCATGATCACTTAGACCCCACGCTACAGATTGGATGAGTACCTACAATCAGTTGGTACGAGTATTATTGAATTTCATTCCCATTTCATCATGATCACTTAGACCCCACGCTACAGATTGGGTAAGTACCTACAATCAGTTGGTACGAGTATTATTGAATTTCATTCCCATTTCATCATGATCACTTAGACCCCACGCTACAGAGAGATACAGTGGGTAAGTACCTATAATCAGGCGCTATAGTCCGTAAGAGGTCCCAAACATTTTCGGTTGAACCGACTAAGGGTTTCGTGGCTTAGTTGGTTAGAGCACACCCGTAGGGTGGGGCGCGGGTTCGAATCCCGCCGAAACGAGAGTGTTATAAATTAAGTCCTATGTATATTCTTTTTAAATAAATAAATAAAATAAAAAATAAAATAAATAAAATAAATAAACCAAAAATTTTTGGGAACTTATTTCATTTCTTAGAGATACCCAAAGTGCGGGTTAGCACTATAACAAAAAAAAACCTTAACTATAATCAGTTGGTATTATTGAATTTAATTCCCATTTCATCATACCACTTAGACCCCACGCCATAGATTAGGTACGTAGGTACCTAATGTTTGTCGACTTTCCTTCTCTCACCGCCAGGTGGCGTGGAATTTTAATGACAATGCTTTGACTTACATGAGACAATGTAAAACCTTTTCGTTAGAAATCTCGTCATATCTCGTCATCAACGAAAAGGTGTTACATTGTCGTTAGGAATAGTCCCATTCTATGAGATTAACTCGCAAACTCGTGGAGGACTCAACGAATGCTATTCCAACATTGTGGAAGCGTACCAGCTATTTTTTCTTTTACTACCAAGCCACGTACGTCAGATGAAGCAATTTGTCGTCTGAACGACATTCTGGGGAGTAACGAAGCGACGTGAGTGCGGCAATCAACACCCATCGTAGACAGAAATAGACTTAAGTGGCTAGTGAAGAATTTATTAAAAAGAAAATTACAATCAAATAGAATTAAATTAGAACTAGTATTTACAATTGAAACAATAGAGCAAACTGCAGACTGTTGCAAACAATCTACAGGTAGCTCAACTGATCGATATCAATACCAGTTACAATTGCTAATGAATGAATTTAAATTCGTTTAGTCAAACGTTAGTATTAGCCGCGTGTGACATTGGTGTCAAATGAGAGGTCGCCAAAACTAAACTACTTATTTGACAGCACTTAAAATGTTGCCGTCTCTTTCATAGTGATCGAAAGAAAAAGGATGCTATCATTTTTAGTGCTGTCAAATTAGTTTGGTCATCTACATCTGGACCAATGGTATTAATAGACCTATCAAGCTTTTGTTCCATTTTATGTGCGGGGGTGGTTCATCCGCTCGCGAGATTTGTTTCATAGGTGGAACGCGTCATGAGTAGTGCGAATTGATTTCTTTTCAGTCATCCCGTGACCACGACTGTTTGTAAAACTTTTGAAACGTCGGGATTTAAACGCGATAAATAACCGTTAAATACTAATAATCAAAAATATTTATTTGTTTTATTTTTGGAGTTAATTGACATGATGTTGAGTGCAGGTTAGCAGATTGGTAGTTTTGCGAACGTTTTAAAATATTTGCTTAAATAATAAAAAACGTAATAATTGTAATTTGATTTACTTTATTTAAACCAATTTATTGTTTTGATTTTATTTTATTTGATCTCTTTTAATTTAATTTGATTAATTTGTATTTCATTTAATTGTTATTTGATTTTCAGCGAATTTATTTTAATCGTAGTAGGTACTTTGAATACCTTGAAGGTGGTAAACGGTGGCCTAGCACAGGGGGTGTTTTAAGGTGGAACTAATCATGAGTATCATGAGAAAGTATTTAGTTTCGTTAGTAGTTAGTAGTTTTGCGACTATTTGCTATGGCTCATGTTAAATCAAACTTCGAATCGATTGTCATTTTGGAGTCTATTGACATGTTAAAGATTTGTTAACATAATGTCAATGATATTAATTCAGATCTCACCAAAACTAAATTTAACTAATTTGACATTGCATGCTGTCAAATAAATTTAGTTTTGCCGACATTTGAAATGACACCAATGTCAATATACTACAACCACAATGAAGTTAGCATGATTGTGTGCAAATGGTTTACAATGGTCGTAAAACTATTTTTCAGCTAGCTATTATGTAAAACGCAGAAATTTTTATAAACTAGACAAAATTTCAATTTTTCCGCGCAACCGGTAACGACCAGCTATAGGAGAGCTTTTCGATTGATGATTGTGAGAATGACAACTAATTTTTGAAAGTTATCAATGAAACGTTTGCCCACTGATATTTTGTTTAAAGATATCATCTGTCTGAGGAAGTCTAAACCCCCGTTCTTCTGAGAATTACACAAATTGGAAAAGTCAAGGGTTTGTAAAATATATTAAGACCCACCTTGTAGCAAATTAGTACTTTTCAAACCAATTTCATTTTAAATTACTAAAAAGATAATTAATTCGATATACGCGTGCATTGCGTAAACATTTCTCAATTACTGCTCACTGACGAGAAACTTGACACCATAATCAAATTCAATTACTAAAAGCTAGAAATAATTAACTGTGTATGATCTTGAGAGCGTTAATTAATTTAAAAGCCAGCAAAATGTACTATCGAATTGGTTTCGAAGTGGTCGAAAATTGAGATTTTATGGCAAAGATATTCAATTTGGCCAATTATCTAGGACTAAGAGAAAAATGGAAGACAGTGCGCATTATATTATTAACACAATCAATTCCCATCGTTTACAGTGCGACTTAAAGGGGTAAGCCGCAAGGGCATCTGCGTCATGGGCAATACAAGTGTTGAAGAAACAACGACAAACAAAAGAGCATCAAACAAGCTCAGTTCCTAGAACAATGTTTGAAGCCATGTTTTTGCTGTTGACGCTATGCATTGGGAGATTGGAGTCAAAGAATAAGTAAAATATTAACATAAATAATCATAACTCTAAAGTTCCCTGCATCCGTGACGTTGCTAGGCCGTGGACGGGGCGGAGACGGAACGTGGCATTGTGTGAACACAGACGGGGAGTTTATACATACGCACCGTGAGAGTTCCGCGAAGCTAAAGCGTTTATCTTTTTAGTGTTATGAATACGGAAGGATTTTTCATTAAAAGAAGAGTAACGTGATTATATTCGTCCCAGACGGAACGTAACTATAATTACGTTCAGCTTATGCAGCGGAATCACGTACGTGACGTGGCCCGCGCGTGGCAAAACTTGGTAAACATCGTCCACGACAATTTTTTTTTCTTGCTCCGTCACGCGCCCTCTCTTTCTCATCCACGCTCCCGTCACGTATATTTTACTTTACTTTTTTATGTAAATGGAATGTAAAAATTGTCCCATTTTGTCCAGGACGAGTAAAATCACGTTGTGTATGCAGAGACCTCAAGCCTTTTTTTATTTATTTATTATTTCACCTCAATTTCTCTCATAAAGAAACACTGTGCAAACAGAACTTTAATTTGCAGAATTGGATATGTTATTAACTATTAATATAAAAAGGTAGGTAAACTTGCCGTTATTACGGAAAAAAAATATTTTTCGGTGGTAGAATTAATTGGACCAGCTGAATGGAACAACGGGCAAGAAGCAATCAGTTGTTTAAATACCAAAATCTTATAGTTGTGAAAGCGAAAGTTGTTGGCAATAATGTAACACTGAAGGAAAATAACCTTAAATCATGTTCATGAAGATCGCATGAACCATTTATACATATTACTTTGCCTAAAATACGTTTTGGGTAATCTTCAAAGAAAAAAAAGGTCATAGAAATAATAACTCACCTTAAGATATAAGACTCACCGAAATCAATCTACAATTATTTTTTTCTACTTGATTTTCTATTCTTTTAGGTCAAATATGATCTTGCTACACTAAGTAAAATAAAATTCATAAAATCGGACAACGGGTTATGTCCTTCCTCGTAGCATGAACTCAAACAATGCCAACTTTACTTTAAATGATTCATTAATTCAGTGCAGAACCCGTCATGATGATGTTGACTGATTTTTTACGATCTTGCATTCCTGTTTCTAACAAAAATAATGAATGAAATCTGACAACGCGTTGATTGAATTACTAAGTTATTTTGATTTTCATCCCCTCTCCCAAGGGAACCGTATTGAATCGAGATAAAAATTATCCTATCTCCTTCCTCGTGGTATGAACTCAAATCATGCCAAGTTTAATTTTTTAATTCATCCATTAATTTCGGCGTAATGCGCGGCCAAGAAACAGACAGACAGACATGAAAGAAAATAAAACTTTTAAAACTTTTGAAACTATCATGGTTATTACTAGAGAAATCATTTAGAACGGGATATTTACCATGATTCATATGATGGTAAATATCCCGTTCTAAATGATTATGAAAGAAAATAATTTCAGTTTTCGCTTCAGTATCGATATTAGTCTCTCCAAAATTTATTTTCTACGTACAGAATTTGTCCTATTACAGTTTTATTCTGAACAATAATGTAGATTGGAGAGCTCAAAACTGAAATCATGGTAAAAATCCCGTTGTTATTTAAATCCGTTAGTTTTACTACCACAAGCAACTTGGTGAATAGATTGATTTACTAAGGTGCTTGGTGATTACGACACAACCCCCCTTCCTCTTGCTTGAGAAGGGTATTATCTGCAGAGGACGTATGCGTATGAAGCAAGGAGTAAAAAACTTCGTTAATTTTCTGACACAAAACTATATCCACCATTTTATAAAATCACTTAGCTATTCTCTGCAACAGAAGCAGTGCCGGGTAAGCAGTGTGGAAACTAAACTTAAAATTGATATTATGTTTTTTAACCGAAGAAAAACAAAATAACAGGAGGTTCTATGTTGGGCTGTTTTATATTTTTATATATAATTAATATATATTTTTTAATGTTCGTCGATTTTTTCGTCAAATATGGACTGATTTGTAAAATTCTTTCTTCTTTCTTATTTTTTGGAAAATGATACCGAGTTAATTACATAAATAAATATTCCTGTAGGGTAAGTATTTATGAAAAAACGTCTAAAACTCTTTAAATAGTTAGGAATATAAAGTTTTTTTTCAACAATCAGTTTATGCTTCCCCACATTCGAATGTCCGAATCAAATGAGGGATCTGATTCTTGAAAAAGTACTTTAAATTCCTAACTTTTTCAAGAGTTTTTAAGGTTTTCCATAAATACTTATCACTCAGGATTTTTTTTATACCATCAAGGTGGCAAACATGCGTGCGGCCCACCTGATGGGAAGCGGTTACCGCAGCCTATGGACGCCTGTAACATCAGGGACATCACACGCGTTGCCGACCCTTTAAATGCCTTAGAAGACCCTTTTTAAAGAACCTCATGTTGTAGTCCAGAGGGAAAACCCCGGCAGGGAGATCATTCTACAAACTGACAGTTCGCGGGAGGAAATTCCTCATGAACCTAACAGTCCGCTAACTAAAACTTACAACAACTAACCTTAACTTTATGTAATTAACTCTGTATCATTGGGGAAAATTCTAACAAGATATCTTACCAAAAGATATTCAACCAGTTACTTGACCTTGTGGCGCAAGCGGTAGCACGTTCCCGCACTGAGTTGAAGATTCGGGTTGAAGTCAAGGTCGTAAATGGGATATTTCATAAATTTATATTAGATATTTTATGAAAGTCAAGTAACACGTGATATGATTGTGCCGTCAAGATTAATCAGACCGATTAATTTTGTGGGTTCATTTATGTCTTCGGTACACTTTCATTATATTTTACAGTTCATAACAAAATAACATTAATTACCTACGTCTAACAAACGTCTGCCTCATTCAACGTACCTCATTTTCATAAGAATTTAATATTATTTTGATAAACTCCAAAGTCGCTGGCTTTTTGTCCACCGCTCAAAATATATACTGAAATGATAAAAATACTACATGTAAGATACCTACATAAATAAATCGATAGGACAATCGATTGTATTATTTTGTATAGCTGGCAACTTCAGAACAATCATTTATTGTGATGATATAGCTGGCAACCCTCTCTGGTTGGCCTTCCTGTCGGCAACATGTTGGTATGTAAAAACTTGCGATAATTAAAATTAGTGAAAGTTCTAATCCTGGTGTTTTTCACTCACAAATACAATCCACTGCCTCACAACCCTGCAGTCTACACGTCACAACCCTGCAGTCTACACTACATACTACTTATAATAATAGTACACACTTAAAATTAGGAAATACGAGATGCCATTTTTGTTTTTAAATATCATGATTGTCTGGAACTGCAGTCGATTCCTCAAAACCTCCTAAAATTAACCACCCTATATAAAACCCACGACACACGCTATAAGTATACTATATTAATATATTAAGCTTTATATTACGGTATAGCAAGCTGCCACAGACGGTGGCTATGCTATAATATATATTTTTGCACTCATTAGCTCGGCAGCCGTCATGTCTTACTATACCAAAATATATCATGCTATATCTATCGACATATTTAGGTGACGTAATAAAAATATACAACATAGCTGCGTCCGTGGTCACTCGCCGATTACTTTCGAAAATATACCGTATTATACCTTGCTATGAATTATATTAATTTATATAACGGAGTAGGTTCATTATTTGTTAACTGCGGGCGTATTTAGGTAATGCCAGATGGAAATACAGCTCTGAAACACAAACCCAGGCTAGGGCTTCTATCTACACGAATCGCGAGACCGCTTTTACATGGATTCTAAGACCTTCTTGTAACAATCTGCTACCGAAACTCTACTAGGCACTTCTGAATCTTTTCCATTTCTTCTCTCTGTCATCCTGTTGAATTGATCCAACGTCAACACATAGACGCTTGAGATTCGTATAGAGTAGAATAGGTGCATTACAAAGGATTAATAAGGTTTTAACTCCGAAATATATATTATAGCTCCGTCTGTTGCGGGCTTAGATCACAGCTTGAAATAAACCGAGAAAGCGTTCGTGGTCATGGTAACGACCTCGAAATGACAATATTATTAGTATTGTATCGATTAACCTTGCTCGTACTTGAACCTTAGAGTATGTACAATACACATTAGGCGTTTTGAAACGCGCACTTCGGTAATGCGCTTGGCTAGCACGGGCTTGCACAGAACTGTCAAAGTTAAAAAGTAAGTATCGCTGAAAATGATTTGAAAAATACAATAGAATTAGCAAAGTTTTGGCAAATAGCCCCAAAAGCCGCGAAACAAATTAGGCGAAGAGTTCGATTTGCGGCAAATGACTTTTTCGCTAGTTTTATTGCTTGTGGAACGCAGAAAAAAATTAAAACCACAAAAAAATGGAATCTCGCGCCAACCCGCGAGGAACAACCTTAACGCGCGTTTGTAACCGCCCAATGTGAACTTGCTTTTAGGGCAATGAGTGACTGAGGTAGCTCCTAGTAGCACATAATGACTGTCTTTTGTTTGACAAATGTTTAGCAATCAAGGCATGTCAAATAGTAAAGTATAATTTATGTCAGTCGCCGTATGATTCAACTTTTCAGTTGGTAGTTTTAATTTTTTATTTATTGGGTATCGGTAATTGACCATCTATCGCCTTGCTCTATCCCTAATGTTATTAAGGGCAAGGTTTTTAATAGAGCTTTGACTTTGACTCTGATTGCCTGGTTTTTAGATAATAAAAAAATATTACTCCTATAAAAATATTGTTGTTTGACGAAGTCGTTGTGAATGTAAGCGAAGGTCCGTAGTTAATCTTCTTATAATTTGTATTCTCTATTGATATAGATATATCTGTATATTTATTTTTTTAGTTTTTGAATTTTTAATGTGAAATGTAAAAGTAAAGATATTTATTTTGTAATTTAAAAGTATAGATATTTTAAGACCGTCGCAAAATTTCTAAACGTAACGTATGTTTTTGAAAGAAAGAAAGAAAATTATTTATAAAACACAACAAATATGATAGTTTTTATCATGTATTTGGTTCTAATTTTAGTTTGATTGAAGGAACTGAAGCACTTTGAGTTGACAAACTATACGGTGACGTCACAGAAAAAGGACAGTGTTTTTCTCATCCGAAACTGTACGCAGTTTTTTTTCCGTTTTTTATAGTTATGAATTTAAAATTTGCTGGTGTATATTTTTGTTTGGTAATGTAAGTAATAACATTAATAATTAATAAAAGAAATAGAAAATACATATTTTGATAAAAAATATTAATTTTATCAGAATATGTAATTTGCGTTATGTATTTTTAATATATACTTGTCTTAGTGCTTTTTTGTAAGCCTAAAGAAATAAAGTTATTGACTTTTTTGACTTTTTTTTTGCAACGGACTTCCGCAAAGTAACACCTGAATCTATAACTTATTTTTTCTATCACCTTTCTAGTCAGTTATTTTTTTCTTTTTTTGATATATTCGCGATCAGTCGTTTGCTATAAGCTTCCTTGAACAACCCTTGACGCATTTGAGGTTAAAAGCCCTTTCTGTGAGCGTAATGAGGGCCAGTGCCAAGCCAAGCTGGGGAACTTAAAGCTTTAATCAAGTTCTTGGACTGTGCCACAGATTCGATAACACTGTGATACAATGCTTCTGCATTTTTTATTTCTCAGACGTTGATGCAAACTCCAACTTCTTAACAAAGTAGGTACTTATCCTAACGTAGTATAGTTAGAGATTGTATCTGACGTCCTCTAGCGCAGCAGGCAAAGGAGATTACGGGTTCGATTCCCATCTCGGGACAAATGTTGTTACGATCTGCAACTCTTTGTTCCGGTTGTTTTGGGCGTTTTCTATGTACAGAAATATATGTACGTGTGCATTATAATGTATCAAGTTGGATCTATCCATAACACAAGCTCTGCTTACTTTGGGTCTACATGATGCCGTGTGGATTGTCCAGCATATTTTTTTTATTATTATTGACATTAAATAATATAAAAAAACATATCAGCTGTTGATAAGAATTTCTATGTTATAAGTTTGGCTCTCTCAGAGAGACTTATTCTAAGATCTGCGTTCAACTTTATTCAACTTACGTTCATTATTTTAAATCAATCAGCTGTTGATATCAATTTCTATGTTATAATTTTGGCTCTCTCGAAAAGAGACTTATTCTAAGATCTGCGTTCAACTTTATTCAACTTACGTTCATTATTTTAAATCTATCAGCTGTTGATATCAATTTCTATGTTATAAGTTTGGCTCTCTCAGAGAGACTTATTCTAAGATCTGCGTTCAACTTTATTCAACTTACGTTCATTATTTTAAATCAATCAGCTGTTGATATCAATTTCTATGTTATAATTTTGGCTCTCTCGGAGAGACTTATTCTAAGATCTGCGTTCAACTTTATTCAACTTACGTTCATTATTTTAAATCTATCAGCTGTTGATATCAATTTCTATGTTATAAGTTTGGCTCTCTCGGAGAGACTTATTCTAAGATCTGCGTTCAACTTTATTCAACTTACGTTCATTATTTTAAATCTATCAGCTGTTGATATCAATTTCTATGTTATAAGTTTGGCTCTCTCGGAGAGACTTATTCTAAGATCTGCGTTCAACTTTATTCAACTTACGTTCATAGTGGCGATCACAATAGGCCTATCATGGCCGTAGTGATAAGAAAGCCACCAAAAGCAAATAAAAAAAACTTACGTTCATAGATACTAGTTGGATCTTGACGGTCTTAAATAAAGCTATTTCGTCTCATACAGATTGATTCCTAAGTAGAACAGTAAAATCGCCAATAACCAGTTTATTGGTCGAGTTATACGATGAAGTACAATTACGAGCCAAGTCATCCCACCTTCCACTTCTCAGACAATTACAACCTCCACCTTTATTAGAGATCTGTGTATACAATGGTGGCGCCCACTTGGAATCAACCACGTGGAATCGAATAAATGAACAGTAAATTAGATATTAATGTTTACACTTAGGCCCGTATTTTGAAAGCTTGCTCAGTAATAGATCTATGATTGAGGTTTATGTTATAGAAAATCATTACTCAAACAGAGATTGATGAGTGGGAAAACTTTCATAATACGGGCCTAAGACTCAAAACGAATGTAAGTAGGTGCCATATGGTAGTTATGGTTTAAAAAAATACGAATTAACTGTCCAGCCTCGGCGGTGCGATTCGCAGGTGCGCGCCGCGCCGCGCCGCTGCCTTTCGGTGATCCCGACATTGTGATAGGTATTGAAATTAATAAATATGTAAAAAAATACTGATTACACTTAGAATTTACAGCTTTATCGCTGAATGCGACATCTCCCAAGCTATTTGGGTTAGAATTGACAGAACAGAATCAAATATCTTAGTCAAAATCAAGTTACAGCTGGTTTAGTCTGGGTCAAGTGCTTGAAAAACCAGAAAAAAATTACTTAATACCTTCTAGGTACAAAGCTGATGTTCTTTTGTCTGTCTTCTCTTTTCATTTCAATAAGAATTTGTTGTTTATTTTTAGTTCTGTTTAAATTGTCCAGACTATAAGCACGACTTCAGTTTTTATTTTACAAATAACTCCTATAAACCAACGTGGAACACGACAATTTGAAAGACTATGAATCTTTCAAATGTTCGTGTTCTTGTTCCACGTTGGTTGACCGTCCACTACTTCTTCTTCTAATCTCAAACTATGCGGCGCAACATATATTTATCTTCCACTCTTCTCTGTCAGCCGTCATCCCCGTATACTCTCTACTACTCTAATATCTTACCTTACTTAACCTTACTTTTTTATTGATCATAAACAACATCATATTTTTTATATAGTTTCCGTGCTATGATTACGCTCTAGGGAGCGTATTTTCTGTGGGCGCCATCCGCCGCTACTAAAAGGCTCTTTGTATTGCCTTGGCACTTTAACGGTCGAACGAATCCATTCTGTTAGCTATTTTATTGGTACAATTTCTAATCACCGGACAAAAGAAGACATCAGATTTATATTGGGTTCGAGGGTAAAGATTTTGGCAAGGGTAATAACTTATTGGTGATATATTTAGGCCCGTATTATGAATACTTGTTCAGCCTTAGTTCTAAGCTTGAGTGACGTTTATGCTATAGGAAATAGTTACTACTCAAACATAGATTATTGACTGAGCAAGCTTTGAAAATACGGGCCTTAGTGTAGTTGTAGTGTAAGTTTATTATGAATGACTACATAATGTTATGAAAAAGACCTTCACCACGTCTGTCGGTTTGTCTGTCTGACTGAGCGCGCGATGAATTCAAAAAGTTTCAAACGGATTTTTACCTATAAACCAAGTGATTAAAGTTGTTTCTAGTGTATAAATTCTTTAAAGTTTTATGTCAATTGGCTGAAATATGACTAATGATTCCGACTGGGATTTTTTTAAACCGCCGCATTAACCAACAGAGTTTTTTTTATGATGTTACCAAATTGTGTTTGTATTTGTGCCTAGCCAAATTTCAGCCACGACGGCAACTCTCAACACAAAACGAAATGAACATTCATGTAACTCAAAAAACGGTAGGTATCAATAACTATGATACTGCTATCTGATATGTCAAAAAATACCTTTATTACTTGAAAATGATTGAAAATGTACCTCACATTCAACCTTTGTACCTACGTACTACAAGATACGCATGTAGGCATCATTTAGCATTAGTAAACTAGTAGGTACTTGCTTAGCTCACAAGTTTAGCATTGGGTTTGGTGCGTTCAAAGTTGGCGAGACATTTTTACTTTGAAAAACTGAAAACACAAGTGTTCCTGAAATCACAATCAGGATCTCTTCAAGATAAGAGAGAAAGGGTTTCTTCTAGACCTTTGTGATACATTATCATCCAGATCCCTTGAATAATAAGTCGCGAATGAGTCACTTCACTTTTGGATTTGGGTACAACTCATCCGAATCAAAAACCGAGCGAATTTTCATTCGGATGAGTTGTACCCAGAACAAAAAGTAAAGTAGACAACTCATCCGCGGATGAGTTTTTTCTCGGAAGAGTTGTACCCAAACCCTTATCATCAGCTGATTCTGGTCGAACGAAGAAAGTCATTAAAAAAAACTCCTTGGTTTCGGGAGCTAAGCCACCGCCATCCGGCGTTGTCCACATTTTATAGGTGGTACGTTATATAAATCGGTCCGAAAAACTGAAATTTGTTTTTTTTGGATCTCCTTAAATAATTACAAAAGCATCTCATAGATGGCCCCATCAACGCAATAACTAGTTTCACTTTATACAGCGGCAAATCAGCTGAATTGATAAATTTGAAATGCAAATTTTGTTGTTAATTGCATGACGGCACTCATCTCTTATATTAATTAATTGATAACAATATAATCATTGAATTTTGTAATTACTGACACGGATTTAAATATCCGCTCGCAATAACATGCGTTAAATAATACCATTAAGCTATTTTCATTGTTTTGCCAGTCAATTAAATATATAACAGGGTAAGTACCTACTTCATAATTTGCAATTATTGTGTAGAACAAAGTCACTAAATAATTATATTATGTAGTACAAACACAAACTCAACAACTCTTTATTATTTGTGGACGATTCAGACTATTTCTGGCTTGACATTATTGGCAAGCCGAAGTGACTAATGCCTTGTTCAAAGCGATTCTCTTTGACAAAGTGCTTGTAGTTAAAATAACCTTGTCACAACACCCGCGGCAGTGGCTTTAGTCATTTATGATAGACATGTTTAATATTTGGTTATTAAATATTTTAACATTAAATCAATTTAATGTAATCACCTACTTTTGCCAGCGGCTTCACGTTGCCTGGCTGAATACACATAGCCTTCTATGGCATCTATTATTCTATCATCATCATCAGCCTATATTAGTCCACTGCTGGACATAGGCCTCCCATAATGAGTGCCATAGCATATATTATTATAGCATATATTATTTTATGTAAACAAGATTTTTTATATTTATACATTTCTATGATTTTCAAACACAACAAAGAACTTTTTATAGCGATCAAAAACATTATTTTCATATTATCGGCTACGGAACCAAACAGACGATCACGCGCGAGTTGCTTGCTGAGGGATCATATTGTACCTTCGTCCCCCTGGGGATCATGGTACAAGATGAATCTCAGAATGTCAGTTTTCCACTCATAGTCACATTTACAAACAACAACGTCAAATAACGCGTCTTTAATTTTAGTTTTTAATATAGTATGTATGTTAGTTTTAAGGTATATATTACTATGGACCGTAGAATAAGTTAAAATAAGATCTGTAACTGTTCTATAGTCTGAAATAAATGATTATTATTATTAAATAACTGTCAAGCGTGGAACAGTCGTAATAACCGTGAAAACTCAAAATTGAACATTAGCAAGTAACACAATACAAAAAGGTGATTACTAGTAGCCAGTCGATCAAAGTCACACGAGCTTGCCTACATTATCGGGACCCAAGACTAGAAATACATTTTAGGGCTAGGTAGTATATTATACCTAACTTATAAGGGGGCTCCGCGGTAAATTGCCCAATTCTGTCCTGAGCGTCTAACTTATAGGTAAGGGGGCTCCGCGGTAAACTGCCCAATTCTGTCCTGAGCGTCTAACTTATAGGTAAGGGGGCTCCGCGGTAAACTGCCCAATTCTGTCCTGAGCGTCTAACTTATAGGTAAGGGGGCTCCGCGGTAAACTGCCCAATTCTGTCCTCACTGTTTTAGAGTTTTCTCCAAGACTAATTTAATAAAAGTAATGAAACGAATCACAAAATATAACCAATATGTACATGATAAAATATTTTATTTTACAGTTTTTGTGTAGTTTTATAGTAAAATCACTGTAGAAAACACACAAAATGAGCGTGGGTTCTTAACCCTCATAGGAAATAGAAAACACCAAATAAATAAAAAAACATTAAATCTATGTTTTTAATAAATATATATAATAATAATAAATATCTTTTTGTACCAAACCTAAAAATTTAGCAGTAGGAGCAAATTTATATTTTTCTAAAACAATTTTAACCTTATTGGTCATATTTTGATATGATGTTGGTCATATTTTGTGATTCGTTTTATTAATGAATATTAGATTCGTATTCATTTTAAAATATTTCCCACGGAGCGCCCTTTTCAATATTAATGTTTTTGTTTGGATTGTGTTTATAGGTAAGCACGTTGGTGCGTGCTAAAAGACGAATTCAAGTAGATGTGTACACATGAGTACATACTTGTTTTGCTTTCCTTACTTAAGTAAACTTTATAATGTTCTTTAGGAAACAAATAATCCTAAAACGAATACTGGGTGTTCCATTTTTAAAGGATCAAACAGAGTAGGACAAAATCACAAACAAGATAAACTTTCGTTTTAAGCTTACCATGATTAATTCCATGCATAGTACTTACCATACAAATAGGTTTTTCGTTTAATCCTCTACGATTGAAACACCCTGTACGTGTTTTAGATTAGAGCGTGTTCCCAGTCTGAAGTGACTGCCAGCTGGCTGCAAACGGCCGATTAACTATCTAGATATTTCAGCAGCTTGTCTTGTCCTAATAGGTAGGTAGGGGTAGGTAATATACACTTTGTCTTAGATGCTATAATGTTAGTCCGCCTCTAAGCCAGCTGGCTTAGAGGCGGAAGTGCTAAGACATAAACAACGCGTCAAACTAGCTAGTTTGACGCGTTTTTTAGAATAATAAGTTAAGAACCCCAAGACCTGAAATCATTATAGCTATCTGTGTATGACACATGAAAAATTTCAGCTCAATCTGTTCAGAAGTTCTGGCGTTGTTTGCCCGACAAATTAGATGAAGTGCCGAAACAAAAACAGTAATGCAGATGTGTGATCCCTACAACTTTTGTTCTAGAATCCATGATTATTTTATGTCAACAAAGGTTTTTATAATAATATAATAATAATGCTGGACAATTCACACAGCATTATCTAGTCTCAAGTTAAGCAGAGCTTGTGTTATGGATACTAGATAACTGATATACTTATTACAATACACAGATAGATATTTTTTATTAGGTATACAAAGAAAATGACAAAAACTATTTAAAAAAACAAAAACTACTGTTATGAATGGAATCTTCATAAAAACATTATCAGAAAACAACAAGGTAACACGATGGTGAATAGAAAACACAAACTTCAACATTGGCCTGAGTTAGATTCAAAGGTAAGGTCCATAACCTTACTACCCATAAATATGCCTAAGACGCCTATACCATATTATTTCGAACAGTGTGCCAAATTTGGCAGAATGCCAAGTGGATACCCATTCACGGCATGCTTCAGCCCTAAAAACACTTCCTTTTATCAAGCTGAGTCGCGTCGCTCAAAGGGCAGAGCTTGTGTTTATACCATCTCGTTACTTTCGCTTTTTCGACTGAACCTAAAGACCGTAAGGGATTGTCTCTACAAGCGAGTTTCAGGCGATTCAGAGACTCTATAGTTATGAGGCACGGAGAGATTTTTGGCCAATCACTGGGAAGGACTCGAGCAATAATGGTTCCGAGTTCCGAACCATAAAAAACCAAGGTACCAACCTATTTTTATAATTTTCTGTGGTAGTAGCCATGTTAAACATATAGGCATTTATTTATTTATTTATTAAGAAAGGAACGCCAACAGCGTGTACATAGAGCATTCTTATAGATAGGTAAATTATGTAAAATAGGTTCTAATATATACGCTAATAACAGGCGGACACAACATTGTTCAAAAATATTAAAAAGGCATCATAATATCATCTTTTTAGGGATAGTCACTATTGAAAAAGATAATTAATAGATGATGTATATTAAAAATCACGACGCTCTGACTTTCGTGAGTCGTTGGGAATACTTTTCGTGAGACGTTGGCCATAGGTGCGTTTTCGGGAGACCTTGGGAATGAGCACGGCTCACGTAAGACGTTGGCAATAACCAAATAATATGAATTGATGTTCGGTTTGCCATGGCGGTCGCGTCGTAAATATTGACTAATCGTCCCATGGATGTCGTAATATTGAGTGAGGGAACCTTATAGAGGTAGGACAGCAGCCATTCTATCATTATGCGTATTCGAAGCCCCCGTTGTGATCACCAATCTGCTTGTCAAGGGTGGTGATCATGGCAACCCCTCCTCCCCTTCCTTTGGGGAAGGTATGTAAAAATAGAAGCTCATTGAAACACTTGCAGGATGTCCTGCAAGTTGTGATATTCATGAATCGAATTTGGAATGAGTGTGCACTCTAATTGAAACTGAATAAATGATACAGACTCGACATCATCATTGTTTCTGCTTTAATTTCATTTAAAACAATGCAATAAATCAACTTCAAAATTTCAATTACTGAGCCCAATCTCATGGAAGTAATACAGTTCAACCAACCGTGTAGAGGAAAATTGTAGGATTTTCTTGATAAAGGGGACTTTCACACATCGACACAATGTTATTATTTGGAATCACAGCACAAAAGCCTACTTAAGCAAAAGGGGGCCTATGCCCAGCGTAGGTGATGTCAAGTTGATGACGATGATGTCAATGATGAAGTTTTTTAATGATTTAAACCAAAATAGCCTTCCCCAAATATAGCCATTTTTATAGGGCCCGCGCTACCATACACCGCATTCAGCAGTTTTTCGAGAATTCTTGATATTCAGTAGGTCGTCGTGTCGTGGGGCCTCTCTATGGTTTGTATAAAAATGAAGAATGAGATCGTATTTTTTTAAAACTATTGTTGAAGAAGCAAAATAGGGTCATACCAATCATACCAAGTCATAGGTACCAATCGGTCAATCACGGTGAGGCAGTGATGATCCGTTTCCGACTTTAAATTGTGTGCGACCACCTTTTGTCACCCAATGACGAGTAGCCTTGGATATACGATAGACTCTTTATTGTGCACCAAAAAAAAAACAGAAAAACTGGACAGGAAAAGAAAGGATCTGATTTAAACATTAATAAACCTAACCTCTCGCGCGCCCGAAATCGGTATTTCATTACCAAAATATTCCAGAAATATCCGCGACTTCTTAGGTTTTTGTAGCCGAACTGCGGGACCGATGTCCGATATTAAAGTGTGGTTAGAAAGGTTAGAAATGCTTTACTCATGAACGGTTAAGACGTATGTATTTTTTTCGTATGGGTCTTGGATGTTGTTGACCGCAGATGGTCATATAATAGCGTTATATGACGAGCGCTGAAGGTGCTACGACCGGTAAACGTAAGTTTGGGGCAACACGGAGAAGGGCACTCAGGTACGTACCTGGGCTTGGGCTGTTCCCAGAGCGAGACCCTAAGGTACATTGCCTAAGGTACATTAAATGAAATGAAATGAAATGAAATATATTTATTTTCTAAACTTGAACCAAAGTGTACTGCGCAGAAATAAGTCTTTAGTTATTAATTGACACAGGTGATTCGTAAATATGAGTAATACTCATTGTCAAGATTATACCTATAAAACTCAGATCTTCTGCTTTATAAGTTAAAATAGGTACACAGTCCTCGGTAATCGTAAAAGATATTTTTACGAGCTATATTTCAGCAAAAAAAAAAACGAAAACTTAGTAGATAACCCAATAGTTTAGCAAATCGGTGAAAAGTTTTTATAAAGGCAAAGTTACAGGCACAGAGCCAAAGTTATAAACATTTTCGAACCAATAAATCTTGTCTGTACATTGTCGACGGTGATTTGTAGTTAGAAAATAACCGTTTACAATATACCCTTAGCTTTATTTTTAGACAGAATTCAGGCTATAATAGGTAGGTAATAAAAAACTTGATAAGTAGGCACGAGTTGGACTCACTCAGGGTTCCTCCACAACCACAAAAATATCAATAATTTTTCAGCGCATGAAAAAATTTACTTAGCTTTTTAAATAAAATAAATTAATTACTTAAGTTATTGGGGTAAATAAGTTCATAAATTAAATTCAACTAGAGTTTATTTATTAACTAACACGAGGTTTTATAGTAGTTTGGTTATTTGTTGTGAAAGTAATCATAATTACTAAGTATTTCTTAAAAAAAGTATCTCCCTCCCTAATTATTACAGTAAAAGAGATAAAGAAATGTGACAAACGGACAAACAGTCCATTCTAGGCATAGGTAAAAGCTTCCGTAGCCGCTGGCAACCATTAAACACGGAACTCAGAAAATTACACTCCAATTTTTAGAAAAACAGGCCACAGGCAGTGTCGATGCCCACCAAACAAAAAAAAATAGCAATCTAAAATTTCTGTCCAGTTTTTTCAGAACCGATCGAGCTAAATAAGCATGGTTGAACTCGTCTGGGGGTTTGTTTGCCAACGGAATAATGGATTTTTGCTGATGAAAATAATTTTGTTATTGTGATATTTGCTCTTTTTCGACAAAATACTCATAAATTGAGAAACACAACGGTATGTATATTATCATGATCATCAGTGGTGGTCCGTCCTCCGCTGGACATAGGACTCCCGTTGTGTCAGCCAATTTGCCAATAAAAATAAAGAGATGTTTTGACATTGAAAAGAAACCATTGCATAAGAGTAGGATATGGAACTGATTTTAACTCTATCTGAGAATCTAATGGCGATTATTTCATGAAACTTTTACATTTTCTCACGACACGAATCATAAGGTTTACAAATAAGCAAATAACGTAAACTTTTTTTTATTGTAAGATTGGGAAATGGCGATTTCATGCAATATGTTTTTATTTTGTCACGAATTACAATTTCTCTACAATCTTTTTGCTATACAATTTTTTGAATGAATACAAGGTTAGTTATAGTTATTTATTCATCGAATAAAAAAATAGAAGTTTGAAGACCTGAAACTTCTGAGATATTATGAGTTTATTTATCAATTTGTTTCTATTATTTGATTGTAATTCTCTTTCTTAATAGAAGTTTGTCAATCAACTTCGGAAAGACATCGTTATTGATTAGAAATTCTACCCAGAGATGATGAAATTGAATTTTGTCGCAACACCTTTTCAAATTGAATTAAATTAAACAGGCTGAAAAGATTCAAATGACCAAGAATGTTTTGAAAAAGAAATAACGTTTTCCTTTGGTAAGAGTTCAAACATAATCAAATGAATTATGTTTACTCTGCGAACGAGTACCAAGGTACTTAAGTAAAACATTTCTTGTGAGCACTCCGGTATTATGAAGTTCCATTCAAAATTAAATGAAAAAACGCTCTAATTGTAATTAATTATCCATCTTAGAGAAGGAATTAACTGATTTAATATAAATCCAAGCTTTTATCCAGAAGGAAGTTCAAGCATGAATTAAATTTACCATAAATAAGACATGATAATGTTTACTTTATCATTTAACCAAATTTTGCTGAAAAGCTCGACTTACGGACTATGCGATCACGAAATTCGCACAGAACATTCAAGGCATTCCACCTCCATTCTAATTTCAAACTTACCTTATCCAAAAACGTATCCCATTTCCAATAAACCTGTCACTAAAAACTTATTCACTGGCACTTCAGAAACTCACTTTTTAAAACAAGTTTATTTATAAGAAAATCAAAATGAAAGTTTCGTATTTGGAATTTTATTTTACACTTGGTACGCTGAGACGTGCGACGGCGACGGCGTCTACGAGCGAATGCCGCACCTGTTGTGTTCGCAACCTTACACCCACACGAATAAGCTGGTCGTTTTGGTCTCATCTATTTTTGATGACATGCAGAGCGTCTTAGAACCCAATGCTGTACGGAAAACGGAAAACTCACTTTTAGCTTGTTAAGCACTAAACAAAGTAAGTGACAGCTCGCATAGATTTATAAATCAATCGCGATATGACTGACCACGTATTGTTTTTAATAATAATAATATACATTAATAATTTTCATTATTTCCAGACACGAGATCCATAAAGGTACGATATAATTATACTTAAAATAATTAAAACTGAGTACCTGATACATGAGACAAAAATATACAGAAAGAGCTACATACATAGGGTACGTACTTTCGTCAAAAAATATATAAAAAAATTAAAACAATTAGATATTCTAGGTGGCAATAGCTACCCACTGTTTGTACACGTCTGACAAGATCAAACAATCTGCCATACTCCTTAAAATTGAGTTTTTACACACACATGTTTGAAGTGTGTTCCATCCTCTCTCGTATTCAACCAAACATACTGGCATTGATTTGGTACAAACTATCCTGTCTATTTCCGTGGCAGTCGAATGTAATTCATACTCTCAAAGACTATTCGTAATATTCCAAAGGCTATATTTTTTAGAATATTTTGTGCTTTTACTAGAGCTCTTTGACAGCAGGCAAAAAGCTGACCGAGACGCGAAGATGCAGGTTCGATTTCCATTTAGCAACATGCTTTACCACCATTGATATCAATACCTTATTCTGAATGTGAGTCTAGAAAACCAATTCTAGTTATCTAGCTGGTACAGTCAACAAAAAAGTAATTTTCCAAGAATCTTTTTGAGATTACATTTACAATGAGGCTTATTCTCAAAAAGTAATTGGTCAAAAATAGTTCGACCAGGTTGAGTTAAGGGCGAACTTTGGGTCCGTCGAATTAAAATGGCATAGACCCTGCGTAGATCTAATCCCAACGGCAATCTCCTTTCTTTCACGAAAGATCCGCGTCATCTTCAGATCAGCTCGAAAGCCACTGCCCCACCACGATGCACGCTTTGCATGGTCACGCGGTGCCTTTTAGCTACGTGGGTTCGTTTATTTGACAACGTGAGTCTACGTTTCCACTGCAGGAGACAATTTATATGATAATAAACCCACGACTATGTACAACTGTAGCGCACAGTTTTGACGTCCCACAGCGAAGTTACGCACCGCTACACAGCGTTGACAGCGTTGAGCTGCGTGGGTGATATTCGATCAAGCCACGCGTGTAGCAATAACGTTATAAATTCTCGTATTTTTGCGTAGCGTGTTCGTGGGTTGCAGAGAACGTTATGACATATTTTTGTCTTGCAAAACGAAGCTAAACTACACACACGTGCGTAGCCTCACCGGTGAGGGAACTTCTAAGTTAAATAGGAGTTTTAGAAATCTCCTCATTTACGAGACATTCTTATCTTTTTTTGTGGTATCCTTACGTGTATCTCAATAAAAATGTCTGTCAGTAACATGAACATGCAAAAGTTATATCAGAACACGACACATGCTGTGTTTCACAGTAACTGGATACTTATTCGATAATGTTTTATGAGGATCGAGTCAAATTCACTGATTTAGGTTAAGGATGTTTTTTTCCTGTTAAAGGTTCTTCCTGTTATGATGTGCTCGACACGGTACTATTGAGATCATTAGGGGAGGCCTATATCCAGCAGTGGACAAGTACAGGTTGAGGATGATGATGACCTGAAGAATCAGGTACTTGCACAACATGGTTCATAGAAAAGAGATATTTTTTTCTAATAACTATCATGTTTAATTAATTAATTCAATCAACAAAACGAGAAATTACAACTACCTAGTATTTAAGAGTGATTCGAGATCATGGTAATTTTAACAAATAAAATTTCTTGTTACTTCTTTTATCTCTCTATTAATCTGTTTCCAACGCTATTTACAAGATCCGAGATTATTATAGACTATAACAGTATCCTAGACTTAAAACTACATGTGCGCATACTTTAAGCCTCATCTGTTCAGAAGTTGCTCGCGCACAAATCCAAAACAGATTTATCTTCTCAAGTAATGTATAAGTATAATAATATCTATGTAAAGCCGTAGCTTTACAGGTCGTAGGCTTTTCGTAGTACTTGTAGCGTGTACGCTACAAGTGCTACGAAAGGCCTACGACATAGTGCTACGAGAGTGGAAAATCGCTACGCCGTAGCACGGATCCGTAGCAAACAAATCCAATTTCATTCGTAAAAACAAGGGCTGTTGAATCGTGTCGCCAGCATTTATCAAAATATCGTCTATGAACCATGTTCAGAAGTATTTCATTTACCTTTTCCAAGGTAAGTATAAACATATTTTTTCTACGCGCTAGTATCCTTTAAGCTAGTGCTACGATTGACTGCTACGCCAGTGTAGAATTGCTACGCCGTAGCATAAATTCGTAACAAACAAACACCATCAGATTTTAAAACTAACAAAGCCCAAACCGAAAACCCAATATCGACTTGATAACATTAATTTTCGAAGTCAGTAGGAACTCATTGCCACCATGTGCGGCGCGGCATATCGCGACAATTCCCGAAATACCGTCAAGTCAGAACGAGCCACTGAGCAATTAAAACCTCTCGAAATGGCTCTCGACGTACTTACGTAACGTAGTCTGCGTGGCGTTACGTAATTGTGTAATCACGACCATTTGTGAACATTCGATGTAATGCCTTTAGGCGTATTGAGTTTTTGTGTTTCAGAGTATTTTTATTAAAGATATTTTGGTTATTGATAGAATAAACATAACTGGTCATTTTACGTAGAACGAAACAAAAACACACATCAAAGTTTTAAAACAAGTAAATTTTTAGTTTGGGACATCTCTATTATTATTATATCTTCTTTTTTTTTAACTTCACCCTTTAATATCTTAAAAAAGTTCACAAACTAGTGTCTGAAGTATTCTTGTTATCGCAGGCGTGAGCCTGCGATAACAAGAATCCTACTTCAGGGTATCGCGTTCCCAAATTTCATCCAGGTTTGTTCAGCCATAATAGTCGTGCGAAGACAATTATGGCTGACATTCACAAATAGTAGAATTATGTGATAAGTATGAACTTCACCATCAACATTATCATAATCTACGTAAATGCCACATATGAACTTGGTTTTCTATAAATTAATTTAAAAACAGGTTGATTTTTGATGGCTGTTTTATTATACTTGTTGGGAAGATAAAGTCGCTCAGCGTCTTAACTGATCGATGAGTCTACTTAAAGACGTCATTTAACATGAAAAACCTCATGATATCCAATAAATTATTAAAACGTGGTAAAATTAACGTTACCTAGAAATGTGTCAGTTTCAAAGATAGATGGACATTATATGGGAAGCCATAAATTTTCCCTCTAACTTGGTCCGACTCCTACCTGCCTTGGGTTATAAAGAGGGGTGATAAAGCTACCTGTTTTCAGAATTATTTTATTCATCTTAGAGTTGTGTTTGATAAAACTTTATTTACAAATATACTTATTTCAAAAATACTATCATCTTATTTAATATTATTATTGAATAATAGACGAGCAGCTGAGAGCTGATATGTCTATGTCACAGTGTTTTCAGTATTTTCACTACACTTGATTGTCTCGTATGGTGGGTCAGATGGTGTGTTCGTAACCAGTGGTCGAGTCTGTTTTTGAAGCTGTTCACAGAGGGAGCTGTTATGACATCTTCAGGAAGCCTGTTCCAATTGATTTATTTTAATATAACAAGCAAATTAGAACAAGTATTTACAATTGAGCTAATTACAGACTGTTGCAAAAAAATTACAGGGAGCTCCACTGTTGATATGGATCTGTTACGTTACCAGTCGGAAGCGTCTCCAAGACACTGGCTGCATTGCCCCGCTGTTGTATGGCAATGTTGAGGTATCAGGACACTTGCGCAAAAGACACTTGCGCGAAAGACACTTGCGCGAAAGTTGATGACTCACCAGTTCTCGAATCACGCGTCACTTTGACCAGACGCTCAGATAATTTTCAATTATTTAAAGTTCGATTGACTCACAATTATATAAATAACATAATTATAAATTATTGTTTAAATCTTACAAATTTCTAAAATGTAACAAGTTTGACAATCGCAATATCTGTCTATGTTGATTTGGGTGTTAAAATAAATATTTTTAAGTGTCATTTTTCCAGTTTTTGTTAATTTACGAAATCAACAATTATTGTTATTTGCAACTTATTAATGGTTCTCGGACGAATGAAATCACCCTCCTAGCCTAGGGTGTACTGGAAGTACGTACTCTATAGAATCTTCTAATTTTAAACTAAAACTTACATTTTTAACAATTTTAATTTTAATATTTTTAACTTAATATCAACAGAATCGACACCATTGTAAACATTACTCTTACTAGGGTACCAGTTATATTACATGCAAATAATGTTCAAAGACTTACATTATGATACCTTCACAACTCAACTACCTCTGCTATGATATTCAAATTACGAATACACACGTACACATTAAAAATCCGTTTTCATTTTTGCAAACCAGTAAAATGATACCAGAGTTGTACGAAAGAATATACGAACTTTTATAACGAAATAATCTTCAAACGTATCAATAATATCTAAGGGGCTTATTCGTATCAAATATATATTTGCGAAAACGTAAGCGGCTTTCATCGGAATCTCACGATAATCTATTATTGAGGTAAAATAAATACGGTAAAATGAAAACGTTGGTTTTTATTTAAAGAAAGCTGTTATTATTATTATTATTGAATACACAGGCAGCTCTGCGTGCATATCATAGTCTTTGTCAGTGCACTTTAAATGTTTGTCCAGTCTATTTTTAAAAGAGTTCACTGACGGGGCACTGATCACTGATTCCGGTAACCGGTTCCAATTATTAGGTTTATTGTTATTTGATGGTTTTCTTCGAACATGGAAATATTTTAGTTTTTCTTTAATAATAGATGAAGGAGCCTATTTTGGTGAGCATTTTATTTCTATTAAAACATAAATAAAGGTTTCATTTCGACGTGGTGCGTAATTATATTTTGTGGTTTTTAAAATTCCAAATCTTTTTAACTCATAAAATGAAATGCTCCAATAAAACTAGTGAATCGAAGTGTTGTCATAAGTTAATAGAATATGGTTTACGAAATTACTTTTCAGCTAGTTTTGTTTCTTGTAAAACACATAAATACACACAAGAAAAATCTAATCTTGCGTCTACGTTATAAAACTTCGAAAGATAACCGGAAAATAAGTGGTTAAGTCAGTTATTTTTGACCTAAAATGTATCAACGCTTTTTTTTCGAAGAACAAATGCTTAAGACTGCTGACTACACTGGCCAGTGCGTCTAGTTGACATCAAAAGCACCAATAAAAATCAAATTGATGAATTGCAGGGAACAGGAAGGAGGTGTAGGCTTAATACCCAACTGCGGGTTCAAACGGACTGAAATTACGGTGGCAATAAATTTTCAAAACACGAGAAAGTCATACAAAATTGGTAGTCATAATGCTGAAGGCTCTACCATTAATAATCAAATTTCAAATTCAATGGTGGGTTACAACCAGTGGTTACAAACTTGATCTCAATCGCAACCTCAAATTACAGTTGAAACAAAGTTGAAACATGTAATTTATTTGTTTGCGGGGTTTGAATTTCATGATCCAATGACACGTTTGAGTTCGATTGGAATCGAAGACTGGTCGGCCACCCTAATAATATTTTCTTAATGCTGGACTCTTCACAGCATCATCCAGTCCCAAATCAAGCAACGTTGTGAGCAACGTGTGTTATGGGTACTTGATAGGAAGAAATCAAACACGCAACCTCCTGCATCGCAAGTCGACCTTTCCCCCGTTGCGCCACATAGGTCTTCATACTGCGCCAACCTTAAAGGTTAACGACCACTGCACCACGAAGGTAGCCAATCTCACCTATAAATATAGTGACCACTTACCCCGCTGACCTGATTAGGGGTTAACCGCATCTGTTATCATTTTGGGCTACTTTGGGCAACATAAACGGTTTGTTTTGGCTTGGAATCGAATAGCTGTGTTCGTGACGATTGCTTTTTCTCTGATCATACGTTGGGTTAAACCTAATTGAATTTTAAACTGCCTTTTATTTTAGAACTATGCTTGGCAAGCCATAGTCAGATAAGCTCAGCGCACATTAATCCAACGCCGCTATCTCGCAGACCAAAAATGTGCATTCAAATATGGACTTAAACTTGTTATATTTAGGTACATTTTACATCGACTAAATGTTGATAAATTGTTGATTCCCAAAAGCTGCAAACGAGTGGCCCGCGAGCTGTCACCTGTCAATGAAACGCATCTAAATTGTACGTGTTAAAGTTCATATTTAAATGCACATTTCTGTTCTGCGTAGTAGCAGTCCACCTCCGATCAGCGACCACCTTTATAAAGTAGACACGACTAAGTCGGCGGCCGCCGAAAAGTTGACAAAACTCGATCGGACACACACCTACAATTATAAACCTATATACACTGACATGTCGCCGCAACCCGCCTGGCTGCATCGGCTTCGGTGGGTTTGGTTTGTGGGGCAATGTTTTAAAGTAACTTATTAATATATTGTTTACATCTATTTACATTGTATGTTAATCTGTAAGTCAAGTTTGAATAATCAAACTTGACTTACAGCATAACATACTTTGCAAAACGTCAAATTTATTATAAAAACCTAAAGTAGTAGTTATAACTTGGATTGTTCTCGTGGGATATTTTCAAAGTATTACAAGAGTTAGTGACGCCGTTTGTATCTTCAAGACTAGAATATTGTACGTAGAGGAAAACTGGTCATAATAATGCCGCTAAATTATTTAAAGTACAAACCATTTAACGTGTCAACAAGTTTAGAAGTTCAGGGGTTGAGTTTCTGTTTCTCGCGAGCTGTCAACGTCATACACAAGGGATTTACCAGCGAAGGTGTCCGTCTGAGACTTGATGCTTTAATCCTGGTCAAAACTCAACAATCAGATACCTACACACTAGCCAATCTCGGTGTGGATAGTTCGTAAAGCTACCGCCTATACTTGACCTAAATTCACTCTGTTGTCGCGACTTTTTATACGGAATTTACATTACTTGTCGACTTGCCTTCCATCCATCGTTCCACCCTTTCTTTGTGATGTCATATTGCTTGCAATTATATCTAAAACTCGACTCCAAGCGAGCAAATATAACTTGCTAAGTACCTAATTAAAAACATTACAAACAAAAACTTCAGTATTAATGGGTTCGAAGCAAAAAAAAAGCTTTCATTCCACTCTGATCCAAATGAACTGTTTCATTGATGGATAAATGTGAAATATGGAATCAAATTCATGGATATATGTACTAACATACTTGAGTAAAAAGCCTTAATTTGAATTAAATTATTTATAGTGAGGAACTTCTTTCCTTGCAGAATATTTTACATCTGCTACCAAAATCAAAATCAAAAACTCTTTATTTCCAAGAATATAAATGTACACGTAGAATAGAACAAATTCTTAAAATTAAACATTGACACGGAAATAAAGTGGTATTTTTTATTTCTGTATCAAGCAGCATTGCTGTATACGGGTTATAGAGAATTATAAAAAAAAAATAGAGTTATAGAGAAAGTAACATTGCTAAATTACGGACCACTGTATAGGCTAGGTGTGCTTGAAGCTTTATACTATTTCGAATAAATCCGCCATCCGCCTCAATGGGAATTGGAAAAGGCCAGGATTAGAAGCGTCTGTTTTTGCGGCATATTTCAACTGCGATGTAATATTGCGTTGGATAGGGTAATTTCAGAAAAAATCGCGTAAAATTTACAATACGTACTATCGCCTTCTTTAACCCTTAACCACCCTTACAAAAATTTTGTTTACAAGTGGTACAGGCTTCTATTTCAACCGACGAAAAACAAAAGGAGGTTCTCAATCCGTCAGTTTTCGATGGTTGTTACTCGATATCTTCACCAATTGCTGTACGCTTTCCGTGATTCTTTTATAGTATAATCGCGAACGAAAGCATTTTATAGTATACTGACTAGTATATCGCAAACGCAAGCATTTTGTAGTATACTTAGTATTAGGTAATATAAGAAGGTACAACACACAATACATACAATGAGATAGGTATACTCATCAAAATATTTTGTATCTTTATCTGCCTGTGCTAGTTGTAGAAGTTTCAGCAGGTTATTGTTAAAAATATCCACGCTATTCGCAGACAAGATATTGAGCAGATAAACAGCGAGTGACAAGGAAAAACTTAAGTAGATTAGTCCAACAGTTGGGCACCTCAAGCATGGCAGTGCGGCGGCGTCCAAGAAGTCGTTGGGCGCGTGCAGCCGGCTGGTGCAGCTCGTAAAATATTTGTTCAATTTACCTCATCCACATTGTACCACATTTTCGTAGCTTCACGACTAACCGACACCTGTCCTATCTAGAGTACGTTTTATCCGAGCTATTTTATATCTCTGCGGGCACGTTTTTGAATTTCTCATTTCAAAAGGAATACCAACAATATTTCCAAGCCTCAGGTCAGGATCAAAGGGGCGTAAAGAACATTTTTGCTACGATTTAAAAATGTTGTGTTATTTTGTCTTTCGATTACAGATAAAAGTAATAAATAAATCCTCGGTTTTTATTTAAAATAATGATAATATAAAATGTGAAGTATCGTAAAAGTTTTTGGACCTGATCTATTGCATTAAACCTAAGTTAGGAGTGTGAACCGGTTTTTCGTTTTTTTTCTGGCCAATCCTAACCTGGGTCACTTTAAAACAAGAGTCTTTTAGACCCTCGTGATACATCGTCAGCCACATCGTTGCTTCTCATCAGGTGAGATTGAGGTCAAACGAAGCAAGTATATTGGTTAAGGCGCTACCCCGACCGAAATAGCGCCTCCACCTATTTTATCTTCTTATGTTCAACAAAGGAAATTTAAAAAAATCATTGGACATTTTGTGATGCCTATTATAAGCTTGTTTTAATGCCTCTGTAATAGTTTTAATTTGTATAGTTTAGGCAGAGATGGGGAAATAGAGTTAGGTGGTAACTATACAAAATAAAAATATTACAAAGGCATTAAAAAAAGCTTATCACAAACTGCCCATTGACCATTTTGGAATTCCCTTTGCTCAACGAAATAATAAGATGAAATAGGTGGCGGCGCTATTTTAGGTCGGGGTATTGTTTTAATTAAAGCCAACCTCATCATGGACATAAGCATAATTAAACACTCCAATGCTGATTTTAACGAGCCAATTACAAAATCAAACGCTCATCCAATCAACTGTCCATTAAACATTAATTACACAGGTAGCTTTTAAACTCGACCTATTTGCGGTTGTTCGGTGTCGAGGGACTAACCTTTTTAATACTTAGGTATGTGTTGAGTAATGAAGGTTGTTTTATATGACAAATATTTAGGTTTAAAAACAGGGTTACGTCGGAAAAAAAAACAATAAAGTGACGATGCAAATCATACGAACGATTGGCAAAACCTTTGTTTTTTTACCATACTTTTATAACATCAATGCCGCAAACGCGACTGCCGCTGTCATGTCAAAGTGCAAGAAATCGACTAAAATCATTCGAAAACTATCACCGACTTTATAAGAAACGATTGGGTCGTTTTCATACTACGATAAGTAGTTCCTCTCGATAAAAGGCGCTAAATGTGTAATCGAACTTGAAATCGATGGAAATTCGAAAAATAATGCGTACAAGTCGTAGTACTGGTAGTAAACCCTCAGAAAGTGAAGAGTGTAGTAACTCGAGAAAGCTATAGAAAGCTCACTCACATCATGGGGCCGGACATCTACAACCGGATACCTAGTTCCGTTACTGTGGCTCCCAACTTAAACATATTCAAGTCGAGGTTAAAAAGGTGGCTTATCGAGCAAACCTTCTACACAGTGGAGGAGTTCTTGGGTTTAAAGGTTATATTTTATATTTATTTATTGAGGTAAACCACAGCGTTACAGTTTTCAATAAAATACTTTAAATATGTACAACAATAAGGCCAAAAAGGATTACACAGATATTAAAAAAATAAAGAAAACAGCAGAGTTAGTTAAGAAAAGCTGAACAATAAATAATCTTAAAATAATAACTAAAACGAATACTTATAAATTTTAATTATTATGTAAACATATTTAATGTCTGAATTAGTTGTGCGCGCGCATGGGTGTGTCTGTTTGTGTGGAGCTCCTGAGGACACCGGTCTCTTAAGAGTCCGGGCAACAGGAGTCACCAAAGTGTATACATGTGTGTGTGAATGTGAATGTGTGTGTGTCCGTGTGAATGTGTGTGTGTGTGTGGGTCTGTGATCATAAATAATTATGTATGATATTGCGGTTTTAAGTTATGTTGTTTTTTAATTTGTTTTTTGAGATTGATTTTGGAAGTATGGAAAATATCCAGATTCGGGTAAATTTTATTATATGTCATAACCAATCTACTCAGTATTGAATTTTGGGCATATATATATTTTGGTTAGCCCTACATCAATAAACTAATAATTTTTGATTTACTTTATGTATGTATGACACTGGTACCTACTTCAGTGTATGTTATGATGACTATGTATTTAGGTAATCTTATTTATTTTCTTTAAATAAGTTGTTTTTTATTAGAAATGGTTGACATGTATATTTTTTGTACCAATAAATGAATCTAATCTAATCTAACTGTCATCAACTCAAAACAGTCACATACTGCCAGATAACCGCACTCAATCTTGGCCTGACCATCTTGTTAGCATAAAACCATTCACACCTGACGTTCGATCCCACCTTTGTTAGGCAAATGTCTAGGGGAAAGAAGCATTACCGAACACTATTTCGTTTTCCTCCTTTTGCACTTAGCAAAGCTTGGTATTATTTTGCATAAATTAAGTTACGTAAGTAATGGACTGCGATCGATATCTCACTTACAATCTACTTTTTTAATGCTGACATATTTGTTATACCTAACAAGCATTGTAAAGGCCGTAAGTATGTCGTTAACTAGTTTTGAATAACGACGCTATTTGAACTCGTTTCAATTAGACCGTTTTCACGATCGAATGCATACTATCCAATGTTCATCTTAAAATGTCGCTTTTGAGTTTTTTCGAGGAAATAATTGAGAAAACTGACCCCACCACCATTAGGGATAATAAGCTAGGAAAAGAGAGGTAGAGCACAGGTTTCAACTAAAAAAATACCGTCTAATGGAAACCGTTACGGGCTCGAAACTGAAATTTTGCTCACATTGACGTAATAATGTATCTAAGTACGTCTAAGTGCACCTACATATACGCCGATTCAGAAACCTGGATATTTTTGTATACAAAGTGGTAACAAAACTCAAGGAATATTGGTGGAAAATATTTAACGACATTGGTATCACCAAAGCAAAACACAGAAGCTCTGAACAGTTTTTCGTTTTGAATGCTTTCATTCATCATTGAATTGATCTCTCGTTCGTTTTCGCATTAAAATTTAAAAAAAAAAATCCCTGCAAATGTGAGTTTATCCGTAGTCGAAGTTTATGTTTTAGTTTTTAGTGATAACGTCACTGTGATCTTGTTGTTTTCTGTTATTGTTATCAGTTTTTGTTAAGTTTTCATTCATAAATGTCGTTGTTGACATAAAATATCTAGGATTCTAAATCGTAGTATAGGCACATATCGGTATGTAGATGTACCGATGTAAAAAAAAAAAAAAGAAAAAAAAGAAAGAGCTTTATTCCATATCTCACACATAGTCATATCATAAGTACAGTTTCAAACAAAAAAAATAGTAATAGTAATAATTAAATAGTCATTCTCATTTTAATAATAATAAAAATATAGCATTGAAAGTTAATTATGTCTAGTGTATTGCGTCATGAGATGTCCGTTATTTCGTGATATGGACCGCCTTTGGCGGTATATCCCTCCTCCAAGGATCTCCAGTAATTTCGGTCTTTGGCTTTTCGTGGCCATTTTGGTACATCGTCGCTAGATGTACCAATGTACAATGTACAAAAAAAAGAGGCACATGTATGAAAGTGAGATGCGCCTGAATCCAGAAATATACGAGTACTACCTTTGAAGCCCTTGAGAGTGTAGTGAGCGCCTGTACCCTAAGCTGTCCTTAAGTACACTTCATCAAGTATTTAGGACCTGCGTCCATAAAAAATGTCTTTATTTCTCTGTCAACTTGAAGGCCACTAATAGCCTATTACTGTCTGCTGTGGAACAAGGGTTGGGCTGGGCCCTTAAGCGATTTATGGGAATTGGACTGGTCGACACATCTCTATTTTTAATGGCTTTTTGTCTGGGAGTTCGATTTTTTGATCAATTTGTCGTGTTATACATTTTGCAAGATAAGATACCTCCTTTTTCACCCGCGAGGATCTATGTATTTTAGGCGTATGTATGTGGTTTGCTGAGACTTTACTAAGTACCTCAAAACACTAGTCGGAATTCATTACGGATGTAAGCGGGTTAACTACGAACCTTATTTGTGTTGGAAGAACACCAACGTTTCATCCCTTAACGAGGGACTTCTTCAGGGTGAGTGCGGTTCTAGGCGCGCGTACTAGTCGGAATTCCGGGAGAGTTTTTAGCAAAATTTTATAAGCCTATTCCGCCTAGTTTTGCAAAAAAGAAGTAAAAAGCCAGAACCGAGTCCGGTACTTCAAAAGCTTTCAATTAATTGCTTGTTACTGAATAAATGAATGAATTTTATTGCACTTAAAGCATAACTAAAATAATCCTTAAATCTAAATTTTAAAACATGACCAGTGCAGCGGGCGGCCTTATCGCTGAAAGCGATTTCTTCTAGGCAACCGGTTACCGCCACCTGCTACCTGCTGGACAGAGTCCTTCCCAGCTGTTCGGCAGTCATCTACAGGTTGTCATAACACCGGTGGTCCTAAACTACGTTTGCCGAGTCGTGTTTGTTATCTTACTTATTGTTAGTCACCCCAACGTTATAACAATATCATAGGGCACATGACAAATGGTAGCAAATGACATTGTAGTCATTTTTCTAGTGCAAAAGGTATCCAAATTCAATAGTTTGAAAAAAAAAACAAAAGTAAAATAATAATAAATATTATTGTGCGCCTTTTCCATCCCTTGCATGTTGTGTCCAAGGTATAAAGATTTACTGACAAAAAAGTCGTATAAAGATTTACTGACAACCTACCAAGTACCAGGTAGGTTGTCAGTAAATCTTTATACAATTTAAATCCTTTGTCTCAATAAAAATATAAACTAGTATAAAGTAGGCAAAGCACCAACCTAAATCGTTTTCTCTAAGTACCACTTATCAGTTTTGGTGCCTGAGTAGTCGAAATGTGCACTTTTTTCCAACTTAAGTGCCATTGAGAATAATGGATGGCTCTTATTTTGTTATTCTTCAAGTACAGCTTTTAGTGAAATTATAGATAGATGAAAATATTCACTAAGTGATATATTTTTTCAAAGAAGAGCTATTATTAAAGGTCAATGTCGAACAACGCCTCTTTAAGTTTTGTGTAGAGTATTTAAAAAGAACATAAAGACCTTTGTGTCAATTGGCCAGCCAGTCAAAGTTTGATTTGCGATAAATTTTAATATATTTCTTTTTCTCTGTATAATACACAGACATATAATAGTATAGTAGTACTATTAAATGTATATATATCCGATGATCCCATCCATACTAGGTTGTCTGGCAGAGATCGCTCTTGAACAATAAGACCGCCAATTGTCACTTATGTCATATTTGTTTCTTTTGTAAATTGTTTGTTTTGCATAACTGTGCAATAAAAGTATTTTGTATCTATCTATCTATGTTGTATGACGATGGGACTGATGTTGGAGCTGAGCTACAAGCTCCGAACGGGGTCCACAGGAGCGGATGGGCAGTTCCTAGCCAGCAGAAGCAGGGTCATCAGGAAGCAGTGGGCAGTTTGGTGGGACAAGCTTACTTATAAAGTTCTGCACAATTTACTATGGCGGCCCTGTGCTATGGCTATCAAATCATCATCAGCCTATATTAGTCCACTGCTGGACATAGACCTCCCCTAATAACCGCCATAGCGCCCTGTAGCTTGCCGCATCCAGCATCTGCATGCAGACTATCAAATGCGGATGCAATAAGCAATCCCTTAATCCGTGACCAACAGCCGTATCTGAACTGGCTGAAGGCGGAAGATTAGTTTTCCGGAAGGGTTCCTGACTGTAAACCAAAGGTCGACTCATCTACCGTCTATCTACGACCCGTTACTGCACAACACCTCCCAAAAAAGTAATGATGCAACAACAGAAAAATAGTAACGTTCTTGACAATTACTGGCCTCCGCGATGTAATATGCCGAGGTGGTCTGAACCCAGTAGGGGTAGGCCCAAGGCTACTCATTGTAGATGGTAATTCTGCGAAAATCTTGTAAAATTAGGACATGGAATTTCCGCACCATGCTGGATCCGGGAAAGATAGAGACGGTCAAACAGAAAAGGTTTTTGATGAGTACCATTTATAGAAGACCGAAAATAATAAACATAAAAGCTTCATAGGTAATATCATAGAAGGAAAAATAGAAGGAAGATGAGGAAGAGGAAAACCAATAATTAACTATGGGACGACCTCTGTGGCACGGTGGGCGAAGGTCCGCCTGCGACGCAGGAGGTTGCGGGTTCCATTCCCGCCTGGGGAATGGAACCATGATTGCACGATCTGCAGATATTTGTACAGGGTGTTCTGGTCGTTTTATATGTATAATAAATAAAATATCTATCTATGTATTGTATTGTATTAAGTAGGTATATCAGTTTTCTAGTACCCATAACACAAGCTCTACTTAGCTTGGAGCTAAATAATGCTGTGTGAATTGTCCAGTATTATTATTAATATTAACATGGGTCAGATTAAGGTGATAAACAATATCGTGTTAAAAATTGCATCGATGTAGCATTAGGACATGACAATTTTGATTGTCAGACGAACTACCAAACAGCAAATAAGAGATTGAAATACAGAAAAGATATTTCACGTTTGACTACACAAAGCTCTGTGTGACCCCGATAACTAATCCACTTCGTCCTATTACCTACAAACAGGTCGTGTTGGCGATACCTGGTTTTCAATTACGGCGCATGTTTACCGTTCAATACGGTCTTTGTAAACTTGAGGCACAAATTTTACCTCATATGTCTTAACTTTGTAATTATATTTTTACTCTTAATTGCCTCGTTGCACAGTGGATCAAACGTATGAAACAGACCGGACTTAGGAATGAAAATTTTCATCATCATCATCAGCCTATATCAGTCCACTGCTGGACATAGGCCTCCCCATTAGGGGACACACAGTCTTCAGCTTGCCGCATCCAACATCTGCCAGCAGTCTTTCGCAAATCGTCATCCCACCTGGTCGGAGGGCGTCCTACACTACGTTTGCCGAGTCGCGGTCTCCACTCGAGAACACGTTTACCCCAGCGGTTGTCGGTTCTTCTCGCGGATGAAATGTGTAGAAGTTGCAATTTCATAAATTTGTATATACCATTTCATAGGTTTTCTTATTCTCAGCAATAGGTTCTATTGCACTTTAGGCCTTGAGTTCAAGAGTTCAGGAGTAAATGTCATAAATAATACAAAACTTAGGGATATTGTAGAGGTTGTAAGATCCTTAAAGTGGAATTGGGCTGGGCTTATATGGAGGATGGAAAATAATCTTCCTGACTCTACACTCCATTTTGCCAAAAGAATCACAGAGTGGATCCCAAGGATACATTTTTACATTGAAAACGACCGGAACACCCGGTATATTAAATACCATATACATATGTATACAGAACGTAGATTGCTTACACCTTGCAGCACTCTGGTCCCATTTAATTTTAAGAATTCAACTGCATTTTAGAAAACCTAACATTTACTAAAGCCAGTTTTCTTAACCAAATATTAGATTCACGTTTACGAAATACAAAGTGCGAAAACATGTCAGATCTGATGCTCGGTTTTCGTCTCTATTCCCTAGAGATTGAGCTCGTTATAGCTTGAATTGGACCAGTAATAGCGACCATGGGAAATTAAATATTTGGCTGGAATAGGCATTTCTAAGGTATCTCCGATATGATGTTTGGGGGGTCCCCGAGCACTTGGGTTTAGTTAGTCGAACCAGTTCCGTTAGCGACCTTTCTGTTCCGCTCACGTATGAATAAAATTACATAAGTAGAAGCGAGAGGTCAACGTTTTGACCTTTGTATCATTCAGTGGCCGATTGGCCAACCAATACTTATAGGGTTGCAGGGTCGATTCACGATTTTTTTTTACGTGTATTATTGACCTTCATAATTTACAAAAATACCTGTAGGTAGGTATTGTAGGATTTAAAGTTATATTTTGTAAACAAAATAAAATGCTCGTGGAATGCTTCTTAATACAATTTCAATTCAATTTAATAAATTATATTTTATTAAATGAAATTTATTTTAATATAGTATTATGTGTATTTAGTATTTAGTTTAAATGTATGTATATTATGCTGTAACTTTAAATGTTAAGCACCGCCATCCCTTCCTTTTTTCACAATTGTTCTGGTTGCCTGGAAGAAATCGCTTTAAGCGATAAGGCCACCAAATCCATTAATATCTTTAATTTTATACAATCTGTTTTTCTTTTTAATTTAAGGTAATTAAAGAATTATCTATCTATCTAAATATGTAAGCATTTTTAATTTCTATTTGAAATTGTGTTAATAAAATCAGACTCAGTTTTGCAGTGCCCATCGGGGTCCTAGTGACAACTTAACTAACCATTGACTTAGACATAGAATGAATGTACACGCAAGCAAAAATAAATGATATATGAACAAATGTCGGTGGAAAATATTTTATGACACTATAGTCACTGGACATCATTTACTGGGGGAAACGCAGCAATTCAAAACAACTTTTGATTTTGAAATATTTCATTATTTTTGCAACTTCAGCTGAGTTCCATAGTTCATAAAAAATTCATGTGGCTGAAATGACTATTGTATGAAGCGGCTCATTTTACGCTGCAGCCAGACCAGCGTAATTTTTTGAGTTGTGAGTCGGGTATTTTCGGTCGCATAAGTGTTGCCCAGCAGAAAATCTGTTGGGCGGCCAGACGGGCGCAATTTATTCAGTTGCTTTCCAACGTTTCGCTCACACAATCTGTACGCATTCCTCGCTCCCCTCACCCACGCGAACACAATTCGGTTGGAACTATGCGTGTGAGTTAACATTATATAACTCATTTTGTTCCGCCTTGTTAATCAAACTTTCAGAAAGTGCGCGACCGAAATTACGCGACTGACAACTCAAAAAATTTACACTCGTTTAGCCTTACACTACTCACGGAATGTGTGAACGTGTGAACTGTATAGCAGTATTTATTCGTTTCGCAACTGAAATCGAACCAGACTTTGCGTAACTTGGCTTTTCAGAGCTTACTCAACTTACTGAGTGAGAAAAGGTGTCGTCCCTCGCTCCATTAGAACGTCCGCGACAATTCTGTTACAAAGTTAGATGCACAAGTTGCTTTTAGCTTTGTCAAAATGTCCGTGGCTACAGTGTGGCCTAAATAGTTGTTGGTGCTAAGCAACTAGATACCTTAACTCTTGGGATGAACATCTAGGTGACCTACTTTGAATCAGTAAATAGGATAAAGGTACCCCTACAATGAATTTTATAGTAGTTACCATAACACTTCACTGCCCACCTAATTACTTCAATAAATAAGTCTATAGGTACTACGAGTACTAATATTGTAAGGTCGTACCAGTAGTACTAGGGCCACTTAGCCGATTTTGAATATTCTTTTACCAATAGAAAGCCACGTTATTCGTGTGTGTCATAGGCTAAATATTAACCCAAAAAATGGGATACATGAAGAGTGCGGGCGAAGCCGCGTACAGTAGCTAGTGATAAATAATGCTGGATAATCCACGTATCATTATCTAGCCCCTAGATAAGCAGAGCGAAAATTCCCAGACACAGAGAATAAACATTTACATATGAAATATACATCCTAACTTTCCTATTTATATATTTTATTATAGTGTGCAAATGCTGGACAGATGCTGTATGCAGCAAGCTGAAGACAGGGCGCTATGGCGCTCATTAGGGGAGGCCTATGTCCAGCAGTGGACTGATATAGGCTCATGATGATGATGATTATAGAGTGATACCAAGAACTTTATTTTAGAGCTTTTCCTCATGAAACTGTTCACCTGTGTCACCGCTTATCAATTAACAACGTGTGGGATTTTAATTTCGTAGATGTTTTTCCATATAAATATGAAACTCGTTTCCTTGCATCACCTCCCACGGCTTCCACATAAGCAAACCTACGCACTCTGATACCTCACACTAGTTGTTCTACTCGGTTTCACCCACGTCAAATTCGAATTTCACATTTCTAAGGGGATTATTCCCGTGAATCTCTTATGGGAATTTGATGTTTTACCAGCACAAAAAGTATGTTACTCTCCATCCTTTAAACTAACTCTATGCCAGAGATCAAGTCGATTGGTTGCTTATAGTTAGGACGTGAAGGAAGAACAAATAAACAAACATACGTTCGCATTTAAAATATTAGTAAGGATAGTATTCATTTGCATACAGCTACACCTACCGCATTACAATACACCCACGGGTAGCCTACACACCAATATCATAACTACATGCGTCACACGGGAACACGTGTCTATGGATTACGAGTCGTAGGTACTGTCAGTTGCTCAGATATGTATGCACGACTGCTGACTCGTAGTCACTCCAGCTTATCACACCAGTATGACAACCAGGATTTTTTTTCTCGATTGTCACACCACTTATTTTTCTTCACCATGTATAATCATTGCTAGTGTAGTGTCTACGTAATCATTACGTAGACACAGAACTAAACTATTAGCTATTAGTTAGTGATCTGCAGTGAGGTTTACAAATTAGTTTCGCTGGTAATCAGAAGGATGTTCCAACCTCTTTTCTTTGTTTGCACTCCCAAGTTATCACTTTTATTTTACTCAGAACTATTCAAATAAAAGTCGATGCACACATTTTACGTACAAAGTAGCCATCGTACTTGTTAAAATGCGGTATAATAAATTATCAAAATTACCATGCACTTACTATTCAGTCAAATTGAAAACATGGCACTGTTTACATATTTTCGCAGCTGACTGTACTGCCGAAAGATATGAAAACCGAAGGATGTAGAGAAATAGGGAAATCCATTTGCATATTAGTGTTGACTTCTTATATTCAAGGAACTTCTGCTCTCTTGGTATTTTGGGACGATCTGGGAATTGAAAGTTTTTAGTAATCTATGTAATTGATTGATCTTTTGACGACCTCTGTGGTGCGGTGGGCGAAGGTTCGCCTGCGAGGAGGTTGCGGGTTCGATTCCCGCCTTGGGACAAGTGTTTGTACGATCTGCAGATATTTGTTCCAGTATTCTGGTCGTTTGCCTACAATAAAAATATCTATCTATGTATTGTTTTGTTTTATGTATATGAGTTATCTAATACCTACCCATAACACAAGCTCTGCTTAGCTTGGGGCTAGATAATGATGTGCTAGTTATTGTCCAAAGGCATAATCAGCAGTGGACTAATATGTGCTGTTGGTAGATGATCACCAGGATTTGTTACCGCGGTCTCGATTCCCTGCGTATCGAGGTCCCTCCGTTTCGACCAAAGACAGCTTTGACTTGACTTCGAGTACAGTTAGTAATAAAAGTGTTTTAGTTTTAAAATAATCAACATATATTACGTCAGTAAATTTTGCAGTTTTAATCAGATTTCGTAGTTTCCTTTTGTTATTAGTACTCATTTTATAAGGTGGTACTTATTCATAAATCACAGTTTAGTAACAAAATTCCAATTTAAAATAAATCAATAAGAGGGACATTTTAAAATTCAATAGCCCAGCATAAGAAAATATATCGTTTTAAATCTATAAAATGACAAAAGCTCGACTAATACCAAGCACTTGGCACCAGCCCTGTCTCGAGGACCCAAATTATGTTTCGTTTAATTAAGTCAGAATTTTCAGAAACAAGGCGACAGCTGCTTGATACAAATTAATGCATTTTTCGTGACGTCCCCATTTTATTTAAATTTAGTTGCAAAATGTTTCTTTTATATCTTTATACTTGAGAAAAACAAAAATGTTTTTGTATTTTTGATTTGACAAGTTGAACAACCTCGGGCGGTTTGGTCCGACGAAGTTATTATCAATTTCGTTGGAGTGAGAATAAAAATACTGGTGTTGTAATTTCTTGTGATCTGGCTGCCTCTTAGAAGTTCTAAGAGGTTTGGCCGCGGGAAACACAATACAAATGCTGTGAGAGCGTTTTTAAGACACTACATTCGCGACAGCGAAATGGAAATAGAGCTCAAACTGTTTGAGTGCAATAAAGTCTATAAAACGCCATCTATAAACGTTTTTTCAGGTCTCTAGGTATATAAATTTTGTATTTTTCAAAGGTATTACTTGTAAATTTCCATTGTTATTATAATTATGAAGCTTTTTAGTACTCATCTATTGCGTACCTATATGCAATTCCATTGTTTTCCCATTCCGTCACACACATCCCAGTTCGGTAAGCTTACTCTAGCTCTGACGTAGAAACTTTCAACACAAACATAACATATTCTTCACTTAGCTATTGTATTTTTTTCATTCCTTATAAATATCCAAACCCTCTTAATTCAATAGAACCCAAAACTTTCAATACTCATAGGGGCTGACGCACAAACGGACTAAATTACAAACAAATACAGACCATTCGACCGACTTACATGTACAAAAAGGTACGACGTCAATGAAAAGAGAATGTTTCTTTCTAGAGCTATCTAGAGGGTAGATACGGGTATAAAAACAAAATTTAAGGACCGGATCAAAAGTGTCCTTTCCGTACACTTGTGGGCTCGCAATGTGATCAAATTAAGGACAGCCGTTGGTCCAAGGAAAAGAAAAACATACACAAACTCGTGAAAATCTCACGAGTTTGTGTATGTTTTTCTTTTCTATCAGTTGTGAACATCACTGGCTATCTTGTAGGAAACTATATATTATTATATTAATATTATTTCTTATATATATTATGTTAGTATTAGCCTTGGTCATCCCACTGTTGGGCAAAAGCCTCCCCACAATCCCTCCAGACATCACAATCCTGAGCTTCCTCCGTCCAACAGGAAGTGATCCGATTCCTCCTGCTATCTCCGTCTTGGATGGAAAGTATGATCAGTTTTTTTTTAAAGACACGCCATAAGGTCCGTTTATATCTACCGGCACAGTGCGTGTCAGATCCGCACAGACTAAATATTCTTTCCGCCAGCACGGCCTGTATCTGTCGGCGTGTGCACTGTAGAATTAAAAACGTTAATACACACTGTATAGTATAATATTACTTTGTCTGCGAAGGCACCTGTCTGGCACACTCAATGTCTGTAGAAATAAACGAACCTTATTGTGATTTGAATCGGTATAAAAAAGAAAATAGATTTTTAACCGACCAAAAACAAAAAAGGAGTAGCTTCTATGTTCGACTGTTTCTATGTTTTTTTTTAATGTATGTTCGTCGATTTCTCTGGCAAATATGGACCGATTAAAAAATTCTTACACTATTGTTTGGAGAATGATTCCGGTGGTCCAAAATAATAATTCCCGGGGAATAAATGTTTCCGAAAATCTCAAAAACAATGTTAATCTCACTAATATTATAAACGTGAAAGTTTAGATGGATGGATGGATGTTTGTTCCTTTATCACGCCAGAACGGCAAAACGGATCTGGCTGAAATTTGGCACAGAGATAGATTATAGTCTGAAATAGGACATAGGCTACTTTTTATCCCGAAATTCCTACGGGAACGGGAACTATGCGGGTGAAACCGCGAGGCGCTGCTAGTACTAAATAATTTGAAGTATTTTTTTAATTTTTTCAAAACGCTCAAATTATAGTCAAATCTTTTGTGTGCGTCTCAAATTCTTCACCATACTGACCATACCATACAATTCTAGTATTTTGGTAATATCACTTCATCTTTGTGAATGAACTATTTATTTGTTATTTAATTTTACAACTCCATTTTTAACTCTTGGCCGTGTTACTGGCTCAGAAATTGCATCACCCCAACTCTTCTTGCAGGTGTTGTAAGAGGCGACTAAAGGATATCCACCGGGGTTCAACAGCACCTCCTGCAGAACCTTTTCAGAACCGAACAGCGATCCCAGCTCGCCCAATATGGGGATATGCTCTTATCACGGGGACGCCTGCGTCCAAATAATGGACCAATAAAGGCTATAGTTACAACTTTTACAACTTTCAAGCAATCTCTTACAATTTAGACCAAACGAGAACGGGAACGAATTCCCTTGAGCACCCGTCCCTTGAAACCTACCTCCGTCGCACGAATGGAAGGAATTTCGACTTTTTGCGTAGAACGGCTCATTCATTGTGCTGAGCCCACAAACGTGTTGTATTGTACCAAGAGTCGGTATCATCACGAGGCCATTTCTATCTGTTATTCGGAAGCTTCCTCGAAGTTAACACACATAATTACACATAATTATTATGTAGCATAACGAGAGTAAGCGCGGTCGTCTTTTGTTCTTCTTATAGGTACTGTGTTAGCAGATTGGTGACGTGGGCGTTGACACTTCAATGACAAACAAAAGACGATCGCGGTCCACAGCTCACTCTAACGATTTGCGAGCGATTTTAAAGGGTGATCACGCCGTACGATATTGAACCCTGGCGTGAAAGGCGTTAATCGTAGGTCGCTGCGCGATGGCATCGCTTTGAAATGCCTTGCAAATTGCCAATGTGATAAGGCTGTCATCATTACTCGATTGCAACGTTTGTAATCATCGAAATTACAAACTTAAGGATCCGGCGACAGCTGCTCGCAACTTCTATTCGTGAATTATTATGTTCCGTAATACCACAAATGATGACTGAATTTTTTTTGTACTTTCGACATTGTGTTGTTATTCTGTAACTAGACAATATAAGCTACGTTCCTTATCAAACAAAACGTACGATATTGTTGGTTTTAATACAAAACAAATAGGACGAAAATGATATGTTTCCATGTCATTTTCGACGTAAAAATATGCAAATACGCATTTTGCCTGTAAATTTTTGGTTACATTTCATTATAGGTGTGTATTTCGTGTTATTACGAAAAAACAAACCAAGGAACCTAAATATTTATCTACTATTCGAATACAAAAAACAACATGATATGGTGGAAATATGCTCGAATTACATATCATTTTGGTAGTAGGTACGTTTGTATGGGCAAATTATGTACCTACACCACGAACTTACTATGGACGTAAATGTAATTTGAACGCTGCTTAAAAAAAATACTGTATATTATTTTAAAATAACTCACTTAAGAGATTGAAACTTGCGGTTAAAGATTAAGCTGAACGCTATCTTTCTGAGCCAAAAGCACTCAGAATAACCCCTCAGAACCTGACGACGCCAAGTAAGAATCGTCGTAATTCGTCGCAAATCGTTTGCAAATAAAAATTGTAGTCAGCTGTTCGGTTCGTATACTTGTACGTTCAAATTAAGGCCACTATACACGATATTTGTGTCAGAAGTCTTTACATTTTTTGCCATGCGGACCGATGATGAGCACGTTGGCTGCCAGTTAACTCTTATTTGTTTTGACCTGGTTTATTTGGGTACCTATCAGAACCCCTAAGTAGGAAAACGACCGTTCAGTACAATTGACTAACATGCGAAAATGACCTTGTAGCAAAACGTCCGGAAATGAAAATACTCTGCGTGTCTCAAACGACAAGTACAGTCTAGAATTACAAAAAATATTGTTTTTCAAGCTTTATTATAAAATCGTTGACAGAAAATAATTACATTTTCCTTACGTTATAGCTTCGATCAAAAATAAGGAGTTCGCGGCCTCCCCCGTAGATACCTAGAGCCTTACAAAAATGTCACTCAAAATTGGGTTCGTTTTGTTTTGACGCAGACAGTTTGCGCAGAGCCTGACAAGTTTTTTCCATACGGAACAAGAGATTGGTGGAGTCGAATTCATTTTATTTAATTTGTAAGTAGGTAGTTACCTACCTGAGAATTATATACCTACCTACTCAGTTTATTTTCTATAAGGATTAATTAACAGAATTCAGGTAAAGATAACGAATCATTTATTGATGAAACTATAAATTGGTGTCTCAACAGTAGGTATTTATACAAAAGGGTCATTTCAGACATACAATAATTAAAACTTACAATACAATTTCAGGCAGGCACTCTAGATTAAAAAGAACTGGTTCCTGTCTGCGGCTTTGCACGATTTTTTTTCGGGAAAAAAATAAACGTTTTATAAATTCATACTTCTGGTAGGTAGGTAAGAACCTAGTCTTTCTTTTATTAGAGAGTCTACGCAAATGAAATTTTAGGGCGGGCCAACTAGTTATTTTAAAAATCATCAACTAGTAATATTAAACTTATTTTTATGAAAAATATATTAATACCTACATACTATAAATGAAAAAAAAATTTAGAAGAAATAGCCTCTCCATTTATCAATTTAGAACAAATTTAATATTTTAACATAGGCAAACCAAACAACAATATTTTATGCTGATTTCACAAGTATATGACTCACATCTCAATATACGGGTACAAAATATATTTAAACTTACTGAAAATAAGAAATTCCATCCTTTTTCAGCACTTTGGACGAGTGATTCTTGCATTTTTTGTACGAGCACTTACCCATGCTTTTTGTCTGAACGCTAAAATGACACTAGTTGAAAAGCTTTCCTAACATGTCAAAATGTTCCTCTTTTGCTACTGAAGGTTGTGGGCTGCGCATTGTGAATCTAAGGGGGGCCGGCGAAGCCGGAAATTTTTGATCGAAGCGTTATAGCCATAAAAGCGATTGAAGCTTAAAATTTCCTTCTTCTCACCTAGTACCTAATCGATTTGTATTCGGGTTGCCACTACCAAAGTGGACGTAGCACTAATCAGCCGCAAGCTTTACGTAGTTAGGCTAAGTGCTGTTTACCAATATCGATGCAAAGTATTAAAAAAATATAAACCACCTTTTTAACTGAAATAAACTGTTTTATAATTTTCAAACCACATGCTCGACAATGCCGAATTATAGGTCATGTAAACCCTACCGAAAGCAAGACATTAAATCCCTTGGTATTAGCCGGGTTATAATGTTGTACTGAATTTCATTATAACCCGCTGGTTAATAATATGATTTCACTTTTCATAATTCTTATTACTATATGCATAAAGTTTAATTTTGCTAAACACAATTTGTCCTAGGCCATGGCCTACTTGATTTGACAAAATAAATGAAGTTTATCTACTGAGCCTGTTTTTTTGTCTCGCATAAGGTGTGAAAAGTAGAGTATACACCTCGGGGATAAGACTGTTTTAGTCTTGGGCGGTTGAACCCCTCACTGCACTCAGGACTCAGTCTTAATTCCCTCGCTTCGCTCAGGAATTAACTTATAACTCCCTCGCTACGCTCAGGAGTTAAATTATGAGTCCTTCGTTACGTTCGGGATTCAATTCGCTCCCGTGACATAAAACAGTGCTTTATCCCCTTAGTGTATAATCTACTATTTCAAACCACATGCTCGACAATGCCGAATTATAGGTCATGTAAACCCTACCGAAAGCAAGACATTAAATCCCTTGGTATTAGCCGGGTTATAATGTTGTACTGAATTTCATTATAACCCGCTGGTTAATAATATGATTTCACTTTTCATAATTCTTATTACTATATGCATAAAGTTTAATTTTGCTAAACACAATTTGTCCTAGGCCATGGCCTACTTGATTTGACAAAATAAATGAAGTTTATCTACTGAGCCTGTTTTTTTGTCTCGCATAAGGTGTGAAAAGTAGAGTATACACCTCGGGGATAAGACTGTTTTAGTCTTGGGCGGTTGAACCCCTCACTGCACTCAGGACTCAGTCTTAATTCCCTCGCTTCGCTCAGGAATTAACTTATAACTCCCTCGCTACGCTCAGGAGTTAAATTATGAGTCCTTCGTTACGTTCGGGATTCAATTCGCTCCCGTGACATAAAACAGTGCTTTATCCCCTTAGTGTATAATCTACTATTTCAAACCACATGCTCGACAATGCCGAATTATAGGTCATGTAAACCCTACCGAAAGCAAGACATTAAATCCCTTGGTATTAGCCGGGTTATAATGTTGTACTGAATTTCATTATAACCCGCTGGTTAATAATATGATTTCACTTTTCATAATTCTTATTACTATATGCATAAAGTTTAATTTTGCTAAACACAATTTGTCCTAGGCCATGGCCTACTTGATTTGACAAAATAAATGAAGTTTATCTACTGAGCCTGTTTTTTTGTCTCGCATAAGGTGTGAAAAGTAGAGTATACACCTCGGGGATAAGACTGTTTTAGTCTTGGGCGGTTGAACCCCTCACTGCACTCAGGACTCAGTCTTAATTCCCTCGCTTCGCTCAGGAATTAACTTATAACTCCCTCGCTACGCTCAGGAGTTAAATTATGAGTCCTTCGTTACGTTCGGGATTCAATTCGCTCCCGTGACATAAAACAGTGCTTTATCCCCTTAGTGTATAATCTACTATTTCAAACCACATGCTCGACAATGCCGAATTATAGGTCATGTAAACCCTACCGAAAGCAAGACATTAAATCCCTTGGTATTAGCCGGGTTATAATGTTGTACTGAATTTCATTATAACCCGCTGGTTAATAATATGATTTCACTTTTCATAATTCTTATTACTATATGCATAAAGTTTAATTTTGCTAAACACAATTTGTCCTAGGCCATGGCCTACTTGATTTGACAAAATAAATGAAGTTTATCTACTGAGCCTGTTTTTTTGTCTCGCATAAGGTGTGAAAAGTAGAGTATACACCTCGGGGATAAGACTGTTTTAGTCTTGGGCGGTTGAACCCCTCACTGCACTCAGGACTCAGTCTTAATTCCCTCGCTTCGCTCAGGAATTAACTTATAACTCCCTCGCTACGCTCAGGAGTTAAATTATGAGTCCTTCGTTACGTTCGGGATTCAATTCGCTCCCGTGACATAAAACAGTGCTTTATCCCCTTAGTGTATAATCTACTATTATTACATTACGTGCGAGGTCTGTAATGGGTGGGTTGCTGGCCGCGGTTGAAGATGGCTGAAAGCGAAGCGTAGCGCAGATCCAGGCCATCACAGGTCGCATTGCAGCCCTTCATGGCCAAGCTGCAATGAAGGCAGACCTTCGATCAATTCGAAGACCGAGTCCGAAAGTTGAGGCCTTTATAGCGCGCGACAGCAAGGGCTGCAATGATGACCAAGCTTGAAAGCCGAGACCATAGCAAGCTTAGCTAGCTATAGATAAGGCCAACTTATCGTGGCTAGCAGGGCAGTCATTGCGGACCGAGGCTTATATAGTACTTTACTTAAACAATGCGAGTAGTTGACGACCACTGTGGCGCGGTGGGCTATGGTCTGCCTGCGACGCAGGAGGTTGTGGGTTCGATTCCCACCTCGGGACAAATGTGTGTACGATCTGCAGACATTTGTTCAGGGTGTTCTGGTCGTTTTCTATGTATAATAAAAAATATCTATCCATGTAATGTATTGTATTATGTATATCAGTTATGTATATCAGTTATGTAGTACCCATACATAACACAAGCTCTGCTTAGCTTGGGGCTAGATAATGCTGTGTGAATTGTCCAGCATTATTTATTTATTTATATTTATTTAATTTAATTTGAATTGGAGGATTTGTCGCTTGAAGAGTTCATTTTCACAATTTATTCACGAAAATTGATTAGAATGTATCATGCAAATATTTTCACCGCGATGCTCTTTTGTCAGTTTCCCGCGTTTTTTTTTTATTCTAACCAGCCAGTGAAGTTTGTACTGCTCAGTATCTATGCATAAAACCTTTATGCACCTAACTATTATCAAAACAAAATAGAATTTGAAATTCGAAATACATTACGGACCGCATAGACCGGACTGTAATAATATTACTGTCCGGCTGTTCGGGTAGGACCGAAAGGTCGACTTTGCTCATAGAAGGTTGTCGAAATAATCAGCAGACTACATGTTTGAGTAAAGTACCAAAATTGCGAAGTAGAGTCAATGAATCTAAATGTACTCCCACGCTTAAAGCTGTTCTTGTCGAATGTCTCTCAGTATATTTATCGACGACCTCTGTGGCGCGGTGAGCGAATGTGAGGTTGCGGGTTCGATTCCCGCCTTGGGACAAATGTTTGTACGATCTGCAGATCAGGGAGTTCTGGTCGTTTTCTATGTATAAAAAAAACGATCTATGTAGGTAATTTATTGTATTTTGTATATCAGTTATCTAGTATCCATAACACAAAAATGTCTAAATTCAAGATTATTATAAGCGTGAAAAGAGTTGAGGATTTCGTATCCCGGGTTTATCCGGCGATTATAAGACGAATATCGCAAAAGGTAAACCTTTTGCGATATTCATCTTATAATCGTCATTTCAAAGAAATGGGATTTGAATTCATCGGTGCTCCAAATTCTTTGGTACGTACGTGCTTCATTGGAATTATGTGAGTAATTCTGTAGGTATTTTTGGATTACAGAGGCGTTTGTATTTCGTTGATCTAATGTTTTTTAAACGTAAGAAAGCCTGGTTTTATATTCTTTTTTTTACATTTCCTATAACGGTAAATCACAGCTTTACATAATAAAGATATGGAAATACGAGTACATCGATCACTTAATGATGAAGCCATATAATATTTACACCTTAATAAATAAATAAATAATGCTGGACAATTCACACAGCATTATCTAGCCCCAAGCTAAACAATGCTTGTGTTATGGGTACTAGATAACTGATATACATAATATAATACAATACATAGATAGATATTTTTTATTATACATAGAAAACGACCATAATACCCTGAACAAAATGTCGGCAGATCGTACACACATTTGTCCCCGCAACCGTAACCCGCAACCTCCTGCGTCGCAGGCAGACCTTCGCCCACCGCGCCACAAAGGTTGTTTAATACTTATATTTTTGTTTTGGTATTTTATTGTTCTTGTTTGTATTTTATGGTACCACGGCAAAAAAAAATTACCACAGTACCATCAGTGGTACTATCTAATGGTACCACGGTAAACAAACGTTTTGTTGATCTGCATTTTGTTATAAACTCGTAGGAAAACTATTTCTTAGACATCGTAAGCTTTTGTATTTTCTTTCTAGAAAAGTCTTACAAAGAATGAAATTCTACAAAGGTAAAAGCAAGCCACGTACCAAAAGATAATCTTTTGTCTTCAAAGACGTTTCAAGCTAAAGTGCAGCTTTAAAATACCTTGCCGAGTTCGTCAAATCTAACCTTAACCCTCACCTTAACATTTTCCCGGGTCTCGGAATAAGGTAATACAAAATTCTATCTTACACAGCAATAGGAGTTACGTAAAAGGAAGATTCGATTTGTTAAATTGTAAAAGTAATGCCACTTGATTTAATACCTTTAAATTTGATTGCTTTTTCTGTTAGTTCTAGGATCTAAATTAATATTTAACTTGGGCACACAGCATTTAAAAGAAGAAGCTGAAAAATAAAAAGACCAGAACATAATAAAAAGCGATATCTAGTTATAGATTTAGCTTCTTCCTTTTCAATATTAATACAACCGGTACACTTTTTAGGGTTCCATACCCAAAGGGTGAAACGGGACCCTATTACTAAGACTCGGCTGTCCGTATGTCCGTCTAAAATTTTGAAATTTCAGACGGACAGACGAACAGAAGAGAATTGAAATTACTACAGATGATGTACTCATTTATGTTGCCGCTATAACAACAAATACTTAAAAACAGTTTATAATAAATATTTAAGACGTAAGATTTAAACGTGATTTTTATGCTCGTTTCTGCTGGATATTGATAACGGCAACAGCCTACCTGTTGCCGCTTGAAATATTCACAGAATATTTAGTTCTATATCAATTTAAAAATAAATACTTAAATTAAAAAAAAAACAAGTATTTAAGGGGGGCTCCCATACAACAAACGTGATCTTTACCGTTTTTATAGATACGGAACCCTTCGTGCGCGAGTCCGACTCGCACTTGTCCAGTTTTATTCAACGTACTTTCTTTCTCGTATAGTAACTCGTTATTCCGTTATTCTTTTCTATCCAACTTCAAAAACTTTTGAACGAACGAGCATTATAGAGCCCAACCGTTAGTATTCTTTTATATTCCTGTTTTATTTTATATTTCTTGGGTAAAACCCAAGCCGTGTCGCAGACTGCGATCGAGTTCAGCGTTTCGTGTCGCATTTTATTCCGTGTCAGCTGTGACAACGTTTTACTTATTGTACAAAAACATTGTCCATTGGAAAATCTTGTTTTTAAGTAAGTATTTATTTACATAGTAAATAATATGTTTACTTTAATAAATAATAAATTATAAATAATGCTGGACAATTCACACAGCATTATCTAGCCCCAAGCTAAGCAGAGCTTGTGTTATGACATAGGCCTCCCCGAATGCGCGCCGGTACGGACACACAGTAGCTTACGCCCTAATATAATAATAATTATAGCTAGGTATATTACGGTATATTTTCTATAGAGATCGGTAACCACAGACGCAGCTATAACGTATATTTTTGTTACGTTACCAAAATATGTCGAAAGATAATTATAGCATGATATATTTTGGTATAGTAAGACATGACGGCCATACAGTTAATGAGTGTAAAAATATATATTATAGCATAACCACCGTTTGTGGCAGATTGCTATACCGTAATTTATAGCTTACTATATGATAACTTTTCTGCAGCTGCGCAACGGGTAATTTTATACCCTTTTTCTAATACCCAAAAAAAATCCGCCGTTTTTTTTATTTTTTGATACCTACGTGACTCGACTCTCGTTCTTTTTTAAAAGAATATAAATTACCCGCAATCTCCAAGAAATAAGGCTATAAGTTTATGAATGGTCATGTAATGAGTACTTATGTATGTACTTACATTTAATTCTTTAAAAACAACACGTTTACAGACTTTACTTGAATTTTTATCGTTTCATTACGCTTGGTCTGAGGATCTCAATCTTTTTGGGTACAAAATATGGTTTACTCTAGTAGGTACGAGTATCTTCTTTGATAAACAGATCGAAGGCTTTTGATGTTACATGTTATCAACGCCAAATGTGGAATAGCAGGGAACATTTCTAAAGGCGTCTATAGAATCTCAATTTTTCCTCATTAATAAGGAATTTAATTTTTGGTTGGAATTTTTCGTCGTCTATTAAGTAGTTGTTGGTATCAACCAGTGGAATATAAATATTGAAACCTACAACAGGTTTCAATTTTATATATATTTCCTGAAAACAATTGTGATTTTCTGAAAACAATTTTGATTTCCTCAAAATCTTAAGCTGTAAACTGAATTTGATCCTGAAAAATCCCAGACACTCATTGCTTATTACATTAATAAAAACTCCAGGTCCTCCACCTATTCATGATTCATCTTGCAAAATATATCTGCCGCTATGGCGCTCATTAGGGGAAGCCTATGTCCAGCAGTGAACTGGTATAGGCTGATGATGATTGCAAAATAATGAAATATTGCGAGCGCAAAAATAACAATTAGACGTTTTCGTAGGAAAAACATATTGGTCAAAAATATAGACATGACATCCCAATAACACTGACCTTTATTCTTAAGCGGGAGATCCGTACCATCTGCTAAATAAAGTAACCAAGTTTTTTTTTTAAATAAGCCTTGTAAAACCAGAATTTACTAAAACCAAATATCGTTGAGAAACACTGCCTCCACACCATTTGGATATAATTTACAGAAATAACATGATCCTTTACAGACCTGAGCTCTTGATAAATTAACATTTTGCTAATTACTTTAGCTGTAATTCAGTTGGTAATCCTATTAACATAGAAGTCATTATGGGATGCACTAGGGGTTCACTCCACAGTGTAATCGGTTTTAGCTACATCGTGCAGCATAAAACTAAAAGTAACCTAACTATGCTTTATGTAAGTAAAAGTTTTCTCGCCAACTAAACTGTTAAGCCAGAACTTAACTTACATTTGTTCGTGTAAGGAATTCCAAAGTTTGAAATGCAACCAGGAACAAAATTGCTTAAAGTTTTTCACAAAAGTCTGTCTGTAGATAGATTGTAGTTCTGTTTATATAAGTATACTTAGTCCATGTAAGCATTAAGACATTCCATTAGATCAATCTGTGGGGATGAATGAAGTTTCGTATGCGTGATGTGGACACTGAAGCTATAATTATGCATGTCAACTCACACATAGATTTTTGGCTTCGAAATCAAGAGAATTGTTGAGTGAGCATGTTTTACCTCTATGATTGACGTGTTTGGGTTAGACTTGGTACCTTTATAATAATAATAATAATACTTTTATTTCAGACCACAAAGAAAGTGTACAAAAAGAAACGTAATTAGGGCCCACTAATACCTTATAGACTAACATAGATAAAAACATTTAAAATTAACCGAGTCATCGACGCTCCGATGACGCACGCGCGGTGTCGTTTGACAGGCGTCCAATGAACTTCCTGAAAACGACACCTTTCGGCCAAAACCCACTGTCCATATACGTAGAGAGTCGATCCGTCGGCACTCTCACCATAAATGAACCGAAGTTCACGTTACGGCGAGACACCAATTTCTCAACTCTCAAGGAGATGCCGGCCTTCTGTCTCAGGATATATTTATTATAGATCGCAAGAGAAAAACTTAGATTCGGTGCAGGTACGTGAAATGTTTTCGCGTGTTTTCATATTTTTCTTAAAGCACCAATTGAAAGCATTTCTATGACCAGGCTTTGTTGGTATTGCTCTATCTAATACCTTTTATCATACCAATGCCGCAAATGTGACTGCCGCCGGTGATATGTCAAAGTGCAACAAATCACACAAAATCATTAGAAAATTATCATCGAGTTTGTAAGAAACGATTGGATCATGGTCATTCTATGAAAATTAGTTCCTCACGATCCGGTAGGGGCGCTACAAGGCGCTAAATATATAGGAAGGACTCGAATTCAATGGAAGTATTCGAAAGATAATGTGTACCAGTCGTACTAGGGCCCCAGCGAATTTATGTCTATACTCGCTACAATTTTGAGACATTAAAACCACCAAACAAAAAGTTGTATAGCTGCAGATTCTCTAAGCTGTGCCCCATGCAGTTTGCACTTATGAAGAGGCTATTATATCGCTAACAAGCTCCCACGATGTCGGGAAGGTAATGATATTATCAATTAAACTGAAGTGTTGTTTTAGATTGCGTTTACGGACTAATTGAATGCTGGTGAATGCAGCCTTGCTAGTATGGGTGGTTTTGGAACTTTCCATGAGTTTTATTAGGACAACCTCTATGCGTATATATTTATTTCTCTCTCATATTTAAGTGTCATTATCGATTACGCCACCGTCAGCTTTACACGTACCGATTCTGTCCATCCAAAGGTTGCCTGGAAGAAATCGCTGCGATAAGGCCGCCGATTGTGCCACTAAATATAGTTAGTATTAAGTTTATGTTTAATTGTTTTTTTGTATATGTTGATGGTGCAATAAAGTTATAATCTATCTATCTATCTATGCCTTCGTCATCGATGACGCAGTGGGCGAAAGTTCACTTCAACTTCTTTTGTGTATGGCTTCCTGTGCTTGCTAGTAAGCAACAATTCTGCCAGTATCAATGTAACGAGTGTCATAAACTTCAGTAGAGATTTAAAAAAATATGTACCCACGTAACCCATTATTAACCAACTTCGAAAAAAGAAGGAGGTCCTATGTTCAGGATTCGAGACGGATTTGTCCGTCAGTTAAGGACCGATTTTTCTTTTTCAATTATTGTATAGAGAATTATCCCGAGGTGGTCCCATGAAAATTTTATCCCCGAAGGTTTCGTATTTACCTGTATGTAGAAATAAGGGATTCAAAGTCGGTTTTAAAGCTTTTCAAAACAATCAAATTTTTTAGGGTTGAGCATTTCTGTACCATAGATTTGGCATAAACAACTTTAAAACCATCTTAGGTAGTCTTGATATTCTTATTTTTTGCAATTGTACAATGTACGAAGTACGACCAAATGTTTCTGTCTATCTGTCCATTCGATTAATTCTGCACAGAGAAATTTGTTACTTATTTAAATAGCTATAGAATTGCTTTGAGCAGACAACTGCAACGTCTAACCACTCATAGCTTTGCTGATTGAGGCTTGATAACAATTGAAGAGGATTGAAGCGTGCCATTCCTTTGGGGTGCAATTGAGTATGCATGCGAATAGATACCTAGGTATTAATAATAGATATAGACAGATTGTTAAGACTGAATCGATGAAGTATTACCTTTTAGAGCACCAAATCTAAGAGCACCACATTTAGAGCAACTCTAAGAGCACCACATTTAGACGACCTCTGGGGCGTGGTGGGCGAAGGTCCGCCTGCGACGCAATAGGTTGCGGGTTCGATTCTCGCCTTGGGATAAAAATTACTACGATCTGCAAGTATTTGTTCCGGGTGTTCTGGTCTATGTATAATTAAAAATATCTATCTATGTAATGTATTGTATTATGTATATCAGTTATCTAGTACCCATAACACAAGCTCTGATTAGCTTGGGGCTAGATGATGCTGTGCGAATTGTCCAGCATTATTTATTTATATTTATATTTAACTACGAAGCGACGCATGACTCGAGAGCTGGTGAGTATCTGGCGCAGCGCATCAGCATTGCTTTACAGCGGGGCAATGCAGCTAGCGCTTCCGACTGGTATTGATATGGATCAGTTGAGCTACTTGTAGATTGTTTGCAACTTAACTTAAAATTTTAAATACTAGTTTTAATTTAATTCTATTATTTATTTGTAATTTTCTTTGTTAATACTATAATGTAGTTTCTAGTGATGAGGTTTTTATATACATGTAACAAGCTGTAAGTTTTCCAATTAGATCTAGATAGGTATAAGATAAACATACAAAGTTTTAGAACTAGGTACCTAGCAGAAGCACTTCCTCTGATCCACTTAGTTCATCTCAAAGTTTAACGAGTTGAACTGATTCGATTACCGGTTAATACCGGTATTATCGGTACTGAATAATTACCTAACTAATGAATGCAATTGAACTGGTTTATCATACACATGTAAAGAAAATATACTTTTCTTTAATTTAAATGTTCCCGCACATGAAGGCTTCATCATGTTATACTGTCAAAGTCAGGTGGTGACATTGACAAAGACCGATACTAATTACTTAGTAATCTGTGGTCAAACGAAGCCTCTTGAATCTAGCATTACGAGGGAAAATCTGTTGGAAAAGATAATTGTGATCTTGGAATCAATATTGTGAATAATAGCATTAAATGTCGTTTCTTTCATTACATGTAAATTTTGTTTGCTTAACGCTTTTACTATGTAAACATGATGATGTGAAATGAACATAATAAAACTTTCATCACAGAGAAACTCAATTGTGTTTTAATTCACAATCAATAATATTACATTTTATACACACATTAAAATAACAATCGAATCTTACAAACATTTCTGTGCAAATGCACAGAAATGTACAGAAATCTTACTACAAATTATCAGATTATCTAGGTACAGGGTAAAATATTTTTGTGACAATTTTTACTCCAGCTTGAATAAAACAACTTACAGTCTAAAGGTTTCGTCGTCGCTTCTTTAGTTTAGTCTACATGACGAAGCGATAAAAATATCACTTTATTTCCAGTCAGTGTTTTATTTTAAGAATATTACCTTTTGTAAGTGTACCTTTTTGTATTTATGGAAATAAATAAGTTTTGGAACTTGCCTCGTGCTCTGAGACAAATCTATGTATATCTATGTATATATATATATAAATATGTATATCTATATTATTTTTTATTTTTATATATATTTTGGCTATATTTTTTTTTTTACAAAAAAACTGCACCTGTATTCTCGCACGCACTTGTGCACTTTATTTTGTTTCCGGCTAGGAAGCCATCATCATCGCATAGAATGCAATATCTTTACCAGTAGAACTTCTGTATTTATATTCACGACAGCATCCGATCTTTTCTGAGAGTAATATTCTAACACCCGGAATATATGTTTCTCGTATATGTAGAACAATTTATCACAAAGCAACATACTAGCGTGTTGCTGATTTATAACCTCTCTCATCTTTACTGCCTCCCTTATATTTGTTTCTGTATGGAATAGACACATTACTTTGATGGATACATTATACCACATTAGATGTACGTTATAGTCCCCATGAAAATGGACTAATGTTTTCTTTACCACTAGGTAATTTTATGATTTATTTTGTTGTAGTCTATTTTAGTAGCTTCTAACTCTCTAATATGGCCCTACTGCTTCAGAACTATTTGAAATAAATAAATTAAAAAGTTAACACTTTTTATGGCCCACGACACATTTATGTCCATCTGCAGGTTATACATCAAAATTCAATAACTTTATTTCTTTAGGCTTACAAAATAAGCACTTAGACAAGTCAAATTTTATACTTAAACAGCTTAATAATAGTAATTATTATCAAATAAGAAACAAAATGTTATTGATTTTGTTCGCTTCAATTTTTTGTCCACTAGTAGAAGAAGTGAAAAATAAACCACTAGTAAGTGTATAACGCTTAAAATTTAATACAATGTTATTCGCCTATCTAAGTCTAAATATAATGGGATTTAGATACAGCTCAATATTTATATAAAACTAAGCTTAAGATTGTTCTCCTATAATACTATTGTCGGTGCGGAACTGGGCGACATCTGGCCAAGCATTAACATCATTGATATAATCATCTATGGAGTAAAAGGCTTTCTTGATAAGATTTAGTTTTATGTACTGTTTAAATTTACGAATTACATCCAGCCAGTAGAGACATCGTGACATTGAATGCCTAAAGTGCAAGCTTCCTCGATTGGACAAGCTCTGTTGAGAATGCTTTACGACTGTCACTTTAACTGTACGATGGTACTTAGGACTTAAGGCTGTGGTATGGGTCAAACTTACCACCACCACCTATTTTATCTTATTATTACTTTGAACAAAGGAAATTTCAAAAATTCATCGCACAGTTTGTGATACCTATTATAAGCTTTTTTAATGCCTCTGTAATAGTTTTATTCTATTAGGTTTAGGCAGAATATCGAAGTTGCCTTTGGTGGCCACCAATATCTATTTTCGATTTTCTGGCTATACTGATAGAGTAAAACTATTACAAGGGTAATAAAAAAAAGCTTATAATAGGTATCACAAACTGTGCGATGGATTTTTGAAATTCCCTTTGTTCAACGTAAAAATAAGATATAATAGGTGGTGGCGCTAGTTTGACCCATACCACAGCCTTAAGTATGTTTTTACTACGTCATTCGAATTGAAATTAAACACGCTCATAGACGTCATATTGTAAAAGTGATTTTTTTTGTTTCCCTGTAATTTTCTTTAAAGTTTAAAAACACACACAACGTTCCCGAATTCAATGTCCTGCACATGGTTGGTCTCCGTTGAGGCTGGCTGCCGTGGGCGAAAATTCGGCTCAGAAGTCATCATCATAAGTGGTAAAACGCCTCTAAACTCTTCAGTATTTTCCAACGCTAAAGCACACAAAAACCCAATTTGTGAAATTAATTTACATTTCAAATTTTAGCCTTAGCACCCTTCAAAGATTGGACATGTACCGGCGTGAGCTCGTTAATCATGCAAATGGAGTCGCAGTCATAAACGGTACTAACACTCATTACTTACGGGAAACGTCGCGTTTTATAAATAGAATTGTCTTGGTTGTTGTAGAAAATTATTGACCAACTAGCAGCGCCTCGCGGTTTTACCCGCGTAGTTCCCGTTCCCGTGGGAATTCCGGGATAAAAAGTAGCCTATGTTCTATTCCAGACTATAATCTATCTCTGTGCCAAATTTCATTCAGATCCGCAGTCATCTATCTATCCATCCGTCCATCTAAACCTTCACGTTTATAATATTAGTGAGATTAGTGAGATGAGATTGTACCGGGAGTTCTGAATGGGTAAAAAAGGTTAGTAGTCCTTTCAGAAGAAAGATAATTACAATCAAATAATAGAAACAAATTATAACAAGTAAGTATTTACAAATGAAATAATAATTGAGCTAAATGCAGACTGTTGCAAACAATCGACTATAATAGTATAGGAAAGGCACCTGACATGATGATATATTTTTTTTTACATAATGTATAGATATTTTTGTTTATGTTTTTTGAACGGGTGGTTAAGAATCAGTTGAGCTACCTGTCGATTGTTTGCAACAGTCTGCAGTTAGCTCAATTATTATTTTATTTGTAAATACTTACTTGTTAATGATTAATTGACATTTCATCCCCTATATAATATAGGGGATGATTTTTAAATAAATTATTGTTATTTAAATCAACTAAAATAAATTCCGTCAATTGAAATAAACCTTCGTAAGTGTTCGCAATTTTTCTGAGTTCCTGCCTTTCGTATCGTACATTCAATTTGTAACTTGACCAAGGCGTTCTCACTCCCATCCAATAAGATCAGAAAATTGTCCACGTATCGTCCCTATACTGTCCATAACAAGGCAATTTGGTACCACGATTGTAAAGCTGGTTCAAGAACTTTCAAATCGTGTAGGCACCATATTTTACAGGTTCCGTGAGGGCAAGCACTCCTATACTTCCTGGAAAATTTTAGTATCCTTTTGACTTTTAAGGTCTGGCACCTTAAAAAATCAAAAGAATAAGGTGAGTCTATTCGACAATAGAAACGAAAAGTGATAGTGATTCATTACGGATGTAAGCGGGTTAACTACGAACCTTATTTGTGTTGGAAGAACACCAACGTTTCATCCCTTAACGAAGGACTTCTTCAGGGTGAGTGCGGTTCCGCGCGTTCCGCGTCCCTCCGAGCACTCAACATCCGCTTACATCCGTAATGAATTCGTCAAACTACGATAGTTTTTATAGTGACAGTGATGTCTCCTCTTTCCTTAGGTTTTGGTACAGCGCCTCTATCGTGCGGACTGACTACGCAAATCCTATACAAATATGAGACGACACGAACATGTCTCGATAATATCGTCACACAGACTCAGGGTTCAGGGTTAGAGCCTTTTCGCAACCAGTTTTCAGTCTTTGACGAACAAATGAAACAAATGGTATATGAGTCAGCTCTGGCCAACCGGTAAATAGGTAGTATAAAGTTAGGTGGTAAAATTTGGCCTTTAAAAAGTGTCAAATAGAAAATATAGTGTGGACCGACTACGAAGCCCTTTTTACTGTACTTAGCGGTTCCAAACACTTAACGCAAAATAAAAACGCTCGATGTTTTTAAGTAAGGTTTACCTTTTATGAAAATTATAGCAAAACTACAAAGCTGTAATGGGCACTGAGCGGTGAACATTGAACAGATCGTGTCATGAATATGCATCAGCGTGGTAGAGTCTAGTGAAGTAGTGTAAGTATGTATACCATTTAACGGAAAAAAATCGTTTATATGCATCAGCGTGGTAGAGTCTAGTGAAGTAGTGTAAGTATGTATACCATTTAACGGAAAAAAATCGTTTATATGCATCAGCGTGGTAGAGTCTAGTGAAGTAGTGTAAGTATGTATACCATTTAACGGAAAAAAATCGTTTATATGCATCAGCGTGGTAGAGTCTAGTGAAGTAGTGTAAGTATGTATACCATTTAACGGAAAAAAATCGTTTATATGCATCAGCGTGGTAGAGTCTAGTGAAGTAGTGTAAGTATGTATACCATTTAACGGAAAAAAATCGTTTATATGCATCAGCGTGGTAGAGTCTAGTGAAGTAGTGTAAGTATGTATACCATTTAACGGAAAAAAATCGTTTATATGCATCAGCGTGGTAGAGTCTAGTGAAGTAGTGTAAGTATGTATACCATTTAACGGAAAAAAATCGTTTATATGCATCAGCGTGGTAGAGTCTAGTGAAGTAGTGTAAGTATGTATACCATTTAACGGAAAAAAATCGTTTATATGCATCAGCGTGGTAGAGTCTAGTGAAGTAGTGTAAGTATGTATACCATTTAACGGAAAAAAATCGTTTCATTGAACAGAAAAAAAACCGTTTTATCGCGTTGGTTGTAGTTTTAAATGGGCTAACCGCCAAATTCGACTTTTCAGTTTACTGAAAAGTTATGAAAAAGAACTTTTATTCGCACGTAGCATTTTCTGTATTTTTAATATTAGTATTTTTTGTATCTGATTTGAAAGAACAGCTTAAAACTCATTGGATTTTGGCAAATTATGAAGTTTGTCCCTAGTAGCCTTTTTGAATATAAATTTCAGTTCAATTTTTTTTATGTTTATGGCAAATACTTTTTTATGTCTCATGAAAATCTTAAAAATTCATACCTAAAATGTGTAGAGTATAACTGAGTTTTTTCAAGCTAGAATTTTTCTTCCTGTAAAAATGTATTGGTACAGCCAAGCCATCCACTAAATACCTATCCAAAACAACTAAATAACCCATCCTGACTCAATATTGCTACTTTCCACGGTATATTGTTAAAGTTACCACAAAAGCTGGAATTCTATTGTGACCCTGTATATACTCCATTATCGCGGCATTGTCCCGCTTACGACAAGAAATTATGATTAATTTGGTCAAGAATGAATATTGTAGTTTAACCAACAATAGGGTAAAATGGAAGTTTATTGTATTTTCGAACTGCGTCCGATTCGCATTCTTATTTTGGTTCCTAAAATAAATAAATTCTAATACTAGTTAATAACTGATGTGCCTAAATGCTTCATTGATAAAACAAGATGTACTTTATTTGTAGCTGAAAACTTTAACATTAATATGTTCATAAACCAACTCCTTATTAAAGAATGCATAATTTACCAACACCATACAAAAATAGTTCATTATTGCAAAGGCAGCGAAATAGGCAATTGCAGGTCGAGTATGAGTTTGGCAATTGCCATTTCGGCCGAGGCATATACATAATGCTTTTCTTAAAAAAATGCAAGGAAATAAAAAAGGGCCTTTTACAGAATACATTTAATTTCATTAACAAAATAACAACGAACTCCGCTTTACCGCCAATTTTATATTTTTTCAAACCACATGCTCGACAATGCCGAATTATAGGTCATGTAAACCCTACCGAAAGCAAGACATTAAATCCCTTGGTATTAGCCGGGTTATAATGTTGTACTGAATTTCATTATTGATGCTGGTTAATAATATGATTTCACTTTTCATAATTCTTATTACTATATGCATAAAGTTTAATTTTGCTAAACACAATTTGTCCTAGGCCATGGCCTACTTGATTTGACAAAATAAATGAAGTTTGCCTCCGTGTGAACCCCGGTCCGGAGGAGCGCGGTGTTCGAAATTCGAATTTCGAATCTAGGACCACGGCTTGTGCTTTCGAATTTGGAACGTCGCGCGCCTTCATTTGTTCACGCGTGACGAACAAATCGAGTTCTTGTAGGTGCCTATAGAAGATTTAATTTCAAAAATAATATTGAAAATGTCGAGTGATGAAAGTGTTTTGACTCCTGAGTTTATCAAATTAGATGCCATAGGCATTGTCAACAATCTGCTGCCAGAGAAGTCAAAGGAAAACATTATTTATCTACTGAGCCTGTTTTTTTGTCTCGCATAAGGTGTGAAAAGTAGAGTATACACCTCGGGGATAAGACTGTTTTAGTCTTGGGCGGTTGAACCCCTCACTGCACTCAGGACTCAGTCTTAATTCCCTCGCTTCGCTCAGGAATTAACTTATAACTCCCTCGCTACGCTCAGGAGTTAAATTATGAGTCCTTCGTTACGTTCGGGATTCAATTCGCTCCCGTGACATAAAACAGTGCTTTATCCCCTTAGTGTATAATCTACTATTATTTTACAGTTTGTGCCACAAGGTAAACGCATCTGGCTATACAGCCACGAGAAAGCAATGTGTACGATAGATAAAAGAGTTCTAAATTCAAACAGCACACCGTTTCATACCATATTGCCGGCGCGCTCTTCGTTCCAAATTCAAAGAACGCGCCGGGAAGTGATTTTGGTTTTTCAGTCTACGTAAATATGATACTTCGCGTGTTCTTTACTCAAAAGTAATGACAACATTTCCGCCCAAGTTTAACAAAAGAAATATTCTTAAACATGCGCGGAAATATTGTCATTACTTTTCCTCGCCTGCGGCTCGGCCTTCAAACTCATACTCGACCTGCATTGCCTATTTCGCTGCCTTTGCAATAATTTACTATTTCAACACATTTGCTGGTAAAGTGAGCCTTATTACATCGTTCATAGGGCCATTTAAACCGAAGTATAACACACACGTGCATAATATTACACACTAATGTACACTGTGCGTAATAGAGTTATCCTCAGCCAGTACCAGACATTCGTCCTCTTGCATAAAGACTACTTTTGGTGTTCCATTTACAAAGAACATAGTTACATTTTATTTGAATTAATTTTTGAAAATGGAACTGAAAGCGCCTTCTTGGTCATTATTGGATGTTTTGTTTAATTCTTCCTCCATGGTAGAATAGAGTGGATAGTAAATTTGCGTTGCGATTTATGCAATACATATTTGTTTTTTCCACGCTAGTGTGTTGAAAAAGTGTCAAAGCTGACATTACAGGCGTAAATGTAATGTTTAAGTAACATTACGCTTGTAATGTCAGCTGTAATGTCAGCTTTGACACTTTTTGTTGCACATTGCATTAAATTACGTATGTTACACATTACATTACATTACGCCCCGTAACACATGGTCAGTATGCGGCTTTAGTTACGTACGAATAAGAATTGGGTACAGGGAACACACAGGCTTCAAACTTACAAGCACGAAAACAAAGTTTTCGGGAACTATTGGATGATAAAGTTATTATCTCGCCCGCAATAATATTCCTAAGCTTTTGGTAACGACTTCTAAATGCCAAATGCGTACGTTAGGCTTTAGGAGGGTACAGTGCTAACAAGCTATCTGTTTTTTTATGACGGTCGCCAACGAGATATTAATTGAAAAATGCACGCGATGTTAGTATAATAGGCTACTTGACTACTACTGGGAAATAATTTTAACGTATTGTCTGATAAAAATAATGCAAAATGTATTTAATATTTCTTCAAGGCCAGTCGTATTAGTTATAAAAACTAATTTTAAAGTTTGAATAAAATAATGCCGCGCCAAAACGATAGTCTCTGTCATGGTTGCCGTTTTCCAAGTTATGACGTCACCCCGCCATACCCCGCCTAACAAGAAGAACTCATTGACACTGTAATCTGTAAAAGTGTGACGTCACTTGCGATCCAACCAAACACCTAGCGTTTTCGGTCACGTGATCATATATCAAAAAAGTGTAATTTTAATCCCGTTTTTTTTACCTTAAAAAAGGCATATTTTTGTATAAAAATCACCTGATTACGGTTTGTTACGTTGTCACTGACTAGGATGAAAACAATTTGGAACTTATTTTTAATGTAGTCAAATAGCCTATTATGTGTCCAGGTGATGTAGGTCAAGAGCAACATCTATATTACATTTTGGACCGATCCCTTCAGTGGTTTTGCCGTGAAGAAGTAAACCAGCATACCATATCTATTATTAACCCTAGTATCCATCCAGTCGGTTCTGCTTTTTTTTCGTAAATTTGGGGCAAAATCGATGGGACACGGATCGGATTCGGTCACATTTTAACCGTTCTTCATTCATCGCGCGCGCCGACTGTACTTTTGACATTGAGGCCGTCAAAGAAATTCGCTACGTAACGTGACGCGACGTAACGGGAACCATGCAAGCGAAAGCCTACCAAATCCATACTAATTTTATAAATTCGAATGTAACTCTGTCTGTCTGTCTGTCTGTTACCTTTTCTCGTCTAAACGGCTGAACAGATCTCAATGAAATTCGGCAGGCAGGTAAATGGTATCCCGGGGACGAACATAGGCTATTTGGAAATAGAATTACGTGGACATGTTTATTCTATTCGACTTGTAAATGTATTATTTACCAAAATTAAGATACAAGATTTTTTTCAAAGCGCGTACGAAGCCGCGAGCAGCTGCTAGTAAACCATATCGGAGTTCAGACGAGTATTCTGATATTTCAAATATTATGAAAATTGCTTTAGCCGTTGGAATGCTTCGAAATGATAAAAAGATAACCACACATAGAAACACTCGAACAACAAAAATCACGCCGGATAGTAGTATTAAATTATTTAATTTGTTAATAAAGAAAATTAAAATCCAATAATACAAACAAATTAGAACTAGAATTTACATTTAAAACGACTGAGCTAACTGCAGACTGTTACAAACAATCTTCAGGCAGCTCAACTGATCCATATCAATACCGGTCGGAAATTTTATTTCTTTTTACAGCGCAGCCGCAAATTAACTAAAATACTTGATCTTTATTTATAGGTAAGTTAATTTGTAAGACCTATTTGTAGACATAAGTAAACAGAATGAATTAACTTTAGGGTCAGGTAGTTAAGACCTTTCTGTCTAATCTAGGTGATTAGGGTACCTAGTTCACAGACACTTAGGTATTTAACGACCATAACCAATGGATTAGGCATAGAGTTAAAAGATATGATTATGGTAGCTTAGTAGTTAGTATGTACATTAATGTAAGGGCTTAATGTATAAACAAAGGAGATTAAATTATCACTGGAACTTTTGCAGTATTAAGTTTTTTGTTGTGGAAAAAATAAATTGAAGGTTTTTTGTTATAGTGCTTACCCGCACTTTGGGTATCTCTAAGAAATGAAATAACTTCCAAAAAAAATATTTAGGTTTCGGCGGGACTCGAACCTGCGCCCCACCCTCAGTACGGGTGTGCTCTAACCAACAAAGCCACGAAACTCTTAGTCGGTTCAACCGAAAATCTTTGGGACCTCTTACGGACTATAGCGCCGGTGGCTCCACCTACAGGGGTACATTACAGTTTAACCAAACCTGCTCAACGACCAAAGTTACATTTGATTCGTTTGTCGAGGGGTGCTGATTTTGCTCAATTCTGAGGTTTTTTGTTATAATGCTTACCCGCACTTTGGATACCTCTAAGAAATGAAATAAGTTCCCAAAAAATATATTATTTATTATTATATTATTTCATTGAGTCCACAGGTGGAACTTAGCCAACCAATTCTACAAAAATCTCTTTACAGAATTCCTCTACTAAAATCTCTACAATAAAACCCAACAAAATGTATAAGTTAAAAGCCGTCCCGTTACACGCGTCCAACATTAAAACACGCTAGTAACGTAGCTTACAAAATGCTTGGAACAAAAACACGAAAATGCATGTTCCCCACGCTATTTACCTCACAATGAGCAACAAAAACGGTGGACCGCCGCATCTTTTGTGCCGCAACAATGCACTTACTCCTCGCGTTACGGGAGGTAATGAATGCGGAGGCGTAAGAGTGGTCGCAAAAGGGTCGACCGAGGTCTCAGTACTTAGTCATGCGGCTCAGCAACCCGAAGTGTGTCTTGACCTCCGATAAGAGAAGTCGCAATTTTTTCCTGTCCTGTGCTGTTTCCTGCCAGTCCTCCACTTGTAGCTCACGCAAGTCCGCTCCCACTGTATTTTTCCAGCGGGCGTCCCGCGGGCCGTCGTTCGACGAGGCGTTGTAGACGTTCCAGTCCTCTCCCATCCTCTGTTAATGGCCAAGCTAGCGAGGCTTTAGTAGGTACCTATGAAATAAAAGCTGGCTGGGCTGGTGATGGATTAAAAGAACATCATCTAGACATCTAGTAGGCGCATAGTTTACGAAAAATAGAACTAAGTTACGTTCCCTACATTTAGCGCCGAGCAGCGCCCCTACCGGATACCGAGAGGAACTTCTTTTCATTATATGACGGCGATCCAATAGTTGTCAATCGTCTGAATTATACATTATGTAGTTTTCAATAATAGTGAAAATAACTTAAAATCATTGACCGCATTAAGATCTATATTATTATTGTATACCAGCGGCCCGTCCCGGCTTCGCACCGGTGGACCTTCGATTTTTTAATATCTTATTTATTCGAACCTTCCGGACAATAATGAACACAACAAAAAGAATTATCCAATCTTTCGGAATTTATGCGCGTATATACATTTCGGCTATTCATTTTAATTTATTCATATAGATTTCTATATAATTGTCTTAATGTAAATACCAAAACCAGTTTAAAGTCGCAAGTGTGCGCCTACACTAACAATAAGGCGGCTTCAACTCGGCCGCTGTGTTTTCCGTTGTTAACAGTTCACAGATTAAATTCCGTCGCGGCCCGACGTTGACCTGTGTACAGTTATATTTAAATTATTTTAGACGAGAAAAACTCCCATATACGACACGAAACGTCTCGATACTGTTGTCAAACTAAGCTCGGGCTCTTTGTCGCCTTTTGGGGAGGTAAACATTGCCTAATCCCAAGGCAGAAGTAGGTACTTACATTATTGCAAATTGACAAAATATAAAAGCCTTTTTTTGAGGTTTTCCGCATTACCTCTGCTGGATTTAGTTCTGCTGAAAATCAAGGCTAATTAAGAACTTGATCATAGCTACACGAATAAACTGACTTTGCAGATTATTCTTTGAAGCTAACAGTAACACTGTAACAAAAACTTGTACAAAGAAAACAACTTCCCTCTTTCCAACATAAGCCACATAACTTTACCGTACCTCCCTACTCATAACTATAGTCCGTGCGCGATTAGAATGGGATAGAACCATTTCGAACTGAAACAAACTCGGCCTATCTTTTACTTACACAAGGTTCCATTCAATTTAAACAGTGCGCGGATAATCCGCGCTTTGTTAAAATGGGAAGTCACACCAAATTACACTAATACCACAAGGCCGTGCTGATATTATAAATGCGAAAAATTTGATTTCGATGTGTGCTACCTCTTCACACCAAATTTTGCATAAAGGTAGTTCTAGACCCAGGAATAACACATTTGCAACTGCAACTTTTACCCCCTATGAATCAGTTCCAATGTGATAAAAATAACCTATAAACGTTTCCATAGAAATAGCGCGTGCAAAGCCGCGGATAGAAGATAGTGCGACGTAACATGTTTGCTTCGACAAGGTTCCTTCCCATTCTAATCGCACCTGGGTTATACCTACTCAAAGGCAACACCCAACTAACATAATTCAAGAACACTTGTAGCTCGAGAATATCTGAAGGGATATTCTTGCGTGCTATCGTCCGCTAGAAATATACCGGAAAAGTTTTGTAGATCAAAAGCTATTGCAGAGCATTTTAGATCTTATAGTGTGAATTTGCGATGTCCAGTGGGTTATTTTATAAAAGATAGACCTCGATGTTTCGATATTGAGAGCAAACTTGTCATTTTTGAATTCAATATGTTTTCAATTTATATTGTGCGCGGCAAAATAGCTCTGTCTGTTTGTTTATTACTTTAGGAACTTTTTTGATAAATTTTCTCGTTTTTGTTCTAACGTTATTCAATAAAAAACGTATGGTGAATTTCTAAGGAACCAGCGTTAAATGTGACAACTACATAAAGTACGGGTTTGCCTAATTCTACAAATTTTGTAAATTTTGGAAAATAAATATATATTAATTTCGCCTGAATAATATTTAATATTATTCAGGCGAAATATATATTTTTTTTATAAATTTTTAGTTTAGTTTTTTTCTTGTGATAACGTAAGTCAAAGTGAGAAAAAACAAGAGTGTTTTTTTCAGCAAAACAAAAAGAGTAAGCAAACGGAGAAAAAACGTGAATCGACTAAATTCGTAGCATCGTCGTAGCAGGCGCCGTCGTAGCAACTGCTACGCGGTGCTACAAAATGTTGAAATGATGTTTTAAAATAAATGGTTGAAATTCGATGTTTTTTTAGGGTTCCGTACCCAAAGGATAAAAACGGGACCCCATTACTAAGCTTCGCTGTCCGTCTGTCCGTCTGTCACCAGGCTGTATCGCATGAACCGTGATAGTTAGACAGTTGAAATTTTCACAGATGATGTATTTCTGTTGCCGATATAACAACAAATGCTAAAAAACAGAATAAAATAAATATTTAAGGGGGCTCCCATACCACTAACGTATTTTTTTTGCCGTTTTTATAGATAATGGTACGGAACCCTTCGTACGCGAGTCCGACTCGCACTTGGCTGGTTTTTTTGATCCCTTACTACCTTTCTTTCTTTCGTTGACGACACCTAGGTTGCAGGTTCTAAACCCTATGTTTCTGTTGTTTCTGTTATTCTTCTGTCTCTTTCATCGCTACGAATTTTGACGGACCAACGGTTCTGAAGTTATTATAAAAATGACCTTTGACCCCATTTTAACTTCCTTAGAATACGCATTTCCAATTAGGAGCAAATATATATATTTAATCGTTTCAACGTGGAATATCTTTGTATGGTTTCACCATATTTGAGTGTGAGCAAGAGACGCTTTCAAAGTCAGACTTTCCATCTTTACTTTGTATTAACATCTGTCTGCTACAATAAACATAACGAACAGTGAATCTTTTGGTCTTACCCCTTTTAACAAGCTAAAACTACTACTTCTACAACATCGCCATCCAGACCCTAAAACCCAGACCTAGGCAATAAAACTTAACTTCATTAACAAGTAGGTATATTAAAATATATAAAATTACATTTGTTCTTGCCTTTAGCTGAGGATTTGTTTTATCGGAAATCTGTTTTCAGATCCGCGCGATACAGGCTACGCCTAGTACGCGGATCGTTAGATATTTCAATATTTGAATAGTACGACATATCTTCTCAAACTTGTATTTTGTACTATGACAACTTTAGTTTTTACACACCTACTGCTTAGTTTATGATTTGAGTCGAAATAAACATTTATTTTATCACCCTACAATATTATTCAATGAACAAGAGGCTAAAGTTTGATTCAGTGTAGAATTTGTAGCTAAAATATTTTATGAACATTTCTAAGCCAAGGAATCCCTCGCATAAATTCATTACTCAACAAAATCTGTTGCGACTTGCGAAAGTAATAATTTAAATGTGATCTGAGCAACGATTATGTAAAAGATTTATTACCGACGACGACGGTACAGAAGTACGAATTTTTTTGTGATTTTTATCATTGTAAACCTTCGTTTAGCCAAAAACTCTCCTTAAGAAGGTAATGGTAAATGGCAAAGCCAAAGATCACAATAAACTAGAAGAGAAAATTACACCAATAGCTCTTAATTTGTAATACCTACTGAATTTATCATTGACAGAAAAAAAAATGTGGGCAAAAAACCTACAATCGATGGGTTATTCCAGTTTTGACAAATCCTCCTTGAGGGGCAAAACTGGAATTTCATTTTTTAAAAGTCCAGAAATCCCCTTCGCCGTTTTTTTTTTATTCCATTTTTCCCCCTTGAGAAAATTTGTTCAAGGGAAATTTCTGGAATACCATTTTTAAAAAGTCCAGAAATTCCCGTCAACGGTTTTCTTGTTTCAGTTTTCCCCCTTGGATGCTGTATATATTTGGGGGCTAGAATTAAAACCTTTATTTCACTTAAATACTACGAACCCGATAATCAAATATCGAGGTACAAATCTAAGCTCAAAGTCTTCGCCATTCTTTTCAAAAAGCCGAAGACAACCGAAGCGCACAATTAATTTCCTATCCCTACTTGGAAAAGTCATAAAACTCAGCGAAATATTTAACCCAATGCGCAACCTTCGGAGCTACTTCGCCTAAAATATGATATTACGGACAACGGCATTGCAGGTGAAATTGAAATGTAGCTTTGAAAATAGAACCTCCTCTTTGAAGTCGTTAAATATATACACTAATACGTACTTTGAAGGTTTTTTATTTTATTTTAAAAACCTTCACACAGCACTAGTTAGGAATGACAAGTGATAAATGGTGTAGATAAATCAGTGGTGTGACAAACAAGAAAAAAAATCCTGTTTGTCACATTGGTGTGATAAGCTGGTGTGACTATGAGTCAGCAGTCTTGAAAATGCACCTTTTTCGGGGATAGCGATATATAGATAATTGTTAAACAGATTGAAAAGTAATACATTTATGTTGATTTGTAAGTAAAAATTGTAATTAAAGCCGGAAAGAGTTTTAAGGCCCCTTTTGGAAATAAGTAGTTGTTATTGTATGCATCATAGACTTCTACGATAAATAAACACCATCAAACATCAAAGTGCTTTATTTTCTTTAGACCTTATGCCGGGTACAGACCAAGCGAGCGAGAGCGAGCGAAGGCTAACGAACGAACGCAAAAGTACCACTGTGGACAAAATAAAAAATACCTGTCATTGCGAAAGCAAGCGAGTTCAAACAAGGGCCTTCGTTCGTCTTCAGCCGTGCTCCGGCGGCTGTCGCTACATTAAAGCAATATGGAACGAATGTACCGATTGTCAAATCCCAATCTTTTGCATTCGCTTGCTCTCGCGCGCTTGGTCTGTACCCGGCATAAGGTCTAAAGAAAATAAAGCACTTTGATGTTTGATGGTGTTTATTTATCGTAGAAGTCGTTCACAAAAAATCAAATTGCATAAGTAAAACTGGGAAATAAAGTGATCGTTTTGATTTTTTGATTACATTAAGGAAAAAACGGTAAAAGGAAACCTTTACATCCGAACAAGGGTTCGGATGTAAATTTTCGAAATGGAGCAAAAGTCATCCCAAATTGTTTAGCTAGATAATCTAATATTTTGTGGGAAGGAAACCAATGTTGTCGGCAAGCGGATCTAATTTTACAAATTTAACGGGGCTCAAGCTCTGAACCATAGCCAGAAGGAATCGGCGAATTGAACAAATCACGCAAGTTTAGTGGTTTCGTTACATTTTTGCGTGTACGAAATGTAATTTTTCGGTTTCCTTCTGAGATAGCTAAACACAGCGGCAGAGGCGTCCCAATCGTAACGTCACCGGACGTGGAGCGGAAGCCATTGTCACGTGACATGCTAGGAAATGAATCCACAGAGGGCTAATTGAAAATGTCGCCGCTTTGTTCCACGTGGAATGGAGTGGCAGCGGCCGAAAGATATGACGAATGAAAATTCTACACAAACAGTGCTAAAATTCTGATCGTCGGTTCAGGTACCTTTATACCCAAAAGCTTTAGCTTGTTTTGTTTCATGTGGAGCACCTGGTTCTCTGGCTGCATTGGTGTTAATGCAGTATTTAATGCTGAGCCGGTCGTAGCCCTATTTTTTTCTCGCTGTTTATTTTTGTACTAGATTTATATAGTCAATGAACAGGTTTGGATAATCTCTCAAGGTTTCCCCTGTAGGTGGAGCTAATACGACGCTTAAGTCGTAAGAAGTCCCAGATATTTTCGACCAGGCACGTGTCGATCTCGTTCCTTAGTTGGTTAGAGCGCACCTGTACTGAAGGTGAGGCGTGGGTTCGAATCCTGCCGAAATCGAAAATTTTTGGGATATTATGAAAAGTTTTCGTAGTAGATTTATATCTAGTTTTAAGTTATTTTGTAGCGCCCCAACGGGGTACATGTTTGATACTCGAAATTTACATAAGATGCTTGTCACACAACATGTATCAAATGAATAAATGATCATTAATAAAACCCTTCTCCTGAGACTGATTACGTCGCAAGTCACTCAAAGTGAATCGTAAGAAATTCCTTATTGCTTCCCACATTGCTTCCTTATTACATTCATTCGTAATGTTTGTTGTAGAAAATGAAGGAACTGAGTTATTTGGATGTCAGAAAAACGAAGAACTGTGCCGGAGGCTGTGTTCTGTTCGGAATGAGTTTTGAGTTATTTGCATGAGATGTGATTTATTTAGAAATAAACTGGCGTTTCATTTAGATACATTCAACGTACAAATATTTGTCCCAAGGCGTGAATCGAACCCGCAGCCTCCTGCTTCGCAGTTGGACCTTCGCCTACTGCGCCACAGAGGTCGTTAAACACATCAGGTATGTACTGTACATCTATAGAAATCCATGGATCTTTCTAGGTACCTAGAAAAATAACCCTCAAATCGTATCTGAATTGAATCCTTGGAATTTCATAGAATTCAGAATTGAATCAGAAGGTTTCAAAAGCAGTGAGTAAGGAATGCTTTGTTGAAAGACGGCTGTCTAAGAGTAGTAATTGTTTGTAACAGGTAGGTACCGAAGCTCTGGAACTGTTCCTATTGTAATACTAACCCATTTGGCATGTGGAACTGTGTTGGGCACGTTTGCTAAACGCCGAGTTATCTACATCATAGGCTATTAGGTAAGTAATTAAAAAAATATAAAACAATACTAACCCCATCGGCGGAAGGGTTCCTGTTCCATGGTCATCATCATCATAATACATTATTTGCAGAAATGTAATTACAGTAGATCTTAGATTTGTCAATAGGCTCACTACCTTCTGTCTCAAAATGCGTCCAAATTTAACGAAGGTAGGTAAACAACATGTTTGTAAACATGGTGTTTACCTACCATGTTGTAAACAACATGTTTGTAAACATGTTGTTTACATAATGGAATACATAATGTATAGGTAGGAAGTAAATTTAACACAAAGAATTACACACATCTGAAGGAATCAGATGCGGATACGTGAGTTATCCATGAAGATGTAAAAAAATATTGGATTCATCCGTTTTTACGCGAACGATATCTCACAGGAGCGTTTTTGGCCGATAGTGATACGATAGGAGCCTTAAAACAAAAAACCGGTCCGTCACAACCTCAGACCAAGAACCGCTCATTTCTTCAGGGTTCGGATGACGGTGCTCGGGTGACGTGCAAGCGGTGGACAAGCAGCCAAAGTAAATACACGTAAAAGTATGTACCGCTACTTCGTCGCCGTCATCTCGATAACGTTGACGTTCCGTTGACGTGGCGGTGGACAAGCAGCGTTAGGCTATGTCAGTAAAGCCACAGGTAAAAGCTATTCTATAGTGTTGATCGAAATGTTAAATTATAAAAACGTTGCAGATTTTCAGGTAATACCGTTCGACGGCGCGCGAGCACGAACACTTACACCATACACACAGACCGTAGCTTGCACAGGTGCGCGAATTAATCTTAACTGAGTTAGGAGGAGTTCACAAAATGTTGTTTTACGACAGCCGAGTAGATGGAAAGATAATAAGGGACTAGCTACACGTCTGTTGAATAGAGGTTTTGTTGCTTGATTAAAATAAGGAAACTTACAATGAGTTCGTGGGATGGCGTTGCTTTAGGCGATATGTATCTTTCGGTTGAAGGGCAAAGGCTACAATTATTTAATGGTTATTAACAATAGGCTATTTGACAACATTGTAAATATACCTGCTACATATTGTGGTCATCCTAGCAGATTACAGCAACTAAGCCATGAAACACTTAGTCGGTTCAACCGAAAATCTATGGGACCTCTTACGGACTATAGCGCCGGTGGCTTCTTAGAGATTCCCAAAGTGCGGGTAAGCACTATAACAAAAAAACCTTTGTACAAACATTTGTCCCAAGGAGCGAGTCGAACCCGAACCTCCTGCGTCGCATGCAGACCGAGTTCGTAAAAAAAAAATATACCGTGTGTCCGTGTACCCGTCCACCTTTTATCCAGGTAAAACGTGAATGAAAACTTGGTGTTGATGTTAGTAGCACATTGGTACAGTAAGAGACTAGCCACATTTTTAAAAGATAAATTCACCCCTATTCACAGATTTTTCAAAAAAGTCTACCGTTAGCAAGAAAATGAACATTTAAGCCAATATCAATGTTATAATATAATTGATAACCGCTGGGGTAAACCTATCGGACCTATCACAAACATTCAGTACATTTCCGTTCGTAGTTTACTCCGATCCGAAATTTGCCATGGTAGCCTGTGCATCCGGAATCTTAAAAAATCAAAAAAACGTATGTGTGTGAAGTATGTAGGTACGGAATCCCGAATCGATATTTCGAATCGAAATTCCGAAACGGAATTCCGACTGTATGTGGCCGCTCTAATTCTTTCAACTGGTTCGCTATTATTCCGTGAAATAATTGCGTCTAGGTTATGACTACGTGGTCCAGGGAACTTTTCCCGGTAAAATGGAAAGTTATCTTTGCTACGTCTCGCGCATATAAATGAGTGGTCTACAGAGTAAAAATTCGTAAAGGGTTCGGTACCGGTTGAGCAGTTTAAGCAGAGTTTTGATCCATCAACGAAAAAACTAATTTAGCGGCCTTATTGCTTGATATAACTTTTTAAACTTTCGCGATTTGATAACATATTAAAGATTATTTATCGGGTATTTATCGCGTACCTTTTGTTTGATTTTAAACGTAGGGGAAAATCAAACAAAAGGTGTTTGATTTTCCTCAACGTTTAAAATCAAACAAAAGGTACGCGATAAATACCCGATAAATAATCTTTAATATGCTTCATATAAGTCACGAAAACTCAGAAGTGCTAATAACTTTTGGACGATCTGTAACAACTAGGTATTCCTTGAATATGCTACGAGATGATGTTCTCATGTGGATTTTTATTTATACCTATTTGTTACTAAATAAATAAATATTTTATAAAGAAATGTACGAAACGATTGCTGGCGGCAATGTCCAAGCTGTAATTATCATCATAACGGAACCCGCCTTTCACAGCTGGGCATAGACCTCATTATGTAACATTTTAACTAACATTTTCGACTGTTTTTTGTCCAAGCTATCCTTCGATCAAAAATTTCCGGCTTTGCCGGCCCCCCTCGAACTACTTATTTTTGATCGAAGAAGCTATCTCATTAATATATCTTTAGATTTTTTCTAGTAATTTTTCGAGTAAAATACCCTATTAAATTAACTGCGTCAGGGAACTGATTGTAAAACGATCTTTGATCAATAATGGCAAACATCACTTAGCCATCTCGTGGAATGAAATTAATAAAGTAGTCCCAACAAATAAACGTTCGTTTGCAATCGGCCTAGCTGTTCTACAAACGGGCTGATTCAGATCCAGCGGTGGTGACATGCCCAGTTCTTCACGTTGTTCTTTTTATTTCATTTATTCACGACCGCAAACATTTACACTCAGGTCTTAATATAAACAGAATTGAAACTTAAGTAGTCTTATTATAAGTATAATATAAATAAACCGTTACATAGTAGGGCAAAAACGGTCGCAGATAATTTGATATACCTACTAGTTGAGCAGAATCCTATATTATTTGATAAATTAGGCTGTTTCTACAAAATAAGTAATATAATTTTTCGTATAATTCCTTTTCTGTTGAAACTTTGCAGTTTTGGAAGGAAGATTTGGCCGAAGATCTCAAGAGGCGCAAATATGCGGGTCGACAGAGCCTACTTAACAACTTTACCGACTCTAAGGGTAGCCATTTGCTACCCTTAGAGTCGAGACTGTAGGTCTGTGGGGTACCAAGGCTGTACGGGTTTTAAACTCTCTGAGCGTCTGGTCGAAGCGACGCGTGATCCAAGATCTGGTGAGTATCTGGCACAGCGCATCAGCAGCATTGTCAAACAGTGAGACAATGCAGCCAGCGTCTTGGGCACGCTTCCGACTGGTACTGATATGGATCAGTCGAGCTACCTGTAGATTGTTTGCAACAGTTTACAGCTTAATTGTTTAAATTGTAAATACTAGTTTTAATTGTATTCTATAATTGGTTTGTTATTTTCTTTGTTAACAAAGAAGTTTATTGTAAAAAAAGGAAGGAATGTTGCAGTTTACCTTACTCAATGTAAATGATCCCTGTCCTAATTCACTACTCTTGGGACTCAGTCGCCGGTGGCAAAATTAGATTGCTAAGCTGGACCACGGATAACACAAGTAAATTGCTGGGTAGATATTACTTGGGTAAATTATAATTATCAATTTGCCCACATAACTTCATCAACATGGTTAGGAAGACGCTGGGAAAATATTAAAATGTGAAGCAATGCTGATGAATTTTAGGTAGGCATCTGTTTATTTTGCCCTGAGGCAAGTTGTTCCCTTTTTTTCCTAAGTGTTCTGTTTTAGTCAAAACGACGAAGACAAAAATAATGTTTGATTACTGTTTAAAAAGTCAATAGTACGACCAAATTACAAGGTATCGGTATTTGTACTTTTGTTTAGTTTACTAACTATTGCTCACGACTTCGCCAGCGTGAAGTGGTTTTACAGATTGTATTGGAAGTGGTATTTTATTGTGAGAAACAAAATTTAAGGTGATTCCCCGTGCAAAACTAGCGCCGCCACCTATTTTATATAATTATTTCGTTGAACAAAGGTATTTCAAAATTTTCAATGGGTAGGTAGTTTGTGATATGATGATATCTTTATTTTGTATAGTTTAGGCAGAGATACGGAGTTGCACTTTGTGGCACCAAACTCTATTTTCGCATCTCTGCCTAAACCTAATAAGTCAATAAACATATAGCAAGGGCAATAAAAAAAAATCTTATAATAGGTATCACAAACTGCCCATTGAAAATTTTGAAATTACCTTTGTTCAACGAAGTAATAAGATAAAATAGGTTGCGGCGCTACTTTGGCTCGGGGAATCGCCATAAGGAATCTTGTCTTTAACTTATAGTTTGGTAAGTGTAACAAACAAGATACTAAGCAAAAAATTTAGAGCTTAAAATAAAAAAAGGTTATTCACCTTCTCTCAGAACAAATTATGGAAACTTTTGTTGGAGGGACATTCTTTTTACACAATTGACGAGTTTATCACACAAAAGTCATTGTTATGTTAGATGAATTTGATAGTAATATAATTGCATGCTTTAATTTATTGCCTTTTTTATTTAAATATTTTGTTTAATTTTTTTTTTTGTTGTAAAATTTATAAGTATCTACCATAGTGTTATGTTGGTAATAAGTATTCATTCATACACAATTTAATTTTTTCTTGAATAAATAAATTTAAACTCTTAGAAAAGCTCTTAGAAAAAAGTACAGACGTTGTTTTATTCAGTTTTTCTTCATTTACGAAGTCTCATTAAATATAGGTACCTATTTTAAAAATCCTGCAAGAGACGGAGAAAAATCCTTTTAATAGTTAGAGACAAAGGAAATGGAAACTGCCGTGAGAGACAAAATTAAATGTTTTTTTTTTACTGTACATTTGCAGAGGTGTAATTATTTCCGAGACTGGCCGGCGCGAAATGAAGTTATCACGGACGAATGTTACGGTTAAAGGAGATAGATAAATAAATCTCTTTCACAAACAGCACAGAATAAAAACTAACTTATGCAGGTATTAGGAAAGGTGGTACTAATAAAAATACAAAATAAATATATAATAAACAAAACAAAATAAAAGTATAATAAAAAAAATTTGACGACCTCTGTAGCACGATGGGCGAAGGTCCGCTTGCGACGCAGGAGGTTTTGGGTTCGATTGTCCCAAGGCGGGCCTTGGGACAATATTTGTACGATCTGCAGGTATTTGTTCCGGGAGTTCTGGTCGTTTCTATGTATGCAAAAAACTATCTATGTTATATATTGTATTAAGTATATCAGTTACCTAGTACTCATAACACAAGCTCCGCTTAGCTTGGGGCTAGATAATGCTGTGTGAATGGTCCAGCATTATTTATTTAAACAAAAAAAAAACCTAGAATGAAACAGAAAAAAAAGATCTTCCCATCTACTCTTCGCTTGGTCAGTACGTCTGTTTGTCCTTTTACATACATAATTTCAAAGACATTAGACTTTAGTTTGGACGACCGATGTGACGCGGTCCGCCTGCGACGCAGGAGTTTGCGAGTTCAATTCCTGCCTTGAGACCTTCGATAAAATAATAAAATAAATAAAAATAAAAATCATTTATTTCAGACCCAGTTGATCCATAGAATAGATGTACATACACGATTTCAAAATTAAATAATAAGTACCTACACAATTAATAAAATTAAAATTTAAAATCAAATAAAATTATAATCAAAAATTAAACAAAATAAAATAAAATTTGAATAAACAGATCATTGAGCCACCAGCGATGATACTGGTTTCAGCATCATCATCCAGTGGCCCATGATACTGGAGCGGAGGTCCTGCGCCACGGCGGCCAGCAGGCTGTTGGTGCTGCGGCGCATGCGGCCCACCAGGGATGCGACCCGCTTGCGCATGATTGCGTGGAACCCATCCACGTGCGCATACAAGTAAAAAAGGTTTTTTTTTTGTTTAGGTTTTCCTTTTTTACTTTTATCGGCTTGAGACAAATGATTTTACGATCTGCAAATATTAGTTCCGGGTATTCTGTCAATATTTTATGTTTTAGTAAAAATATATATTTAAGTATTCTATTCAGTATATCAATTAGCTAGTAAACGCAAGCTCGGCTTAGCTTGGGGCTAGATGATGCTGTGTCTTTGTGCTGTGTGCTCAGCACTTATTTATTTATTAAATTTATATAACGCGGTATTTCTTTTATTCAGTTTGCTTCCCCAAAATTATTACGTCAAACTCTTACCACATAAATGCTACGCATAAATGTAATCTACTGTTCCTAGATAATCAAGAAGGTCGCAGCAAAAAGTACCTCCTCTTCCATCATATGTTTTCAGGTATCTGAAACAAGAGGATAATGACGATAAAACTGCAAAAGTAAAAGGCCTTACTCAACTACCATAGTTCCGGCTCTTTGCTACATAAAACCTCTCTGCAACTTGATTATACCGTAAATTGCCGCGTCCGTTCTTGAAGATGAGTAAGCACTACTCTCGTCCATTTAAAAGTTATATCAATTTCCTGCACATAACGGAAACTTTAATTGGATGTGGTGCTTTCTGTAATGCAATAGGATGTGTGAAGATTATTGTATGGTGTCTGGAGAGCATGTAATGTAACGTTTATGTATGAAGTAAAATGATTTAAGATTTTTACTATTATAGTTTAAATTTTTTTTTGGAAACACTACGAATAAATATCAAATTTCATAGTAGCAATTTATTGAAAAGTAATTAAATAAGTTCCCCAAAAAATCGATTTCGGCGGGACTCGAACCCGCGCCCCACCCTCAGTACGGGTGTGCTCTAACCAACTAAGCCACGAAACCCTAGTCGGTTTGACCGAAAATCTTTGGGACCTATTACGGACTATAGCGCCGGCGGTCATTTCTAAGAGATACCCAAAGTGCGGGTAAGCACAGAAAAACCTTAGAAAAGTAATTATATTAAATTATATGAATTGTTATGAATGTTGTGTATTATTTTATGAAACTGTTTAAATAACTTTCTTGAATATGATTAAGAATCTTGCTTAAAATGTATGGCATGATTTGCCTTCTTCATCGTCCAATGTTATAATGGTGATTATACATAAATATACTAAATATATACAAATGGCCGTGTGGTACCGGCGTAGAATTAGCACCATCCCAACTCTTCTCGCAGGTATCGTAAGAGGCGACTAAGGGATAACCACCGGGGAGCGGGCAGCAACGCATCCCGTAGATCAATTCTTCTATCTCCCACTGAACACATACTCATTGACGATCAAAAAGTGTTCGGTGTCGGTAACATGAAACTAAAAGTCGTCAGTTGAAGATACACGCAACATTAACTTTCCTTACAATTGTACGTTGAAGAGACAAGCAACATTAACAAATTTCCTTACAATTGTATTGAGCCGGAAACAGCAACTACGGTTACCAATGACCAGTAGTAGCAACGGGCGACTGTGTCCGATCACCGCTACAGGACACAGCAACTACGGTTCCCTGTGATGGTGTGCCGTGGCAACAAAAAGCGTCTACGTTTGCGCAGCGCCTAAAAAGCTTGCCATCTTTAAAGGTTGTAGGTATGTTAACTAAGTCAGCTGTTATACTACATTTATTTCCCCATTTTCCATGCAGATAGCAGTTAGACACGCTATAAATAACGTCACAATCTTGATTCGAGTTCGAACTTCAGAATGTATCCGACCAACTTCGTAGACGATTGATAACAGCTCGTGCCAACTCGAACCGGTATTTCGAAATTTATTCATAAATAGCTGCCAACCCACTGCTTTCGTTATAACTTGAAAAGGGAATGAAATGTTGTATAACCATTTAAATTGTTTGTAAATATTTCAAGTGTCATTCGATAGCCAGGCTCTGGCTGAGAAATAAACGAGGACACAGGCGACTGGGCCCACTACAAAACTGGGACCGCGGTCCCAGTTACCTGATTAGTTTTTTCTTGTTTATTTCGTTGGGCGAGTGGGACCACTCGTAATTTTAACCACAAATCTATTGTTTAAAGTACAGTTGGCATTATGTCTTATTGTGCAAAAAATATAATAAATAACCTTGAGTTCTAACACAACCTAATAATAGGAATTAAACCTACTCTGACTGACATTAAAATTTGATCTTCTGCTAAGGAATAAAATTATTTTATTTCGGTACCTACATTATAACACTAAACTATGGTTCTCAAGTAGGGACACACATTTTATTTCTTTATTTTCCAATCAATACGATACAATTTACAATTTTTTATTGTACCACAAATTAAATACAGCAAAAGCATTAATTTAAAACCCAATTGATGAATTTTTCTTTAAATAGACGGCATTATCGGTTGCAAGCGATTTTTACAGGCAGTCATAACCAACCCAGAACAAATATTCGTCATGAGGTATTAATTCAACTCAAAATAACGATGCTCACTAAATCAAAATGTTATATAAATTTTTTTTCATCTTTTAACAGCTAAAACGCCCTACTCTTACATAATGAAGCGTAAAAGATACTTTACAACCGCATCCAAAATGGCGTTCGTTACCACACTTAAAATTAACGGAGGCGGGAAATACCCGAAAAGTGAGGATAGCACATCAAAAGAGATGGCTGCCCATTTATTAGAGGCAGAGTTTAAAGCCGACTGAGCAATCAGCGTAATTCATTCACTTTATCAAGATGATCGCGAACTCAACGCGTGTGCCAAAATACTTGTCATAGTTCCTTAGCCACGACGAATCTGGGTTATTTTAATCATAAAATTGGTGTGTTTGTCAAAACACTCGTCAGGTACTTATTAAATAAAATAATACCTAATATTAATTAAAAGGCAAGGATATTCACTATGTACATTAAAAATATCTATCTATATATTGTATAACGTGATGTGCATCAGTTACCCATAACACAAGCTCTACTAATAATAATAATAAAAAATATCTTCATTTCAGATACAATGATCCATAGTCTAGCTTATCATTATTAGTTTGGCTAGATAATGCTTAGTGAATTATTTGACCCGAGGCGGTAATGGAACCCGCAACCTCCTGCGTCGCAGGCGGCCCTTCAGCTACCCCGCCACAGAGGTCGTCATTTGACGTTATTGGGCTGCTTTTGAACTAAGATTAGTTGATCAGTCCGTCAAATCTTTGGTCAAATGAAATCAAATCATTGTAATCGAGTCTATCAACTGATGAATACGCATACGTTTTTGAACGATAAAAAGGTTCAACCAGGTTTTAAAGTAACATGTTTTAAGAATGTGGACGATTTATACACAAAATCAGTATGGATGATTTTTTATACATTGTTTTATAACAAAATTATATAACACTAGCTGTTGTCCGCGGCTTCGCACATGTTTTTAAAGTAGCCTATGTATAACCCCGGGATACCATTTACCTCTCTGCCAAAAATTAAGACCGGTTCAGACGTTCAGGCGTGAAAAGGTAACCAGTCAAACGGACAGATAGAGCTACTTTCGAATTTATAATATAAGTATAAGTATAGACATATGTGTTCTTTATTAAAAAAGAAAATTACAATCAAATAATAAAATTAAATAAAAACTAGTATTTACAATTGAGCTAACTGCAGACTGTTGCAAACAATCTACAAGTAGCTCAACTGATCCATATCAATACCAGTCGGAAGCGTGCCCAAGACGCATTATGTTACTTACACTATAAAAATTAAAATTCAAAAAAAATTCAAAATTCAATAACTTTATTTCTTTAGGCTTACAAAATAAGCACTTAGACAAGTCAAATTTTATAGATAAACAGCTTAATAATAGTAATTATTATCAAATAAGAAACAAATTGTTATTGATTTTGTTCGCTTCAATTTTTTGTCCACTAGTGGAAGAAGCGAAAAATAAACCACTAGTAAGTGTATAACGCTTAAAATTTAATACAATGTTATTCGCCTATCTAAGTCTAAATATAATGTGATTTAGATACAGGTCAATATTTATATAAAACTAAGCTTAAGATTGTTCTCCTATAATACTATTGTCGGTGCGGAACTGGGCGACATCTGGCCAAGCATTAACATCATTGATATAATCATCTATGGAGTAAAAGGCTTTCTTGATAAGATTTCGTTTTATGTACTGTTTAAATTTACGAATAGGGAGCTCAGTTGCTTCAGATGGAAGCTTATTATAGAAGCGTACGCAATTTCCCATAAATATACGCACCTCAAGCATGTTTCTAGTAGCAAGCTCTAATCAAAACATGGCACCACATTGATCAACTAATCAATGAGTGTTTGAACGACCAGTAAATAAAACCGGTCAAGTGCGAGTCAGACTCGCGCACGAAGGGTTCCGTACCATTTTATCTATAAAAACAGCAAAAAAATCACGTTTGTTGTATGGGAGCCTCCTTAAATATTTATTTTATTCTGTTTTTTAGTATTTGTTGTTATAGCGGCAACAGAAATACATAATCTGTGAAAATTTCAACTGTCTAACTGTCACGGTTCATGAGATACAGCCTGGTGACAGACGGACAGACGGACAGCGAAGTCTTAGTAATAGGGTCCCGTTTTTACCCTTTGGGTATGGAACCCTAAAAAAGGTCTTGCCTTAGTTCTGAACTTCTATAACATTAGGCCAGTGCCGAATATAAATCAAGAAGGTAGCTGTAACATAACTCAGCACTATCGGCTCGTAAAAGAATATTTTGTCAGGAAATTACCGGTTTTTCATAGCGGGCTATAAATATAGTTTCAACCCACGGGTTTTTGTGAAAGCGACCGTGTTGTAGGCGGACGACAGTGAAATCGTTTTAAGGTGGATTATCGAAATAGCTAACGTCATATATTTTTATACTAGCTGCGCCCCGAGGCTTTACCCGCGTAGAAATTTATGTTTATCATACAAATTTCAGACATTTAATGCGGGGTGTGTCAATGGGTACTTCTGTTAAAATACACAATTCAATATTTACTAACAAAGAAAATTACAATCAAATGAAAGAATTAAATTAAAACTAGTATTTACAGTTGAAACAATTGAGTTAACTGCAGACTGTTGCAAACAACCTCCAAGTAACTCAACTGATCCATATCAGTACCAGTCGGAAGCGTGCCCAAGACGCTAGCTGCATTGCCCCGCTGTATAGCAATGCTGATGCGCTGCGCCAGATACTCACCAGCTCTCGGGTCACGCAGTCACGCGTACTTTGTTAATATAGTTATTATTTAAAAAAAACTTTAAATTTCGAATATAACAAGTTTTGAGTAAATCAAACCAAGTATTAATAAATTTTCCATAGAAACTTAAACCTCCTTTTTTATTGCAGGGACATCAGTAGGTAAGGACCGGCTACGCAACATCATCAGCGGAGTCCGTCAAACTGCGAAAATACGTTAATCTTGACCGAGGTTACATATTCGATAGCGATTCATAAGCGATAAGGCCGCCCATTGTACTTGTCTTATGTGATGTCTCTTTGTTATGTTATTTTCTCGTGTACAATAAAGAATTTTTGTATTGTATTGTATTGTATATTCGAGCCGTTTGGGGTGGAAACCCCAGGTCCTTGGGATCCTGGGTTACACCTTGTACATATACAAAGTTCTTACAAAACTGCTAATAGAATCCATAGGTGATCGGAATGCTGACTTATACCTATTTCGGTCAACGAATTAGCAATGCCATTCAACGTGGCAATGCTGCCAGCATTCTGGGCACTCTACCTTCTGTTGATAACGGCTTAGATTTTTAGAAAATAGATGTAAGTGTAAATATAAGTTGTAATTCTTTTATTCTGTTGTTGTAATTTTCTTAATAAAAATCCTTTACATTTGATTTATGTATCATCATCATCAGCCTATATCAGTCCACAGCTGGACATAGGCCTCCCCTAATGAGCGCCATAGCGCCCTGTCTTTAGCTTGCCGCATCCAGCATCTGCCAGCAGTCTTTCGCAAATCGTCATCCCACCTGGTCGGAGGGCGTCCTACACTACGTTTGCCGAGTCGCGGTCTCCACTCAAGAACACGTTTACCCCAGCGGTTGTCGGTTCTTCTCGCGATATGGCCATTGGCCAGCCCACTGCCACTTCAGCTTGCTAACCCTTTGAGCTATGTCGACAACCGATCGATGTAGATTTATGTATATTTTAAGTTAATCGAAAACTGACATCGTCACAAAATCTCGTTGTATTTATGAAATAGAGATCGACAAACATACCTAAACAAGCCACCGCTTGGTCACACCTAAACACAAGCTACAGAAGTCAGAGAGGTCCGTTTATATAATGGGTCCTTCGGTTTATAATCGGTTGCCCGACTGGATCCGTAATGCAGCTTCCGTACCTATTTTCAGGAAAAAAATCAAAAAGTGGCTCACTAATTTGGTATTATACGATATCATCGAATTTTTTAATTTGCCTGTATTATAAATTTATAATTAATTTTTTTATATATAAGTGACATGTAATAACAGTATTATGAATAAATTCTGTATTCTGTACATAATTTCAACGTGAAAGAGCAACTACGAGTAACAAACGAATTCGGGTTCCATTTCGGCGAGTAGGTCACAAATCAATTTATTTTTCCGTTACGTCAATGCGAGCCTTTTGGAGCTTTCGTTACCTGAAGACCGCACAGCAAAAAGTACCAAAGAAAAATACTCGGGGGTAAAAGGGGTGATTGTAAAATAAACCTTAGCGCAAAGAGATAAGAATAGATATTATAAAATGGAAATGGAAAATTCAAAACAGGAGTTTCTCAAATAGTTTGGTGAAAAACATTGATATTGACGACCTTCGCAGCACAGTGCGCAAAGGTCCACCGACGACACAGTCTTGGGTTCGATTTTATTTCGGGTCTGGTGTAAAAAAAAATTGAAATTTATATCAATTAGTCAGTGTTACCTATAACAAAAAGCTCTGCTTCCTTTGGGACCAGATATCGTGTCAAATGTCCAATATTTTCGCTATTTCTTTTTAACTGAAGATTATATAAAATTAAATAAAAAATTAAGCCTATTCTATCACGCTGCGGGGGTAAAAATCCCCCCCCCCCCCCCTTCCTCCATTCCCTTATGATTTTAGTGTTCGTATCTTTAATGAAATTCATGGATCGTTTCTAAGAGCGCTCTCATACTACCGCGCGGTACCGTAGGTGCGCAAATACCGCAAGAATTTTGCAATGACGATGTCCATTGTACGAGATGCGGAACAGATGCGAAACTGTCGCGGAAACGCTGCGGACCTCGAATTGCGGCTCCGCAAATTCGATTCCGCGCGTTAATGTGAGAGGGGCGTAAAATGTGTGCTCTGTCTTCCTTTTCGCAGTGCACCCTATTCACTGGCTATTTTTCCTTTAAATATTTTACCCAGACTTCTTAGCAGATTACGCAAAGAAATCAATTATTCAAAGAAGATTCGTTCCACTAATAAGAGGAGAATTTTATTGTGTTTTTAACATAGCTTTGATATTACAAGCAAGGACAGGGGGGCAGATATGACTGTCACTTAGTGCAGTTTATGTTGACTGTACATTAATTGGTACATACAATATTGTTTTTGATTTTTCCGTCATGACTGACATAATTGACATTTTTTGATTCATTTACCATCTTTTCGCGTCGAGGTTAAAAAATTGGTTAATTGACTTAATGGTCATTGGCGTATTGGTCATTTCACGTATTGGTCATTTTGCGATTGGTTATTTTGCGTATTCATGATGCTTCGAGAGACGGACGGGTTTCGACTCCGATCTCGAAACCCTAATAACAGTGTAAATACTAGGAATTTGAAGCCGGTGAGCCAACAAAGTAACTACTATACTACTGCATTTTCTACAAAACAAAAACGATCCGTAATGCTGGACAATTCACACAGCATTATCTAGCCCCAAGCTAATCAGAGCTAGTGTTATGGATACTAGATAACTGATATACATAATATACAATACATAGATAGATCTTTTTATTATACATAGAAAACGACCAGAACACCCTGAACAAATATCTGCAGATCGTACACACATTTGTCCTGAGGCGGGAATCGAACCCGCAACCTCCGGCGTCGCAGGCAGGCCTTCGCCCACCGCGCCAAAGAGGTAGAGAGAAGAAAGATGTAAATCCCTAGCTAACGGTTAAATGGTTACCACATCTCACGTTACAGTAATCTAGCACAGTTTGTATTTGTAAACCATTTACTAGCATCAAAGTAACTACATCGTTGGACGTATCTAGGGCATCGTGCTAGGCCTTTAGCCATGGACACACGGTATGAAGGGTTGGGGCGACTACTTTTTATCTTCAAAACCACATCGGTATTGACTAAACAGACGCAGACCCGTAATCAACATATTGACAAGCCTATTTAATAAAAACATTGCAATGAACCGAAGCAAAATGTTCCTATGAACTGTCATTCCATTTGGTCAGCTTCATTTTCTTTAGCATGTTTCTAAATCACACTTGAACAAGACATCCTTCAAAGAAATTATATCCAAAGTAATTCATATGTTTGGAAACTACGATACCACGGAAAAATATAACTTCCCTCTTTTCAGGAGTTGACAGTTTTGTAGGTTTCGAAGGTGGTGAAGGTTATTTACTTCGAGGTGAACCTAACGGGTTTGGTTCTAAAAATTAGATAAATAATAGATTCAGGCGTTACCTTGCGGAAATCCATTGCAAAATATAAGGATGAAAATATTTAGTAACAATTCCGCGAAAAACCACCACCACTCCGAGCTCCGCGCGCCATGGCGCGCGGAGCTCGGAGTGGCAACATCTTTGGTGGGACTCTGCCGTTGTTGCTTGGCGCTCTCAGTGTTAAGGTCGAGTATTGTGGTGTCCTGATGATGTCTCGTGGAGAGACGAAACTAGTTGACGTCTTGCTTTGATAGGTATTTTTTCATTTTGTAGTTGACGTGGTTTTCTTCTACGGCGCGGACTACATTTTGTTGAAGCTTGTCGGAGAGGGCTTTTTCCGCGGAATTGTTACTAAATATTTTCATCCTTATATTCTAAAAATTAGGCCGGGATCTCAGTACTCACGGGATCTCCGTTAGTACTGGGAGAGTAGAGTAAACTCGAATTACATAAAATTCAACATTAAATTATATATTTTTATTTTTATTTATTAATATAACTAAAAAAAAAATATAATTATAAATTTTTTTTGCTCAGTCGTGTTTTCACGTTTATGAAACCAAAGAACAAATTTTGCTCTCACGTTTTGTTTTCACGTTTATGAAACCAAAGAACAAATTTTGTTCTTTATTTTCATAAACGTGAAAACACGACTGAGCAAAAAAAATACGAATAAAAAATCATGAGTGCAGTCATGACTTTTTGCATATAATTTGGTTGAGATCTCAGCAACCCTGCGGTCTATCAGAATGACTTATGTTTGATTCGTAGGTTATTACTAAATTTTTGGTCTTGAACCAGTTTGAACCAACCTTGAAGCAGTTTCTTTGTAAGTTGTGTAGTTTTCTTGTAAATAAGCAAAAACTTGATTTTTGCGTTTACGGCGGCGTTCCAAAAACGTATGCTCTGTCCCGCTTCTATGAACGAGAAATTCTATGCCTATCCTTTTCACAAAATAGCGCGCATTGCGCCCTCTTAATATTTATCTATTTAATTAAGATGAAGGAAGCTTCGATGATCAGAATATTATATTTTTGAATAATTCTTAAATATTATAAGAGAGAGAGTAAGCTGCGCTTAATTTTTATATCTTTACTTTACATCAGGTGAGATTGTGGTCAAACGAAAGTCTTTTGGCTCTAAAAATAAATGAAAAAAACAACTTATCTATGGACTGGGACAACAGCTGAGATCCCGGTCAGACTCATTTCCTTCTTTACAAACAATGACATGTGGACAGTTACCCTAAATGTCCAGGTAGCATTTGCAATTTAGTTGGAGCTGAACAAATCAACCGTGTATGAAGTCTTAGCCGAGCCTGCCTATTAGGGGGCCACAACATAAACACCGACTTGAAATTGCTAACCCTTACCATGAGGCTGGTGCCGAGTTATTTATGTGAAATAGATACTCTCCGTTTACTCAACTTATACGTTGGTTTAATCCGAGCGCGATCAGATTGGGACGCGACTGGTTAGAACTGAAAAAGAATACTTAGGGTGAGCGCCGGCTCGAATCCTGCCGAAATCGATTTTTTAGGGAACTTACATAATTTTTTAGAGATTAGCCAGAGTGGGTTTACGCACTATAATACAAAACCATAGAATACTTCATAACTTCGATAAAAGTAATAACCTCATAACCCTCCCCTGTTGGTAGTCGGGTAAAAAAGGAAGATATGGTACGTTCTACCAGCGCTCACTCAAAAATTGTACCGTTTCACAGATGAAATAATGATAAGGTATCGGATTATCAGAAAAGTTTTGAGAAATGTGCCAATGTTATCCATGCCATGTCCTTTTCTGGTCGCATGATTACCTCATATTTGTGTAATTATATATACCTATAGTAAACCTGTGTCCTAAATAAAGAAATGTAAACTTGTATATGACTAACATGTCTTTGTTCCACAGTAATTGTTAAATAAGTTAGCAGGAAATAAAGGCTTATTTTATTTTATTTTTTTATTTTATAGTATTTATGTGAGGAGTTATATTTTTTTACAATTGTCCCTTCTTTCACCTAAAAATTGATAATCAGTATAATTTTCCGAAAGCGTTCTAAGTTAAGAAAGCTAGATGCAAGGTTAAATCGCGTATAAAAAGTTTAAAAACCTCTGTCTGCAAACGAGGCGAATACCAAACTTTCTTTAATTAATGTTCAGAAAATAGGGTCGATAACTCTTTCTACGTGGTAAGCATAAGAAAAGAGTTATAAAGCTAGTTTTAATAATAATAATAATAATAATCATTTATTTCAGACTATAGAACAGTTACAGATCTTATTTTAACTTATTCTACGGTCCATAGTAATATATACCTTAAAACTAACATACATACAATATTAAAAACTAAAATTAAAAACGCGTTATTTGACGGTGAGACGTGACGCAATCAGGGTGTCAGCTGACTTAATAACAAATCCTTCTATTCATCTCTTGGTAATAAGTAACAGAAGTGAGCATATTTGATGCGGGACATCATGATATAAGACGTTCATATCGGCATTATCGTGAACACAAAGGAACTAGAATATGAACCTCTTTATTGGAGATAGAGCTTGTCTTCTGGTACTTTATAGTAACGCATCTAGTGATTTTTACCCGACTACCAACAGGGGAGGGTTATGAGGTTAGCACCCTATGTTTGTATGTTTGTATGTTTGTATGTTTATATGTTTGTATGTTTGTATGTATGTGGCCGATTTCTTTGTTCCCACGTAGCGCTGAAACTACTGGTTCGATTTCAACAAATTATGTATCGATTGATTCGTCTCAATACCCCGATGGTTATAGGCTATAGGATTTAGGGCTCCGACCCCGAATAAGCCTTCAAAACGCGTATTAAAGTTTAGGTAGCCGCAGGCTGCAGGCCCCATAGAGAAAAATTACAATACCTACGACCTATTTTCATTTTCAACTCTATGCCTATCAAATATGACCGATACGTCATTCTATTTTGTCAATGTAAATGTTTCAAACTTTTATAACTTTCACGTAGTCGGGTTGTAGTTTTTAACTTTATCTTGTTATCCATAGCAACCATCAAAAGAATACGGAAACATCGTTACGTCACGCGTAATAGCGTACATTTTCGTTACAAAGTAAAAGAGCCCTAGTAAATTACCTAAAGTATTATATTTACTAAGGTTCTTTTACTTTCTTCCTTAGAAATAAAGTGGGAAAAAAATAATTAAACTAATGAACAATTTAACAACAGCATCATCTAGCCCCAAGTTATGCAGAGCTTATTATGACAACTTATAGATATTTTTTACGTTACATAGAAAATAACCAGTACACCCGGAACAAATATCGTACAAACATTTGTTTCAAGTCGGGAATTAAATCCGCAACCTCCTGTGTCGCTGGCGAACGTGGGTAACATCGATTGGTGTGGTTTGAAGATGATTATTTGTCATTAAAAAAAGTTTTTTAAGGTTTATGAGGTTTTATAAAGTATTTTTTAGAATCGGACCACAAATAACGGAGCTTACCCTAATAAATCTTAACTTATGAACTCGACTTTCACTACATTGTCTAGCGTTAATAATTTATTTATAAACCCAGATTGCATAAGTTATTTTGACATGATTACTCATTCTAAGGTTTTTTATTATAGTGCTTAGCCGCACTTTGTGTATCTCTAAGAAATGAAATAAGTTCCCAAAAAATTTCGGTTTCGGCGGGACTCGAACCCACCGGCGCTATAGTCCGTAAGAGGTCCCAAAGATTTTCGGTTGAACCGACTAAGGGTTTCGTGGCTTAGTTGGTTAGAGCACACCCGTACTGAAGGTGGGGCGTGGGTTCGAGTCCCGCCGAAACCGAAAATTTTTGGGAACTTATTTCATTTCTTAAATTACTCATAATCTTATAATTTCATATAATTTATTTAGAGAGATAGTCACTATTGAAACAAATAAATAATAGATGATGTCGATTATAAATCACGACGACGCGACGCTCTGACTTTCGTGAGTCGCTGGGACTACTTTCCAGAGACGTTTGCCATAGGTATGTTTTTCGTGAGACGTTAGGAAGATTTTTCGTGAAACGTTGGGAATGAGCACATCTCACGTGAGACGTTAAATAACCCCTCAAAGGGGTGTGAAATGTTATCAGCCTTGATTAAGTTTAGTATTTATGCGTACTTAAGCTAAGAATAGACCTCATTAAACACCCGTTCCCGTTCACCTAAGCACTTAGGACAGTAAAGTAACGTGTTGCTAAGCCACTTTGACTTCGAGGTCCAAACTATAAGTGAACATTGGACAGGATTTTCTTAATGTATGTATAATAAAAATATTACAAAGGTATTTAAAATAAAACCGGCCAAGTCCGAGTTGGAGTCGCGCACAAAGGGTTTCGTACCGTTATCAATAAAAACGGCAAAAAAATCACGTTTGTGGTATGGGAGCCCCCTCAAATATTTATTTTATTCTGTTTTTTAGTATTTGTTGTTATAGCGGCAACAGAAATACATCATCTGTAAAATTTTGTAATTTCAACTGTCTAACTATCACGGTTCATTAGATAAGCCTGGTGACAGACGGACAGACGGACAGCGAAGTCTTAGTAATAGGGTCCCGTTTTTACCCTTTGCGTACGGAACCCTCAAAAAAACTTATAATAAATATCACAAACTGCTCATTGAAAATTAAGATAAACTAGGTGCTAGTTTGGCTCGTTTACCTTAGTGTATGTTTCTTGTTTTTTTTTCACTTTTGAGCATTGGTTTATATTTTTTCCATTTTCAAAAAAAGGTTGCGCCTGTTGAATTCAGTTTTGTGCAATAAACATTATTTTTATTTCAGACCGTTCCGATGCAGATTGGAACCCGTTGACACTCTACTTCGTTGGATCCTCTGAGAATGAAACACCCTGTAGTCATTGAAGTTGGGGCGTAGAGTGAATAATCTCATTTAACTGTCCACAAGCTTACTAATGTTGGAGTTTACGGCTTTGTCGCGCTTTCGTTTTCGCTTTTGTGGATTTTCAGGAACGACGATTTCGAGTTTTATTACATGCATACATTGAACTTAATAGAATAGAATAGAATAGAATAGAATAGAATAGAATAGAATAGAATAGAATAGAATAGAATAGAATAGAATAGAATAGAATAGAATAGAATAGAATATAATAGAATAGAATAGAATAGAATAGAATAGAATAGAATAGAATAGAATAGAATAGAATAGAATAGAATAGAATAGAATAGAATAGAATAGAATAGAATAGAATAGAATGGAATATAATAGAATATAATATCAATTTATTTGTTAAAAGTCTTACACAAACTTACACTAAAATACACAATAAACTTAGATAAACATGCAAAAATGTAAGCCCTGTAACAAAATGGCTCTGCCTCAGCATGAGTTGGTTGACTAGCAAGCTAGCAACCAACGCTGGTCTTCCGTCAGAGCCACTTGTTGGCTTTACGGACTAACTACTCAAACATACAAGAAAAATAGACAAATATAAAAAAACTATCAATATAAAAAAAATAAAAAAAACAACACACCTTACACCTCCTCCTTTTTATTTATTGTAGTGGTTAAAATAGTTAATATTAATATATGACGAAATAAGTGACTTTAATAAAAACGAAAATGATGTTATCAGAATAGAAATCAATTAGAACTAGTATTACCGCTGGGGTAAACGTGATCTTGAGTGGAGACCACGACTCAGTAAACTTCAGAAGTCGTAGTACCTACCTACGCATTCAACCATGGAGCCCACGCATTCTTCCAATCAATCTTCTTCTTCTTATAAACAACCAACGATCACCAAGAAGGCGCTTTCAGTTCTTTTTTCAAAAATAACTTCAAATAAAATGTATGTTCTTTGTTTATGGAGCACGAAAAAGTCGAGTCTTTATGCAAGTGGATGAAGGTGTTGTATTGACTGATGATTTAAGAGAAAAATTAAAAAGTAAAATTACTTTAGTCCCTGGACCGTAAAAATGAATTTTACGCCCGCTAAGCTACGCTTTAATGAAACACTTTTCGAACAAGAGAAGTGAAAATAATATTACAATTAATTTCGTTGATTGTCGGTAGAGTTCTTATCACTTGTTAATCGCTGTGGTAGCTTTGTTCATAATTGTAGTAAACAATTTCAACAGAGATAACAACTTGTTAGTTGTTTGTTTGTTTGTTTGTTTTGAACTGTGATTCTGTTATTTGTATTCGTACTTTAATACTACTATAATATGGGCGAAAATGGATCGTAAAGATCTTTTACAAAGAAGGGTTTTCATTAAAAAGGAAAGAGTTGAAAAAGACTAAAGTCTGATATTTACAACGGAGTGTGTGCCTAAGGTTTTGTATTACAGAGCGTAAGCCCTGGTACTCTGTAGGTGGCGCTAACGGCGTAAGAGCCGTAGGAGGTCCCAAAGATTTTTGACGAAACCAACTAGGATTTCGTGGTTTAGTTGGTTAGAGCACACCCGTACTGGGGGTGGTCTGGTTCGAATCCGTCCCGAAATCGAATTTTTTCGGACACTTATTTGTGTTCTCATTCTTAAGTGTGTCTTATTGTAATTATTAGTTCATTTTTTGTCATTATCATTTGATTTCAATTTTCTTTGTTAATAAAGATTATTATTTGTAATAAGTGGTCTTATGAGAAACAAAAATTTTAATTAGATATGGGATGTGAACATGGCCTGTGATATACCTAGAACCCACACAATATCAAATTAACACCGACACTTCTCCAAATTTATGTCACTCATGACAAACTTGGCTTAGTTGTGTCACTTTTACCGAGACTTTGTCGCAATGATGTCACATAAAAACTTATTTAATCACTTCAACGTAAAGTTATTTAAGCCAAGTTGCTACCTACTTACGATCTAGAGCGTACAATATCCAAGAAGAGACGGTAAGTTTCGAAACTCGGGAGTTGTGATTGAACGAGTGTTGGAGAAACGAATGGTGGGCGTTGGCACAGAATAGACTCAGACTCAACTCAGAAAGGTTACTTTGTAGGGTACTGCGAGGATGTGATTTAGGCAAGCCACTAGGAGATCCAGCAGGCAAGCCACATAGGAGATCCAGCCTGAAGCTGCGATTTCTGAGGATAGCAGCAAAAGCGGGATCAAGTGGACTTATTAAACCCTAACTCACTAACCTTGATTTCGAGTAAAACCAATCGTAAATTTTACGACGGATAATGTATGATTGATTTATTTTATTTATTTATTTTATTTTTAAATTTTTGGAAAACTTACAGCTAGAAGATTACAAAACTAAGAAACATAAATTTAAGTACATGAGAATTACATGCACTTAAGCTGAGGGCTATTTATGAAGTTTCCACTTATAGAAAAATATATTATAGTTATTTATGATTCAGTGGTAATGGACGACTATAAAAAAAACATAATATAACAAACTTAATACACAAAATTAAACCAAAAATATGAAAACACTGCACACACTTCACAAAACTGAAAAATAAAAAGTACTTAGACTCGAGCTAACTTTGAGTTGAAAGGTGATGAACAACATATTGTTGTTTTACAATAGGTATGTTGTTATATACATTAATATGATGTTCATCGATTCTTATTTATGAGACAAAACAACCTTATTCAGAATGTTTAGTTTTCTCTAAGTCCAATTTCATAGTCTATTTTCGAAATAACCTGTAAAAATTTACCTGTAAAAACCCCACACTTAGAAATAAGAATTAATGTACCTACATTCAAGCAAAAATTAAACAGTAAAAAGACCCGGAAACAATATATTTCCTGCTAGTTGCTTGTTCGCAGCCCTTACAGAAGTTCAAGGTCTCATGACTTTTTAGTCCTATAGTAGCTGCAATTACTAAAGTTCTGGAAACATCTTGATGTGTCTTACCTGAAATCCATAAATTTTCATGATTTCACCGATGATTTAGCTTCATATTTAGTTGCAAAATTACAGTCTATCTTTATAACACGATATCTCTCAATTCAAACATATGTGCATCCGCAAAGAGTGACTGCAGGTCGCAAACAATACGATTTAGGAAGGTATTAGAAACGGAGGCTTAGAACGGAATCGGAGGTCTATTTGGGAACACATTTCATTTTTTATTGTAAAACAGTTTGATATTTCAAATTTGTCCAGCATTCTTTATTTATTTATTAAGTAATTAATTTTATTTGTTATTTGCGTATAAATACCTAATCCTTAATAATTAATTTAGTTTATTTGTTAAATCCATGTATTTGTATGGAAGAGCAGGGCATCCTGGCACAAGTATATTAACATACTTAAAAGGATGTCCTAACAACTGTTTGGCTAGTAGATTAACATATTTTATACAAATAAACAGTTTTTCAATTATTTTCATATATTTTTTTCAATTTCAAATACCTACTTTACCAATTTCTATGAGTGTAGTGTAGGGTTTGGAAACGTTTGCCCACCGACAGCTATCAAATCTCTTATTCCGCTGTCCACCAAATATGAACCCAAAAGTAAACCTTCTGTATCGTATAAGTAAACAGTGGTGTAAGAGGTTGTTAATGTGATTAGACCTTTAACGCAACTCTATTATGTGTTGATGTTCCAGGATCGGTCTCCTGGTAACACACAAAAGAACAGATAATTATGTTATCACGGAAAAGGAAAGGTATCTGCTTAAACTTGTGCTTTATGAAGCCAGATATTTCCTGGGGAATTAAGTGGTTTATTTCAAAAGATTTTGAACGTAAACATTACTGCGAAATGTTTACGTTCAAAATCTTTTGAAATAACGCTAAGTCGTTGATCCTGTACCTGACCTCTCCCCGGTTGTATCTACCGTCCCATCCCATTGTATTATGAGAGTGAACGTGTGCACCTATGTATGCGCGCATACTTGTGCATTAGGTATAATTATGTCCTGCGCACATGGATCTGATGGTATCTGTTCCAAGTGTTATACATATTTTAGGTATGCATTTAGGATTATTTATAGCTATTATTGTTAAATAATATATTCAAATACAAATATAAGTGTGTACAAGGGTAGGTTTGTAAGATTTAATGCATAAGAACAGGCGATAGCTTTTATTTTTAGTTTACGTTTAAGTTTTAGTGATAATCAATTTAAGTTTAATTTTGTAAAATGTAAATCCTTTTTTGGCTGGCGGTATATAAGTGTTGTATCATCTAGATTTAAAAGCTGTACCTACTGTAAAGAGTGCAGCGAAGAGCTATGAAAATGGTTCCTAGTCTTAAACTTCTAACCTACGAGGAGAGACTACAAGCACTAGGGTTAACCACCCTAGAGAAACGTAGAGAGCGCGGAGACCTGATAGAGACCTTCAAGATACTTACCAACCACTACAGTATACCAGACTTGTCACAGACACTATACACTATGAACAGTAACACAAGGCTGAGAGGACACTCGCTGAAGCTGCAACGCGGGCCAAGTACCAGCAAACCAAGAGAGCACATACTGCCAAATCGCGTTGTGAAGACTTGGAACCGGTTACCGGAATCAGTGATCAGTGCCCCCTCAGTGAACTCTTTTAAAAATAGACTGGATAAACATTTAAAGTTCACTGACAAAGACTATGATATGCACGCAGAGCTGCCTGTGTATTCAATAATAATATTATGTTGGCTTCGGCCCCACGCATGCCTCCCAAAGGACCGGGTCACTATATGGCCCGAGATCATGGAAATGAGAAACAAATAATAATAATAATTCGGCAAGAAGGCTTTCAGCATCGTCATCAGATGACTTTTTATATGTGTTTTTTATACTTATAATTGTAACGGCGAGTTTATGAGATCATAAGCACACAGTATCTCTGGCTTTGTAATGGCATGACCATCACAATAACATAAAAAGTTATATCAAAATCCCATCACTAGAAACTTCATTGTGGGTGCTTTAAACGGGAATAAAGTGGGGTCTCTATATGTGGTGCTCTTAAAATTAGTGCTCTACATGTACTATATGGTATGTATGATGGTTTTATTAACCCATCGTAATTAATAGGTTTTTTAAAGTATACCGATTGGAATACCTATTGGTTTACCTATTGGTTTACCTATTGGTTTACCTATTGGTTTACCTATTGGTTTACCTATTGGTTTACCTATTGGTTTACCTATTGGTTTACCTATTGGTTTACCTATTGGTTTACCTATTGGTTTACCTATTGGTTTACCTATTGGTTTACCTATTGGTTTACCTATTGGTTTACCTATTGGTTTACCTATTGGTTTACTTACTGGTTTACCTGAACCCTGTTATTTTTTTTAGTAACAGAAAAACAGATGTGGCATTTGTTCACAGCCTGATGTTTTACTGTACTTTACTTTTTTTGTTTTTTACTTATTTGATTACGTCCGAATATTTAAGGTTCGATACCGAACGTAGACTACAAGGATCTTTGTTCTACACGATGCAATTTGAAGACCAGGCCTTTACAAATGTGGAATCTATTTCATAACATAAACTGAATGCAGGAATCTCTACAGAAATTCCGAGAGTTTGAGCGTGGGCAGTATGTGTACTAAACTCTCTATTCATACCTGCAATCTTAGTTAGACAATGGACTTTATTACAGGTGGTGTAGAACTCAAATTAAGTTTTGCAGATACCTAAGTAATAGGCTATTTGACTACTATTGGGAATTAGTTCTTACGTATTGTCTGATAAAAAATAATGCAAATGATACTAATATTTCTTCAAGGCCCGTCATACTTGCTGTGAAAACTAATTTTAAAGTTTGAATAAAATAATGGCGCCCTAAAACGCTCATGGCTCCGGCGACATGATTCGATGACGTCACAACTCCTTTCGCCAACCAACACCATATCAACTGCGGACGGAAGACATCACCCCTCCCTTGATGGTACACACTTCACACCGTAGTTATTAAAGTACTAAAGCTTCACACCCACCACATTGTGTGATAGACACCATAGAGTTTATATAGTACTTATATAAACTCTATGTATGACACCGAAACAGACACTGGCGGAGTCGCGGCGAAAGGCAAGCGGCGCCGTAAAGAAGTTGAAGATGAAGTTGTTACATCATCTTCACATCACTTTTGTTACTTTATTTATTTTGTTATATGTGTGTCTTGTGTCATTCATCTATCTATCTATCAGATATCTGATCGTACCCCGCCCGGCCCCTACACGGTGCAATGTGAATCATTCTTAGAGCTAGCTCAATTACAATCAGGTGACAATTCTTTTTTTTTCACAATCTGACTTGTAGAAGACCAACGTACTTTGCTAAAAGTGAACGTTTTTAAGTAGAGGGTATCCCAGAACTCTTACCTAACTGACCTTCCTCGTAACCTCGTAATAATAATTCCCCAAGGGGCCGAGTGATAAACGGTCAATCGATTTCAGCTTATTGAAATTCGATTAATGCCGGCTCGAATCTACCGCTAAGCACTTGACTCGTCAACACCGATATAATGCTCTTCAGATAATGTTTGTTCTTCAAGAAAATATATAATACTAAGCTAAAAAAAAAGAGTGAAGGTGAACGTAATAAGTAAAGCAAATAAAGGGAGTCATGCGAAAGTTCATTGGATGGTTATCGATACGAAATCTATAGGTTATAACAACCTCTGTGGCGTAGGGATTGATTCTCGCCTCAGGGCAATGTTTGTATGATCTGCAAATATTTGTCCCGGGTGTTCTGGCTGTGTTTCATAGTCAAATCAGTCAAAAACGATGTAAACTACACGCCTTTAACGGGAATGGGTCGACTTAACCTGTAACCCTGTATACATAGTAAAATATCCATCTATATCATGTATTGAATTAGTATAACAGGTTATCTAGTACCCATAACACAAGCTATGCTTAACTTGGGGATAGATTATTTATTTATATGTATATTGTGGGACTATTACTACCTAAAATAAATACAATGAAAGAAAGGAAGAAGAACCCACAAACAAGAGAAACTTCAATATATACCCGAAGATCTGTACTCGCTGTAAACGGCTACTAAATTGATTCAATATACTGTAAGAGATATACACTTTTTTCTATGAACTTCAACTTATTTTAAATTGGTACAGTCAACTAGAAAATACCGCAAAAAGTTCTGTCAGCTTCAAAAAGTCCAAACAGTGTGATTTATATTTTGTTTTTACTCCAGCTACAGTACCCGTGCCTTCGCCTGCGTGATCTATTAATCTAGATCTATCTCTAGTCTGGTAAGGTTTGTATGTCAGTTTTATTCTGTTGAAAACCTATGTCAAAAAATGTAGCAGCATTTAGCGCGGTTCTAAAGATTAATAGAATGCTAAGTATACAAAACATTATTTCAACATGTTGTGACACCGCGTATCACTGCGTAGCAGTTGCTACGGCGCCTGCTACGACGACGCTACGAATTTTTTCGATTCTCGTTTTTTGGACGTTTTTTTCATTGAATAAGTATTTTGCTGTTTTTGTTGTTATTTGTTCAAAAATCAAAACCTTGGTATCATAAATAAATAGGTTTTTGATACAAAAATCGATTTTTGTTTGCAATTTTTTTTTTATATTTAGTGAAATATGAATCATTGTTTTATTTTACGACAGTTATATACCTATCGTCCTAAACAGGTAAAAAGTCTACCTTTCAGATTTATGCTTGACACAAAAATTCCACATAATTCTTATTAGCGCCCCTGGTTTATTCAGAAGTCTGTATAAAAAACAATTTATCATTGTAATGGCCAGACTTTCTGTGGGCCGCCCCTTACACGGATCCTCCAACCTTTTGGAAAGATACGAATTAGGCTCATAATACACGATCCTACGTACTATTAGTATTAATAGGTCTGAAATAATGGAGAAGACCTTGTACCTAATAAATTACGCGTAACATCGAGGCTTTAGTTTAGTTTCCAATATGTTTTTATTCTAAGCTTCAAACAATCAATAAATTTTTGATGTGAAAAAAAACGGTTTAAGAACAATCTTTTACACCATCTTAGACCAAAGTGTTTGGGGCGACATAAACAACGAACCCCAACTTGACGGGTTAGGTAGTTAATTTGAAGGTCATAGAAAATAACATTCGTTTATTTTATTATTATGTATTTTTTTTAGTAATGATACATTAACTTTATTAACAAAGAAAATTACAATCAAATAAAAGAATAAAATTAAAACTAGTATTTATAATTGAAACAATTGAGCTAACTGCAGACTGTTGCAAACAATCTACAAGTAGCTCAACTGATCCATATCAATACCAGTCGGAAGCGTGCCCAAGACGCTAGCTGCATTGCCCCGCTTTATTTATAAATATATTCAAACATTGACCGCCAAGATTATTAACATGAACTATTATTATTATACGTTCCAAGTGCTTACCTATTATACATTACATACTAACATATTATTGCCCTGTTTATCTGTTTATATTTAGAATTTAGGGCATTCTACATATACGAAGGCAACGGTGCTAAGGGAGGCCTATGTCCAGCTGTGGACTAGTATAGGCTGATGATGATGATGAATCTTACCTATAAGTCAGGTAAGATAATCTACTAATCAAATAAATCCGCGGTCAAAAGCAAGTTATACTTAATATTAGATAAAACTTTTCAAGGAGCGAGATTCAAATGCGGAGTAATCATAAAATAAATTGGGTCCCGAAGGTTGAAAGGAATTTGAATCAATGTTTGGTTAGATAAGATTTTATTTATAAACCAAGTAAAATCAGATTTATAATGTAATTACAAATTTGTAAAAATATTCGACAAAAGACGAAAGTTTGTGAGTGGAGATGTTAACATGAAGTTTTCCCGTTTGAGCACCTTTTTTTTGGCACCTATGCATTGAGCACCAAAGGTATTCCCATTTGAGCACCAATCAATATAACTAATATATTACTACTACTAATATATTAACGTGGTGCTCAAATGGGAACAAGAAATAAAATTTGATTCTATTCCCCATTGAGCACCTACGGTGCGGTAGCTTCTAGTGAAGGGGTTTACCCAAGTAGGTTGATTGAGTAGGTACTTACGTGTGTACATCATTTAAAAAATGACAAAAGCGTTGTTTAAAATCTCCGAAAACAACTGAACAGATCCAGATGAATTTTATAATATTTAAAATGTATAGAATACTAGCTTCTGTAAGATGAGATAAGACCATTTATTTGAGCCATGATGTCCAGCAGTGGACTAATATAGACTGATGATGATGATATTGTTATAGATTATTATGTATTATGATTTAATAATAATAAATTGTTATATGTTATTATTACATCCTAGTGTGTAGTGATAATGCATTGTTATCTTTTATAGAAAACTTTTCATTTTCATCTTTCTTCGATATTAAAGATCGATCGAGCAAATGAGTGCAACAGTTTGAGAAAATGTGCTACGCTCCTGATCTTCCGATATTCCGTCAGGTACGTGATCAGAATCGGGCGTCTCCATACGGCCCAGGGACAAGTCAATTGGCTTTGTTACATCGAACATTAAAACTGAACGCGTATCTATCGGTGCTACCGGCCGGCATTACCGGCAGTCATCCCTTTTCCTCATGGCATTTTTTTATTTAGAAAATTCGATGACTGCAGGGAATTTCGCGTCTACCGTGCTCCCAGCGCGGTCACCTTTAAAAGTCTTCGTATCCATAGGCTGTAATGCTCCCATATCACTTTGACACTAGGTACTTTGACGCCTCCGTCTCAGATTTATTTGATCGCTTGCTGTCTCGCTGTCCATGTGACGACCGCTATCTGTAAACTTGATGTCAAAGTACACTCGGCAAAAAAACGTATGATGATATACTTATGATCGCAGGTAGGTACAACATGCTTCAAGCGAGCAAACCACGCGTTACAGCGGTGAGGTTCAATCGCTTCAAGCAAGCTCATTTTTGTGATGTGCAGTGTTAGATGTAACAATTACTTATGTCATATTATATAACACTGTCATAATATGACATAAGTAATCGTTACATCTAACACTGCACAGCACAAAAATGAGCATTTGAATACGAGCATTTACATACATATAATTTCACAGTACGCAGTGGCATAAAACAGCAGCCAGCGCGTAATAATGTAAACTGGGCGCATAGAGCCACGTTCGTTAACACATTGCTTGAAGCGATTGAACCTCAGCGCTATAACGCGTGGTTTGCTCGCTTGAAGCATGTTGTACCTACCTACGATCAGCTAGGGACATAATATGTCCCTCAGATCTCCTGCATACTAGTGGGTAATACCTATATATCCCTTATTAGCGGTCAAACTATAACTTTATTTATACCGCGCTGTCTTCGCAATTTTAAATCCTATACCTACTTGCGCTTGACGCGTTTATTCAGGCATCTTCTAACAATTCATCATCATTGTCGACGCTCATTGGCTGAATTCTGAATAAACGCACAAAAAAATAACCAATCACACCACACAAATGCGAAAGTTTGAATGGATGGGTAGAGGGATAAATGGATGTATGTTTGTTTCTTCTTCACGCTAACTATGAAACTAGTGTTGTTATATACCATGGTGATCAGATAACATCAAAGTATTAACTTATCTATACGTAAGGTAGTCTACCGTGCCATTAAACCGCGAGTACGAACAGGAACCGACATTCCCGAGTCTGTGGTATGGGCTCTTAGCCATATCGATGCCCCTCCCTTATTACCTTAATGTCCATCAACGAATCCCTTTGTTTAAGGGCAATAGCTATTAAATATGCTGATCGGGTGCTAGTTTTAGCTGAACAGCCATTTTTCCGAGACTGAACGTGACAAGAGAGTCGAAAGGAAAGAACTTTAGTATTCGTTGTATGAACAAGAATAAAGAATACTTATATAAATAGGCAAGTGTTATTAGTGTTACTTAGTAACCACCAGGTTAATAAGGAACACCTGTTCCTTGTGAATCTATGGTAAAGCCCTCCCACAAGACACGGCTAGTCGCCTTCTGTGGTTTTCGAGCAGCGAGAGGGGGACGGGTGGGTGTGGCAAAAAAACCTACTGGCCGTTTTGGCAGAATATACCGCCAAAAAAGCAAAACGAAAATTGAATAAAACCTCTCCAAGATACAAATGAGACACACATTACAGGGACACTTATTAGCTCACTTTTATTTGCTGAGTCTGAAGGATCATAGAAACATTTAATTGTAACTGAGACACAATAAAAAAGAAAAAAAATCTCGTGCTTCCAAAAACTATGTATAAAATAAACCGACTTCAAATTCCTCAATAATGAAAATTGGTTAGAAGGTATGTAGTTTAAAAACCGGAAATCTTGGCGCGATCGAATTTTTCAAGTGGCGACATCTAGATTAAGTTAGTCTAATTTAGTTTATTTACGCCCCTTGCCATGGAAAGTTTTGCGCCCAGATTTAACAAAGATCGAGTGAAGAGGTCCTAACCGTATGGCCTTTAAGCGAGTACCCTATTACCGTCACCTGACGTAAGTAATGAACTATTGAATCCAATCGCCGTGAGAAATACGCGACTTGAATCGAATATGGACTCTGTGTTCAGCTAACTAAATTGGTTTTTGAGTGTAAGTGCTGATTGCGAAAAAAGTTGTGGAAAAAATGTCGACTCAAACTTGAAATGCTCAGGATAACCAATAGCGACTCTTGCCCTTGATTACCTTGCTTCCCAGGACGCAAGGTAATCTCTTAATTATTAAGAGATCACTCTTTGAATAGTTTCAGGACGCAAGGGTCGCTATTGGTTATCCTGAGTACCTATTTCAAGTTTAAGTCGGCATTTTTTTCCACAACTTTTTTCGCAATTGAGTGTATGTAACTCAAAAACAATAATTGTTTAAGGACGCAAGGTATATAATAATAGTAAAATATCTGTGAAGATTTTTTTTATAGTACCTAAAAAATTTTGTGAATATATTTTACGATAAAAACTATCGTACTTTGACGAATTCATTATGAATCTGATGAGGTCAAAAAAGATCCTTGTTTGTATTTGAAGAACCCCAACGTTTCAAAGGCACGTGGTTGTCACGTGTGTTGCTATTCTTTCAACGCAAAGAGCAATCGTCTCGTATCATGTTTCCCGAACTAATTTTAGTCCTATTGTAGGTACTTATTAGCTCTGTGTCGTCACTCCGCAAGGTCCCTGAAAACCAGCGGTTTAATGCTGCAAAATACTGAGATAGGGACCCATTTTACCCTATGTTTAACAGTTGTTCGATTTGCAAGTACGTACTTGAATATAGTTAGCTTTTGCCTTATTTATTGTTGTTGCACTTTTTCTAGTTTACTTGTTTTTCTTATAATTCTTGGGTAAAATAAAAGAATTTATCTTATCTATCTCATCTTAAAGAAGGTCCCGTGGTCATTAGTGAACCCGCTGAACTTCATTACGAGATCACAGATATTTTCAACCGATAAAAAAACGAAGGAGGTTCTCAAGACGACGCGTATATTTTTTTTATGTTAGACCACGCATAACTTTTTACAAAGTAGTCCGATTTCGATAAAAAAAAACCTAGATTTCTCCTCCACCTTCATCATTCGCATCGCTGAGGCTTGGAACTCGCTGCCTGCTTTTGTTTTCCTGGCCAATTGTAACCTTAGTCTCTTCGAGACCATAGACATAGAATTTTTCACTACGCTTTCGAGACAAGAGAATACCCACTCAGGGTATCCTCAGGACCTTCGTCACACATCGTCACCTTCAATCAGGTGAGATTGTGGTCAACCGAAGGTCTACCGACTATAAAAAAATACCAAAGACCAAGATAGACATAGCTATTTATAAAGCCTGTTCGCGAGACTCATCGATATGGGTTGAGTCGTTTCTCTATAGGTATTTTTTACATTCTGTATTGTGTGTTTATTTACTTACGTATATAATTCGGATTGGAAGAAAATTGCAAACAAGATTTTTTCGCGAACTCATTCCATTTCTTTGCTAAGTATTTTTGGAAAAGCTAATCTGAGTTAACTTATTTCACTCGTCGGGGAGCGAAATGAAAAATACAAGATGGCAGCTGGTAAGATACGACATATTTTCTTCTTTGCTTTGGTTCCGTGGAATAATTAGGAAGTCTCGAAATGATTTTCAAATGTGTGTTTTATGTATGCTACAGGTACCATGCTATTGTAAAGAACATTTTGTGCTGTAAACATTCCAAGAACTTTCTATCGAAAACTCCATGACATCGAAATAATTAGGCAATTTAGGAAAAAATCTCACAAAAATATTTTCTTAGATTAGGTAGCACTTGGTTTTGAGGAAGCTGGAAGATAGTACCAAATTAATTTTATATAACTCTATTTTGTGAAAATTTTACTTTTCAGATAGGTATAACAGTTATAAGTCGAGTAGATAAACATTTTGATTGCGAATTTCATAATAGAATAAGAATAATAAAATAAGAATATTTATTTGTACAAAATTATAAAACATTGTTTAAGTACCTACTGACTAAATACAAAGCTGTTCCAGTAAAATCGTCAACAACATACCTAATTGTTATCATAATTATCTAAAAAACATTGCTAATAGTAGAAAAATGACGGTAGTACTTAAATCAGACAAAGACATTACTTTCCGTGCTAGTCAATAACTGTGTTACGGCAAAGTAATGATTCTCGTCCTAAAAATACGGGTCATGCTGTTATTATATATTTTTGGTGCACAGAAAACTGGGACAACTTTTGTCCCAGTAGTCTTGAGCACAAAACTACAGCATAGAACTACTGGGAATAAGCGGTCCCGCTGGCATCATATACTTTCATTGTCGCTTTCAGCATGACATTTTAATTCTCTATCTATGTATATCTACACGACTTATACAGATATCTTTGTCACGAAGGCAGATGGCATGACAAAATGATTAATGACAGACGTTGATTCAGCAAAAGGGTTCTGTTGCAACTCGTTAAGTGTTGAACCCTAAAAACAGCCCTAAGATACCGTAAAAGGGCCGAAATCGGTTAATTAGCCCGACCGTGGTCGCGAGGACCCACGGAACCACATTAAAAAGATTTACACTCGTTATACGAACGTTAAGGAATCTCTTTTGAGTTTTACTCACTTTTAACAAGAATTTTACTTAAACATTCCAGTACAGAATAATCATAACAAAATAGAGGATCTCCGGGGATTTAAAAAACTATCCGAGTGTCTATCTGGTCGAAGCGACCGCGACGCGTGACCTGAGTGCATTTGATTATCTGGTGCAGCGATTGCCATACAGCGGGGCGATGCAGTCAGCGTCTAGGGAACGTTTCCGATCGGTATTGTTAGAAGAGTTGAGCTATCTGTAGATTGTTTGCAACTGTCTGCTGTTATCTGGATTATTTCATTTATATATTCTTTAATTACAAATACTAGTTCTAATTTGTTTCTATTATTTGGTTTTGGTTAATGAAAACAAAATTAATCTTTGCCATCCAATTCTTTTTAAAAATTGTTACAACTTTCGCCTTCAGACATGACTGTCAGAACAGAAATAAATCTCGGTACTTCTCGACTCTCATTTAAATCAAGAGGATGTCCTAAATTGGCTTCTAGGAATGTAATAAAAGTTGACGCGAATTTTTATTGCTTATCTGGGGATTGTGTCCTACATTTGCCTTCTTTGCTTATTTCTGTTATATGTTTTTGGGTGAAAACCGTGATCATTTTAATTCACGGTGTACTTGATCCGAAAAAAGTATCGCAAGTGATAATTCTGACGCCGTGACCGCCACGTAGGCGGTGCGTGGTGACGTACCCGTATATATTCCTTTAATACCTACATCCTGTTTATATCCTCGTATATACAGGCACATTACATATATGCTTCGAACCTGTACTAAGTACAAAATTCCATAAATCATAAATAACCCTCTTCAAATAAAACACGTACTTTCCAAAGTTCGTTTTTATTACCAACACGAAAGTGAGAAAATTACGAAAAAGGTCGGCCAAGCGAGAGTTTTCATGAGGTTGGCACTATGAGTATTCTACAGTCATGCGTATTCCAACTTTCGTTAATTGAAGTTGATACTAAACGAGCTAAGAAATGGGGCAATTTTAACAGAGTGGAATGAGTAAAACCTCTTTTTAGAGGGCGCAATGCGCGCCATTTTGTGAAAAGGATAGGAGTTGGATTTCGCGTTCATAGGACGGGACAGAGCATGTGTTTTTGGAACGGCGCAAATGCAAAAATGGAGTTTTTGCTTATTAACAAGAAAACTACAAAACTAATGAAAAAACTATCTGAAGGAACCAAGTAATTAGTAATAATCTACGAATCAAAACACAAGTCATTTCAATAGACCGCAAAGTCACTAAGATCTCGACCAAATTATGTGCAAAACCGTGCAATTTCATGATTTTTTTCTATCGTATTTTTTTTCTTAATCGTGTTTTCATGTTGAATGAACCAAAAAAATTTTTAAATTTTACACTCTCTTTTTTAAATCGAGTTTTTAGTCACTGGAATCCCGTGAGTACTGAGATCTAGTCCTAGTTTGACAAGCAAACACGCTAGCTGTGTTCGTTCTATGAAGATTAATTATAATAGTTTCGTCAGAATAGGATATTTTACTATAAATGAAAATCTAAAATATATTATTGAAATAGTTTAGGCAACAAGCAGTCGGAAAATGTTAGTCTTAGTTCATAAAATAAACGAAATACATTTTAAAATTCATTTTAAATTTTTCAGTTTAATGTTTTTTAAAAACCATGAAATAGTAGGCACAATGTCTTTATGTCATACGGCTGTGTAGGTAAACTCGTATTGTTCAGGTCTCACCTCCAAGTTGGATGTGAGACCTGAACAATACGAGTTTACCTACACAGCCGTATGACATAAAGACATTGGATCCAACTGACGTCATGACCACAAAGCAATATGGCGTCCACTGCCTCCAGCATTTTCGTCAAGTTACGTGCGCAACTTGAAAATGATAAATTTGAACGCATTTTAGGACTCTCATCGATTTATTACTTTTTAATTGGTTCATTAGCATTATAGAAACTCATTGACACTTCAAAAATGGGTGTAATACCCTATTATGTAAATGATGGAAGTTACCTTTGTCTATCCTATCGGGCTGAACGTGCCTCCCTTACCGCGTTTTCACACGAGGCTCGACACCACACGACAAAATACGGTGACGACTCCGGACGTCATATATTTCTATGAACCGTTTACACACGCAATAATACCGCACAGCACGACAGGTTCATTGAAATGTATGACGCCCGGAGTCATCACCGCATTTTGTCGTGAGGTGTCGTGGGAAAATGCTCTTATAGTAGGCAGGTTCACTAAACCGCCTGCCAAGCGTGGTGGTAACTCCCCAAAACAAGGGGGTTTTGTTTGGGAGAGGCACGTTCTACATGGACGTGGTAGACGTCGTGGGATAGACAAGAACAAAATTAAATAGGAAAAGTTCTTTACCGTATTATTGGTAGGAAGATAATGATGATGATCCAGCTAGACGTGTTAATTGACGGAACCCTGAAAAGCCGAGCAAGGTCAGCCTCACCGATTCGTTAAACTTGATTAATTAATCCTCACTGAAACTTTCATCGCTGGTGAAATCAGAAAGTTTTTTTTGTGGAAATGTTCGAGTCACGTGATGCTAACAGTAGAAAGTAAAGTTTGGGATTTTTGCAAGTTTTAATTTATTTTCTAACAGCTTAGTCCCGCGGTTTCATACGCATTTTTTAAAATAAAAAATACATATTGTATTATTTGGCCTATGTTCGGCAGTGGACGTATACGGGTTGATAATGATGATGTTATTCCAAGTCCGTATCTTCATGTTTGCACTTCACTTCGATCAATTCAGTAGTTTTCTCGTGTTCGGCCAAACATTTTCGAAACGGCATAACCTTTCGTCTTTATAATATTAGTTGGATGTACGAGTATGTAGCAATCAACTACCAATCAAATGGTTCTATGTGCTGTTGACTACAGCCGGCCTCACAAATGCTTTTAAACGGGGTCGGGATATTTTTTCTTTTATTTGAATTAGTTGAGTAACTCAATAGTACTACATCATCAGATAGACCAGCAACAAGATTTCTTTATTTTCTAGTTTCTATTCAAGTTTTGCTGGCAGATGCTGAACGCGTCAAGCTGAAGACAGAGCGCTACGGCGCTCATTAGGGGAGGCCTATGTCCAACAGTGGACTCTTATAGGCTGATGCAAAAGAGGCAAATAAGTAAGATTAAAGAATGTAAATTTGTAGCACATGGCATGCTTAAATAAACACAAAATATGTGTATAACCAGTTTTGGATTATCTTTCTAGGCCTGAAAAATAAAAAAATTAGATTGTAGACGTAACACCACAAAGTTCATTTCAACCCTCTTAGCTCTAAATGTGAAACAGTCAGTCTTTCTACGTCGAAAGAGAAGGCAGCTCTTTCTATCTTACCTATGCAAACTGAGCGAGACTTCAGACCCGAAATATAGAAAGTGCGCTTGCAGTGTAAAAAGCTACCACAGAGAAAACCAGTGTTCCATTGGTTTTCAATGTGAACGTAGGTAAGCAATACTACGTGTAGAGTCCAAGGGTAAAAGATTGGTCTCTCCTTATGTGCGCGGCCTAACAGGTCCGGCCTCAGTTTTTTGTCGTTACTGACCGAGGACGATACCGACGCGAAGGCTTCTTACAATTTCCATCCTGCTTAGATGTGGCTACTCTGTCTCTTGCCTTAGCCTTAATTTCGTCTATCCATCTTGTAAATTGCCTCTTACATTTTCTTTTCCCATCTTGAGGATACTAATTTAAAATAGATTTTGGTCATTTTTCGACTCGTAAAATGTGTCCAGTATCTAGGCACAGTTATCATTCGTTATTGCGTTAACGTTAGTTCGTTAGCACTCATTAGGGGAGACCTATGTCCAGCAGTGGACTGATATAGGCTGATGATGACTTTGACGTATTTGTATGGTTTGACAAATCACTAATCAAAATTAAGCCAGTTTATTTTCGTTCGCCCTTTGGGTATCTCTAAGAAATGAAATAAGTTCCCAAAAGTTTTCGATTTCGGCGGGACTCGAACCCGCGCCCCACCCTCAGTACGGTTGTGCTCTAACCAACTAAGCCACGAAACCCTAGTCGGTTCAACCGAAAATCTTTGGGACCTCTTACGGACTATAGGTGGCTTCACCTACAGAGGGGTATATTAATATGGACCGTAGCATAAGCCAAATAAGATCTGTAACTTAAGTATGCTGGACATACGCCTTGAATTGAGAATCTACTCCTTTGAATTTCGTCGGTTGAGAAGGCAGACTATGGTTGATTATTTGCTAACAAAATTGTCATACTTACCTTAAAAGTAATTGTAAAGGGTAAATTTTAAAATATGGCATTATAAACGTTATCAGATTGAACGCGTAGGTAGATATACCTTCAGATGTATCACATAAGGCTTTAATTAATCCAAACCGCAAATGTTCCGCGGCCGCAACCGCCGCGGTATTTGAAACACGCGCCATGCGACATGTTCGTTAATGGAATGCACGGGTATTGGATACCTGCTATAGGCGCTTAATTAGATTTATTGTATTGGTCAGATGTTATGTCCTGAGCAAGCAAGTCCCCGTTCACATGTCCCCTTCGCGCTATGTATAGTTTATGTGCAGATGTGGATGTTGATGTATTTCTTACGTCCATGTCAAAATTCAGGGAGGCGGATTTCAAATTTTTGGATAGGACGCATAGGACTATATAAAGTTGTTTATTTTAAGCTATACTATAGTATTAAGTTAGAGTGAGTAGTTTGTTAGTGTAATTGTATTAATGTTTAGTAAGTGTATTTTATATCGCTTTTTAGGGTTCCGTACCTCAAAAGGAAAAAGGAACCCTTATTATTAACCCTAGAACGGTCTGTCAACCCTCTTTTCTCACAAACGCGTAGAGGTATCGAGTTGAAATTCACATCATATACTCAGGTTCGTAACCTCTTGGAGCCTCGATATTAATCAAACTTCCAAGTCAACGCAATCGAAAGTTACAGCCGTTTATTCATCGACTATAAGCCTGTATAAGAACTGTGACCCTAAAGTGTTTACTTTGACAAGATTCCATCCCATTGCTAGTGTCCATAACCATGGGCGACTAAAACACTGTATCTATTGTTGAATATAAAGTTCCCTTTGTTTATATAAGTATATGTAAATTAAGTCTCATTAAGTCTGGAGCCGGCTAATGAAGACGAAGCGGCGCTGTTTTCCGAGATAAGGTGCTTACAAGAGCAGGTGACCTGACCAGAATAAGAGCTCCATGGAGAGGGGCGAAAAAACCTCGACACTTCAAACGTCTTTTAAACTTATGCGTTTACATAAACATTTATCGTTACGGGGCCCGCTTTATAATTTGCACAACCAACTCCCGAGTGTCATAAGAGACCACTGAGGGATCTGGAAGCGGGCCGCGTCGTCGTCTCCTGCAGAACAGATTCACCACCGAACTGCGATCCCAAACCCGCATGCAAATGAATTGGAGCCAATTCATAAAGCATTAAAAGTAAAAGCCACAGACATAGATAAAAAAGTAAGGTTTAAAAATAACGCCAAGTTAGAAAAAATTGTGATTCATTTCACACTTGTCCGGGACTTTTCAATTATATTTTTTTGTTGAAATTTTATGTCTTTAGGTAGAGCTTAAATCCTTAAAAAATTCTTAAAAAACTTTCATGCCCACGCTAATTCATATTTTATAGAGATAGGTAGTTTAGTTTTTCCAAATTTTTATACGAATAACCTGACGACCTCTGTAGCACAGTGGGCGAAGATCCGCCTACAACACAGGAGGTGGCAGGTTCGATCCCAGCCTCGGAACAAATGTTTGTTTGTTCTGAAGTGTTTTCTATAAAAATACAAAGCCTATGTTAATGTTATAAAAATACGAATCACTCTATTTATGGAATTGTATTATGCATATCAATTTATCCAGTACCTATAGACAAGTTCTGCTTTGCTTGGGGCAAGATGGGGCTGTGTGAATTGACCAGCATAAATAAATAATGCTAGACAACCCACACAGCATCATCTAGCCTCAAATCAAGCAGAGCCTGTGTTATAGGTTACTAGATATCTGATATACTTACATGATACATTGCATGCGTACTCAGATGTTGTTTTATTTATCATACATAGACAAAACCCGGAACAAATCACTGCGATTATTTGTCCCGAGGCAGGAATCGAACCCGAAACCTCGCAGCCGGAATTGAATCAGTAAAATGCATATTTGGAGAGTGTAAAATATTTAGCTTTAAGTCCACTCCATAAAACTTTGGTCTACTATATCTGCATTCTTCTCCCTAATGAGTTCGCTGCAGTCAGTACAAGGAGCTTTTGTCCACGGTAATAGACGAAACTTTCTTTATTTCAAAGAGAAAATTTGCCTTTTGATCTTTCAGAAAATGAAAATAGTTTTAACAATTTTATTATGGTCTAGGTTTTTTCATTTAAAGATTTTAATTCGTACCAAAACAAGTAGAATGAAAGAAGTGTAAAAAGCAAACCACAAACCTAAAATTGCACTAGTCATCCTACACTTTTAACATCTGAAATCGATAAATATCAGAAAATGTTTATTTATTGTGCCAAATTTGATGTGAGTCAAGTAGCCTATTCATTACGTAAGTTCCGGAAAACGGACACTACATAAAAACCGTCCTTCGTGGTTGTATAGTAACATGTGTTATTGGTCGACAGGTAGAAAATGCCTCGGCATTAAGCCCACCCTTTGTACCCAAGTGCAATAAAGTTTAAATAAATAAAATAAATGTATAGATTGATGATGATGATGGTACATAAGTACCTACCTTAAGAAAAACCTAAAGAAATTCGCACTTGCTTGTTCTCACAGAATCCATTCATTTTTCCATTCCAAAGAGCAGTTCAAACAATGAAATGAAACCACATCTAAACTTCTCATAAAACTTGGCTGCCTTGTTGTATGCAAATCAGATACATTTTGAATTTCAAATTCCTTTTCTGCTGAGAATTGGAGCGATATACGAAGTGCAATAATATTGTGAGCGAAAGAAAGCAAGTTTGTATGCTAATTTAAGACCTCCGTGGCTGATTGGTTGAATACGAGACGCTTTTTTTTTATCTTTATTTATTTTTATGGAGTTTTGTCACAAAGTGACTATGTCACTCCCATAGGAGATCAGTTCAATATAAATAAACATGGCAAAACACTATATAACTCGCAAATAAAGCTTGACTAGTGAGACGCTTTGTAAGTTTCATTTAGATTTGTCTTCCAGTTTTTAAGTTCGTGGTTTTTTAGGGTTCCGTACCCAAAGGGTAAAAAGGGACCCTATAACTAAGACTCCGCTGTCCGTCTGTCCATCTGTCCGTCTGTCCGTCTATCACCAGGCCGTATCTCATGAACCGTGATAGTTAGACCGATATTTAAGGGGGCTCCCATACAACAAACATGATTTTTTTGCCGTTTTTGTAATGGTACGAAACCCTTACTACGCGAGTCCGACTCGCACTTGGCCGGTTATTTGTCTTTCTTATAGTGAACCTACAGCCGGGGCTGTTGCCTGCAGGTTCAGCCCATCATCACAAACACGATTGTGAAGATGCCTCTTAATTCTTAATTTTGGTATTGGTAATGGGTACCCCCTGCAATTTAATAATCGTTCGTTAGAGAGGTTTTATTTGAAACTCAACTTAAAAAAAGCTCTGCCCTGAATTAACAGAAGATATGAGAGTGAAAGATCGGTCATAAGTAACTCATTGGGTTCCAGACAAACATGTTTTTTCATTTAGTAATCAGAGGTGACTTATATTTTTTTTAGGAAACTTAGACTTGGCGCCTTCACGAACGTGTTTGTGATGATGGGCAGGACCTGCAGTTCACGTATTGTTACTAATTTACCAATAACCCTGTGTAACCAGAGAAATATCACACCAAACCAGACTTTTATTCGCGAATTGTTTGTTGTGTTTTGACTTAAAAATTATGCTTGATCAGCAGATAAATAATTTGATCCGATTTAAATGTTTTCTCTGCGTTGTCAGCAAAGACTATTTTTGCTAACATATTTATCAAAAAACTAGCAGCGCCTTGCGGTTTCACCCGCGTAGTTCCCGTTCCCGTAGGAATTCCGGGATAAAAAGTAGCCTATGTTCTATTCCAGACTATAATCTATCTCTGTGCCAAATTTCATCCAGATCCGTTCAGCCGTTCTGGCGTGATAAAGGAACAAACATCCATCCATCTATCCATCCATCTAAACTTTCACGTTTATAATATTAGTGAGATAAGAAGAAGGTACATTCTTTCAGCAAATATCCGAAAGTGTTTGCCTTAGTTGAGGACAAGTGGAACCCTTCCTCTAGCATCCTAAACAAGCAGCGTAAGGGCGGAAAACAAAAGTAATTGCTCTAAGGTTGTGATTGAATTTCTAAGGGAAAACTTGAGTGCCAATTGGGTCGAGGTGTGTTGCCTTAATAAAATACTTTGGTGGATACAGTGGTCCGCGGGTTAGAGTTAAGACACTTCATGTGGTAGATACATACCTAGGTAATTAGGTAAAGATACATGCCAGCGTTGACGGAGGGACGTAAGAAATAGCTGAGGCAATACGAAAAACAGCGCCAGACATCTCACCGGCCATGTCCGTCTGCCGCCATCCCGCCGCCATCCCATCGGATGATAAAAACTTGTGCACATTGCTAGTTTCCGCCCCCGCCGCTACTGCGCCCCGCGACCGAAACTCGGTTTGGTGAACATAAGAAGAACAAAATTAAAGTACAGTCAGCAGCGAAAACATGTATATGTCACCGTCAAATAGTAAGCCCCGTAAAATTATAAAAATCCTAGGCAATTTATAATTTTCCGGAAAATAATCAACAGGACTGAGGTAGGTACTTACAATTTAACGCATAGAACTACGTAAATTTATAATTTTCCTAAGCTTATCCGTAAGATAATAAACAAACTAACCTGTGAACCAATCACAGCCTTGTTTTACTATTTTACGAAATCTATGGCGATCACTTCACTCGTAAAATAATAAACTGCCCTCTGATTGGTCGATGTGGCCGATGCTCGTCTGTGTTCGTTAACGAACAGTTTGAAAACTAGTAACCACTGTTCCACTACTTCTACACCTAAGTATCTAATGCTTATTTTACTAATGATCAAACTATTTAAAAACATTTAATAATTGAAAAATACACAATGAAAACTTTGTTGTTACTATTTGGGCGTCTAATGAATGACAGCAAAAGATGGCGGCGGTACAGAGCAAGCGAGCGAGAGCGAGCGAAGGCTAAGGAACGAACGCAAAAGTACCAGTGTGGACGTCATTGCGAAAGCAAGCGAGTCCAAACAAGGGCCTTTGTTCGTCTTCGGCCGAGCTCCGGCGGCTGTCGCTACATCAAAGCAATATGGAACGAACGTAACGATTGTCAAATCCCAATCGTTTGCATTCGCTCGCTTGGTCTGTACCCGGCATAAGGCTTTTTTTGTTATAGTGCTTACCCGAACTTTTTTCACATTTTTTAATTAAACACATGTTTCTTATTTATTACTTATTATTATTATACTTATTATTGTCTATAACAACGTCTATGCAAATTTTTTGTTCGAACTTTAAAATGTGTTTTGGTGATAAGAGGTTGATAACCTCTTATCACCAAAACAAAAATAATACTCAGAAAACTTGCACTTTGTATTACATGTCTGTTAAGAACTTATGACAAAAAAGCCTCTTGTATCAACTCTACAGGCCTGTAGCCTACAAAATATACCAATAGTGCGTACCCAAACACTTGAGCTGTGATTGGCCGAGCTCACAAAGCCAGTTGTTGTGTACACGGTCGAGTACAAACGTTTGCGGTCAGCTCGGCTAGCCGGCAAACACTGCTGGGAGCCTGGGATCCTAAAGCATGGAGTAGTTACTATGATATGTTTAGGATTTCAGAGACCACTTACAATGTTTCCAGAAAATTATGAAGGAGGATTCATTGCTAGGCATTAAATCCTATTACAGAAATCATTTACAACGGAATATTTACCATGATTCGGATTTTGAGTTTTCCAATATTTTGGCACGGAAGAACTAGCTACTCTTCCGTGATCATGGCGCATGAAACTGAAACTGAAAAGAAAAAATTGAATCATGGTAAATATCCCGTTCTTAATTATTTCTATGTAAATAACCATGATAGTTTCAAATGTTTTATTACATCCTATTGCACAAACCAGCGTCATTTGTTCCCCATGTTAAAACAAATCACACTTTAAATCAAGATAGTTTATTTTTTTAGACTTACAAGATCAAGATAAGATCTTTGAATATATCAATTTCAATATCAAATACAAGATTATCAATTTATGATTATAATGATTCGATTTCGTTTGATTCTGCAAGTACTATGTAAAAATTTCCCTGCCCTCCGATGTTTATTACCTAAACGGACCATCAGGAGACAGAATCTAGGTATCATAGGGAAGGACATAGGATACCTATAATCTTTAGCAATAATAAGAGCAAGGCGGGGCGGAAGTCAGAAGCAAACCCATAACAGAGACTTCAGTCCCTGTAACGATCGTTCTCAATTAATCTCACTAATATTATAAACGTGAAAGTTTAGATGGATGGATAGATGGATGGATGTTTGTTCCTTTATCACGCCAGAACGGCTGAACGAATCTAGATGAAATTTGGCACAGAGATAGATTATAGTCTGGAATAGAACATAGGCTACTTTTTATCCCGGAATTCCCACGGGAACGGGAACTACGCGGGTGAAACCGCAAGGCGCTGCTAGTAGTTTATATTTTAAAAGAGTTAGCCTAGAGGGGATACCTTTGAGCATATCTCGATGCGTCTCAACTCAGTAAATCTTTATATTACCAAACGGTTCTCGTCCACGTTTATCATTCGTACCGCTAAAGTTTGGAAATCACTATCTGTGTACAAACTATCGCATAAGTACATGTAGTAGGTACATTTTAAGTCGAACATTTCATGTGAATTTAGCTTAGCTTGCATTGACCGCAATTAGCGATTACTGTGGAAACAATAAATGGTTCTACCATCAATCAACGGGTTCGGTTATTTTAATCTCTTCGGAGTTTTTACCGCCCTCAGCTAGCTAGCATCCCTTAGCGTTTAATAATAATAATAATAATCATTTATTTCAGACTATAGAACAGTTACAGATCTTATTTTAACTTATTCTACGGTCCATAGTAATATATACCTTAAAACTAACATACATACAATATTAAAAACTAAAATTAAAGACGCGTTATTTGACGGCGAGACGTGACGCAATCAGGTTTAACCCCAGCTTAGCTTATTGATTGCAACCCAATCAGTAGTATATGTATCTTCTAGGCCTTCGTGATACATCGTCGGCCACAGCGTCACTTCTGCCCCCCTAGCACGGGGATGGTTGTCTAGGGTAGAATAGAGAAAAATGACGTCACTTCGTCATCGAATGCGTAAATTATTTGAAAGGCATTCCTTCAACTTTGATAATTTACGCAATGTATGGCGATGCAATGTCAATATTGTCTATTCCACCCAAGACAACAATCCCCATGCTAGGGGGGCTGATGAGATTGTGGTTTAAAGAATGTCTATTCACGGTAAAAATAAAGTTCAACCTACATTCAGAAAATTACGTTTTCATAGATAAACCAAAACTCACATCAAACGCAATTTGCTTTCCAACTTCTCGAGGACATTTTTAGGGTTCCGTACCCAAAGAGTAAAACGGGACCATATTACTAAGACTCCGCTGTCCGTCCGTCTGCCGCCAGGCCTCATGAACCGTGATAGTTAAACAGTTCAAATTTTCACAGACGATATATTTCTGTTGACGCTATAGGTAAAAACGAATACTAAAAAACAGAATAAAATAAATTTTTAGAGGGCTCCCATACAACAAGCACGATTTTTTTGCTCCTTATTTGCTCGATATTGATATGAGAATAGAAATATTCACAGAATATTCAGTTAGGTATGTATTATATTCACTTAAAAAATAAATAATTGAATTTAAAAAAAAATATATGGCTCCCGTACATCGATCAAAAATGTCCGGCTTTGCCGGCCCCCCTTAGATTCACAATGCGCACGCCACAACCTTCAGTAGCAAAAGAGATACATTTTGACATGTTAGGAAAGCTTTTCAACTAGTGTCATTTTAGCGTTCAGACAAAAAGCATGGGTACAAAAAATGCAAGAATCACTCGTCAAAGTGCTGAAAAAGGATGGAATTTCTTATTTTCAGTAAGTTTATATATATTTTTTACCCGTATATTGAGATGTGAGTCATATACTTGTGAAATCAGCATAAAATATTGTTGTTTGGTTTGCCTATGTTAAAATATTAATTTTGTTCTAAATTGATAAATGGAGAGGCTATTTCTTCTAAATTTTTTTCTTCATTTATAGTATGTATTAATATATTTTTCATAAAAATAAGTTTAATATTACTAGTTGATGATTTTTAAAATAATTAGTTGGCCCGCCCTAAAATTTCATTTGCGTAGACTCTCTAATAAAAGAAAGACTAGGTTCTTACCTACCTACCAGAAGTATGAATTTATAAAACGTTTATTTTTTTCCCGTAAAAAAAACTCGTGCAAAGCCGCAGACAGGAACCAGATCTTTTTAATCTAGAGTGCCTGCCTGAAATTGTATTGTAAGTTTAAATTATTGTATGTCTGAAATGACCCTTTTGTATAAATACCTACTGTTGAGACACCAATTTATAGTTTCATCAATAAATGATTCGTTATCTTTACCTGAATTCTGTTAATTAATCCTTATAGAAAATAAACTGAGTAGGTAGGTATATAATTCTCAGGTAGGTACCTACCTACTTACAAAATAAAATAAAATGAATTCGACTCCACCAATCTCTTGTTCCGTATGGAAAAAACTTGTCAGGCTCTGCGCAAACTGTCTGCGTCAAAACAAAACAAACCCAATTTTGAGTGACATTTTTGTAAGGCTCTAGGTATCTACGGGGGAGGCCGCGAACTCCTTATTTTTGATCGAAGCTCCCGTACTACAAACGTGTTTTTTTTGCCGTTTTTATAGATAATGGTACGGAACCCTTCGTGCGCGAGTCCCACTTGCACTTGGCCGGTTTTATTACAAACTTCCAACATACATAAATCTCCATACATCTCCATACCATCCCGAGCATGCTAATCACAAGAACCGCACTCTCTCGGGTGAAGTTTTAACTTATACTCACACACGTATGAACATTCCTTGGAGATTGCACAGAACATTAATAAGCAGTACAACAACTTGCAAATGGAACTGAGTGATTTAATTATGCTGATGTGTGCAACTGTTTATACAGTCGAAATTCGTAGGGGAATTATGCAATCGGAATTTGTTGGCAATAAAACTCAAATAAAACGAAAACTGTGAGCACGCGCAATGTCAATGAATTCAGTCGCTAGATGTGTCCCTGAAAAACGTGCAACGTAGTCGTTATGTAGCTCTCATGCAAGTTTCGTTCAGATTGCGCGACGTTTTCATCAGTTAGACGATGGACGACTTTTCGCCCACCTGGTAAAAAATTTCGAGTGCGTAAATGTGATAGTACGGCTCAAATGTCTCGTTTTTTTTCTACGCTTATGATATGTGAAGGTCGTTTACGACTTGTAACCTCATTTAGTTTTTCGCCAACGTAGGTAATCGTGATCAGAATAAATACTAGAAAAGCCTGTTTTTAGTACTTTTTTTAGATGCTGAAAGTTTGTCCTGAAATACTTAAAATAACTAATTACTTCATAGTCCATAGGCAACTAGAAAAGGCTCTGCAGATTTAGGATTTACGCAGATTGCACCTGGGTGGGACTCTGCCTGCTATGACAGATCAGGTCATGGGCTACTTATGAAGACAATGATATCAAACCTGTTTGTTTTTCAATGAATACAGTTCTTAAAGTAATCAGCTTTCGAAGGAGCTTGATCTGCATTCATATTTAAATAAGTAAAGTTTGTTATAGTGTAAACAATAAATGGTTCTTTTATAATTTTACTTTTATTTGAATTCCTGCATAAGTGATCCCCATCAGGTACTTAGATCTCCATGTTTATAAATATGCGGTGGCTGAGTGATCTGCAATCATTGTAAATAAAATTAATGATGGACAATTTACACAGAATTGTCTAGCCTCAAACTAAGCAGAACTTGTGTTTTATATTACATTACCTAAATAACTTTCGATAGTCCCCTGTTACAACAATCGCGACGCCCACATTAAAGAACGTCGCGTCTCATCGCGTCCTAAAAAAAACGTGCACCTACAACAAAGTTTTATTATGATGAGGTAGCGTAATTAGGAACTCACCTACTGTTAAAATAACTTTCTCTGTGGCACAATCCTAAAACTACGAAGGCATCTGAAACTTCATATTTTGTAACCGAAAGAGGTCTCTTGGCTCTTCGTGTTAATATATTAAATTATTGATTTAAGTTAGTTAGGAGTTAAGACACAGCTTCACCGAAATCGGTTTATTACATCAACATAGTAACGCGTGAAAGATTTTGGGATTTTCAACTTACTGATATTTTTGGGAGAACTAAATCACGTGATTTACCAACAATATATTAGTTTAGAGAGTCTTGAGTGAAGTCATTGTGTTCAATACCAAAATAATATGCAATACAATACAATAAAAAAACACTTTATTATACACCAGAAAAAGAATATTACAAAAAGACATTACATGAGACAAGTACAATGGGCGGCCTTATCGCTTAGAAGCATAACAATATGAACATGAATATGACGTGTTTCAAAAAAATATAAACCGATTTCGAATTTCTAATTAGTGAAGTGAGTTGAGGCGAGACTCAACTACCAGCCGGGTTACAGTGGCGTATAGTGAAACATCCTATTGTACGTAGGACCAGCTGCGAATAAGTGGCAACCCGAATAAGCAGTCCCGGACCAGAGGCGAAACGGTCAACGGTCAATGACTCTTGAAAAGACACAATAGTTTCGAAAACGACCTTACGACACGCCGAGCAAACACCGTCATTAAATAAGTGTTGCCCTGGCAGTGAGAAGCAGCCTACCAGAATCCAAATATTGGCTACTGATACGCGATACGCGACATACTGGATGATACTGGATACGCGACATCCGCCCATCCAGATGGGCGGATATCGCGTGGAGAAGTATAGTCACCTAGAAAGGGACCTGTAGGTTACTATGGAAACCATCACAATCAGCTGCAGCACTGCGCATATGAAATGAAGTATGAACACACGATTACAGCACAGGTTGGTATAATATAATATTGAAGTAATTTTAAATACGACGTTGGTCCTAAAATCGAATTCCTTGACAGAGGGATAAGGATCCTACAAGGCTAGTCCTTTGGCTCTCTAGTCAAAGGCTGCGGCAAACGAGCCTCGACTCAGAATAATAAAACAATGCAGACTACTGCAGACCAGAGGTATAGCCTATTCTAGTTACACACGGATGATACCAAACCTCTGCGGTTGGTTAGTCTATAGGTACGAGCCTGCCGCTGGAGTTTCTCTAATTTGCTCAAGTTATGCCCCTTGTGGGACTAGCCCGAGCTCAGCTGACGTAATAAACGGTGCATTCGGCTTTCGTAACAAATTCATGGAGATTTCGCCAAGATTTTTCTTCGGCTTTTGGTTTAGTTTGAAAGAAATTGCACGTTAACCGCATCACGACGTGTCATAATTCGCTCGTTCACTTTTTGTTTCTGTTAGGGTCGACTATGAAGTTCCCTAATTTTTGACAGGTGAGTCAAAGAAACTCAATGAAAAAAGAGATCCCCTAAAGAATGAAGTATTTCATAGACACAGTTACTTTTGACAGACAGAGATGTTGTCGACTCGAAAAATATCGGGACTTACGAGGATTTTTATCGAGTCAACAGAGTATGTAACGAAGATTATTCTAGATGATTTTTCAGTGAAAAGTAATACAAAATGTAGTTTACCAGTAACTAAATCTATCTTACTTTTTATCACGGACAAACGCGTACAATGCCACGGGCAGAAGCACGAAGCAAATAAAATGACAAAAATAATTACTTTTTTAATTTTCTGAAATACTCTTATTTCAAAAATAAAGGAGATAAGAAGCCTAAGTAAATTCAAAAATAATACTCAAATCTTCAGCAATAACAAAATCGATTACAACTTCATCGGAACAAAATCTTGTCATTAAAATAAAATAAAAAAAGCCTTTTATTCCATAACCTTAAGTAACATTGATCTTGATCAATCATACTTTAAAAAAATTATGTAATCCTAATTCAAATTTTTTGTCAAATATAGTGAAGTAATAAGACTATTTCGAAGGGCAGTCGAAATACCAGAAATGAAATAATTTCATGTAACAATAGGTTTTTGTAAAGGCTGCTACTATAATAAATAACTCTATGGTAAAGGCTACAAAATGAAATAAAAGACGTTTGTGAGGTCTTTTCTTGATGTCAAAAAATACCAGACTAGACCGCAATGATGGCGATAAATGAAAATGGCATAACTATGCATAGTTTGACATGACTGTAGATGGAATATAGCTTTATACTCTAAGGACACGACACAGTACCTGAACCTTTATTCTTCCGTGGAAGATCCGCGCCATCTATTGAGTTTCTTCTTTTTTGGCTATACACCCTTCGATCAAAAATTTCCGGCTTTCCCCCGCGAACTACTTATTTTTGATCGAAGTATACACCTCGATATGTTTATTTAAAAATGCGTTCCGAATTTCAAAGCTCTTTAAAGGTACCTATAACTCTTCACTGAGCAAGCACGACGTGTGGTGTTATTATTTGACGACAATGCTTAAGTATAGGTTGGTAAATCTTTAATACTAGTACCTATGTAGGGGACATTTTTTTCCCAACTATCTTTTCTGTTCTGTGATCACACCAGTGTGACAAAGCGGTATGAATTTATCGGAGTCGTATATTCTATGTGAATCACAAGTGAATCACATAAGAATTAGCTTTATCAAATCGCGTACCTACGTAAAGTTATCTGGAACCAACCAAAGCATATTCCCGAAAAAATAACGGTGTTATTGACAAGAAAGTTTCCGAAGCTTTGAGTAGTAACATACAAAGTGGCGAGGCCCTTGAATCCCTAAGCTAAAATTATCTTTTTCAGTAAGTATTCGAAATCAAAAGCAGAAGGTTTTGCATAATTCATAAACCTTTGGAAACCTCCGAACTTTGCCACTCGAAGGCGAAAATTCCTTGCAAATTTGATAATAAATTGCCTTAAAAGGAAATGAGGGCGATAGAGGTTTGGTTTTACAGCGGTCTGAAGTTAGGTGTCAAAAAAAACTTATGTATTCAATACCTAGTTAAAAATGTTAAATTGTGGACATTCAATCTTTTTTAACGAGAAACCGTGTGAGGACTATGTGAGGCTATTTACCGTATAGCCGAATAGGCACTGAACAAGCATAAGCTTACCTGTCGAACGCATAGATGGCAGGAGTGTACCATACTCGGTGCCAGTTTGTTATTATGACTATCCTCAACATTATTACCCAACATGTAAACTTGTGAAACCGTTCAGTGACGCACTGAACGGCTTGACAATTTTCCATGACGAGCGAATAGATGGCAGCAGTGTTTTGCCAAACTCGGCGCCATGTCGATACTAGGACCACATAGGGTTACGAGAGTATGCTTAACATTATTACCATCCGTAGAATCACCGAACGGTGCTTCAGAAGAATACAAACGTCGAGCGAATAGATGGCAGCAGTGTTTTGTCATACTCGGCGCCAGTCCGGTACTAGAACCACATAGGGTTGCGAGAGTATGCTCAGAATTATTACCATCCGTAGAATCACCGAACGGTGCTTCAGAAGAATACAATGTCGAGCGAATAGATGGCAGCAGTGTTTTGTCATACTCGGCGCCAGTTCGGCACTAGGACCACATAGGATTGCGAGAGTATACTCAACATAATTGCCATCCGTAGAATCACCGAACGGTGCTTCAGAAGAATAATGTCGAGCGAATAGATGGCAGCAGTGCTTTGTCATACTCGGCGCCAGTTCGTTACTAGGTCCATATGGGGTTGCGAGAGTATGCTGAACATAATTGCCATCCGTAGAATCACCGAACGGTGCTTCAGAAGAATACAATGTCGAGCGAATAGATGGCAGCTGTGTTTTGCCATACTCGGCGCCAGTTCCTTACTAGGAGCACATAGATTATCAAGAGAGCTTCAATAATATTATCATCAAAACACAAAACTGCTTTTTTGGTATCCATACTAATATTATAAATCCCACTAATATTACAAATGTGAACGTTTCGATGGATGGATGGATGTTTGTTACTCAATCACGCAGTTACGGCTGAACGGATCTGGATGAAATTTGACACAGATATAGATTATAGTCTGAAATAGCACATAGGTTTTTTTATCCCGGAATTCCCACGGAAACGGGAACTATACGGGTGAAACCGCGAAGCCCTGTTCGTCTGTTTATAAACAACATGAAATAGTAGGCGCCATGTTATTATGTCATACGGCTATGTAGGCAGAACGGCAAGCTGAAGTTGCATTTGGTTAGGTATTAACTAAGTTTTCAATAAGTTCAATGCTACGCCATCTATCCAGTTTATACTTCACTACCCCGCACTTGGAGCTCTAGAAGGTTTTTAAGGAAGGAATTGGCCAGAACCAGCATAAACTAGGTAGCAGGGTTAGATAGTAGAGTCGAAATTTTAACATAGAGGGCATATTTCGATACTTACATAAAATTGTTCAATATAATTGAGTAATCTTATTAGTAATTTATTATTATATAGCATTAAAGGAGCCATCAAGGATTTCATCGCCTGGACTAAAAATCCTTTGTTTCTAAACTAAATGTCTTGAAACCATTTCCTCCGTTGTTGGTAAGGTTAATTAAAAGGGTTAGGTAAGGTAAATTTCTGGTTCTGGCCTATTTATGGAAGAAATTGGCCAGAACCAGAACTAGTAGGTACAAACATGCATATGAACATAGAAATTTGAAAAATTTTAATTAGTAGGTACCTAGTATAATATTAATTATACTAAAATGCTTCTTTATTGTATAAACGGGTATGACGCGGCCCTTATACCACACCTATCCGAAGATGTTTATAAAGTTAATGTCATCAAGGATTTCATTGGCCACATCCTGGAGTAACGGACTGATTGTTTCTGTAATTTGCTCCTGTAACAAACAAAAAACAAATAAAATTTAAGAAAAATATTATAGAAATGTTTATAATAATCGTCGCTACCTAAGTTATTCTTACCTGGTAGTTTTCTAATAATTCAAGCACAAAATTCTTCAAGAATAAGTTGATGAAGCTGTCCACGATAGGGTTGTTGAACATTCCGGTGATTTCGGGCTGTAAATTATAAATGGGTTTTTAAAATGAAAAAATACTAAAAAGATAAGTTAAACTCATTAAAATCCGAAACTACGAGATTTAGAGAAAAATCGTGAAGAGAGGCATCGTGGGCTAAATTAATAATAAATTAAAAAATAAGTGTGCTGACTTATTTTTTCATTTATTTTTACGAAATGTATTATTCTTACAGAATTTATTAGGAACAGATGTTTTATCGAGGATAAACACCATTTAAATACAGGTTAAGTGCTAGCGGCAAGCTCACCAACTGTTCGAAAGAACTACACTATTAAAATTTTTGACATTGTTGCTGCTAAGCATCATTTAAATTAATAAAATAAATAATTGAAAATTTCAAAGGAGTATGCACACTAAATTTGAAAAAAAACCATTTCTTTTCATTTTTAATAATGCATTTCTTTTCAAAGATTGATTACCTATTTTTAACAACCAAATCTGTTGTCGAAATATTATAAGTATATTTTGAAAAATCCATTGGTACGATGTCCTGCAAAAATATAAGATTAAAAAAATCTATCAATGCAGTTTTGTTTTTTCGTAAATCGATAGCATGACTCGTTTCACGATTTTTGTCTAACCAAGGTTTTGATGGTCATCCACTCCCATCTCAAAAAGTCACGCTGTATGTATGTTTTTTTTTTATTAATCTTAAATTAGCTAGAATATAAACACTTCTGTTACATCATATAAATTTCAATAAATATTTGTCTAATGACTGAAGAGCTAATTTTGTAAATGTAAGATTTAAAAAAAAAACAGTGTGCATTAGGGCGCTACAGTGACTTTAAAAGATTTTAAAAAATCCATTCTTTTATTCACCGAACACAATACAATATCTGACAAATGTGAATCATAGCGAGATAGTAGAATTTTGATAGCATAGATAGTATATATGTATAATATAAGGGTATTGGGGGTATCTGGTAGATACCCTCAATACCCCATAAGATACTTACTGACATTGTTACTGACCAATAATAATAACATACAAAAAGTTACTCATCATCATCATCATCAGCCTGTATTAGTCCACTGCTGGACATAGGCCTCCCCTAATGAGCGCCATAGCGCTCGTCTTCAGTTTGCCGCATCCAGTATCTGTCAGCATCCTTTCGCAATTCGTCATCCCACCTGGTCGGAGGGCGTTCTACCCTACGTTTGCCGAGTTGCGGTCTCCATTCAAGAGCACGTTTACCCCAGCGGTTGTCGGTTCTCGAGATAGACAGGACTGGCCGGCCCACAAAAAGTAACTATAAAAATTAATTTACCTAATGAATACCGACAGAAATTTTACAAAAGACCTGATGCAAAAGATGAGCAAAGTTGAGATGATGCCACTGCTTTACAGTCTGTACTGGAATTCTTCAATATAGTTCAGTCCAAAAAGTTTTCGAAAAAATATCTGAGCGTCTGGTCGAAGCGACGCGTGACCCGAGAGCTGGTAAGTATCTGGCGCAGCGCATCAGTATTGCCATACAGCGGGGCAATGCAGCTAACGTCTTGGCCACGCTTCCGACTGGTATTGATATGGATCAGTTGACCGTTGACCTACCTGTACATTGTTTGCAACAGTCTACAGTTACCTCAATTGTTACAACTGTAAATGCTAGTTTTCATTTAATTCTATTATTTGATTGTAATTTTCTTTGACAAGACAATCGAGATCACTTGTCGTGCCGTGAAATAGTTAGTACATTTCACGGCCTTAGACAAGTGAGTATCACGGGTACCTATCAGAACCCCTAAGTAGGAAAACGACCGTTCAGTACAATTGACTAACATGCGAAAATGACCTTGTAGCAAAACGTCTGGAAATGAAAATAGTCTGCGTTTCTCAAACGACAAGTACAGTCAATCTAGAATTACAAAAAATATTGTTTTTCAAGCTTTATTATAAAATAAAATCAACTGTTCCACTTCGTTCATAATAATATGTGGTTTGAGTAGGCACTATATACTAATATATTTTATTGAAATTGAAATGTTCCGAGAAAAAGCTTGTAAAGATTATTAAAAGTAATGATTAATGATTAAAGTAATACTAATTAAATACTGACCAGGATATCCGTGATGCTGACTTCGACCCGCGTGCTCAGTACATTCAGGTAAATTCCCAGCCGAGGCCTTATTCCCACTAGAAGTTCGATCTTCACTCTTGGCTTTATTATGGAGACTCTTAAATAAAACAAAATTATCATTTTCATTGGCTCGTAATAATAGTTATTGACGTAGCTTGTAACGAGACAAATCAAAATGACATTCAAAATCACCATGACATCAAAAAGGAATAATTTTTATTTACCCTGTTCTTCACTTTGGACCGAAGCGAGTGAAGCGAGATCGGAACAACTCAAAAAACCTGACACATCCTAGTTTTTTTTTCTGTCTGCCGTACGCTAGCTACCTATAGGTACTCCTAGCGTTAAATTGGATTGATGCTTAAAGAGATTGAAGATTGACGTAACTCGTAACGAGCCAAATCAAAATGACATTCAAAATCACCATAACATCAAAAAGGAATAATTTTGATTTTCCCTGTTCTTCACTTTGGACCGAAGCGAGATCGGAACACCTCAAAAAACCTGACACATCCTAGTTTTTTCTGTCTACCGTACGCTAGCTACCTATATTCATAACGTTAAATTGGATTGATGCATAAAAAGATTGAAGATTCAATCCCTTTGTACCACCAAGTTTGAATCTAATAAAGGTTATCTTACTTACTTAGCGTCACCATTTCCAAAGAGGGTCAGACCATTGGTGTGCAAAAATAGATCGTAGTTACCTGTAAAAAATAGTCAGTACTTACTTAGTAAGGATTTTATAGATAACTAGCTTCTGTCCGCGGCTTCGCCCGCCCTTTTCAATTATCCAATGTCCGTCCTCGAGATAGGTACTATTTACCTTCCTGCCAAATTTCGATTCGTTCAGCCGTATGGGTGTGAAAAGATAACAGACAGACAAACAAACAGACAGATAGAGTTTCTTTTGAATTTACAATACAAGTAGATATGGATTACTAATTCAACAAAAAATTTGGAACAATTTTACGGATATCACAAAATTTTGGATTAAAAATCGAAATTGAGATTTAGAAAACAAATACCTGTGAGTGGTTCATATCTGTAAATACTATTGTTATTTATGTATTTACTCGTCAACCAAAAGATTGCTCGTAAATTGTAAAACAATGTATCTTGTTTGGAAAACACTTCATTTTGCGTTAAACTTAGATTTATTATTACTTAGGTAGGTCATCAGAACAAGGAGTTTGACGCCGCGAAGATAAATTTCCGCTTGTACCTATTTTTGTGGAAATTTCCAAAAACCACCAATAGTCTCGCTAAAATGTCTTGATGGTGAGGCCTGCCACATCTATTTTGAAACCAGCTATTTATTATTATTAATTACTATACAAATCCCCACTTTGCTTTCCTGTACCTCAGCCAGTAGATGTTCTAACTGTTTAACAGAAACCATGCTGTTCTGTCATAAACAATCTTTCTTAGCAAAGGATGCCTAGCTCAAAAATCAAGACAAATTTAATTAATATTTAATTAATTTATCAATTGCAGTTCTGATCCTGTGTTTTCCGCATTCCCAATTTGCGTTACGGGACCCTATATATTTTCTTGCACCTACATGGAATTCTGGATGTCAATAGATGACACCATCTGATAGCTATCGCTCGCACTATGCAATTTTCCTCCACCTTCATCATTAGTACCGCTGGAGTTTGGAACACGCTCCCTGCTGCTGTTTTTCCGGTCAATTACAATCAGGGTTTGTTCAAGAAAAGAGTAAATACCTAGGTATCTTCTAGACCTTCGTGATAAATCGTTGCCACATCTCCACATCAGGCGAGATTGTGGTCAAACATAGGTCTTAGCTTTTTGCTTTATAGTGCGTTACTCGCACTGGGTAAATCTTCTACGAAAACTTTTTAATAATATGTCGATCTCGTTGCTTAGTTGGTTAGAGCGCACCTGTACTGAAGGTGAGGCGCGGGTTCGAATCCTGCCAAAATCGAAAATTTTTGGGATATTATGAAAAAGTTTTCGTAAAACATAGGTCTATTGAATATAAAAAAATCTGCTTCAAACGTTATTCTGTTCTTACCAGCGTCCACGTCAATGACTGGCACCTCTCCATCAATAACCACGTTGTACCGCTGGAGCCAGACTGAGGCTATGGAGATGCTGACTGTGTTCAGCTCGAAGGTACTCAGCTTTAAGACTGTCAGATCATTGATCTCGATTCGAGCACTGCAATGAAAATAATTGAATACTTAAGTTGGGAAGATCTGAAGTTTGGTAGCTACAGCAGCAAACAAGAGATGAAAGATGTATTAGAATCTATCACCTCAATCCTTTCGGTGACCTGACCCGTGAAGAGTAAATTGAAAAACAATGCTACATGCAAACCAAAATGGTGAATTAACTTGTAACTAAATGGATTGAACCTAACTCACAATTGTAAATTGTTCTGAATAAATGAAAATGAAATGAAACTCGAATTTCATATTCATACGCCTCTAAGGTAAGATGCAGTGAGTCGAATACCTACTTATCAATAAGACCTAACATTAGTCATAGTATTTGATATAGTTTTAATTAAATAAAAAACTATACAGGGTTACTGGTAATTCACTGACACTGCGTGAACTGAACTGCGTGCCTATCATCACGAACTCATTCGTGAAGACGCCAAATCTTCATTACTAAAATTTTATGTAAAGCATTTTCTCATAAAAAATGTAAAAACACGTTGGCCCAGAACCCAATGCTATTGCATAAGTTATGCTATACGCTATTGCTAACGACCAATCATCCACTGCCACATCTACTGTTAATTCAGGGTTGAGACGTTATAAAGTCTTGTTTCAAATAAAGCACCTCTAATGAACGATTTTGAATGGAGGTACCTTATGAAATGAAATAAGTTCCCAAAAATTTTCGATTTCGGCGGGACTCGAACCCGCGCCCCACCCTCAGTACGGGTGTGATGTAATCGACTAAGCCACGAAACCCTAGTCGGTTTAACCGAAAATCTTTGGGACCTCTTACGGACTATAGCGCCGGTAGCTCTACCTACAGGGGATAACATAACAGTTTAACCAAACCTGCTCAAAGACCAAAGTTACATTTAGTTCGTTTGACGAGAGCTGTTGCCTTTGCTCAATTCTAAGGTTTTGTGTTATAGTGCTTACCTGCAATTTGGGTATCTCTAAGAAATGAAATAAGGTCCCAAAAATGAGCGTACCTTCTACCAATACCAAAAAAAAAATAGATCTTCCTCCTGAAATCGGTAAAAATACTGCCATGACTCGGTCAATCTCTAAAAACACCATCAAATTTCCTTACCCAGGCACAGGAATAAGAGTGTCATCCAGGTAGATACGATTGAGACCGAAGGGATCCAGGACAGGTATATTCTCACTGCCTGTCACCATGGTCTGCCGGAAGTCTTCTAGCGCGCTGATCACGGCGTTCTCGAGGACGTTATTCCTTCCATTTTCGTCTGTAATGAATGAGCATCAATTGAGAAATTGAGGAACTGATTTCAACTGATTCAGGATCTTGACCCTGGAAAGATCAGGGTATCTGACCAACATCTGGGACAAGTCAAGCCTAATTTAACCGGCATTCTGAATCTTGGGATATATCATTGCCTTTGCTGAACTGTGGGAAGTGTTGAGTAAGTTGTTTATCTAAGAATCATTTTAGCGCGTATAAGTACACCATAGCCGTGTGGCTTAAAATATACAACTACAACACTACCCGCGGGTGTCGTAAGAGGCGCCTAAAGATTTAACTATTTGGCAGCAGCACCCCTGACAGAACAGATCCTTCGAACTGCGATCCTGCGCCTGCTTGCGCATCTCCCCACGATTACCCCGTAATTATAAAAGAAATAAAAGCCTTTAAGGCGCTTATCATTACAGGCTTTTGACTAGATGTACACTAGCATAGATTTAGGTACGTTCACGTGAACTCGACTTGAGGTCACAATCAAATCAAGGATAATCCCAAGCACAAAACTCCAATCACAACAATCATATAGTACATGTAAAAGAGTATAGAGGCATAGGTACCTGTTCTGGAAAGAAGTTCTAACAGTGCTTCTTGATCATTGTTGACTGGTGACGCCAACGTTGTGCCAAAAATTGCCACCAGACAAATGAAAATTGAATTCATTGTAACTGAAATCAATTGAAGCAAATGAAACAATAATTTGGCAAGAAGATACAACAATACCCACAAGATTTTAACCAATTTGAATTGCAAAACAGCTATGTTGAAATACGTAGCAGACTGTTTTAAAAAATATTAATTACGATATAACTTTAATTTGAACAGACATACCTTTACAGAGACTTTGATAACACTTATAAAGTAATCCTACAGATATAATATTTTTTAATTAAACTATTTGATTTAGATAACATTATCGGTCGATACTGAGGATAATACCAATGCAAAACAGTGTCACTTCATCATCGCTTCTAAGCCTGTGGTTCGGTTGTAAATACAGACCATGTTTCTAATATTAATAAATACGTTTTGCTTTCGCTCCCGCTGCTTTCCTAAATTGCATGAGTTAGTTAAGTATAAATTAGAACTTTGTTTTGTTAAATTTAGTTTTATTCTGAATATTTGTAAAAATGTACCTAGGTATATATTTTACATAGGTATTTTATTATCTACGTCTAGTCTCTTGTACTTTTAAAACATTTGAGCCAAGATGGGATTCGCAATTGATAGAAGTCCCGCTTCAATCAGGCTTTTGCAGCTGTTCTGAAACAAAAGACAATTCAGGTAGGTACTTTTACAAGCAAAGTATGTTTAAAATTTATTACAAAAGTGGTCATTAAATACGCGAATATTATTATTATCCTTACCACGTAATTATTTATAAGATCCGGCAGTTTTGCTCTGAGAAAGTTGTTCACCATTTCCGAATAGTCCGTTTCTTTGAATTCTAGATTTATTTTGGACTGCAAAAAAAATTTCAACAGTGATTTATCAAGTATAATGCTTCTGTCGTCGTCTGTCGCATCATGTCTTAGTTACGGAGTCGCCTTGTGGGGCATTTGTTAAGAACTGTCTTGAAGTATTCACATTAAGAGCACCACATTTAGAGCACCTGTTTTATTCCCATTTAGAGCACAAAAACTAGTTTCTTTTGATGGGGTTTTGATATAGCTAATTTAACATTCATGAAGGATGATTAATGTAGTGTTCGTTTTTCGCCAATTACGTTGATATCTTGTAAGGCCTATACGGGAACGACAGATGCGGCCATAATGACAAAAAAGGCGTCCCAATCCGGTAGAACTCTCATCTCATACCCCTCGAGTAAATATCTCTACATAATATATTATTAGAATATTTAGGCTTCCGACTGGTATTGATATGGATCAGTTGAGCTACTTATAGATTGTTTGCAACAGTCTGCAGTTGGCTCAATTGTTTCAATTTTAAATACTACTTTTAATTTAATTCTATTATTTGATTGTAATTTTCTTTGTTAATAAAGATATCGTTAACTCATATTACCTGAATGTCTTTGACCTCTATATTAATATCTGCGCTGGAGGCCGCCACGTTGCCTTCGTCATCTATCTCTAGAACAACAGCTCCCGTTATTCTTGGCTCCATTAATGTGATCCTATAAAAAGTTTATTTATTGTACCCAAAAATATGAGAAACAGTTTGATGATGATGCTGTCCGTAAAAATTGTCGCGGTAGTTCTGTATAGAGCTACAGCAGGCAGACCTATGTCCGCTGACCTACATCGGTTAAATATACCCAGCAAAGTAGATTAACAAAACGGGAGTTTACCGATACTTCACACCAAAGTCGACCACAGACAATAAGAAAAAACACTGTCTGCTTTTACAATATTCACTGAAATTTGCACCAATCCTCCGAGCTGTGACGAGGAATCTGGTGTACTCCATTAGTTACTAGAGTAACACTCTTGCTTCACCATAAGCTGAATACCTACCTACCAAGCAATAGATTTGCAAAGAAATGAAACATGGAATGGAAGTATCATCAAAGTATGAGGCAGGCATTCGGTGTCGTTTGTTTCCGTGACTAAAGGGCTACAGGGCTTACCATCCTTTGAGTTCAGCTTCAAACTCCAAAAAGAAGGCGCTCACAGTTGCTTTTGAGTTGATGTCACCTAAAAACATAAATATCCCAATCAATACAATAGAATACCCAGGTAAATAGTTTACTTTACAGGTGCCATAAAAGACAACAAGGTCCTCCTTCAATAGGTCAGATCGAAACCCCGGCGGCGGGTTGTATGTTGGCGGTTTGGTAGCCGATATACTTCAAAGAAAGTAAATTATTGCCAAATAATAAACAAAGTGTTGAAATCATTGTGTTCCCTATATATTTGTCAAGGCATTCTTACCAATCCCTAGGAACAGCTTAGGAACCGATATGTCAAAGACAGCCCTAGAAGTTCTGACGTCATAGCTCACATTGTTTACTACGAATTTGCTCGCCCCAGAGAAGAGCAAATTTTTTATCGTGAGGTGACAACTCAGGAGCCTGAAACCGAAAGAACAGATCTTGAGAAGGAAAGCAACGAGTAGCAGCAAATAATTGACTGGTGACTGGTGAATAAGAGACGGAATATTAAACTACACTAACTCCAAATTCAAAATTTTGCAGTATACAGGATGGGGACATATACATATACAGGGTGGACCAGACGGTGACGTCATACAAAAAAATGTATGCCTCACCCCGGGGATAAATGAAAATACCCCATGTAAGTTCCCCGATTTTTTGTAGTTTTCGAGCTTTTTTCGAGTAATGATTTATTTTATGTTTTGTTTGAGAATTTACAGGCGGAACGGTTATAACTGTTTTTTTTTGTGGAACTTTGGGAGTTTTTATTGTTGTAACGAATTATGTATGAATAGTACTTTCTTTCAAAAAATGATCAGTTTTCTAACAGTAGGTAATGCAAGTTACAAAATTTACGTTTGAGCGAGACTAAGTTGAATGTTCAACATCAAATCCAAAAAATAGTCTAAGGTTTTTGGGAGTATTAAATACTTAGCGAGCCTCTAAGCTATCACTAAAAAAGTAAACTAATACGCTATTATTTGCTGAAATCGGTCTTTAATAGTACTGAGGTAAAAATTACCAAAATTTGTAATTTGATCCAAGCTTATATTGCCTTGTTATTGTTGCCGGTTTTTTCATTCCTTTGGCTAATTAAAAAAGGATAGAAAATGGACCAAATGAAACTTTGAATAATAAACTTTGAGCTGTTTAGCTTAATAAAGAAAATTTTCAAAATGGCCACCTCCAACTTGGATACAAATTCGAATATACCTAAATATTTTATGCCCGAATACTCAAACGCAACTCAGATACAAGCTCGTCTCAAGTGACAAATTTTTGACAGACATTCGTTGAAAACTGTCAAAAAATCGCGACTTGAGACGTGCTTAAATCTGAGATGCGTCTGAGTATTTGGGGGTGAGTCTTCTGTATGCGCTTCTGTTCTCTTTGATCTTTTCGTGCTATTTTTAAAAACTTACTCATGCAAAGTGAACTCCTTCTTATACAAATCAAATTTCCAATGTTCGTATCCATCAGAGATGATCTTTTCCCGGACTTGTTCCAACATGTTCGATATAAACTTGGTGGCTAGACGTCCAACCATGTGCTCCATTGTTCTTTTTGGTGCTGAAACGTCAAAAAAAAGAACAGCATCAAATTATTAAGTCTTTGATATAAGTAATAACAATAACGCATAAAAAATAATAAAAAATAATGTAAATAATAAAAATAACGTAATAATTTAAGTAAATAACGTAAATGGTGGAAATAATTATCCTCGATAATTATTTCCACCATTTAGGTATGTTTTACGTTTGAATGGGCAATTCATCTGACGCTGCTGGCTCCTTAAAGATAGGTGTCAAGTTTCATAGCAGTTCTTAATCTTGATTTGTTACGTTCTTTCATTATTTGATCAGTGGACATAACTTATGGCTAAGTTGCCTTGATTTACGATACTACCTAAGCGAAGTAACATTATTTCATCTGTGACCTCAGTATTAAACGAAGTATCTATGCTACTTTTATGATAATAAATAAATAAACAATGCTGGTTAATTCACACAGCATTATCTACGCCTATAATAATATGATGACTCACCTTTCGTGAAATAAAATAAAATGAACGTCAACACTAGTATCACGAGAGTAAGTAAATATTCGTACATGGAACTGATTTTATTTAGAAAGTAGTCGCCCTTCCCCAGAAAGCTGGACAACATCAGATCACAACACCAACTCAAACACAACACGGCTTTTGTACATTAAACAACTTATCCTTATCCATCGCTGTATAAATAGGATATAGATATAGAATACACGATAGGACGTGTATCGTTGGATTAGTGTTGTCTACCGCTCAGCAGACTTTGCTCCCCAACATTCCGTTCGGTTTTATTTTCCGGCCATATTTAACAAATTGGGTATAATACAACAATGTAGCGTTTCAGTTTGTTACAAATCTATCTTTAAAATCTCAGCTTCAATTGAAAGATTTTTACTTAGAAATGAAATAAGTTCCCAAAAAATTTCAATTTCGGCGGGACTCGAACCCGCGCTAAAACCCTAGATTTTTACTTTCATTGAAGTTGACCTATATTTTCCTATAGTTTAAAAATAGTTTAGGTACTGGCTTTTACCCGCCAGCGGCTTAACGCATTCACTGCCCAGCCTCGGCGCTGCGACCCGCAAGGGCGCGCCGCCGCCGCTACGGGTAGCCGGAAGAACGAGTGCGTCGATGGACATGAAAGTGTTAACAGGATAGAAAGCAGCATAATAAAGAATCAAAGAAAATACGTTCGTTATATTTCATGCATTTCGAGATTTTGTCATGGGGTGATCTCCATGACAAAATCTCGAAATACAGAGCTCATTGAGTACTGAGATCTCGGCCTAGTTTGGAAACCAAACCCGTGAGGTTCGCCTCATAACTATAATATGTTCACGATTATCCAGCTAGGTACATCTGCAAAATGACAGTCTGCTCTACGAAACATTCATTAAAATCGATTCAGTAGTTTTAATGTTGCCTTCATCCAAAACTTTTAAAATTTCACATTTTCACCAACTTTCGCATCATTAATTTATAAGTTGGGAAACCAGATACCTAAGTAAATAACACAGACTTATAATATTTAGGTAAATAATAACTTGCTAAGGACTTCATCTATTTTTATAATATTGACTACTTGTTTCTGTCAGCGACTTCGCACGCGTTTTTGGAATATAAGTGTGTATACAATGTCAAGTCAATTATGTTATTCCAGGTCCAGAACTTTATTTGTGCATAATTTTAGCTCGATCCATTCAGTTGTCTTCGCACAAACATCCTCACAACAATGGTACAAATTTTCTATCTTATAATATCAGAAGAATTTACTACGTTGTCGTCCGGCTATTTTCATTTCGGTTGGCTACAACATTGTTACACATCACTTAAACTGGCTTATGCAGCAAATTCACGAATTGGTAATTCCCCTCCGATTCTCCGGTCACGCACTGCGAATACTTGGTGTTGGCAGTATTGAAAATGATTATTTCGCAAAATAAAATTTACTTTTAACGTTGAACCTAAATAGCTTTAAATTATTATTTAATTACAAAAAAAATTACCTACCTAGCTATGTTTTATACCTACATTTGGATCATTTATAAATCTTTAATTTGATGAAGGCTTCAGTACCATAAATCTAAGTAGACTTTTTTGCACATGACAACCCCACTGCATTTAATAATAATCTCATGTAGCTTTGTATGTGGTGACGTCATCAAACCGTGACTTATCTTTGTCGAACACTATCAACAACTGTGAGTTGATAAGCCCCGTTATATGGCTAGGGCTACCTACATAAATGGCATGGCCTTAGGATTAGGTAAGGCTCATATGTATGAAATCTCCACCAGTCTTTTTTTCAGCCACGCCGACCTCTGTGGGGCAATGTGCGAAGTTTTGCCTGACACGTAGAATGGTTGCGAGTTCAATTGCCGCCGTGGGATAAAGGTTTTTTACTTCTATTGCTCAAAAAGTGTGTCAATAAAGCAAAATATAATATAAACAAACTCGTTTATAATGAGTTGGTTTGGTCCCTTATGTCAAAATAGACTATTATACCTAATCTACAAATAGGTGTACCTATAAATCTACGTACTACTATACTTTGTGTTTTCTGTGCCTACAAGAATAATGTACTTGCCTAATTATAAAAGAATGTGAACTTTCATTATCCGTTACCATTTCCTCTTCTACATCTTAAAATAAATAGTAAATAAATAAATAATACTGGACAATTCACACAGCATTATCTAGCCCCAAGCTAAGCAGAGCTTGTGTTATGGGTACTAGATAACTGATATAGGTAAATAATTAAATACAATACACAGATAGATATGTTTTATTATATACTACATAGAAAACGACCAGAACATCCGGAACAAACATCTGCAAATCGTACAAACATTTGTCGTGGGAATCGAACCCACAACCTTCTGTATCACAGGCGGACCTTCGCCCGTCGCGCCACAGAGGTCGTCAAAAATTATATCCATCATTATTTATTAGGCTTTGCATTTCTCTTCATTGAAAATAAAAACAAATAATAAGAATCAAAGAAATTTATACAAGCAAATAAAAGAATTAAATTAAAATGCAATGCAGCCAGTGTCTTGGGTACACTTCCGACTGGTATTGATATGGATCAGTTGAGCTACCTGTAGATTGTTTGCAACAGTCTGCAGTTAGCTCAATTGTGTCAATTGTAAATTAGAGTTTTAATTTAATTCATTTATTTGATTGTAATTTTCTTTGTTAATAAATGGATCTTTACAATCAAAACAACCAAATAACACTCCTTGCGAATATTTTTTATTAGATTCAAAAATGTCGTCGGCATTCATTTCGGAAGAAACGCTTTACAGGTTGTAGTTGATAAAGTCGTAGAGGATAAATTCCAGGAGTTTGTTAATGTCGCCCTGAAACGAAAATAAATATTAGGTGGGTAGTTATTTGTTTTGAAAAGACTTCTTATTTTCGTCACGATGACGTCTCGATAGGTATGTACTATCGTCAAATGGACTCGAGTCTCGGGCTCTGATTTCTAAACTTAAAAAAAACACTATTTACAAAATATTTTGCTATGCTAAATGCCTCTCGAGAACTTTTAAAGAGATAAAGATATTGTTGAAACTAAATGACAGCACCTCTTCCGCACAAAACGAAACCTTATCAAGAAAACCTTTTACTTTATAGATGACTAGCAGCGCCTTGCGTAGTTCCCGTTCCTGTGACAATTCCGGGATAAAAAGTAGCCTATGTTCTATTCCAGACTATAATCTATCTCTGTGCCAAATTTCATCCAGATTTGTTCAGCCGTTCTGGCGTGATAAAGGAACAAACATCCATCCATCTAAACTTTCACGTTTATAATATTAGTGAGATTAGTGAGATTATATCAATGATGTTAATGCTTGGTCAGATGTCGCCCAGTTTTGCACCGACAATAGTATTTAAGGACAACAATCTTAAGTTATTTTTATATAAATATTAACCTGTATCTAAATCACATTAGGTATTCTTAGATTTAGATAGGCGAATAATATTGTATTGCATTTTAAGTATTATACAAACTTACTAGTGGTTTATTTTTCGCTTCTTCCACTTGTGGACAAAAATTTGAAATGACCAAAATCAATAACATTTTGTTTCGTATTTGATAATACTTACTATTTAAATAATAAATAATGCTGGACAATTCACACAGCATTATCTAGCCCCAAGCTAAGCAGAGCTTGTGTTATGGGTACTACATAGATAACTGATATACATAATACAATACATTACATAGATAGATATTTTTTTACTATACATAGAAAACGACCAGAACACCCGGAACCACCCAAGGCGGGAATCGAACCCGCAACCTCCTGCGTCGCAGGCGGACCTTCGCCTACCGCGCCACAGAGGTCGTCGTCGATTAGTATTTCATTGCATGTTTCAATGCAATGAAATACTTTGCATTGAAACATTACGAGCCCATATTTGTATGTATACACATTTTCGTTCTTTGCGAGCACAGAACTATGCTGAAGTCCAGATCTGTGTCGTCAATTTTCACCCGACTACCAACAGGGGAGGGTTATGAGGTTAGCACCCTATGTTTGTATGTTAGTGGCCGATTTCTTTGTTCCCACGTAGCGCTGAAACTACTAGTTCGATTTCAACAAATTATGTATCGATTGATTCGTCTCAATACCCCGATGGTTATAGGCTATATGATTTAGGGCTCCGCCCCCGAATAAGCCTACAAAACGCGTAATAAAGTTTACGCAGCCGCAGGCTGCAGGCCCCATAGAGAAAAATTACAATACCTACGACATATTTTAATATAAATCTAGTAATCACCTCGAATTTGTTGAGTGTGTTAGGGATGACCGTGCCGATGAAGCGGTTGAGGAAGGGAGAGACATCACGGCCGAAACCAGACACTTTCAGGTTGGGCTGAAAAAGAAATTTACAAGTTATAAAAGTAATAAAATAAATAATACTGGACAATACACAGCACACATAACAAACACCTAGTAGATATTTGTCAAACAAACGTTGGAACAAATATCTAGTAGATATTTGTTCTGTGACATGACACAGCATCATCTAGCCCGAGGGAAGCTTGAAAACTTTTTTAATAATATCCCAAAAAAAACTATTTCGGCAGGATTCGAACCCTCGCCTCACCTTCAGTACAGGTGCGCTCTAACCAACTAAGCAACGAGATCGACACGTGCCTTGTCGAAAATATCTGGGACCTCATAACGACTTACTTGTCTTTCGTAGAAGATTTACCCCAGTTCGAGTAACGCACTATAAAAGAGCAAAAAGCTAAGGAAGCTTGTGTTGGTATGGTACTAGATGACGGATGTACATAAAACCAATATACGTAGCATTTGGAGTGTTTTACACACGTTTGACAAACAATATACTATTCCCGAACAATGAAAATGTGCGACAACAAAGTCACCTCTGATACTAAATGAAAAAACATCTTTGCCTGAAACCCAACGAGTTATTTAAGACTGATCTTTCACTCTCATATCTTCTGTTAATTCAGGGCAGAGCTGTTTTTAAGTTGAGTTTCTAATAAAACCTCTCTAACGAACCATTATTGAATTGCGGGGGGTACCCATTACCAATACCAAAATTAAGAATTAAGACCTGGCGTCTTCACAAACGGGTCTGTGATGATGGGCTGAACCTGCAGTTCACGTATTGTCACTAATTTACCAATAACCCTGTTTACCTATATCTTATTGGTGTCTTACCTTAATAGCTCCTATTTTTAAGCTAGCGACAACACTGTTAACGCTGATACCAGATAAACCTATGCGCATGCGAATGTCTGTCTCCACGACAATGTCTTCGACGGCCAATCTGCAACCAAAAATAAGTTTTATTGGAACTGAATAGAATTCGATTTGCAAGTCCTGGATAATATGAAAGATGTTTTTTTTTTTAGGTTTATGTGCCGGTATGTTAATGGTTATCGCAGATCTGACCGCGCAACACAAAAAAAATGCATTTTGAGATACGTTCCTCTTTGTTACTGTAATACTAATGTATCTGAGTTGAGAATGTTTAAGAGTTGAAACCCATTTTTGTGTAATTTAATGCTTATTTTCGTACTGTGTGGTAGCGGTACTGGATGTACGTGATATGGCCTTAAGTTAGCAAGCTGAACTAGACAGGGGTAATTCAGACTAGCGAGACCGTCTTTTGTTTTTTGTAGCTATTAATAGGTACTGTGTCAACAGATTTGTGACATAATAAGCGTTGTCCATGAAGAAACAGAAAACGATTGAGCCATAGTTAATTCGATTAAATATTATAGGAATTTTTAATACTGTTTGAGAAACAGTGTTAAAAATTCCGATTCATAAGGTTACGACCTCTGTATTTTGACGACCTCTGTGGTGCGGTGGTCGAAGGTTTGCCTGCGACGCAAGAGGTTGCGGGTTCGATTCGGGGGATTTTTTTTTGTATGATCTGCAGATATTTGTTCCGGGTGTTCTGGTTGTTTTCTATGTATAGTAAAAAATATCTATCTATGTATTGTACTGTATTATTTATGTCACTTATCTAGTACCCATAACACAAGCTCTGCTTAACTTGGGGCTAGATAATGCTGTGTGAATTGTCCAGCATTATTTATTTATTTTAAATAACATTGACTGCGTAAAACAACGGAAAAAAACTTCGATACCATATGATTTCTAATACATAATACCGTGGAAAACACACTATTTCCCATAATTTCTCAAAACAAAGGCGATTCGATTGTGTGAACTCTACATTGTTTTACGAACGAACGATTGATTGCTGAACGAAGTGAAAGTAGAGAACATAAAAGATTGACTCTACCATTCGATGATGAAAAGGTGAAGATGTAAAGGAGAGAGAGATAATATAATTTGATTGTTTAGAAAAACGTACAACGCGACTTGCAAATTCCTTAATATTTACACAGTTTTTAAAATCTTTCGGAACAAATATCCCTTGGAAATAAAATTCCACCATCTGGGGATCATTCTTAATCAATAGCGAAATAATTTTTCCAAATCGGTCCATTATGAGCGGTTTCCGATTAAAAAATAGTTCCAAATATCTCGATAGGTGGCAGGGAACTGGAAATTAGGGTATGTCAATGTTAAATGAAAGGAAAACAAACTATTTATATCTCTACTAAAGTTTATGACACTCGTTACATGGACACTGGCAGAATTTTTGCTAACTAGCAAGCACAGGAAGCCATAAACAAAAGAATTTGAAGTTAAAAGTCAAAATGGAACCACAGATCACTATATATGTACCAGGTACAGATAGGACAGTGAAATTTTTCAACAGTTCTCAATGTTCCGTTTTGGCGCTGGTGTCGCATATTTTATTGTTTTACTCTGTGGCTCATCTGTAGACAACTAGTGATAGATAACGTCTCGATTACGATCATCACACATCGATTAAATCAATCGATTTTCTAGTGATGTGCCTCTCTATTCGTATATTCGATTAGGGTTCTTTCATTCAATTATTTTCTAAACTACAGTAGGTTCTGGAGTAAAATAAAACATGAACATTTAGTTATTTAAATTCTTTATTTTTTCTATACGTTTTCTCTTGACTCTAATTTTCTAATATTTTGATTAGATTATAAGGCATATAATCATAATTATGCAAGGTATACACTCTAATTTGTGTGAAATTTTCTCTTTTACACTATGTGATATCATATGATTTATTATTACAAACTTTAGTTATGAGGGTTCCGTACCCAAAGGGTAAAAAAGGAACCCTATCACTAAAACACTGCTGTCCGTCTATCTGTCCCTCTCTCACTGTATCTCATGAACCGTGGTAGTTAGATAGTTGAAATTTTCACAGATGATGTATTTCTATAGTATTGTTATATAGTGGTATGGAACCCTTGCGCGAGTCCGACTTGCACTTGGCCGGTTTTATGTTTGAGGTACTTGTGCACTATATGTATATAGTTACCTGCTTTTTGAATTAATATCAATGTTTCAGCTTCAGCCACATCATCAATATCATTATCTTTTTGGTGATAATAATGTTCATCCAGAACATGATATTCTGAAAGAACACATTTTAATTAGTTTAGTCCACAGAAGCTACGGAAGAGTATGGGTAATTGGATGTACCTACATACCTTCTGAACTTAGAGGTAATCCATGGGCTATTTCTTTCGAAGAAAACAGGCAGGGATACGAGAAGCGGATCCTTCGACCTTCTTCATCGAATTGTTCCTTGTCGAAGTGTTTTTGACAAACTCGTTTTCTCAACAACTGCTCTGTCGTAAGTCCAATGAGGAAAGGATTAGTCGGAACAAGGAAAGACATCCACAAATTTCTTAAATTATCGTCCTTTGGCACACTAAATAGGCGGTGAGATTCACTAGTTGCATTGCAACCCCCTACACAGCACTTTAGCGGCGGCATGGCGAAATAAATGTACATACATTCGTAGGCACTATCATCTCAACTAAATGAGGCGAGAGAGGACAAATTGGCGTATCAATCGGGTAGGTATCTCAACTCAAGCAAACAAAACTAACCGACCGCGGTAAGTTTTGAAATCAAAACTAACCGATCGCGGTTAGTTTTGTTTTCTCCTCGCATATTTTTTTTTCGGTACCAAAGAGTATACAATCGACCCACAGACTATATAATAACTACGTAAGAAATCGACCGACAATCGAATTCGACCACAACTCGACTTGCGCGATTTGACAGCTGAAGGAAAAAATGGCGCCACCCGGGACGTGCTGTTTTTTTTTTTTGTTGACGACTGCAGCGCCATAACGGAATGATTGGAACTAAGGCTGTCACAGGCGTGAATGGAACGATTTGGAAAATTCAAAATTTTCATTTCATTTGACATTGACATACCCTTATTCCAGTTGACGCCCTGCCACCTAACGAGATATTTGGAACATATTTTGTTTTTTTTTTAATGCAAATCGAAAACCGCTCATTGACGGAAAAATCGCCGAGCATACATAAAAAATGCATATACCGCCGAACATGGAACTTTTTTTGTTTTATCGAAAAAAAAAATAGAGTATAAACTGATGTTGATGATACTGACCTTCCCGATGCTGACATGTTGATGTTCTCTCCGAAAAAGATGGCTGCAATCGAGGCATCATCTGTCGAACAAGTTTCAATTAAACATAGTTTAAATTTTTTCCATTCCCTATGTGTAATTTTCTTTATAATAATATCTTTATGAATAACTACCACCCCAACTCTTCCCGTGGGTGTCGTAAGAGGCGACTAAGGGACATACAGAGGGGGCGGGCAGCGGCGCCTCTTGCAGAATAGATCGAGGTTTCCGTCAACTGGGACCGCTAGGTATTGGGACCGCGGTCCCAGTCGCCGGATAGATTTAAGTTTATTATTTTTCTTCCGGCAACTGGGACCACTCTCGAAACGATCGAAAAAATCTATTGTTCAAAGCAAATAAAGTACAGTCAAAGGAAAAAGTAGGTATAGAAAGTAATAATATAGAACAAAACTCTTTGATTGAAGACATTATTTATTTTAAAAAAATCAAATTATTCACTATTATGAAAAGAAAATATGTCATTACTCCTTTCTTAGTATCTTGATATACCTAATAGAAATTATAAAACACATTACAAATTCTACCACCGAACTGCGATCTCCAACCCGCGTGGGGACTATGAGTTACCCCAACGAGATAAAAACAAATAAGGCGATAATCAGAGGGAGGCCTGCGTCCAGCAGTGGATAATTATAGGCTGTTGAGTTGATTTATAAATAATATAGAGTATTTACATAATAATAAATAAGAAACTCAAGTGTCAAAAATCTGCCATCATCTAATGGAAACAGAAAATTATTTCGTTGTTTATTTCATGACATTTAACTTTTGTGCAGCGCCATCTAGTGTCAAAATATAAAAAGCGTGATTCTAGTTTTTTAAAGATTGATTGGAAATCCCTCATTAGAAATAATGATGAGACGTAGGTTAGTTGCCTCTTCGCACCAACATTACGAACGGATTAGGCTATGATTTCTTAGAAATTAATAAAGTAAAGAGAAAGAGAAGAAAGAGAAAGAGAAAGAGAAAGAGAAAGAGAAAGAGAAAGAGAAAGAGAAAGAGAAAGAGAAAGAGAAAGAGAAAGAGAAGAGAATTAGATTACCCAGAGTACTATAATAAATAAAAACCTATAATTTCTTTCTACAATTGGAATAAAATAATGACCCAGGCCAAACGCGTGCGCAGCTGCATTCAGAAGCTAGTAGTAAATAAAGGAATCTTACCAAGAGTAGCTTCGATGAGAGGCAGCTTCAAGTCAAGGCGCAGACGAAGGGTCAACGTGGCGAAGGTCAGCCTGGTGACGTGGATGTTGCTGAGACCCTTGCAATGGAACTCCTTAACCTGGCCGAAGAAGTCGAACAGCCTGAAATAAAAATTCCTCCTCATCAAAACACTGCTGAACTGCCTCCATGGGGGTTTGGCCGTAGTCACAAATTTTGTCTGGGGGATTCTTGATCGTAGTGTAAAAGTTGTATGGAAGGTCGCTTCTGCGCTTCCCTTTGGTAGGTTTCTTTAATCGGGTTTTACGTGCGACACCCACGTGCTAACTTATAGGGGTCGATTATTTCGCTGCACCACCACGCAATGAATGAACTCTTTCATTACAACGATACATTATCGATAGTTCCAATACAAATACAAAAATCTTTATTATTAATAATAGAACATTGTATAGGGTACAGATGTGGGCTGACTACCGCTAAAGTTATAAACTGTGTAGCAGAGTCAGCGCCCTCCTCCGCGAACAAAATAAATGAATAAATTCTTTCCTGTCTTATGTATCTATTTTATTTGGTGTGCAATAAAGAGTTATTGTATTGTATTGCATACAATACAATACAATACAATAACTGTTGAATGTTCCGTCTTAATAGATAAAAAAGAACTTATTAAAATGTTAGATAATCTAGTACATGAAAAAAAAATACTTATTGAGTGTACATGTGAGTGAGTGTGGTGCTCCTGAGGACACCGGTCTCATAAGAGTCCGGGCAACAGGAGTTACCATGTGTGAGTGTGTGTATGTGTGTGTGGGGGGAGTATGTAGGATTTCACAAGGTCATTTTTGGTATGGTAGATTGATTTTAATTTTAAATATTTGACCTTTTCTATTTGAACATTTATTGTATTTACGTAAAAGAATAGTTGTAGATTCTTTTAAATCTTGATTCGTGAGGAAACAATACAAAATCGTTAAAATAAAATCGGTAAGGAGGGTAACGGGCGGAAGGACCATGCCTGCCGCCCGATCCCCTCGCACCCCCCGAATATAGCGATCGGTACTTTACGATCGTTATGTCGAGCGAGACTGCATCCCCAGGCGTCACCAAGCGAGTCGCTGCGCAATCGAACGCGTTTGGTGTCTTGTATGTGACCATGACCATATCGAGTATTTTGTAAAAAAGCGTACCTTCTAGCATAGCTCTAAGCTTAACATTAGCGTGAAGATAGCTAGCGGCAGTTCGAATATCACTTTATGGAGCGCTTCTATTGATGTTAACTTATTGTTTAGTTTAGGTACCGTTGGTAAGAGGTCGCTACGAACTATAAAGGAGTAGGGAAGTACTTACACAGGCACAGGCAAAGCATAGCTAGCTTCCTCAAGAGGGACGCTGTAGGGGTCTAACCCACTGTTCTTGATGCGCTGGGTTATGTCTTCGATGAGACTGGCAATGGTGTCTGTTATCAGTCGCTCGTCGGACGTTAATAGTCCTGCAAAACAAGCAAACGTGCTATGTTTTACCGTAGAGTTTTTTTAAGAGAAAATACCTATGGAAAATACTGACCATTTGACAGCCTTGTATGGCTGAATTAATAGATATTCTGTAGCCATACGTAAAATAAAATGCATGCTGAAACTCGTAACTACATTGATTTTCTTCGCTGCCAGTTACTACTACTAACCTGCAGTGCGATTACGTTGAAATCTCCCATCCCCATTGAATGAGCCATTCGAGGACACTGGGCCAAAACGATTTCGGTTGCCAATATGGTACTTAAAAACATACTTATACTTTCTGGCGAGATGAGAGTCAATCATCGATCTAAACCAAAGTGAATTGTCAAATATGAGTTATTTGACAATAGACTTTGGTTCACAACACTTGACCTTTTTTTTGCTCGATGACAGCTGGTTCAATGTTACAAACCGTAAATATATTGCAGTCATGAAAAGTGTGAGTAGGTTTTTTGTTATAGTGCTAACCCACCGAAACCGATAATTTTTGGGAACTTATTTCATTTCTAAGTGTGAGTAGGTAAGGTAACCTATTTACGAGGTTTAATGTATAAAGTAACATAAAATAAAACGTTACAACTGAGTTTGACATTTGAGATATTTTGACGTTAAAGGCTTCGTCGTCGGTCGGCTCCATCCGGCCAGAAAATTTTATGTGTTTGTTTTTGTACCTTGTGATGTAAACCGAAATCACTTATACCCAGTCTCCCCGTAAGGCGATCCATTGAATGGGATATATTACCGTAATCGCACTGCTGATGCTTACGCAACTGCTAAAAATACATTTCCATAAAAAAAAGTAATGCTGGACACATCACCTAAAGAGCATGATCTAGCCCCAAGCTAAGCAGAGCTTGAATATCATATTTTATGCAAGCAAAGAAGATCCTTTTACCTAACCAATTGTTTCTTTCGTTACTAAACCACTTTGGAATAAGAAAAATACAACAAAGTACCTTTTTTGAGCTGTGGTGGTAGATCGGCACTGATGCCCGCGATGATAAGGGTGAAAACAATGAAGGCTTTCATATTTTGGCTGAAAATTTAATAAATTAGTTTAACCTAAAATTCACTTTTTCCTGTATATTTTAAAGAAATTTTCATTACTTGTGTCATGGTGTAGTTACAAACATTCTACAACGAGTTCGAGTAAGTGTACAACACACAAAGTATTTATTAGTGTTAAAATACACACAAACACTCAACACACCATAAAAAATGATATGCAGGTTGGCCATGGGGAATGTTATTCTAATAAAAACCACAATAAAAACCATAAAAACTGTGATAAAAATCATGTACACATACCTACACACTGAGAGAGTTATATATAAATCCTAACTGACTTATTTTGCGTAACATTACAAACGTTTTTAGGTAGTATTGTCGTTTCACTCATCGATGTCGATGTCATTTTGTAAGCGTGACTACATCACTAGATAATTTACGTCAACTATAGGTTACGCTGCACTATGTCAATCTACTATGTTTTGTATGACGTCGCACGTCTCCACAGATTTTTTTTTCTCGATTACCATAGATGGTAGAAACACTAGATAGTGCGTGCGGTGGTATTTGCACGTAGCGATTAGAGTGATTAGAATGGTTTCAACCTTGAAACTTTGGACACGCTCGCGTTCCTCTATCTGGTTTCTTTCATCAAAGGAAAATGCCATTTTTATTCAGTTTTTCAATGACAAATTGTTGACAAACACACGATGTAACAAGCGGATGAAAAACCGGCTGTGAATCTAGTGCAATTAGGACCATGGGATATTTCGATATCTTTTTAATTCATTGTCATCTAAATAGTTATTTTGGCTGGATTGGTATACAGTCAAATGTTTTATATGTTTAGAATTTATAAATATTTTAAATTTTTTGAATGAGTGACCCATAAGTCTTATACCCTCCGACCAGGTGGGATGACGATTTGCGAAAGACTGCTGGCAGATGCTGGATGCGTCAAGCGGAAGCGCTATGGCGCTCATTAGGGGAGGTCTATGTCCAGCAGTGGACTAATAGTTCAATAGTTCAATAGTTTTTTATTAATAACGAAAGATGTTACATGTCATGTCGATAAATCTATGCTAAACAATTCTATAAACTGTAGCTACATAATCTCATATACACAGTAATATGAACATTGGGAAATATATCTTTCAGATAAATAACACCAATATTTAATAAATAGCAATAACACAAAAATAATAAGTTGATAATAAAAAATAATTCAATACAATTAATTAGTCAAATGTCAATTTGAGCCTATGAACTCTTCATAGCTATAAAAAGTTTGCTCGATAAGCCAGCGTCTTAGGCGGCGCTTAAACATACCCTCGTTTGCAGCTTCTTTGATACAGTCTGGTAATCTGTTGTACACCTGTGGGCCCATAATATGAGTCAGCTTTGACGACTTTGTCAGGGACCGCGCTAGAGACACCAGTTTGTGCTGGTGACGAGTGCGGTATGCGAAGTCACCGTGCGTTGCGTACGTGTCAAGGTTCCTTCTCACATACAGCGCAACCTGCGAGATGGCTATGCAGGGCAGGGTGAGTATGCCTAGGGTCTTAAAGTGTGGTCTGGCAGAGACGTCACTACGTATCCGCACCATCGCACGTATGGCCCTTTTTTGCATTCGGAACGCGCGCTCCCAGTCGGCAGCGCGCGACCACAGCTCGGCGCCATACTGGAGTTGCGAGTGTACAGTGGCGAAGTAACAGGCTCGGACCACGTCCGCGGACACCACTCGGCTCACCCGGCTCAGCGCGTAGCACGCACTGCCCAGCCGTCCGCACAGCACATCGATGTGTTTCGCCCACCTCAGTCCCCTATCGATCTGAAATCCTAAGAACCCTGTACACTCAACCTGACCGATAGTCTTGCCAGCTATGGCGACAGACAGGGCCCTCACCGACGGACCCGAGAAGCGAAAGTGGATAAAGTGGGTTTTACCTAAGTTAAGAGCGAGCCCGTTCACTTTAAACCACATAGCAAGCCGTGCTGCTACGGCGTTGAGTTGGTTCTCCAGAGCGTCGATCGATGGAGCAGAGACAACTGCGGCCACGTCGTCTGCGTACATAAGGATCTCGGCCTCAGGAACTGCTTCCGGTAGGTCATTCAATAACAGTGAGAATAATATATTTGAGACCGAGGACCCCTGCGCCACGCCCATGTACGACCGCAGTGGGTCCGACATGATGCCGCCTCCCCGCACCACCTGCGACCTGTCCCGCATAAGGTCCGTCATCAGCGCGTACGCTGGCCCATCAACGCCATAGTGCCTCAGCTTTACTGCGAGGATGGTGTGGTCGGCGACATCGAACGCTTTTGAAAGGTCACAGCACATGACTGCGACCTGCTGTTTCCTCTCACGCGCGGCGACAACAAGTCTTACGACATTACGTGTCATCGACGTCGTAGATCGACCCTCGCGGTACGCGTATTGTCGGTCTGACAGCACATCAATCGACGACAAGAACTCTGTAAGGCGCTGACTCAAGCCGTTTTCGAAGACTTTAGCCAGCGCGGGAATTATCGACACTGGCCGGTAACTGTCCATGTCACTCTTGTTTCCTTTGCCCTTAAACAAAGGTGAAACTTTGCTCTGCTTAAGGGAAATAGGGTATTCGCCCTGCCGAATGCAGATGTTGAAAGCATGGGCAAGTATAGGCGCGAGTACGAGAACAGCATGGCGCATCAGTTTCATGGAAATTCCATACACATCTTGTGACGGCTTAGCAGGAATGCGTTTTGTTATTATAACAAAGACTTCATCCGCTGTGAACGGGCGGAGTCGGAGCGAGCGGTCCGCCGGCGCCCTCGCCGAGCATAAGGCGCGGTGCACATCGGCGAGAATAGCGCGCGGTGCGCCGCACGCTGCCGCCGCGTTCAGAAGCCGGCAGTTCATGGCATTCAAAAGTTCCATTTTACATGAGAAACTGACACCATTGGAGTTGGTGACCACATCCGTAACATCCAGTCGGGGGGTATTATTTTTACCTCTTTCTTTATTCACTACACTCCACATACCTTTTGTAGGATTCGTGTTAGACTGAATAATGTTGTTATAATAGTCACGCTTAGTATTAATTAATAAAATATCATAATGTTTGTTCATGTCAATTAATAAATTTTGAATAATGTCATTGTTGGAATCTAGTTTACTGAGTCTAATCATTTCAAATAACAATAGCTTTTAGTCCCTTATATCCTGGGATATCCAAGATAAATTCGTTCTCTTATTTCTAGTAACCATTCTGTGAGGAAAGCAAATGTCAATTTTACTCCTCCCTTCACGACTAATATAGGCTGATGATAATAAATCTCTCCCTTTACGACTAATATAGGCTGATGATAATGATGATGAATGAATGACGTGCTTCTTACCTTTTTCGGCTCCAATTACCAGCAAATCATGTTGTGATTATTATTTTATAGTGTTATCAAAACAGATTAACATATTGTTTATCTATTAATCCGTTGAGATACTTATTTTATAATCGCTACTGTTAGCTATAAAGGAGCAAATACATCGACGGTACCACGCAACTTTAAAGTTAAATGGTCAAGTGTACTATAAAAATAAATCTTAATCATACCTATTGATAAAGTAGGTACCTATGCCTAGTTAGTTCAAGGAGCTGGACTGGTTAGGGCCGGATAAGGCAGGAGGACAATGCACAATATACTCCCATGCGAGATGTCAGTGCAGATCAAAGTTCTCCTACTTAGAATTGTAATTAGAACTACCTATGCCTTTCATTGTTGTAGTCTACATCGGATTTTCCCAATCAAACTTAAATCCTCCAATACATGTTGGCGGAGCTAACGCCAATGCGAGCGAAGGCAAGTTCTACCGTCTAGACTCTAGACACTCCTAGACATTCGGCAAGTCTACGCAAACAATTGCAAGCGGCCCATGTAGACGATTTTTGTGTGAAGCTGGCCACACGTTGGGAGCTGTCAGTTCGATTGGCCGAGCGCAGACAAGTTCCTTTGATTGGTGCAGAAAAACCGACACGGCTCCGAAGTGAGGCGAGAGCTAGGCGAGCGACACCGAGCGATGGTAAGGCAAGGCAAACATGCCGTCTACACGGGTATTGGTATTGGTAATGGTATTGGCCCATACTCGGCAACGTTGGGCCAACATGTATTGGGCAACATGTATGGAGCATGTTACGCTTAGATTTTCTATGGTGAACGTTTCTTTATGACAGGTTCTGAAACCGGTTTTTCTCTTTCTCACACTATAGCAACTAGACTTTTTGGTCTGTTAGGTTCCTTTGTAATATGTGCCAATAATATGAGTGCTATTTTAGATAACAGAGATAATACGGTATAAAATCAATGTAATCACATTCCTACTATATAAATACCTACGCTGTTTACATCTGCGATCTTTAAAAACATGATAATTCCCTGTTAAAACACAAATATTGCGTTATAAATAAGTGTGAAGAGTGAGTACGACAATATTATTTAAATTCACCGACTTCGTTTTTTCTATAGGTAATTAAGACTTTATTAACAAAGAAAATTACAATCAATAAATAGAATTAAATTAAAACTAGTATTTACAATTGAAACAATTGAGCTAACTGCAGACTGTTGCAAACAATCTAAAGGTAGCTCAACTGGCCCATATCAATACCAGTCGGAAGCGTGCCCAAGACACTGACTGCATTGCCCCGCTGTATGGCAATGCTGCGCTGTGCCAGATACTCACCAGCTCTTTTAATTTATTTTTGATTATACAGGGTTATTGGTAAATTAGTGACAATACGTGAACTGCAGGTCCTGCCCATCATCACAAACACGTTCGTGAAGGCGCCAAGTCTAAATTCTAAAAAAAAATATAAATCACCTCTGATACTAAATGAAAAAACATCTTTGCCTGGAACCCAACGAGTAACTAAGACCGATCTTTTACTCTCATATCTTCTGTTAATTCAAGGCAGAGCTGTTTTTAAGTTGAGTTTCAAATAAAACATCTCTAACGAACGATTATTGAATTGCGGGGGGTACTCATTACCAATACCAAAATTAAGAATTAAGACCTGGCGTCTTCACAAACGTATTTGCGATGATGGGCTGAACCTGCAGTTCACGTATTGTCACTAATTTACCAATAACCCTGTATAAGCTTGCTTTTTTTGTAATTAATAAATATTATCTTATCTTCATCTTATCTATACTTAAACTATAAAACTGTTACAAATCCAATTCTGTACAATGAAGATATTTAGATTTTTTTTTGGAGGGCACTCTATTATTGATACTGAAGCAAAAACTGTAAATATTTTCTTTCATGTGATGGTTCATGAGATACAGCCCGCAGATGGACAGGCAGCGGAGGCTTAGTAGGTTTCTTTTTCACCCTTTGGGTACGGAGCCCTTAAAATAAACCCTCTGGCCACGTGGTCCTACTGCATTTGTCCTACCTATCGGACCACATGTTTTTTTTTCGGTTGGTTCGATTAATCGGACTATAAGGATTTGTAATTCCGCTTCGTCCTACCGATCAGACCACATGAACTTTTTTTTTTCCTATTAGTTCGATTAATTGCATTACAAGGAATTGTAATTCCGCTTCGTCCTACGGATCGGACCACATGAACTCATTTTAAATATACATAAACTTAAGAAAAACAAATTAATTTATATACAAGCGTTTATTTTCATAATTAAACACAAACTTGCAAACATTCAATATGCAGTTATAGCACTAATTACGAATAACTTACTTGAAACATCATTCGCTATTATAATTTAAAGAGTTGCTAACTTGCTCTACCATGATTCAAACCTATTTCTTTGTTTTACTTTTTTTGACTGTGGTATTTTTATTTTGTTTGTTACAAGTTTCCACTACTAAGCGATAGCCGTGTTTATCAAATTTATATAAAAAACTGATATTGACTAGACTATTCATTGACTTGGTATTGGACTAGGTATTCTACTCAATATTAGTTTTTACATAAAAATTTGACTTTCCGTGTTCGCAGACTTCATCGGGGCGAAGAATAGAATAGAAAATCTTTATTTGTGTAACAGAGTTAAATAATCGAAGCGAGTGGGACAAACGCGGAACATCTCAAACCGATCAATAATAAATATATAACGATTGCGCTCTGTTAGCCAATCCATAATGATATGGATATTATAATTATCCTAATCCAACCGCTTCAGTATGACAAGGATAACTTTTGGTATTCTACGTGGCGATTCTGCAAGGATTCCATTGTCCTGTTAAAGCGATTCCTTGTACAGAAAAGGCTTCAGGTATTCCTATTAATTTATACTGACAGTGTGAAACTTTTAATAATTATAAACTTATTGGTGGTATCGAAATATTTGAGCCATGGTAAAACAGATCAATAAAGAAAACAATATGCCGTGTTGCGTAGGCCCTTCATATGTGTCACCAAACGCTTAGTTTTAGGCCATCCTTTATACATTGATTCATAGATTTTATAGCCAAGCAGATTTGAAGCTTATTTATCTTAGTAAGATGATACAAAATATCTTTCTTCACGAAAAACAATAAACTATACACTTATACAGTAACGGTGCTATTGACTATGAAATTAATACGTTTTCGTACATCAACTTCTAATTTATATTCAGTTAAGTATAAATAATCAACAAATATTTAGCTAACTAATAAAAAAATATGTTATACTCGTATCTATACATACAAAGAAAAGGAGCTTTACAAAGACAGTGAGAGGAATTCAAAATTGCCGTGTTACATTTCCGGATCAAATACAGGTAGATTGCTACCTGTATTGGGTTCGAAATTTTGTATGCTATATATTATCTGGATAATTTATGTGAATTCTTACAAACCTTTAATGTTAAATCAGTAGATATATTCTTTTCCTTACTTTGAATATCTTTGGCACTAAGCGACTATCGTTGGCCTTTTTCTAAAAGAAATCAGTGCATCGTAAATAACGCAGTAGGTTCTTCTACATCTACTTAATCACCTATGTGTATCAATATATATAAAAGTGAACAAGAGGCACTATATAGGTTTATACGCAGATTAAAATAAGCGTATAGTTCTTGAAACATCGAATTTTGAACTAGACATCGTGGATCTAACTACACGTAAAACTTATTTTACAGTTTTACAACATTTTACAACACAATTCTAAATTAAATACTGCGTCAACGCCAATTATCCATTCAATACACGAAACTTCTTGAACTTCCTTGAACTCTGATATAAAAACTGTAAAGCAAGTTTTACGACATCAGCGGACGCTGATGCTACAGACTAACGTCTGTCAGAAATACTTCTAAATAGTAAAAAAACAAAAGCAAGAGAGTCTAATTACATTTAGCATTACTATTATCTCATAAGGTATCGTCTTCCACAACAGGTTATATTTTTCATATAATAATTACCAATATAGGCACCCGTACGAACCACCCTCGATATAACGGGCTCCTACCTAAACTAACACTCAATATATTATTTACATGTCTGTTGAAGTTTACAAGATATCTCATTTATGCATCTCTTTTCTTGTTTCAGTTTTTTTTTTCAATCGACTTCTTGTATGATTTATTACTTCAAACAAACCGTTTTCAACAAAACTATATGGATGACAGCTGTTTTTTTTTGCTAAAAGGATGTAGTTACTTTCTTATCAAACATAGTTTTAATCAATCTTGGATAATGTGTTTGATATTTTTTATTATTTGACTTTTAAGGTCATTGTTCCACATATAATGAGAGATCTTATATAAATTATCGTAATTCTTGAAGGACTTGTAAAGAGTTAATAACACCAATATTCGAAAGCTGACCGCTGGCACTACGTTTCTAATCTAGATGTACGTCGACACTAAAAAACGTTACTTACTAATTTGTATGCTCTATCCCAATTAGTATTCTAAAAACTTTACATTTCAACTTTCGTTTTACATACATTTCATCTGTCATTGTATCCTTTCTCGTTACCAAGTTGTCTTTTTACAATTTTTACTTCAATTTTTTTATGTTTTGATTTGATATTTTACTTGAATGTTATTGGATATTTTTCCATTTTTAATTCTGTTACATCGAACCACATACACGTACAACTTTCTAATATTGGTCCGCTACAGAGTTGTGAAATGACCTAGCTTATCCTTAACTTATCCTAGAATGAACTTAAACATCTCTAGCTTTGCGTGATATGTCTTGCGTTAGAGGCGCGTTAAAGCTAACATTTTATCATAATTGCCATCCTCTACGCCATCCTAAACACCGTACCTACACGACCCTTAAGTTATTAAAGTTATACCATCAAAAAGCTTATATGCTTGTTTTTAAGTAAATTCTTATAATAAACGAAGACAAAGTTAACAATTTCATTATCATTGTCACTTTCATCTGGCAGAAATACCTACTCACAAAGATATGTAATGACTTAAATCTATGACGAAATTACGTCTACTATCTTATATTTTGTTATTAACAAGTGATATGTTGTTGGAGACATCACTCCTTGTAATATAATGTTAATTTTAAGTTAATAGAAATTTTACGCTTATATTTTATTAAACAAAGTAATTATCTAGAGTGAATGGACTTAGAACAATGTAACTTAAGGATTAAAACTTAATATACAATTAAAACTATACCATATAAAAATAAAATCCATGATCTTGACGGCAATAGACATACTTAGGTAACTAATAATAACAAACGTATTACATGAAAATAAACATGTTAATAATTTGAAAGATTTTCTTTTTGATTTGAGTGGTCACTTAGATGTGACGAAGAGTTCATGTGATGAACTTGCAGATTTTGCTGCAAACGCAGCCTGAGCCCATGACGATAATGAAGTTGACCCACTCGTTGATGGACCAGAGGGAATTAGCATCGTTGGTGCAGTTCCGGGGCATCTCTGGCTTGTCTGAAAATACATTTGAGATTTCAATCAATTAACTTTTTACAAAAAATACAGTTGTATAAAAATCAAACCCTAGTATTTTGCCTGTTTTGAGTATGAGTATCACACAAATCATTCAATCTTATATTAAAAATGCGAATGTTTGGATGTTTAAATTTGTCTGTTTCTTTTTCACACTAAAAGTGTTTCGATTATTAATCTACGGAACCTTCTGAACGGATTAGGTGAAATTTTACATAGATTCAGTTCTAAGCCTTTTCCTTTTTTTCGTACTGCTTGCTGATGTCGTGTGAATCAACATAAATGATTATTTTGCTTATTCTTATTCTATTCAAAGTTAGCAGACATTTGCTTGATAAGAGATGATTCTCTTAATTTGGTTTGCCTTCCTCTTTTAACGGTTGGTGATATCTACCCTTTTGCTTACAACAGTGCTAGTCAAAAAAAAATGCTTACTTGTAGCTGCCATCAGCTGCGGCAGATACTTTTGCCAGAAGGCGCACTCCTTGACTCTCACCCCGTAGCCCACAGAGCTAGAGTTAACCTCTAATGACAGGTACTCTCTATGCATAGCGGAGTGAGCTGGCCAGTGCACGTCCGGGGGTTCATTTCCAGGATTCTGGGACGGGTTCCTGAAAAAAAAGCAACCCGTTAATAGAGTTCAACGTCAAATCGAATATATAGTTCTGTTCACTTATACGGCGACGTACTGCGAGGCAAAGACATTGATTCAATATAATCAAATTACAAATTGCCGCCAATCGCATCGCTGTCGTCATAGCAGTGCAGTAATAGCATACAAATTACATAGATACTCACCCGCTCCTGGCGAAATTAGACCAATATCTCATCATACGTTTGCTGAACTCAACCTCTTCAGGCGAATAGTTCTTCCCAGGGTTCAATGGCTCTCCGAATATAAAGTTAATCTCATCAGCATGCATCACTCCAGTCCACGACGGCCAAGGATGGTTCTTACTTCGATGCTTGTAGTAATAAGTGTACACTTGATTCCCAGTTTCTGCGTAACGTAACGCAAACTCGTTTACCCCACACGTGAAATGGTAGTCGCCGACCATTTTGTCCAGAGAATTCCTATTCTTTACAGGATCATCGGGGTTCAACCAGTCTGTGTATTCGAAGACGATTGCTTGCTTTCCTACATCATTCACGTACGGGTTCAGTTCCCTCACAGCTTGAAGATACTGTTCTCTAGTTATGCCTACGTTTTCTTCTTTGGGAAAAAGTTCTGTTAGATAATACAGTATGAAGTAATATCCTTCTTCTGTGTTCGAACCCATTAGAATATTAGTTTTCTTAAAGTTCTGGTGTATAAGTGCTCGAGACGGAGACTCGTCTAAGAACGCACCATCTATTATAGGAACAAAAGGGAACTCGCATATCCCTAAGGTTCCCCACTCGTTGTTCACTAGCTCATCAGCACTCTTCTGACGCAAGCAGTCGATCATTGGGCCCATGTCTGTTCGTGAATGTGGACAGTGAACAGCTTCGGCCAAACGGATGCCGCGTAGAATACTTTCCTCTCTAGAGATTATGGCCCAAGGAACGGTAGCAGATCCTGATTGCATAATCGCTTGAGAGAACAGATTCCTTGATAGTGGAGACAGTAAATGCAGAGAAACTGATGCAGCACCAGCGGATTCTCCGAATAAAGTTACATTGTGTGGGTTTCCTCCAAAGTAGGCGATATTATCTTTCACCCATTGCAGAGCCATGAGCTGGTCGAACATCCCAGCGTTGCCTGGAACGTCAGCAGTGTCGAAGTACAGGAAACCAAGTGAAGCCACTCTGTACTGCATCGATACGTAAACTATTTTTTCTTCTGAGACCAGAATTTTCGGGTCGTATATGTCTAGAGTGGCGGTGCCGGAGTAGAAGCCACCTCCAAACACCCAGAGCATTACGGCGGCGTTCTTCGGACGGGGTCGCGGCGTCACTATATTTATGTAAAGGCAGTCTTCCTGCATATCAGTGTTGGGATTCCACATCATCGCTCCCGGGAAGTCCCCAAACACTGTGTCTACAATCTGGACGCATGAATGTGGCAGTGTCGTCGTGTTCATAATCTCATCTCCCCAATTCTCGACCGGTCTCGGGTGCCTGAACCTGAGGTCACCGAGCGGTTTTTGCGCGTAAGGTATACCGAACCACGCGTCCACCTTCTTTCCGGTCGCGGCTGTTAGTGTGATGCCCCTGACGCGTCCTTTCCTGGTCCGAACGATGAGGGGATCATCCTCGTCCGGTCCGTAGTGCTGTTTGGGGGTTTGCGTGTGCGGTTGGGGCTCATCGGCCATGAGCTGCTCATAGAGCCGCTCGTCGAACTTGGATCGCTTGGAAGAGGTTTCGAGGGCAGCTCGTTTGGAGGAAGTCTCATGGTCCTCGAGGCGGGGGAGGATGGTGTCGAGGTCGGGGTTGTACCGGACGGCCTCGCCGTGGCCGCGGTAAGGCTGCGCGGGGGGGTGGTCGGGTGCGTGGTGCCGCGCGCGGTGCTCGTGCGGGCCGGCCCGCGCACGCGCCGCCAGCGCTAACAGCGCCGTCAGCGCAGCCAGGACCACGCGCATGCCGCGCTTGTACTACGAACCACGGGATCCACCTGAAATACAAGGAAACATACACATTAGTTAGAAGTATATACATATAGATTACCATGTAACTAAATTTTTCTCTTAGATTATTTTTCTACAACGGATGTAGTGTAATCAATCGGAAAATAAAACTGTAAGTTGAGCTGAGGGTCACCGCCGCTGGTTGATTGGTTGGTTGTTGTTGTTGTTCCACAAAACCGTTGGAGTGACGCAGGTTTTTATGCAGAACCGTATGTAAGATACGTAAGTATAGATAAGATTAGTGCTAGAATGCTCCAAATAAACTGTATTTACACTCATTCGTGGACCAGAATCTTTAATTAGGAACTAAGATCGATTGTCCTAACATAGCTTTGCTACAACTAACCAATGATCACAGGTTTTGATGTTAGATTTCTTATAAGATCTTTTGATAAAATGATTTCTAGTCAAACGAAACATTTTGACTACTTTCTAACATCTTCTGAAAATATAAAGTATGTGACACTTGTCAAAAATACTGTTCGATGAGATAAAACTGATAGCAGGTAGATTAGGTATCCAAGTACCTATATATACGCTAAATTTACTATCTTTTTTACCTATCAGCTAAACGACGTTATCCGTTTGGAGATTAGAGAACCGTCATAGAATCTCTGACGCTGCATAATATTTTGTTTACTATGAATAGGTATATGATTAATATTTGCCGTTAAGAGAATATAAGCTCCATCAAAGTAAACAGTTAAATCCGATTCAAATATTGCAGAATTGAGTTATTGAATATCCGATAAAACACGAAGTGAAACAACAATATTGGCTCGCGCTGTTTGCACTGGCGAACAAACAAACGAACTCTTATTACTGGTCATCCGATATTGAGGGAAGTCGATACCGATAGGTACTTGAATATTGCGATGAAAGTTCGATATTGAAGTAAGGTATATAACGATGAAAGTTTAACATTGCGGTGAAGTTTAATAACGAGGCTGAGTTTTTTATTACAGTGGATGTTGTGGAGTAAAGTTACAGAGATAAATACTAAATAGTATAATTGTGGGTCGAATATACAGGGTTATTGGTAAATTAGTGACAATATGTGAACTGCAGGTTCGGCCCATCATCACAAATATGTTTGCGAAGACGCCAGGTCTTAATTCTTAAACTTGGTATTGGTAAAAGGTACCCCCCGCAATTCAATAATCGTTTGTTAGAGAGATTTTATTTGAAATTCAACTTAAAAACAGCTAAAGTCATTGACCGAAATAAAAACCAGCATTCCGATCACCTGTGGACTCTATTACAAGTTTTGTTAGATCTTTGTATATTGCATGTGCCCCAGGACCCCAAGGACATAGGGTTTCCACCCCAAACGGCTCGAATAGGTATTGTGGATTAGTAATTTTAACAGAACAAGTTCAGATTATAAAAATAAAATAATTTATTAAGTAGATTACAATAAGAGAATAAAAGTTGTATAATTTAATTGCAATATTTATTATTTAATTACAAAGTACGTTACAATTAGCGAAACGTAGCTTTGTAACAGAAAAACTTCCGTTGTAAATCTCACATTTTTTAGGTATTTTAGTGTGTATATCAACACCAATATAATCTAAGGTAGAATAGAGAAAAATTACGTCACTTCGTCATCCAATGCGTAAATTATTCGAAATGCATTCCACCAACTTCAATCATGTACGCAATGTATAGTGATACAATGTCATTATTGTCTATTCTACCCTAGACAACAATCCCCGTGCTAGGGGGGCAGTTCGTAGTCAATTTAGCCTTTCTTTTCCATATTGTAGTGTAGTTGTATTATCTTCCTCGATGTCACCAAACGGTCTTCTCGGAAGATCAGCATTGGTTGCACGATTAACATGCTGTGGACCATTTTGTGACCATAACAAGTTTTTTATGTCTCTCTTATTTATGTTTGTTCTTACTTGTACGAGTGAAAAATAAAGTTTTTCTATTTCATTTCTATTTATATTATTCATATTGTTGTTATTATTATTCGTTTAACCTTTTCGTAAGACAACCGTCCTTAGAAAATGGTCCCAACATGAAATAATCAATTAGCCCTAAATTCTTAAGCGAAAAAATCTTAGCCTTCATAGATTGGATAAGAACCCTCAATTTCCTGTTTTCTTTTAACCCTATTAAAATGAAGCACCCTGTTCACAAAACTAAGAGAACACCTCTAAATCAGGTCAGGGTACCACTATACCAACAAACCCCATCGTTAAAACTCATTGTTTCAAAAATATCGTCACCGCATTTCAGCCTACAACCCGTTACACCCCATGAGGGGGTAAAATGGGGGTGAAAGGGGTTGAAGGGGATCGCAGGCAAATGGTTGCGAGAGTGTTTTGTTCAGCTGAATGCGACGGAAACCTATTGTTGATCGACAATGACTTTGTAATTAATTGGTTTTCATTTGCTGCCGCATTTCAGGTGAAGGTTGTTCAAAGTTTTCTAGGATTTATGTGACGTTACTGCCTTTTTAAGTTATTCGTAATCTTTATTTTTACATTATTTCGTGTTTAACAGGAGGTTCTTTCCCAGAACTTTCCCGTGGTTCACCTATTTTGTCCACCTGGTGGACCACGGGTAAACATATTCTTCCGTGGTCCACCAGGTGAACTAAGGTGAACCATAGGAAATTATTATTTAACCGTGGTCCACCTTTGAGCACACAATCTTTTTGGTCTTTCGTTGACGTGCTTCACTGTAATTGAATCTTTTCAAGTGCACCTCTTTTTCAAGAACTTACAACGTATTGTTTCTTTATCGTTTGACAATTAATCTTTGAGTATTTCTTGACAATTAATCTTTGAGTATTTCCTGACCATCTAACAGAATTAATGTGTTCTGTTTAATGAAATAGTGCTCCGTCCCTGATCGCTTGTGAGTAAAATTAAATCTTATTAAAATGGGAGATACGCAAGACGAAGAAAGCGATTTGCACTATATTACCAGAAAGGGGGGCACTGTATTGGTGCATGATGTATATTTTTTCTACAGAGTCAAAACCTTTAAAAAAACCTCAGCGGTTTTATGGAGATGTGCGGAGTACAAAAAAAAGAAATGTACCGGAAATATTATCGTTAAGGTAAGTCAACATTCACGGAAGTCCTGTTTCGTAAACCTCCACGCTCCTAGAACTTTTCAAATACAAATTAACATTTTTAAAATCTTTCAGGATGGAAAGGTGACAAGTAAAAAAAATCATTCATGTGCATCTGATTTTTCCAAAATTGTGGTTGCAAATGAAATTGAATCTTTGAAAAACAAAGTCAAAAACACTGATTTGCCTTTAACACAACTTTATAAGGATAAATATTTTTAAACTTACGCGATCTGAACACATATTTATAAATACTATTTAACGGGTATTTATCGCGTTTAATTACCTTATTTTCCCGACGTTTCGACAGGTTTACACACTGCCGTGGTCACGGGATGTCAGTCATCCCGTGAAGGACCGAATATCGCGTTTAATTACCTTACCCCAAAATAAGGTAATTAAACGCGATAAATACCCGTTAAATAGTATTTATAAGGATAGTGTTGATATTTTAGAAAGTAAAGGATTGAACATGGTTACGCAAATACCGTCGTTTTCGAGCATACAACACAACTTATATACAATAAGAAATAAATCTTTAGGAGTTAAAAAAACTATTTATAGCGATTTTGAAGAAGTGGAAGTTCCCATCAAATTTGCACAATTGGTTTTGGCAAACTATTTTTATGAAGGATCGCGAATCATTGTCTTTTGTTCAAAAAGAGCTAGAGAGATCATTGCTGATGTTACTGAATATTTCGGTGATGCCACTTTTTCTTCTTGTCCGAAACCATTCCAACAATTGTACATATTACATGGAGATATCGGGAGTACTATAACGACTACAAAAGTTGTACCGCTGATATACGTATTGATGCCGAACAAAAAACAGGAATCATATTCGATTGTGTTCGATTTAATTAAATCACAGTTACCAAATTTCAATCCTAAAACAATGCATCTTGATTTCGAGAAAGCCGCAATAAATGCTATTTTATGCGCTTTTCCACATGTAACATTGCGCGGTTGTTTTTATCATTGGAAGAGGGCGATTTGGAAGAAGGCCAAAAAGTTGGGCTTAAAATCGAAAGGAGAAAAGCGGATCGCTGCATTAATTGCTGCTCTACCTTTGATACCCCATGAAAGCATTAAAGAAGGATTGGAGTATGTTAAATCTGAAAGCAGTGATAGCAAAAAAATGTTACTCTTCTTAAAGTACGTTGAAAGTTTTTGGCTGTCTGATAAATTCAGTGAAATTTTGTGCGTATTTGGTGAAAGACACCGCACCAATAACACTGCAGAGTCTTATCATTCGAAATTGAATAAAGAAGTAAATAAAAGAAATGCAACGGTAATAAATCTATTAAAAGGTTTAACAAAACTAGAAACATCAAGTTTCAAGACAACATCGAAGAGAAGAAAAATATATATAGATAACGACGATGATATTATGGGGATACAATTACAGTCACTAAATGGTGAAATTCCAATCAATTTCGCATTGGAGAAACTACGTTGATAGAGCAATTTTAGTTTTAAGTAATCATCATTTTAATTGAAGTAAATTATTTCAATAAATGAATTTTAAAAAAAATGCCATTCGGTGTACTTTTTAATTTGTCGGGATCAATGTTGCATAGATTTAATCTAGCCAATGAAAAGAGGTGGACAATAGGCAATATATTTCAATAAAAATAATTTACGCGATTATCAGGTGGACCACGGAAGAATATGTTTACCCGTGGTCCACCAGGTGGACAAAATAGGTGAACCACGGGAACCCAATTGTTGGGTGAAGCGGGCTGTGATGATGATGAGACATATTTTGGTATGAACACAGATTACAGCCAACTAGGTAGGTACTTTCTTAGTGAAAATTATTTCGTTTTAAAACTTAAATCGAACTAACTGAGGTACTTTTTGTAAGAGTTTATAGCTTCGTAAAGGGCTCTACGCAAGGTCTACGCTGTAGCCGGTCTACGTCGTAGCAGGTCTACATGTATACATTTTCCACGTAGTATTCTGTGACTTTAAACTTTCTTGAAACTACATTCGAGTGCCGTAGTTATTTAAGAAAAAGTTAAATAACGAGGAATCAAGCTGCTTTCGCTGTTTATTCAATAAATAAACAAAATAAAACTTAAAGATAGGTATGAACTTTTAAACAAGTTTTATCTAACAACGGCTTCTCAATCATGACCTACAGCCTATACTGGTCCATTTCTGGACGTAGGCCTCCCTCTGATAAGCACCTGATTGACTTTTATTTTATGGGGGGTAATGCACAGCACATATTCCCCACGCTGGGCTTGCAGGTTGGGGATCGCAGTTTAGTGGAACAATTGTTCCGCAAGACGCGCTGCTGCACACATCCTGGTGGATGTCCCTTAGTCGCCTCTTACGACATCATTACCCATGTAAGCTTAGTTTTATACAAATATTGACCTGTATCTAAATCACATTATATTTAGACTTAGATCGGCAAATAATTTTGTATTACATTTTAAGTACACTCGAGAGCAATGAATCCGGGTCACTCAAAGAATCCAAAAAATCTCGGAAAGTAAGAATGCTAGGTTAATGCAATAAATTGTATTTAATAGACAATTTAATACTCCTTAAATGAGAGTTAAAAAAATATGAGTCACCATACATTTTGTTTACACAAAATTACATAAAGAAAAAAAATGCTGATCTCTCCTTAAAACAAAAATAGGAAACATGAAATTTTTGAACTTTATGACGATTTTCTTGAATTTCAATACTTCGTATTACCTCCTCGTGCTTCCATTACTGCGTTTACGCGGTTTGGCATGCTGTACACCAAGTTCCTTATACGATTTTGGGGAATATTCTCCCATTTCTCTCTCTCCATTTACAATAACTAAGAAGTTTTAATACTTTCATTTAAGGAGTTTTAAATTGTCTATTAAATACAATTTATTGCATTAACCTAGCATTCTTACTTTCCGAGATTTTTTGGATTCTTTTTTGAGTGACCCGGATTCATTGCTCTCGAGTGTATTATATAAACTTACTAGTAATAAAACACCTTAGAACCTTAGAATATACTAAACTTACTAGTGGTTTATTTTTCGCTTCTTCCACTAGTGGACAAGAATTGAAGCGAACAAAATCAATAACATTTTGTTTCTTGTTTCATAATAATTACTATTTATAAAACTGTTTATGTATAAAATTTGACGTGTCTTTTTTGTAAGCTAAAGAAATAAAAATTGAATGAAATTTTAATTTTGATTTTTTTGTACAAATCGACCAATCAAAAATTATCTCTTTGCAAATCCGACCAATCACTACTTTCCATCCCGGTCAAGTTACACAATCGTGGAATCACAAAACAGCAATTAAGGCCCAAGGGCGAAAGATAAGACGTTCTGTCGCAATGCCACTTTGAATTGCAAATCGTCTGTGACCTTCGCACGCGATGCGATATCGCCCGATAGGCCTTTATAGGCCTTTATAGGCCCTGGTCATCCGGAGCTTCACGAATTTGATTTAGCTCTAAGTCAGTGTCAGTCCCGCATTAATAAGATTCTTCTCAATTAGATTTTTTAGAACATAAAAACGTGATATTACGTTCCTAAACATTTATGAAGAGTAACTTTGTAGGATAGAATCCTTGCGAAACCGGGGTATTTCATAAAGTCGACGATTGACTCTCGTCGCCGGCTAGTAATTCTCTCGAGAAAATATACTTGAAGTTTCAAACCTCCTCGGTCTTGCTGCGACTCGGCCATTTAATGTGGAGACCTCGAGTAGGCGAGTAGGGTAGCCATTTCTCAGCGAAAACATTTTAAATCTAAGCAAATTGGCTAAACTCTGAAAATTTTGTGTGTATAATTACAATATTTTTTTTGCATAAGCCGATGCGACAATGTGATCAATTTATTTTCACCAAAGGTTTATTAAACTAAGCTTAAAATTCTTGGATAGGAATTACTGGGCCCCCAAAAAAGATGAAGCTAAAAAAACTACAAAATAGATACTGGTGTGGAATCAACTGACCCACTCTGTTAATACAATTTGTGTTTACCTATCAGCCTCAAAGGTCAATAACCCAACTGGCACAAGAAAATAGTAATTCTGATCAAATCCAGAGGCATTCCAAACAAAACCACATAACTACTTCCATCCCAGTGGTTTTATATACGGAAAGGTAATAACTAATTATGACCCCTATCACCTCATCCAAAAGGGTTGGCTTTGCGAAATTACGAAAGAAAATCAGAACCAGAATAAGTTAATCTCTTGGAGGGAAAATTGTGGTCATCCTGAAGTATCAGGGTTCGCTGGTCAACGGAAGCTCGGGAAGTAATAGGCTTCCAACGGGATATAGCTGCGACCGAAGGCTGCGACTATAAATTTGGTTTTCAGCCACTTCGTTCAGCTATATTGGCCGTGGACCGCTAATTGGAAAATGGTTTGATGGAAATGATTACTTTGCGTCTTTGAGAACTTTGCCCTTTACAGAAAGCCGAAGTAAGAAGTAGGTGGTAAAGATCATTTATAAAACGTTGTATAAGAGACGTTGTATCCAGGACAAATACGTTTCGATATCTACCTCCCAAGAGAATCTAGAAAAAAATAATTTACGAATTCATAAATTTTATATCTAGTTTATAAAGTTCCACAAAAATTGTTTTTTTCCATCGTCTAAGTACAGTATCACTAAAAATTTCCGGATTATACTATTTTTTTCTCAAATCTAACTATATCAGGCACACGTATATCTTTATCTACCAATGATATACCTATCAATATCCATGCAGATTAGCGTAACAATTATCATACGCATCCACAAATACTTAATCTAAAATTATAAAATACGTAAGGTCACAGAATATCTAACTATACATAAAGGTATTAAAAAATCTTCAATATACTTCAATACTTCAACTGACCATCATGCCATTACTTGCTTTATGTATGTTTTCGTGAGTGTTTCACTATTATTATTTTTTGCCGCTTAATCGAATAATTTTCTTTTGTTTTTATTCATAATCAAAATGCTGTCAATGAGCAACGAAGAAACGTCATACATCTGAATATACCTGCAGAGTATGAAACGTAATTTTACAGTGTACATGTGTTTACATTTGAAGTGAAGAAAATCCACTTCTTACAACATTAGTACCTTATATTTTACTATAAAAACTATCGTAGTTTGACGAATTCATTACGAATGTAAGCGGGTTAACTACGAACCTTATTTGTGTTGGAAGAACACCACCACCACTACCTTATATTGCAAGAAGTAGGTCTTCGAAACTATCTCCTTTATAATTGGAGGGGAACAAAGAAAACTTAGAATATTTATGAACTCCTGTGGGATGACAATATCTAACATTTTAACATTTTCAACCTTGTTCAAAATAAAGCTTGGTTGGTTTTGTTTGAAAACTTTTATGCGGGAAAAAATACTAGAGTAAATTTGGTACGAACGTATGAGCAAAAATATCCTGAAAACGTGACGTTATTCCATATTTTTGTCGATGCAATGCCTCGGGTCTCATGTATAAACTCAGTTGACACTTTAAGGGTTGAGACTTTGACGGAGAAAATACTTATCGATGAAAATAATATAACTCGCAGGCCGTGGACAAGCGTACGTACTTTTGATAGACTTTTAGCTATTCCGCTGTACCTATATCTCTGGTCGGTAATATTTTCTCGTTCAAGTTTATCACGCGGTTTTTAAAATTTTCGAGTTGATGATATTGTGTGGATTATCCAGTATTATTTATAACTCATAAACCCATTTAATATAAATAAAAAAATCCTTATTAGATTCGTTGTTGCTGTGCTGCGCAAATGTCCAACATTATTTTTCTTGATAGTAGAATTAATTAAAAAAAAACCTCCTTAAGAGGTACTTCACGGTTCGACCAACACGGATTGAAAATGCGTGGCCGGAATATACTACTTTTAAAACGTGTCGAACTTTTATTTCATCGATATATTTCATCTGTCACAAGTCACAACTCTAAATGTCAAGTATATAAGTCTCGTACGCCTTCTCCGTGCTTGCACATACAAACGACTTAATTATACAGGGTGAATCGAAACTACTACCAAAAAGTTCATCTGATGAAAAGAGAGACCAATAATTTTTATGCGAACGTGCACGAATTGGCAGGAATCATACAAATCACGTTTTGGTGAAATCATCACACTTTCTTTCTCATTACCTTGTTCGTTCTGATAAGAATACAATACGTTAAGTTGTTCAAACTAGACTTTTCGTCTTGTATAACCTTGTACACGCTAAAGAATTTTGCTTTATACTACCTACTCTACCTAGAGCAGAGAATTGAAATAATAATCCCACTAAAGACACTTGGTATCATCAGAGCAAAAAAAGTGAGGAAACACCTAGTTCTGTGGCACCCTCTCCCGGCATGTTGCAAGCGCACCATTCGGGATCATAACCCCTGTTACTGGGATATTAAGTTCCAAATGAAAATGTTTAATGAGGTCGCGGGAACTCATTTTATGTTCTCCCCGAGACATTTTTGTTGTGTGTTTTTCTTTGCGGTTGAGGAAGGGGACCTTTTTTAATGTTTTTCTTTCTCGTTGGAATTCTAAAATATGTATGTTTTAAATTATCTTTTATACATTTTATTAGAGGTATGCGAGGGAAAACTAATTTGATTGTTTTGAAAAATCTAAGAAAGTTTTGCAAGATTTAAACCATAGAGGAAGCACATGCTGCTGTACAGCAAAGGGATAGTGTCATTCAACTATTTTCTTGATTTCGTAGCCAAAAACGAATCTATGTGTGAGTTGACAAGCATATAACTTCAGTGCTTTCACGCACACAAGCGCACGTATACGAATAGAAAATTATGACAAATTTGTCGCAATTTTTCGGTGATACCTCGTTTGTGTCTTCTATCATTCTAAGCCTTCTTCTTCTATAATTTAAACACATCCTCGGGGATTCAGTTTTTATGCGACCTCGGAATTATTCTCTATACAAAAGCGGAGCGATTTTCAAACTCTTCAATATATGGTGGAACCTCCTTCTTTTTGATAACTTGTCTAAGTGCTTTTTTGTAAGCCTAAAGAAATAAAGTTATTGACTTTTGATTTTTGAGTGGCGGCATCATAATAGCTAACAATATTTTCGTATAATACAGTATAGTATAGTAGGTACCTGGCACTATCTTCGGAGCGCCATGCCTGCAGGCGGCGAGTGTGCGTCTGATGCCGCTCCACTTCACATCCCCACCCACCTGGAACAACCAAACACCAGTTAAAACCCTCAATATATTTATTAACAAAGAAAAACAATCAAAAAAGAGCAATAACGCTCCCCTTGGAGTCGAGACCTTAGGTCCGTGGGCTACCGAGGCTCTCCAAGTTTTCAAAAAATTATCTGGGTCGAAGCGACGCGTGACCGAAGAGCTGGTGAGTATCTGGCGCAGCGCATCAGCATTGCGATACAGCGGGGCAATGCAGCCAGCGTCTTGGGCACGCTTCCGACTGGTATTGATATGGATCAGTTGAGCTACTTGTAGATTGTTTGCAATAGTCTGCAGTTAGCTTAATTGTTTCATTGTAAATACTAGTTTTAATTCAATTCTATTATTTGATTGTAATTTTCTTTGTTAATCAAATAAGAACAAGTAATTACAATTGATTGAACGATTAACTGCAGACTGTTACAAACCAGATCGGAAGCGTTCCTAAGACGCTGGCCATATTGCTCCGCTGTATAACAGTTCTTGAGTGGAGACCACGACTCGGCAAACGTAGTGTAGGACGCCCTCCGACCGCTCCGACTGCTGGCAGATGCTGGATGCGTAAAGCTGCCTTAAAAAGAGCCTTAAAAACTGTGTAAATATTAAAGAATTTAAAGTCGTTTTTTAGTTTTTTTCAAAACAATTAAATTACTGTATTCGAGCGCTTTCATACTACCGCGTGTAGGTGCGGTGCCGCATGAGTATCGCAATGACGTTGTCCATTGTACGAGATGCGGAACAGATTCGAAACTGTCGCGGACACGCTGCGCACGCTGCCTCGAGTTGCGGCTCCGCAGATTCGATTCCACGCGGTAATGTGAGACAGGCGTATTTTGAGTTTTAAAATATTTCTACACAGTTGAATGCGCCATGAACACGGAGCAACTCCAGTCACTACGACCTGTGCTACGACTGAGTGTATAGTGTTTAATGTGAGGTATACCGACCTGTAGTTAATCTGTCAAAAGTTCAAAAAATCGCGCTGAAACATAAGCTACCACTAAGGTTTTTTGTTATAGTGCTAACCCGCACTCTGGGTATCTCTTAGAAATGAAATAAGTCCCAAAAATTATCGGTTTCGGCGGGATTCGAACCCGCGCCCCACCCTCAGTACGGGTGTGCTCTAACCAACTAAGCCACGAAACCCTTAGTCGGTTCAACCGAAAATCTTTGGGAAACCGATAATTTTTGGGACTTATTTCATTTTTTATAAGCTACCACATTTATAAAACGAATAAAACGAACAATAGCTAGTTGAGCCATAAAACAAAGTAGGTCAGCCAACTGAGTAACAAAAAACTTTTATTAGAGCAAAGCGCTGCAAATCTAAAACGTTTTATACTATGTATGCGAGCGTCCTCAATCTCAGCACTTAGCTGATTGCATGTATGACGTACAGTCGGCGCCATAATTCATGTTCAAATATATAAAATTGTGTTGCTAGCGAACAATAAACGGCTAGCTCAGGCTGACTCAGATGGTTTTAGACAATTCGGAACGGCTCTTTTTACGATAATAATAATAATGTTTTATTCAGTAACAAAAGATACACAGTCATATTAGTAAATGAAATCACCTTTTAAGTGTTATGGGTTTACATAACATTTATCCAGGCGAGCACGCAACCTCTTGCGTCTCAGGCGGACATACACCCACCGTGCCACATCGGTCGTCGCGATACAAAATGGATAGGTCTATCGTCTTCTAAACTTATAAGTACATAATTTAAAACGTGGAAGAGCGAAATCACCTATCACAGGTGTTTATCTGTAAAAGATCACAGGTGTTTACTTGTGATAGGTGATTTCGCTCTTCCACGTTTTCAATTATGTACCTACTTATAAGTTTAGAAGACGATAGACCTATCCCATTTTGTATCGCGACGACCGATGTGGCACGGTGGGTGTATATCCGCCTGAGACGTAAGAGGTTGCGGGCTCGTTTTCCGCCTGGATAAATGTTTGTACGATCTGCTGATATCTGTTCCGAGTGATCTGGGTGTTTTTATTTGCAGTAAAAAAATCTGTCTATGTAATGTAAAGGATATCAGCTATCTAGTACTCATAACACAAGCTCTGCTTACTTTGGGGCTAGATGATGCTGTGTGGGTTGTCCAGCATAATTATTAAATTATTCAGTAACAATCCGCACAGCATCATTTTGCCCCAAGCTAAGCAGAGCTTGTGTTATGGGTAGATAACTGATATATTTAATACAATACATTACTTAAATTGATATTTTAAGTATACATACCCCCTTATTTATAATGGTCTGCTTACTTAAAACATCTAAACAGTGCTATTTCTCGCTCTGACTTATGCCAATAGAAGAAGACAGATTAGGAAATTATTTATTACTAGCAGCGCCTCGCGGTTTCACCCGCGTAGTTCCCGTTCCCGTAGGAATTTCGGGATAAAAAGTAGCCTATGTCCTATTCCAGACTATAATCTATCTCTGTGCCAAATTTCAACCGGATCCGTTCAGCCGTTCTGACGTGATAAAGGAACAAACATCCATCCATCTATCTATCCATCCATCTAAACTTTCACGTTTATAATATTAGTGAGATTAGCAATGTGCTAAGTTAGCAGACTATTATAAATAAGGTGGATAGAAAATACGCAGAACACGCGGATCAAATATTTGCAGATCGTACAACAATTTGTCCCGAAGTGGGAATCGAACCCGTAATCCTTCGACGCAGTATGCGTCACAGGCGAACCTTCGCTTACCGCGCCACAGAGGTCGTTGTTAATAAATACAATATTTATTAAATGTTAGGTATTCTCTTCAGTTGGTATTAGATAGCTTCTGTAAATAAAATAATATTCACATCTTAAGGGAGTCTTCGTAAAGGGCAATAACGCACCCCACGGAAATCAACCCCAAAGTACCGATTACCTGTCAGTTTAGCTCGAATTGATAAGGTTAAGCCAAAACCCACTCAAACTTTTTGACTTTGCCCTTTACGATTGGTCGATTCAAAATATCATTGCTACACCCACACTCGGAACTAAAAGGAACCTTTGAGCCATCTATTCATATTCTCTGGCTCCATTACGAACCGCATTCAACGCAAAAGCTTCTGAGGGTTAAGGTGCGGTTAACATTAAGCGAGTTTAAAAAAATTGCTTCAGCATTCGCAAATCACTTATTTTAATTAACTTCTACACTCGTTTTGGGGCCTGATCAGGACTTTTTTTGAGTACGGTAGACTTGCATAAGCGCACTCGCTGCGCTAGTGATTTTATTTCAGAATCCTTCGTTTGTTCGAAAATCAAAATTGAGCACGCGGTTAAGAAAGTTTGCACTCTTGTATAACAAATAACTATTCTTCACTGAAAGATTATCAAACCATTCTTCTGTATTTTCCATACAAATGAAAGCTGTAGGATCAAACAGACACTGATTACGCCTTCATTTTCCAGAACCTATCTCTTTCATTTAGGTATAGATCAAAATACTACATCTCAAAAATCGTGCGACAAGTCGCCGTTCTCTGAACGGCTCACTTCAACCTTCAAAGCAATACAACACGGCCATTAAACCGGGTTCTATAAACCTGTTTTATTGCATCGCAGTTCCCGTTGTCATAAAAATCACTTTTAAATTCTGGTATGGGACGCATTTACACGGAAAACAACTGTTGTTACAAACTGAAGGACCTAGGCTCCATTCATAGTGGAATGGCAGCGGCCGGCAGGCAGCGTGACCTTTTCGAGCTCTTTAAGCGTTTAAGAACATTTTGGTATAATAATGTTTTAATTATTTGATGCTTTCATCTCGCTGTGTATTAAGCCTTAATTTTAATTGCGTATTGACCTGTTTTTCATGCACACATGAGAATCACACCAACACATACTTATGATACCTCTCATATCGGCACATTATGGAAGTACACATTGTGAAAAATTTATTTTCTTCGTTACCGTTGAAAAATCTATTGAAACTACAATTCTTGCTTCACTGCACACTGCTACACTGTTTATAACCTTAGAACATTGCTATAATTTATTTTCATATTTTAATTGCAAAATTTCACGCATTACCATAGAAAAAAAAATTTAGTTCACTTCGGGATTCAAAAATTATAATAAGCATTTTCAGACACTATTTGTACCCCTAAACAGAAATAAACACCTAAAACATAAATGTAAAAAAAATTACGTTAGTAACCACCCCGTTCGGACTCGCAATTCAAATCAAAAACTGTCATTTTCCTACAGATTTTTACATCTCCACTACGTTACTAACATAAAGCGATCGTAAGTCAGTTCCTTTTACGCACGATAGAGGCGCTGTTCCAAATTGTAGGGAAAAAGGAGGAGCCACGCTCACGTCACGCTTCCAAACTTATTTGGCACTTGGGTCTCAGGTTACATTCATAATTAAGATAAGACATCATCATCATTAGCGGCCAGGTCCAGACGCCTGTTTCCTTCACAAACGAGACTCACTGACACTAATTACACTGATATTGCAGTTTTACGGACGCTTTACGAGAACAAGTAATGGCTTGCAGCATTGCAGTCTGGTACGCTCAGCACACAAACAGACATACAAAATATTATCTAGCTAATATATTATACATTATATATATATGTCGGAGTTAAAACCTTATTAATCCTTTGCAATGCACCTATTCTACTCTATACGAATCTCAAGCGTCTATGTTTTGACATTGGATCAATTCTACTGGATGACAGAGAGAAGAAATGGAAAAGATTCAGATAAGTGCCTAGTAGAGTTTCGGTAGCAGATAGTTCCAAGAAGGTCTTAGAATCCATGTAAAAGTGGTCTCGCGATTCGTGTAGATAGAAGCCCTAGCCTAGTTCTGTGTTTTAGAGCTGTATTTCCATCTGGCATTACCTAAGATACGCAGTTAACAAATAATGAACCTACTCCGTTATATAGATATATCAGCTGTGTTGTGCCGGCTTAGAATTTGCACTACAACTCTTCCCGTGGGTGTCGTAAGAGGCGACTAAGGGACGTACACCGGGGGGCGGGCAGCAGCGCCTCTTGCAGAATAGATCTACTACGAACTGCGGTCCCCAAACCACATGCCCAGCGTGGGGATTATCAGGGGGAGGCCTGGGTCCAGCAGTGGAACATTATAGGCTGTTGAGTTGAGTAAGCTTAGAAATAAAGCTCACAGATAACCGTTGGGGAGTAAGTGTCTCCGTTTTGCACTCCAGGGTGAAATGTGAAACGGAATGTGGAAAGACTTCCATCCCATGGAGCGACAACGTTGTAGCGTTCGCAGGGAGTGAATGTAATCGTTAGGGGGAGGCTTTATTCAGCTGTGGACGACTGGACGTATACAGGCTGATGATGATGAAGCTTAGAAAAGGTGTGCCAATGTTTATAGCATCCCAGGTGGTCGTTAAAATTAGACACATCTTTGCGAAGAAGGCTGAATGATTCAATTTGACGACCGATGAGGTGTGGCGAGCTAAGGTCCGCCTGCGACGCAGGGGGTTGCGGGTTCGATTTCCGACGTACTAATGTTTGTACGATCTGCAAATATTTGTTTCCCGGAACAAATATTGCAGATCGTTCTGAATATTTACTTTGTCTTGTTTAATGAAAATAAATGTAATGTATTGTATTAAGTTTATCAGTCATCTAGTACCCATAACACAAGCTCTGCTTAGCTTGGGGTTAGATAATGCAGTGTGCACTGTCCAGCATTATTTATTTATTTTATTTACCTGAAATGTGCCGTGTATTCAATCTACTGTACTACTCTATGGTACCACTCTATGGTACCACTACTCTATGGTACCACGGTAAACGAACGATTCTACAAACGGGATTTTATAATCAGCGGCGACAGATGCATCATAATAGCTAACAATACTTTCGTTTAATATAGTATGTACCTGACACTATCTTCGGAGCGCTATTACATTTAGTTTGAACCGAGTGTGTTAGGTAAATTTTTGTTATTCATGAATAAAATACAAATACTGACAGGTCCATGATCTGGTAGAAAATGATGCTGTGCGTGAAGATCAGCGTAATGTTGACAAGAAAGAAGTCGTTGCTCAAATTACATCCTAGTTTAGACAGATCTGAAACTGACTGTACCTACGTGTTGAAGTGCTTGTAATGTCCCAAGTTGGGGAATAAATTAGGGGAGTACGTGCAGCTTCCCCAACGCCCCCCACCCTCTCTTACCTGCTTCGTTATGTTCGTTTTTCGCAATTATGGAGATTTATGAGAATATTCTTTTGATATTTTGAACGGGAACTTTTTAAGCGATGTAAAACGATCGGATGAAGATTGATTGATGTCAGAACTCCTGTAACACAAGTGCAAGTTGTTATTTCAGTACATGCGAATGTTTATTTATTTTGAACTTATACAGGAGTTTTTCCTGTCAGAATAGTGAATATTGGTACATAGTATTTATTTATTTAATATATTTTAGTACATTATAAATATTTTATGTGTATATCTAGTTTATGTGTTAATTAGTTTATCCTTAGTACACTCCCTGGCTTTCTTAAATTCACATAATTCTTTCAGAGATCGCTTCTAAGCGATATATTTATAGCCCATTGTACTTGTCTCATTTAATGTATTTTTGTAATGTTCCTTTTCTGGTGTACAACAGTGTTTTTGTATTGTATTGTATTGTATACCACTGTTACATACTGTTGTTTGCATTTTTAAATTCATTCTAAAGATGCAAGCGCACTACGCGTCAGCGGAACTGTACGGCCGCGGCACTGCCCTTCAAGTTAGAACAAATGACGAGAGGCCGCGCGGCTTCTATATCTACGTTGGTGTTCTTCCAACACAAATAAGGTTCGTAGTTAACCCGCTTACATCCGTAATGAATTCGTCAAACTACGATAGTTTTTATAGTGTAACTACGCCCTTTCTTAACAAAACGATATTAATTGACAGCAATTGTGAGAAGCAATTACGACAAGAATATTTCTCGAATAATCTAATATTTTCTAAATAAGCCTACAGGCTAATACTATAACTTCATATTCTAAAGCTAGGTATCAAATTAGTCCAAATAGACAGTGGGAGGCGTATTTGGCAAGTTAACAATGCGCCAGTTTAGCTTTGCCGCACTGGCGGTTATTAATTCATATGTCTAACTTTTCCGCTAATAAACAAAAACAGTCAAGGCCAGTTTTGGACGGTAAGCGGGTCACAATCGCATTATTAGAAACACTCGAAAACGGGAACATTTGACTGTCAGTTGTTTTGAATAATCAGAATAATCAGAATAATCAATTTATTGGTAATAATATTACACGTCAGAAAGAAATTATTATTATAGCTAAGTATAATAGATAAGTAATATAATTTTTAATCATAATTTCAATAAAATAATTATATAATTCAAATATTATTCTATATTTTGCATAAACTCATCTACACTGTAAAACGCCCTCTCGACGAGCCAAGATTTAAGGCGACGTTTAAATGATGACAGACTAGGTGCAGTGACTATCTGATCTGGCAAGTTGTTGTACAACGCGGGTCCCTGTACGTGTGTGAGGCTGTCCGACTTAGCCAGTCTGTGAGACACCGCAGATAGCTTGCCAGCTCCGCGGGTGTTGTAGCATCGCGTGTGGTGATCTCCGCGTGTCTTGAACCGCTCCAGATTTTGCCTAACGTGCATCACTACCTGTAATATGACAGTGGAAGGCAGCGTTAGGATCTGGAGCGATACAAAGAACTGTCGCGCCGGCGCGTCCCACGCTGCTCTCGCGATCGCCCTCACAGCACGTTTCTGCTTGCGGAAGACGCGCTCCCGATCAGCAGCGCGCCCCCATAGCTCTGCGCCGTACTGGAGAAGCGAGTGAACGGTCGCGAAATAACAAGTGCGGACCACGTCGGCGGACACCACGCGTGATAGCCTGCGGAGAGCGAAGCATGCGCTACCCAGCCTGGCACACAAGCTGTCGATGTGCTTTTCCCAGGTTAGGCCACGGTCTAGTTGAAATCCCAGGAACACGGTCGCTGGAACCTGTTCAATGGTGTTTGTTCCTATGGATACGGACAAGCTCCTAACCTGACGCCCAGATATGCAGAAATGCATGAAATGCGTTTTGTTGAGGTTCAGAGCGAGTCCGTTCCACTGAAACCATTGTGCCACCTGGCGTGCGACCGTGTTCAACCGCTGCTCGAGCCGGTCCAGCGACGGGGCGCTGACGACCACCGCCACATCGTCCGCGTACATGTACGCCTGCCCTTCCAGCACGTGTTCCGGCAGGTCGTTCAGTAGCAGCGAAAACAGGATGTTGGATACCGAGGATCCCTGCGCTACGCCCATAACCGTCCCGAGAGGGTCGGACTTCGTCTCACCGCCGTCGGCGACCACCATCTGCGTCCTATCTCGCTACAGGTCTGTCAGGAGCGAATGCGCCGGTCCCCGTATGCCGTAGTGTTTCAGTTTGGAGGCGAGTACGCTGTGGTCTGCGACATCGAAAGCTTTCGATAAGTCGCAGCACAGGACTGCGACTTGCCGTCTCGCCTCACAAGCTTCCAGCACTCGCCGTATGACCTCGCGGGTGAGCGAGGTGGTCGAGCAGCCAGCGCGGTACGCGTACTGTCGCTCCGACAGCGCTCTGGTAGCCCCTAAGTACTCGGTGAGACGTGTACTCAGCCCGTTCTCAAAAATCTTCGCGACGGCAGGGATTATTGACACTGGTCGGTATCCTTCAATGTCGTCGCGTTTGCCTTTCCCCTTGAATAAAGGTGAGATTTTACTCACCTTTAGGGTTTTTGGGTACTTTCCGGTCTCGATGCATCGGTTGAACAGGCTGGCCAGACACCAAGCTAAAGGCTCCGCGGCCGAAGCTAGGAGTTCCATGGAGATGTCGTAAATGTCTCTCGTGGGTTTCCTAGGAATTTTTGACATTATAATGTGGAAGACTTCTTCCGCAGTAAACTTGACCAACCACAGCGAGCGGTCGCAAGCGGGCCGCGCCGCCGTGAGCGCCGCCTCCACGCGCGCGAGTTGAGCACGCGGCGCGCCGCACGCCGCCGCCGCGCCCACGAACCTCGCGTTCATCGCGTCGGCTGCAGCCTTCCGAGACTTGAACTTCACCCCGGCGGAGTCCCTAGCAACCTCTGTGAAGCTCGCCGACGTACGAGAGACTGTCCCTCTCTCTGTGTTAACAACCCGCCATATAGCCTTACTAGAGTTAGCACTATGGAGGATCATGTTCTCGTAGTGGCGAAACTTTTGCTTTTTTACCGATTCTTCGTACTGCGCACTTAATTTACTAATAAACGAATCCAACATTGAGGCTGGGTTCCTTTCCTGCAAGTTAATTGAGTCAAAGAGGAGGTTTTTCAGATCGATAAGTTCCCGTGTGACCCATGATTGTGTTCTCATATTTTTATTTTTATAGGGAAAACAAATATTATATTTATTTCTAAGAACGTTAGTCATAGATGTTGCTAAGCTCTCCGCAGAGGTTGTACTTTGTAACAACGCGACCCAATCAATGCAATACATGGACTCTCGGAAGGCCATCCTGGTAGCGTGCGTGTAGTCGCGGACGCGGCGAGTGCGCGGCGGCGGCTGCACGCGCGCGCACGTTACCGCGGCGCACACGGCATAGTGGTCGCTGAGCTGGGTGGCAAGCGGACTCGTCACCACCGACCCTCGCGGCAGGTTGCTGTATACATGGTCTAGGCATGTTGATGACGCACCCACCACACGCGTAGGGAAGTCGACTTCGTTGCAAACATTATGCTCGGCGAGAAGGCCAGCCAGCTGTTTTTAACAGAACATAAGCCACCGATCCAGTCAATATTAAAATCACCTATAAATAGAAAACTCTTACCACTTTCATTGGCTCGTTCGAGCAGGCGTTCCAAGTGTAACAAAAAGTCAATTGAGCTAATTAAGTTAGTTCTGTAAATACATAAAATTAAAATATTAAAATCAATAAGTTCAACAGCTGATACTTCGCAGTATCTCTCTGTTGACATGTCAGTGAACTCTAAACATTCTATGGCCTTAACAGTGTCTTTAACATAAATGCATGAGCCACCGTGTGCTAAAGTTTTCCTACAATAGCTGGATACTAATGTGTAACCGACCAAGTTAATACATTTTAAATTAGATGCACTTAACCAGTGCTCGGTTAGACCTAACACGTCACAATCCATCTCGTCGCGTAATAGAACCTCTAGTCGCTGAGTTTTTTTATCTAGAGAAGCTATGTTTTGATGGCATATCATTAACGGCTTCTTAGATAACTTAATTTTACAGTAAGGGTAGACCGATGAGTCAGGCGCAGGCGCTGGATGGCAGCGCGGCGCGCTGTGCCCCCCGCTGCTGGCGGGGGCGAGTGGGAAACCAATCCGTGAAGCAAACCTTGGCTGGCCACGCAGTCGGTCTCGTCACCGCGTCGTAGACTCCCTCCGGCATCCCGATCACGAAGGCAGCATGAGTTTCCGATCGAATGCTGCGCTTTTCTACTGAGTATTTAGCTGATACTGCGATGTTGTTAAGAAAGCTCAGTACTTGCGTAGTGGTGGTGTCAGGCCGGAATGACCAGGCCTGAATATATTTCATGCGCTCCGCGGCTTGGAGTTCGTCCGATACGTTTCCCGTCCCAATCGTAACAGGACGTGTTATTTTCTTCTTATGACTTCGGCTGACTACTTGCCATTGCGCACCAGCATCGTCACCATCAGTCGAAGTCTTTTCTTCTGGAGTAGCGGGTGGCTTTGAAGAAATATCAGCCCTTTGCCTTGATTGAGTTGGTTTCTCTTCACTCGATACCGCAACCGAGTCATCAAGTCGAGCGTCGTTTTTTCGGCGCGATTTTTTTGTTGCTGTTATGACCTGAAGAGTTTAGTATAACCGGAGTAATTAGAGCGAGAGTTGACAGAGTTTGTAAATTTAAAAAAATACACTCTTTTTTAAAAAGATTGTAGTGTATCTTTACTCTTTTTTAGTTAGCGTATTGGACACGCTTCCAACTGGTATTGATATGGATCAGTTGAGCTACCTGTAGACTGTTTGCAATAGTCTGCAGTTAGCTTAATTGTTTCAACTGTAAATACTAGTTTTAATTTAATTCTATTATTTGATTGTAATTTTCTTTGTTAATAAAGAGTTTGTAATAAAAAATAATAATAAATAATGCTGGACAGTCCACACAGCATTATCTATATCCCTAGCTAAGCAGAGCTTTTACTATGGGTACTAGATAACAGATTTAAATAATACAATACGTACATAGATAGATATTTTTATAATACATATAAAACGACCAAAACACCCTGAGATATCTGCAGATCGTACAAACATTTAACCCGAGACGGGAATCGAACCCGTAACCTCCTGCGTCGTAGGCGGACCTTCTCCCACCGCGCCACATAGGTCGTCAATTCAAATTTCAATCAGATTTTTAAGGAATGTCTAGAAAGTACGATTACATTTATAGGTAGCGCAACTACAGTTGGGGCGACTGTCTTTGGTTATTCGTTTACTATGCCAACAGATTTGTGACGTAGGCATAGTCAGTACTTTATAAAAAAAAAAGACGATCCCGGACCAGATTTATCTCACTATCTCATCTCACTAATCTCACTAATATTATAAACGTGAAAGTTTAGATGGATGGATGGATAGATAGATGGATGGATGTTTGTTCCTTTATCACGCCAGAACGGCTGAACGGATCTGAATGAAATTTGGCACAGAGATAGATTATAGTCTGGAATAGGACATAGGCTACTTTTTATCCCGGAACTCTCACGGGAACGGGAACTACGCGGGTGAAACCGCGAGGCGCTGCCAGTTAACATATAAATCGCCGACATATACATAGCAGTGTGTACATACATAGCGACGACTTCGAACTAAGGTTTTTTGTTATAGTGAATTCTCGCACTTTGGGTATCTCTAAGAAATTAAATAAGGTCCCAAAAAGTTTCGATTTTGGTGGGACTCGAACCCGCGCCCCACCCTTTATTTGACTTCGAACTAGTTTTCCAGCAAGTTAATATGACAATCAAGTCTGTTTCAGTCATACAGCCTTTGCTGCTCATCGATATTGAATACGCGCAGAAAAACATGGAGGATACCGATGCTCCTTAGCGATCTCGAAAAGAAGACTTCGTAAGAAGTCGCAACCAAACCCCGCTAGAAAGAATTAATTTAACTGACCAATAAAAAGCGGGAGAACGAATCAGGTAAAATGCTCTCATGCCCCGGGCATTACTTCCCGACCGTTAAGCGGTTGCCCATCCACTCGTGAAAATTTAAAATTGTCTCCGCTTCGGTACGCTTTCCACTACGGCTGGAGATATTTTCACTGGAGTATCGGTGAGGGTTGGACGAGCGCGAGCAGTTCGGAAGTCTTTTCAGAGGTGTTTTTGTAGAAAGAGGTATAGGAATAGCGAAGAAACGTAAATGATCAAGTGAGATGAGTAGGAGAGAAGTTTATGTACAGTCAGCTGGTCAGAGAGAGATATGTATACACTTCCAAGTATTCACTTTTATTTTTTTCGGAACTTATCATATAAAACTCTACGCACACATTTTTCATACTAAATTGTCATCGTTCTTGTCAGAATACGATAAATAAATGATCAAAATGACTATACTCTTACTATTTACTCATATCACAGACAACACAAGACAGACAGACCGACAGACGACGACGTAGGATCATGTAACGGAAACACAAAAACAACAGATTGGAAAATCAAAGTGATTGTTCTTTTCTTGAGACTTTTGTCTACACTTGGATATATACGCCAAATATTTCAATACTAACTACGTTATATTTCAGGCTTAGAAAGAATTTCAGCCTGAAATTCGCATACAGGTTATGCAAATTTCAGCCAGATCCGTTCAGTAGTTATGGCGTGAAGAGGTCACATCCATCCAAACATCCAAACTTTCTCATATACAATATTAATGTGATTTGATTATTTAAAAATTAAGTGGTCACTTTGATTTCGTTTGCTTAATATTTTTGGAGCAAATCTTTTAATGGAGCGAAGGCTCAAATTCTCATCGTGAGTGAAGACAGACAAACAAACAACCAGTTTTCAGTATAGAGGGCACTTGGTATCGGACTAATTAGCCACTGGAGGGCTCCAGTGGCTACTGAAAACACACGTCAAATAAATTCACACGATTTTGTGAAAATTTGCCTACGCTTTTTCGTCGCTCGGCTACGTTTTTCTTCTCGTAGCACATAGCTACGTCGTAGCTATGTGCTACGAAAGTAAACCTCTACGCCGTAGACACTGCTCTGTTGATTCTGTAACTTTTTCCTTACCTGTGTAACGTCGGTCATTGTCAGTGACCACAGCATAGTTCATAAATTCATATGTATAAAGTCCACAACAAATGGAGCTATAGTATAAATAAATATAGTAAGCTATATATTACAGTATAGCAAGCTACCACAGACGGTGGCTTTATTATATATTTTTGCACTCATTAGCTCTGCGGCCATCATGTCTTCCCAAAATATATCGTGCTATGTCTGACATATTTTGGTGACGTAATCAAAATATAGCTGCGTCTATAGAAAATATAGGTGTAGCGCTGTTTCACACCACAGTACCGTAATATACTTTGCTATGATATATATTAATAGAGCAGTATAACATATATTAATATATATTATATATTAATATATATTATACTGCTCCGTCTGTTGTGGCTGCAGTTTTGGTAGAAGCTGAAGTGAATTTGTGACAACTACGGTTGGACCATTTTCTTAAATGACTGTAGAAAATCTACTCCGGATTTCGTTGTCCGCCGAAAGCGAGTTCGGTAGGTATTTATATTTTTGCAATTTCTTGGTTGAATTACAACTCATAAAAAATATTAAAAGCCCACATTAACTACTGACAAAACGACTATAAGCCTTCAAAATTTCGGAGTTCACACAAAAATAAAATCACATACATAAATCATATTATAAAAAAATGGGAGTTCTCGTATAAAAATGGTGATTTCTCAGAGCCAAAGACACACTTCCTTATGGTCACGGAGCTTTAGTAATAAGTAAAAATAAAATTCACTTATGTTTTATTCATTGAAACACTTGAAATTGAAACATTCAAAGGTTTCATGAACCCCATTAAATTATCAGGAAAGTAAACTAGGTGACAATTAATATGCCCTAGCGTGTGTTTAAACTTGAACGATCAAATACTGTAATTTGAACAAAATACGATGAGTAGTCACGACAAACCCGACCAAAGTAAATAAATAGTACGGCGCTATTTACAAACGTAAACTCTCGATAAAAAAGAGGGTGTTGAACCCTCTTTTTTTACATTTATTTCTTACAAAACTTACACAGAAAACAAACTATAGTACTTGTAAGAGAGAAATGGAGTCAAACAAAGTGTAAGTTTTGTTACAAATTTGGCTCTGCCTTTACATTAGTTGGATGAAATAGATTTTTTTGTCATCGAATTATTTGTTTGATAAAAATCAGTGAAGCTTTTGAAATGGTTCGAAGTAATAATTACGTCGAGGGTTTACGATATTGCATATCTGCCGAAGAATAGACAAACGAGTTCAGATGCTTGGGTGGAGGGATGATTCGGAATACATTGTGAAAGAAACATATAACCAACTTGTTTCATCGCAATGTTTATTATAAAAATCTGTCAAAATAAGTCCTAGCTCTTTTAGTAACTGTTAAACCTATTCCTTACGTAGCCTGCTTTAACTTTGTTGTAAGCATGTTTATAGTTAGAAAAACGGTAGAACTTTAAAGCCAAAGGTTAAGTGGTAGTATTATGGTGGCCTATTTAACCCTCAACACACACACAAAATTGTAAACCATGTTATTTCGTAGAAAAATGTTACTTGCTTTGATGTACCTACAACGCCAATAGCGTTATATGCCGCTCATCATTAGCCGCTCTGTAGTTATGCAACGTTTATAAGTAACCCCATTAGAAAGTAATTCAACTCCGAACCAAATAGCTTTACGTCATCGAATGTAACTTTCGACTTTATCGTCAATCGAATAAAGGTCAAATTGTTGTTTCTAGGTGCAAACATGCGTGGTGAAATGTAAATTGGTGGTTATGGAGTTATGAAAGTTCTATTAAAGGAGTGATTTGAGCGGTGATTTTTAGGGTTCCGGCTTACGTACATGGAACAAGGTCCCTATTCTACTAAACTAATTGTTTCACAATGGCAATGGTCCGTGGCGAGCTGACACGTTTTAGTAAGAAACTACAGATAGAATACATGTCAAAAGTGTCAAGTTTACACCATTCTGTCAATCTCTCCTTGGAAATAACATCAAAAGCTTTATCTTCTTTCTTTAAGGCGTCAATGTATGTGATTTGATGTCAATTGTTTAAACGTTACGTTATAACCTTTTTCCGCCATAATCTTTATCGAAAAAGCTTCGAACAAAATACACAATAATCTATGCAATACAAGGCAGGTCCCCTTAGTTTGAAAATGAAAAAACAACTATTTTTAAAGATCAGAAATAATTGTGCTAAGTACCATCTTTTTTCTTCGTATGTAATCATAGAATACCAAGATATCTTTTATTTTAATAAACTTCCTAATTAATATATAATACAACACTTCCTTTCTTTTTTCATTGTTTATGTTTGTGTGCTTACTAACCCATTAAGGATCATAGATATCCGAAATAAGGAGATTTTATTTTTATTTATTATTTATTTATAATATATACGTCGCTCTGCTCTGTTCCGCTCATATGAACGCAAAACCCTATGCCTACACTTTTCATAAAATGGCGTCAAAGGCACGGTAATGTTATCTATACAGTATTGTAACTCGGCCCTGTCCTTGAAATAACTACCTACCAACACAAAACAAAACAAAAGCACGCGATAGGGCTGCCCGCCTGCAGTATTTTAATTTCATCTAGGTAGGTACCTACCTACTTGAATTTCTTTCTAGTTTTGTGATTATATATTTTAATAAATATAAAATAAATGATAATAAAACCGGCCAAGTGCGAGTCCGACTCGCGCACGAAGGGTTTCGTACCATTATCTATAAAATCAGCAAAAAACACGTTTGTTGTATCGAAGCCCCCTTTTAATATTTGTTTTATTTTAATTTTATTATTTATTTCTAAGCTGAATATAAAACTAAAGTACCTTATTTAAATAAAAAATTCTCAAATTGCACGCTTACTGCTTACAACATTTTTTACCTATTGAAAAGAAAAATCAATAACTTATCATTCGTAATGACAATTCTGTCAAGCAAAAAAAAACATTCAAATTAGATAAAAAATAGTTTCATACCAAAAAGTTCGTTCGTCACTGCGCTGCAGCGCACGGCGCATCCCCGACTGGTTGTACCTACCACGATCCCGCCCTCACATGAGGTGACAGTTATGACTCATGTTTCGGCCGTTTGTATGAAGACAGAATACTGTATAGATAACATTACCGTGTCAAAGGTTATCTATTTAAGGGGGCGTTCAATAGTTAGTAGGTACTTAATCTACTGCACTAAGGCACGTAGGTACACTTCTTAAATGCTAATAGAACCCTGCATTCGTTTTGCACAAATCCTGACAGTACCTATATAGAATGTTCAAATGAAAAATTAAAATAAGAGAAACCCATATAGTGAGTCCATAATAAATCTAAAGAGAATAACTGTTCCACTCTACCATTTGTTCTACTTATGAAACTTAGTTTAATTACGCTGTCATGTCAACAAAGCTCAGTTATCATCAGCTGGAGTCCCGTGGGAGTGCAGTTACAAATCGAGTTTAACAGCTAACTGCGGTTGAACCCGTGCTATCCGCAATCTGATCGATTGGCATCGCCTAACTAATGCTGACACTTTATATAATGTAAACACAAAAGGACTCAGAAAGAAAGACAAGGAAAGGGACTCGAGTGAACAGTGCGTTTTGTGTAAACTTTGTATCGTATTAAGCTGCGACGCGGAACGCGCACGACTTTAGAACTGCACTTACCCTAAAAAATTTGAAGAAGAACGTTTCATCCATGATAAATTAGTTTGTTTTAACAAACGTATCCAATTTGCGACAAGCAATTACAGTAGCGATCAATCGGAGATAAACTCAGGGATCATATTAATCAAGCCATACATCTTTAAACATATATAAAAATCTCTTTATCTACCCAAATATCATAAACCCTCTCTAATGCGTTCAAAAACCATAGGCAATGACCAGCATTACCAACCAACAGATATAAACGGAACTGTAATGAACTCATAACCTACTGAAAACCGTAGGTTATAGAGTTTAAATTTGCAATAGGTGTCAAATTCAAGTGAGTGTGCTATACTAGTATCTACATTCTAACTATAAATCACACGATATTTTGATCTCGAGTGACACAAGAATAGTGACTTTGTTCGTTTGTCTATGATTTAAAAAAGAATACAGATATTCGAAACGCCGCCATTTCGAGCTGTCATTTGTTCGTTAGCTTTTTATTTCCAGTTACGAGTAGACAAATCTGATAAGTTGAATAAGTTCTTTATTTCTGTCGAAAATGAGTGATAGTGACTCAGAACAACTATCAATGTTACCATTACTATAATAAATAATTTGCTTCTGTATGTGTTCAATTTATTTTTTATTGCATTACACTGGTAACAATGCTGGTCATTTCCCTATGGTTCCTGAACCCATCATAGAGCCCTTATGATATTTGGGTAGATAAAGTAGTGTATGCAACTGTACATAATTAGGCATTACAACACTCGTGTGATGCTATTAAGAAACGAGCCGAAGGCGAGTTTCTTAACTTTAACTTAACCCACACTTGTTTTGTAATGCCCTCCATTATGCACAGTTGCATAAAATACTATTCTCCTGGTGACGCTATAACTTAAGAACGGCTTTACCGATTTCATTCATCTTTTTTAAAATTATTTTTAATACTTCGTAGAAAAAAAACATACAAAAAATTAAAGAAAATGCGCAGATACTCAGAAATTTTAAGAAAACTTAACAGTTACCTTTATTACAAACTTTGTTAATGTAACCTTAGCCCAAGCATTATAATTATATAATGCTATGTATTAACATACTCTTTGCTAAGCACGTTTTGTAATAACTGTCGATTGTCAGTTTGAATTGAATTGATATTAAAAACGAATTGTTGCTCAGTTAGTCTTGCGCACGAGAGTATCATTTTTGAGATTTCACTTACACTGTTGCTTGCTTTTTTAGGAATGTGGTCTTTTTTGAGCCCTGACATCAATACAATTCCAGACTTAGGTTCCAGCTGGGTCTAAGCCAGGTATACCCAGGTTCCAGCCATTAAGCTATTGGGTAGGTTAATAAACTAACCTCATTTTCATAGAATCATACTCAAATATTAATTTTCATAAACTAATTACATTTGAGTAGGTTTTACTAATAATTTATAATAAATAATGCAACTGTCCTAATTCATTTGTAATATTTCTAATTCTCAATTGAAACTGTTGAACTAACTGTTAACTATTGCAAACAATCTAGTAGTAGCTCAACTGATCCATAATACCAATCGGAAGCGACTTGAAGACGCTGGCGGCATTTCCCCGTTAGTAAGTGGTTTGAGCTACAGCCAAATTCCAGCAGATAAATAAGGTCCAACTCCAACTATCTGTATCCTCAAAGGCTCCGTTAGGCCAATTTCCGGTGGTGTCTGGCCGACGGAGTCCGGTGGAACAAAGATACAAGCACTAAAAGCTGAATCGAATTATTACGCAACTTTAGAGGCAAATAGTGTTAAATTTTATTGGTCTCTGGTGCAAAATACTCGCGTTTCACAAAATATTATTATGGGGTTTGTGAATATGGGTGTTTCGCAGAGATCTTTTAACTGGAATAATATAAGGATAGTTTTTATTATGAAAACTAAGTACTTAATTAAAATAATTGTAGGTTTGAATCTCACGAACACACATTTGCGTACGTTGTCATGTAAACTTCAACATAAAAATTAAAAAAGAAAATAATTTTAAGCTGAAGCGCAAATTTTTAAACTAGTTTGCAAGTAGTCTGTTCTAGTAAACTATCTTACAAGTAAAACTCTAGAACATTCTCCCTATATTGCCTCATGGAAGGGCTCCCGTAGATTAAGCACTCGATACCGCCCTTGACCTGGCCCATTAATTCCTATTATTGGCAATTTGGCCATCCCTGACACGGGCAAAATTATGCTTACCTTACGTCCCTTTTCGCATTATCCACTATGTATTAACATTTTTAGGATTGCGTACCGTCATAAAATATGGTACGAAATTATAAGGATGTTATTTAAACGGCAGAATAACCCGGTTATTTTGTATAAATATATTAGTTTACTACCTAAAACTGCGGCACTATCATATATATGTTATATATATACGAAATATGTAGGTAAACCATGCGCCAAGGTCTTCTGTCTTTTCAACACTATACTGTTTTATTAAAAAGTCAAACATTTTGCTCTGCATAGTGTAAAAGCGATATTCAACTCAACAAAGTAACTGCGACATATTTTACTAATCAACTTTGCCACAGCTGGAAACTTTGCCCCGCTCACCTATTCCAGCAAAGTTTAAGCCTTATTGAGATGTATCAATGCATCTTATGAGTCCGCTCGTACGCTTGCAGACTGCAGTCTCAAACTTTGCGCATTCAATTTCGAGTTTGCAGGAAAACTCGTTGTAGCGTACGAATTTACTGTATGTATGTATGACGAAGTATTTTTGAGACTTAAAATTAATTTTAGGAAGGTTACCTGACAGGTTTAATAATTACTATTTATAAAACTGTTTATGTATAAAATTTGACTTGTCTAAGTGCTTATTTTGTAAGCCTCAAGAAATAAAGTTGAATTTTGTATTTTTTTTTGTTTACCCACACATTACTACCTAGTTGAGCTGCGTGCAAAAGAGAAGGTCATCATCATCATAATTTGACATCAACCGCTGAGATGATGATGATGATGACGATGGAATACATTTTTAATAGTATGTTTGTTTGTTAGTACATATTGTACGGTGTTGGGGTTTGCCGTGGCCATCACGGCATAAGATACGACCCTTCCTCCAAGACATCTACGCCCGTAGATGTCATAACAGCCGACTAAGGGAATCTATCAGAAGAAAATCGCAGCAGTTTCCTTCTGTGTATAATAACACCAGCTAAGAATTAGTTAGCTGAGGTGGCAATGGGCCGGCCATATCTCGCGAACCGACAACCACTGAAGTAAACGTGTTCTTGAGTGGGGACCACGACTCGGTAAACGTAGTGTAGGCGGCCTGCTGCCAGGTGGGATGACATGTGAAAGACTGCAGGTAGATGCTGGATACGTCAAGCTGATGACAGGGTGCTATGGCGCTCACTAGGGGAGGCCTATGTCCAACGAGATGAGTTGTCATCAGTAAAACTAACCAGGAAGGAGCATTAATACTTACTTGTTACTCTACTTTACCATAGAGTTATTATAGTAGTAACTGGCTAGTACTATTAACTTCATGTACTGTACACATAGCCCTTCCTTGTAGCAGGGTATCGACACTTTATGAGGTGACCTGAATAAGTAACAAAAAGGTGAAAAAGGTATAAATTATTCAGCGAAAATTTCTTGAAAAGAATAAAAACACCAAGATCTTTTTTTTCAAATTTTGACGCAGTTTTTATAGCTTGAATTTAACGTATTTTTCTTGTTAGGTACTATGTTTTCATCGTCGAGTGCTTAAACGTGTAGATAAATTTTAACAACAGACATACTCGCATATTCTGTTAGTGCGTATTTCTAGCTATCGGATATTCACATCGGACGCTAGATTACAACTCATCCCAACTTTGCCCATCTTGCCGGGTTCAGTACCTTAGAATCAATGAAGATACTGAACCGTATTGACTTGCTAGTTGCTTTAGGTAACTTCTGTTCTCTAAAGAGGTAGAATGAAAGTTGAATTTCGAAATCCAGCTAGCCAGTATTCTACCATGGAGTATTTATCGTGAAAGTTCAAAGGAGGTGGAGTATCTCAATTCGGCTGAATGTTTAAATATATGTTTCTCTTTCAAGTTTAGCTGATTCTTTCGCTTTTGTATGGAGAATGACTTTATGTGAGGGAGCTACAATTTTGTAATTGCATAAGCCTTCGCACTCTGGGTAATCTCTAAGAAAATAAATAGGTTCCCAAAAAATTTCGATTTCGGCAGGACTCGAACTAATTCTAAGGAGCTAACGGCGTTGGAGCCGTAAGAGGTCCCAAAGATTTTTGACGAATCGACTAAAGATTTCGTGACTTAGTTGGTTAGAGCACACCCGTACTGAGGGTGGGGCGCAGGTTCGAGTCCTGCTGAAATCGTAAATTTATGGAAACTTATTTAATTTCTTAGAGCTACAATTTGTCCTTACAACTTACAATTATTCTGTGATGTGTCACGTGTCCAAGAGTCCTGTATGGTCTAAAGGAAATAAAGCATTTTTTATTATAAAAATCAGCAAATTGATTCAGGAATATGATGTCGGTTTTTGTTGCTGTATCAAACACCATTATAATATTTTTCCTAATTCCCATCATCGTTGTTTGTTTACAAATAACAAAACCTTAAAACACAAAACATATCGCTGACATACACAATCGCCGTCAAGGGTAGTAGGTAGATACTTGATGACGCTAAACACCCCCATAAAATATGAAACCTCGCCATATTCCCAACGGAACCCAAATTCAGCAAATTACCCACACCGTCCTAAACACATTAGACCGGAAGACATCAGCATACGTCGCAGACATAACCTTCTTTCCTTCCGCAGTTGTGTAGGCTTTGTTACCTGTATGAAAATCAATACATTTCATACGCGAGAGGGAAAAATGAACATACATACTCTTGCGATGTTTGAACTCGTAAAGGACCTTTTTTCTGCTAAAAATCCCTGGCAAGTTGAAGATGGGGCACTGTGGCGCTCTTTTGAGGAGGCCTTTGTCCACGCGTGGATTAATATTGGCTGATAATGGTGATGAAAAAAGCTTTAGTTTTGGATGAGTAAGGTCCATCACTGGATAGTTACGGTCGACGGTCTAATACGATAAATGGTAATTTGTATAATTAGTACCTACTTTTCCTTAGATATTTTTTTTATAGTTTGCATAGTTTTTTGTTATAGTGCTAACCCGCACACTGGGTATCTCTAAGAAATGAAATAAGTCCCAAAAATTATCGGTTTCGAATCCAGCCGAAACCGATAATTTTTGGGACTTATTTCATTTCTTAGTTTGCATAATATTTTTTAACACATTATTTAAGGGAGCGACCTATATATAGAGAGGCATAGGATTGCGCATTCATAGGAGCAGAGCGGCGTAAACCCAAGTCCAGTTTTTGGTTATTACGAGTATCCATTGAAAAATGAAAATTAATAGCTAAGTCATACTAAAATTCAAATGCATTATAGCAAAAAGGAACAGTTTTTCCAGACCTCATGGTTTTTCATTATATTAGGATGGTGTAATACAATAGGGCATTACAATACAATACAATACAAATTCATTTATTCCATTCAGATACAAAAGTACACTTGGAAAAGTCAGGCAGATACAACATTGATAAACAGAATTAAAAATAAAATTAAATAGCGGGTACATTAACAATGTATGGAATAATTTCTCTCACGTATGAATTCTACTATAAATGAGAAAAAATCAAAATATATATTATAGAGGTAGCTTAAGCAAAACGCATTCTGAATTTTTTTTAGTTCATAATAAAACAAAATAAATTTTAGCTTTCAATTTAAAGATTTCAGTATCTGTTTTTAACGCCATGAAATAGAAAGTGCAATATTATTACATCATGCGGCTGAGTACGTAACTAAACAGTATCAACAATCATCAGCAACATCTGTGCATCGCTCAGGTACGTACACAGACAACTGACGTCATGACCACAAAGCAATATGGCGTCCACTACATCCAGCATTGTCAAATTACGCGCGAAACCAGAAAATGATTTTTTTGTGCCTTTTTTTGCACTTATCGATTAAATAACATTTTTATAAATGGTGTCTTTACACTTAAAGCATCTAATTAAATCACTTTTCAAAAATGGATAATAGGTACCCTACTGTCAATTAACATATTTTCCTACAATTACCTAAAAGTTAGGTGGGTAGTTGATAACCAAATAGCCGTCAATCAAACCTCGACACAAACACGATATAATTAATGTTCCTTTTTGTTTGAGCTCGATACGAATCGGTACAAATGACCGGCGCTTTGTGTTACCTACCAATTGTGGTTACTATAGTTACCTGAGTGGTAGGTAGCTATAGGCTTTTGTGGTCGGACAATTAAGGCCAGGACCTATTATTTAATTCAGGAGTAGGTGTGAGCAATGCAATATAGCTATGAAAAATACTGTAATACAACCAGCAACCAGCGTTTTATCGAGTTTTTACGTTTCGAGAAAGATGCATATACAAGTACAGGTAAAATGGAAAGAGTTGCTATAAAACGAGTTCGCAACTGTTTAGATTCCATGTTCAATATTCAAACCACTCTAGTTTAAAGTTTGGCTTGTTTTATACGGTCAAGCTTTTAGACTTGACGTAAACATCGTTTTCTGTGTTCTCAAAAGCTAATTTTGCTAAACGAGACCTTATACCAATTTTAATAAGACCGTAATGATCAATGACGTGGAAGGAGAGTCGTGAAACTCAGTTGGTGCACACCAGCGCTTTCAAATTGACGATGAATCAAGAAGCGGCGTCTTTGACACACTCGATTGAGTGATCCGTTGAGGATGGAAGACTTTCGTTCCCTTATTTTATTTATTACCTATTTAAATCTTATTTCGTGATTACCTTATCTGAGGATTTTGTTAACATTTAATCAGAAATCTTATTATTTAGTTAACTGCCGTACACATACGAGATCTCAGAAATGTCTAAAAGTGTAGAGTACTGATTTTTTTTACTTTATTTAATGTGTGTGGCTTGGCCAATATTTTTCAGCCTTGTTCCTAAGGCAAAAACGGAGCGATAGAGTCAGTTACTTACTAGAAGTGGTAGGCTCAATTGCGTAGGTACAATAAGTACGGACTGAGTTACAGACGATAAATAGATACTCAATACTCAATCATTTATTGCATTCTATAGGTGTAGAGAGGTGCTTGAAGGTAAATAAGTGTCACTATAGACCCTGCTGGGCACACAATATTTATGGAGAGAGAGGAGGACGTCATTGTTGCTAGGTTGGGTATAATTTTTTCGTTCGTATTTTTCATATTACGAATATTTAACCGAACGAATATTTAACGATAAATAATCGTCAATTGTGTACCTAGTATGCTTGATTTTGATTCAATGCATTTTTACAATGTTTAATATACCCATGTTGTTTGTGTTTCTACGATTATACTTACCCTACCTCTTACTAGGTAGATCGGAAAGCTGGTTCGACGTGGAAGCACTCAACTTTAAAATAACGGCTGCATTTTATGGAAAACGGGTCTCACTCAACTAAAAACAACATTGAACATGATATACCTACAGGTTAGTGTTTTGAAATGGGATTGTACTTTCAAATGCAAAACTAAGTACATAAGAGAAATAGAAAAAAGTAATGTAAAGAATCATGAGTTCGAGAAAAACAAAATGGCTTCTCAAAAATAACCTTTACAGAAACGAATATACTGTATTTCCATGTGATACCTACATGTCCTCAATTCCATATTCATTCGTAACACATTGAGCTTGATCGTGTATTCAGCGCCTAACGCCGTGACCTTTCAGTACCGTGCTGGGCCCGCGATAACCGGCAGATAGAGCTGAATTTATAGCGCAGTTCTGCATAAGAATGTCCTAATAAACTTACAGTTAGACTCCGTCAGAATACGACCTCGGTGCAAACCGACGAACGTACGGGTTAGGACATAGATATGTCATGTATGGCCGCATTCTAGAACGGAGTTTCAACGGAATTCAAAAAGAATAAACGATACTTGTTTCGGCGATGACTCGGTGCATGCAATGACGATAGGTTGGTACTTGGTACGGTACCAACTAAATAGCTAGTCACTAAACATATATTATATGCAAAGGTAGATTTTTAATTTTTTTTATCGGTTATTAATGTTATTACGTTACCGAAAAAAGTATATAGAAACACTTACAAATATTTAAATTACTAAGGAATAAACAAAAAATAAAACTGCACTCAGTATTGGGTGATAACAGTATTAACACTTGTGAAAATCAGCAGCAAGAATTAAAATTTTGAACGCCGGAAGTCGTCAAAGTAATGGATATCATAAGTTTCAGACATCGCCATAACTCAAAATTGTTACTAAACTTTGTCCTTTTTTTCTTTTTTTTTTTCTTTCTTCTTTCTTTGTCCATTCCATGCATTTGAAATTCGAATAAGTTATGAACTATCTATGTCGTAGAAGTATAATTTTCAGAGAATTCGACGTCTTTAACTCAGCTGATACATATCCAAGTGAAGTTTGAAAGCACCTACGTGGCGCTATGCCAAGTGATTCAGTGACCTGGTACCAACTGCATTTGACGTTGTAAGTGGAAAACAACCTTGTAGCATACTTTGGTAGTGGCAGGTGGATACATAATACTTTGTGTTTAAGTCTAAACATTTTCAAATGTATATTTTTATATTTTGCTGAAGGGAAGCGATATAGTAGCAGGTATGCATTTCCTTCCCTTATTGTTCGAAGTGTCTGCTTGTTAGTCTTACAGCGATCTTGTCTTATTGACAATCTAGTCATATCGAGATGTTGTCATAAAGCTTCTAACCCGATGGATCGACGGTAATGCAGGGGTTGCCAACAAGATCTGAGTTCGTTTGGGTACACGATAGTATCCCGTCGTGGTCGAAAAGTTCAATTTTATATGAGATAGGTCCATCAAATAATATAAAAAATTGATAGATATCGTAGGTTTTTCTACTGTGACAAAATTGTTGTTGTTGTATGAACGATTTTACGACGATACCATTAGCATAGTAAAGCGATTGGTTAGCAGAGTTGGGCCTCTGGTACACCATTAGAAACCCCACATTTTGTTCGCCACAAAAAAAACGTGTTTATTTTGTTCAGTGCGGTGTGCATAGGTATGTTGTGTCAGAACATAAAATAATCCTGTATTAATTCTACTCTATCTAATAACCATACATATCAATATAGAGTTACAAGACTTGTTAACATAAAGTCTATGGTAACATGTATGTAGTGTACATATATAATAATAATAATATTTTTTTATTTCGAATGAACAGAAACGTGTTATGTCTAAAATACAACGAAACACTGGAAAGCGCATAAGTTAAAAACTGTGTCGTACCTCCCATCGCCCAAACTCAGGATATGGTTAAGACCGAATTCACCAAACAGAAAGCATGGTTTCACATTATTATAGAGTTTTCGATTTACTTATTCGTAAATGCCTATAACATTTTTGTTTGGCGAAATCGGGCTCTAGGAGATCTGGCGTTTGTATAGAAAACAAAATTAAAACCATTATTAAACATTATTATTAAGTATGAAAACTAGAGTAAACCAAAATAATTTATAAAGTAAAGTAACTCTCACATTTTGTGAATACACATGTATGTGGTCTATAGTCTATGCTAGCTTTTCCAAATGAATACATGAATGATGAAACATCATACATTTAAATCAGTTGATTATAGTTTGCATCCAATATCACAACTCGATGGATGATATTGGCTTAGGATAATCCGTTATGCATTAATTTGTATTAAAGTCCTCGGTGATTAATATACACAAATTAACTAACTGATAGATAATCATTAATTTAATTACTAACTAGTTCCTGCCCCCGGTTTGGCACGTGTTGTTTCTGTTAAAAGTAGCCTAAAGATCTTCGTCCTCTACACGTCAAAAAATATCGTATTATTGTTTTAATGAAACGTTTTATTGTTATTTCTATGACATGGGCACTAATTTTTAAAAAAAAAATTGGCAGATGTGTTATTCCAGGTTTAGAACTACTGTCTGCAATATTTCAACCCGATCAGTTCAGTAATTTTGACGTGTGGAGTAACAAACATTCAAACACACTTTCGCATTTCTAAAGACTAGGGTGACAAAACTGTACCTTCCACAAAGTGATAGGTCGATTTCGAAAAATGAGCTTTTTCAACTGACATGCGTCACTTTAAGTGAAGAAAACAAAACACGAACGAATGTTGTGTGGCAAGCAACCCCCAAAGTAATTCTCTTTTTAAAACGAAATATTACATTGTGGCGCCACGTTCCAATTTCAGGTTAAACGAGTTAAATCCCACAAAGGAGCGCGTTCCCGAATATTCCCGGTTGCAGTCAAAGGGTGCATTATCGCAGAATGCTAGCAAGCATTTATTGGGGCACGTCACCCTACATGCCCCAATATAAAGTGCCTACACCTACCTATGCTATTGCTTGGAAAAGCCAGGCATGGTTAACTTTGGCTCGTTCCAGTTGCACATAATAACGAGCCACTACGTCTCGTAATTGAGCTAGTAATGTTGTAGTCTGAACCGAAAATAAATCAAAATCTTCAAATAAAATGAAGTGTCTGTTTGTAATATCAAGATAATAGAATATTACTAAAACTATGCATATGACAGTAGGACAGTAGTAGAACTAAAAAAATAAAAGCCAATAAAAAAAATATGTGGATTCGGAGGTTCGGAGGAAACCAACACTCCATGTGCTTGTTTTGGGTAACCTCCGAATTGGCTGAACAGATCTATACCAGAGAAATTTAGGATACTTTTATTTTAGAAAAGAGATTAGGTTAAATACCTACCGCGCTAAAAAAACACTTGAAAGCCTCCGCCGATTACAGCTAGAACTTAAATATATATGAAATTAAGTAAGTCAATGCAAAGTATCCAATCTAGAAGAATGGCTCACTTGAATATCTCAAAAACTTGCGAAAATCAGAACCAAGAATTGAAATCTTGAACGCCGGAAGTCGTCAAAGTAATGGATATCATAAGTTTCAGACATTGCCATAACTCAAAATTGTCACGAAACTTTGTCCATTCCCTGCATTCGAAATTCGAATAAGTTCTCGGTTACCTTATTACTATTCGCAGCATCAACTCTCCCGAGCTTAGCTGTCAGAGTCCACCCTACCCTGCGGAATCACATCTTTGTTATTGTATATCAATGATTCAAGACGATCCTTCGCCACGATATCCTTTTCCTGCTTAGCGATATAAGTAAATTACATACATAATAGGCTATTTGACTACATTTAAAATAAGGTCCAAATTGTTTTCATCCTAGTCAGTGACAACGTAACAAAGCGTTATCAGGTGATTTTTATTAAAAATATGCCCGTTTAAGGTTAAAAAATCGAGATTAAAATTACAATTTTTTGATACCTATATGATCACGTGACCGAAAACGCTATGTGTTTGGTTGGATCGCAAGTGACGTCACACTTTTACAGATTACAGTGTCAATGAGTTCTTCTTGTTAGGTGTGGTATGGCGGGGTGACGTCATTGCTCAGAACACGGGAGCCATGACAGAGAGTATCGTTTCGGTTTTGTTTTATTATTATTTTATTCAAACTTTAAAATTAGTTTTTATAACTAATACGACTGGCCTTGAAGATATATTAATTACACTTTGCATTATTTTTATCAGACAATACGTTAGAATTATTTCCCAGTAGTAGTCAAGTAGCCTATTAGGTATATAAATAGTCTTAAAAACTATACAAAGATCTTGCAAAACTTGTAACAGAGTCCGCGGTGATCGGAATGCTGGCTTTTATTTCTGTCAACGAATTAGGATTGCCATTCAATGTGGCAATGCTGCCAGCATTTCGGGGCACTCTGCCTTCTGGTAGGTAACGGCTTAGTTTTTTAGGAAGTAGATTTAAGTGTGAGTAAATAGGTACTAGTTGTAATGGTTTTATTGTTATTTTCTTGAATAAACTTGATAATTTCTAGTAAGCTCTAAAAGATAATATCGTCGTATCCTACGAATAAGGTCACCATTGCAAAACACCAACTTTACAGGAGACGGTTTTTTCTAATTATTTCGAAAAGTTTCTATTAAGCGAGTATGTTTTTTTTTAATAAAACGTTTTATTATATTTTTCGCTAAATTATCATGTAAGTTTCATGAATAAAAAAAACCGTTTTCCCTAGTTTTTGTCGCTTAGCACCTTGTTCCGCGTGCAAGTTTCAAATCGATGCTATTCTAAACGCCATTGTGACCCTTTTCCACGAAGATTCGCTACACGAAGTCAAACTAAGAAGGTAACAATCGTCTTTATAACCTTATTCGACGAAATAGTAAGGACAATTACAAACTTAAGAGGGTTACATTTTACTTTCCTTCCAGAATTTCGTTTGGTATTATGATAATTTTCGGGTTCGATTCCCAATTCGGGACAAATCACAACTACTACAGCTGACTTATCAAAGTTCTTTAACTAAATGGCTCAAAATCATTCGAAAGCTTAAATCGAGTTTTTATGAAACTGTAGGATTGCTGAAATACCTACTACGAAAAATAGTACTTTCGTAAGCTAGGCAAAACTTATTCTAGATTGTTTTTTTTTAAATAAATTAATGAGACTATACGTTATAATTCCTTTCACATGAAAAAGGTAATTCAGCATAAAACTTTTAAATCGCTTTTGAACCGCTGTTCCGTGATCATGCGCATAAAATTGTCTCGAAATATTGGAAAACTCATAGATTAAATCATGGTAAATAACCCGTTTTAAATGACTAGGTAATTCAGTGCAGTGCAAATAAATGTAATGTTTTATTTGCCCTTTTAACATTCGCATTACATTCGCGTACATTGTTGCGAATGCGAATGCGAGTATTTATTTTCCACACTGGCATTTAGCTGTGAAGTTATTGGCTTTTTTGTTGTTAGTTTCTTCTAACCTATTTTGTATTTACATAAAATGTAAGCCTTCCTTAAAAATATTTATTTTAATATTTATTTTGGTATTCTATGTTTAATAAAAAAGATATGTTCATATTGTCCTATTGTATTAAGTATATAATTCATCTAGTACCCATAACACAAGTCTGCTTAGCTTGGGGGTAGATGATGCCGTGTGGATTATTATTATTAATCCATCCTCTCTCGGCCGAAACCCGATGAAAGAACACGTCAATGAGCCTGGAGCCTATTATAGATTAGAGAATACATATGTTTTGGTGTTTTCTAGTGTATTTCATAATGGTAAAGTCTCTACATAATTGACCGAGCGAGCGAAGTGAGCGAAGCGTCTCTGCATCAACTACTAGCATAAGTATGGGTGCTGTCAGAATGTACGTAATCTTCTACAGGTCGTATTTTACGACCGATCTGGACGAAACGACGTGTACAGATTTTACAATTTTATAGATCTTTTTAGTCGTCGGGGTTTTTTGATGAAAGGCTTGTTTCCACCAAAAAGGGCAAAAAGGGGGCTACCGAACCTCTCCGCTTTAAGACATCTGATTTCGATGATTATTTTTTAATTTAAAGGTTTTTTTTATTTGTTTGTTCTCGTATAAAATGGTAAAGATCTACTGATGATTTTTGCCATGACAAAAAAAATAGCTCTGCAAAATGCAACAATAAGCATTAGAGCATTTACCGTACAGCGCCACCTATTAGAACATCTTTGTAACACTTCGAGAGTAGGACGTAGGAACTAAGTAATAGCCCGGCCAAATGTTTCGTATTCGTATGTTTGCAGATTTACGAGGTTTTATTTCAAAGATTAATTTTTTTTAGTAGACCATAAGCTATTTTATTTCAGAATTCTTAATTTTACTATGGACTAACCTTTCTATTTACTTATGCCGTAGTTTGACTGACAATCAAATAGTCAAATATCCTAATGCTAATACCGGTTCGATTTGTTGTCCTTATTGGTTTTGTTTAGGAAGAAGTTTTAGTTATCGATTTTGTTATTCAACATTTTGTATTATTTTACAGACTACTCAGGCGTCTAAATGATATAATTTTTGTAATTAGACAATTAATTGTTGAAAAAAAAGTAAAATAAATAAATAAATACAATAAAGAAATAAATTCAGTTAAATATAAATAAAGTATATTTGGTATATAAGTATGTTTTCATATTATGTATAAATAAAGTAAATTAAGACATATAAATAATATAATCAGATATAAATAAATGATGCTGGACAACTCACACAGCATTACCTAGCCCCAAGCTAAGCAGGGCTTGAATTTGGGTACAAGATAACTGATACCTATACCTCCATAACACAATACATTACAAAGATCGATGTTTTTTGTTATATATAGAAAACGACCAGAACACCCGGAACCATACCTGCAGATCGTACAAATGTTCCTGCGTCGCAGGCAGACCTTCGCCCGCCACGCCACAGTGGTCGTCTAAGTGCTCACGAGGTCTACTGTTTATAGAATTACTAGTATAGGTAGGGGACTAGCAATTTTTTTTTTAAATAATCAGATTTATTTAGTAGGTAATAAAATAGCCTTCTATTCATTCAACACTATTTATAATTATAAACAAAATACCTAATTTAAAGTAGGTAAGGCACATTTAGTGTGTGTTTAATTTTATACCACTAGTTTTCAAAACATATAACCATACCTATTTTAAATCATGGTTGTATGAGAGAAAGATTTGAAAAATAGTTGATAATTTTTCTGCAATTAAAAATAACAAAACAAAATGTATTGGTAAAAGCAGAAACTAATAAATCCATAAAAAATTACATAAAACTGACTCATTTTGTAATTTCTTGGCGTGCAGTTTACATAAATACTTATCTATGTATATAATTAGAGATTGTTACATTTATTATTACAAGTTGATCAGGCTGCAAGATCAGTTCCTCTTGTGAAACTGGACGTGTGTAGCCCATGTCAATTGAAGGCCCAGGGCAAAAGTTTTCTTCGTTGCTCTGAAAATAAGTATGTAATTAATAAAATCAGGTTTTAAACAGAGGCTCTTATATCAATCTAAAAACTAGGTATTCTATTATCTATTCTAATAATCTAATAGATAGATCCATTCATCTATAATAGAGATGTAACGAATACTTGCATTCGCATTGGCGAACATTTGCAAGATTTTCAATACTCGCATTCGTATTCGCAAGAATGCACGCGAATGTAATGCGAATGTATGAGAGCAAATAGAACATTATATTTATAGCTTTTTGCTTTATAGTGCGTTACTCGCACTGGGTAAATCTTCTACGAAAACTTTTTTAATAATATCCCAAAAATTTTCGATTTCGGCATTCGAACCCGCGCCTCACCTTCAGTACAGGTGCGCTCTAACCAACTAAGCAACGAAATCGACACGTGCCTGGTGCGTGGTGAAATCGAAATTTTTTGGGATATTATTAAAAAAGTTTTCGTAGAACATTATATTTATTAGTAACTGCACTGAATTATCTTTGTCATTTAAAACGGGATGTTTACTACGAATAAATAATAATAATTTATACCTAAGTTTTCCAATATTTTGACACAATTTCACGGATCAACCACTTTTAATGACCTGTGTTAATAACCATATTTCAACTTTAAATAGGTAAGTACTTACATTTTACTTTTCTTTCCGTGCAGGGGCATCTTTCGTAGAGACTAATTTATATACCTTAGTACTTGCCTCGTTTTAGTTTCTCAGTTTACAACACAAAACGACTCGCCGCGCGCCGCACGCGCGCCTTTTCGCCCGCGGTAAACGAGTACTGTGGAGCGTGTAACCATATTCGCCGGAAAATACCCACGTCGGTTGCGATTCGCACATGAAAAAAAGTCCCAAAGCTTTTTGTTACCTTTTTCGTCGGGCTAAATGCATCAGTGCAATTGTAACCAAATTTTAAAACCCTAATAACTTTTTTATATTCATTATTTATTTAGTTTTTTCGAAATGATATGATGTAAATGATAATGGAGATTCCAAAAATGCAATAAAAATAAAAGGTCACAGTGGCGACTGTAACCTTATTCGTAGGATACGACGATATTAACTTAAGTTATTATTACATTTGCTAGTCTTGGGTAATATTACGTGCCCATACCTAAAATTACTGTTTTTTGTTTTACCCTGCGCTATTTGCGAGTGTTCCTAATAAAATGTCTATCCATGTTTGTCTTAAAAGAGTCTGAGTAAAATTGGTTTATTTATGAAAACGTAAGAAAAACGGTTTCGTTGTGAGTGTACCATTTATCAGTTGGCATGTTCAAATTTGAGACCGCCATAAAAATTAAGCTCCTAATTTTCGCATTTTAAGTGCTAAATAAATCATACACGCACATACGAGGATGTTTTCATGACTAAAGCAAAACTTTGATTGAAAGTGTTGCTAGCTCGTTGCTAGTCCCTCGCAGTAAAGCAAAACGCTCGTAAAGATGTCACTCCAGCGGACGGAGGGCCGCGCGCGGATATATTCGAATTCAGAACACTTTATGAATATTATTTGAGATACATTGGCGGGAATCGAATCACGGTGCTCTATGATTTTCATTTATTTATTTTATTTGAAATTAGAAGCAGTAAGTATGAAAAACTAAGGTAAAGACGATTGTCTATGGTTTCTGACCTTTACTTATTAGACCTACGTACTACGTATATACGTTATCAGTTCTTATGAGAGGAGATGACCATATGAAAAGGAATGTGCATGTTATTCTCCTCTATAAGAAGGTAGGTACGATTTTTGCTTATCAAGCTATCAAGTACATTGTGTCACACATAAGTATAACTCTTTTATCTTACTTTCTGTTAATGAAACAACAGAAAAATCTAATATTAAAATGATGATACACGTAATGTTTTTCGCTATTTAATAATTGTATCCACTTTATCGTGACCTAGCAAATCCCCTCGGAGTAGTATTTATTGTTCGTTAAACCGCCACTATTGTAAATTTCCTGTTCTTCGGTCGACGAACACTCAAGCGTCCAACTTCCAATGGTCCACTTAACTCCAGCGCTTAATTTCCGGTCTAATGAAAATCTTCGCGGCTTGACTCGTCGCAAGAGAAATTAAAAAGTTACAGGGCGCAAGCCGCGGACTTTTGAATTTGGAACGCCAACGAGCCCAAAAGACCTTATCACCAAAAGAGTCAAAAACGAGTACAAAGTTCCCAAAGGTATAATTTTCAAAAGGAGAAAAAAATTACGTCACAATTTGCCTACCTATTAATAAACTTATGTATATTTTAGAAGGTAATACTTAGTTTTATAAAAAATAGAGGTCAAGGAGTCTCTGAGGGCTTTCTATCTCTACTTAGAACTAGTCAACACTTAGACTACTTATAATTATTTTTTGGTTTGTTTTTAATTATCTTATTACCCGCACCACACCCGTATGTAACCCCACCCTATGCTAGTACTCTGTAGCCACCGTCTACGAGTGTCAACTTGGACCAGCTTGACGGACTGGTTTACCTCGTGAGACTGACCCCCGATAAATGATGAATAAAACCCTTTTATATTATTATAATGTGATGATACATCGTTTGCGCGATCCAGGATAGCTTACATAGAATATTGTGGAGTTAGTGTGGCAATTTATAATGTTTTTGAATACAAATAAAATGGTGTGCAAAAAGTTAGTTTTAGTGCGGTTCGAACCCGCGATCGCGTAGTCGCTCTAGACAAAACTGTGAAAAATACTAGATATTTTATTAATTTACGTTCTTTTTATTATTTAGAGATTTTCTCAAATTTATTACCAAATGAATTAATTACGGATGTAAGCGGATTAACTACGAACCTTATTTGTGTTGGAAGATCACCAACGATTCATCCCCGATCCCTTAACTTAAGGTTCGTAGTTAACCCGCTTAAATCCGTAATGAATTCTTCAAACTATGATAGTTTATTACCAAATGCTCTAAAAGTAAAAATAAATTGAAATTAGTTTTTTCATCGGTTTTATTTATAGGAAATCGCCTAAAGTATTGAAAAACAAAAATATTCTCAAGCCAACATGAAGCGTGCCACCTTAGCTAAAAATCAGGTAAGCTAAAAGTTTGGTAGTCAGTTTCGAAAGGTGTACCTACATCCAGCTTTAGATGGAACAATCATCATACTATGATTCCCAAAGCACAATTTGTCTATCGTCGTCCAAAGCAAATATTTGAAATTAATTCCTTCAACTTTTACAATTCATGACATTTTCTCGAATTTAGCAAGTATTTAATAAACTAAAATACGTATTAATTTACATATCTACTTACTTTGGTACTTAAGAAGCCACAAATACCAAAAGCCACCTTAATTTTTTATTAACTCTTTTTATCTATTTCTTTTTTGTTTCTATTATTTGATTGTTGTTTCTTTGCCCTTCCGCTCGTAGAAAAATTGGCCAAATTGGCCAGATAATAAAAATAACACGATAATACAAATTATTACGGTTTTTTTTTCCTTCTTTACGAGCGGAGGTAAAGATTTGAATGAGAAAAACAAATCTTAACCCCTGAGTATAAAATCGCATTTCCTGAAACAAAATATACTACCGTAAAAGGAAAGGAAGTTATACTAAGGTACTTCTACGAAGAAATCGCAACCACGACTTCCTTTTCATTTTATTGAACAGCTTGTTATAAATAATGGTCAATGTCAGCAGTTCACACGTGGGAACCTGGCGCGCCACTGCGAACAGTAGATGTGCGAGAAATAGCTTTGGGGAACTTATTTCATTTCTTGGGGAACAGAAATCCAAAATCAACACATTTATTTCTTAAGGCGTAAGTTGTACCTACATAATAATCGACATTTTCTGATCTGTGAATATTTGATGTCTATGCCACACTCTCTGTTACTTCCGGAAATAAGTAGTTCCGTTTCCGTTATTCATAAAAAGGACTTCCAATTTATTTTTTTAGATCAGAGGAGTTTGCGTCTGGGGTTAAACAATATCTTGGAGTGGAAGACACGGATAGAATAGAATATAATAGCTTTGATTTCTACTGATACACACAAAAACAATCAAAACTAAACATAGAACACGCATCACAGACAAGGGTATTTATTATATTTATGTCAAGTTCCCATAAAGTTCAGTATCGATTGAATTCTTGTTATCCACACTGTCAATTATTACTATTGCAGTGGAAGGTCACGTTGATGTTTTATGAGAATTAACGCAGCCTTGGATGGTTACTGAATAATACGGTAGTATATATTATACCTCATTGATTGTTTTTGTATTTATTCATATATAGTATTCGTATATTGTATTGTTTTTGCATTTTTAGTCAAGTATACAATAGTTTAAACTTTTTGTTAACCTCTAGTGTGTTTACGTGTGTGGAGAAACCAAGACTTGGTTCGTATATACGAATAATAGGTATTTTTTTATTGTGTTGGTATTATAAAACTATGCCTAGCCTCTTGCTTGGTGCTTTACACCTAGCAAACTAATGCTTTGACTGAGCACACCAGCACAATGAACGCACTTTTTAACGGTTGTCTTGGGTTGGTGTTTATGTAGTTTACATAAACACTTTTTACACTTTTGATAAATTAAAAAAGATTTTACTTATCAAGCGAACCTACAGAATTTTTATTCCAAATTCAAAACAAAAACCCGCATTAATCATCTCCAGGTAAACCTCGGAGCCCCAAGTTAAAAACCATTCCATTATCAGGTATAAAACTTTATGAAAGTGCCGCAATGGGTAAGTTTGGCCGTTACTCCAGTTATTTGTCAGGGTAAACAGCTCGTGTCGAGCCACCGCAGCCAGCCGCACTGCGGAGCCCGGACGCGCTAAAGCATATTTGACGTTGGCATTTTTGACAGATGTCAAAAAGAGTAAGCGTATGTTGGCAGTAAAAGTCTAAGCTCTCATTTCTTTGCTGTGGCGTTGCACAGTTTTTTTTAAATCGGAACTCGAACTCTTTCAACTTAATCTAGATTTCAGCAAAGTTAAAGTCTCTTTTTTTGACACCATGCTCTCTTTTGCAAGGCCTTGTGGTTAAAAAGTTTGTTTTGTTTTAAATGAAAATCAGAGTACCTATAATTAAGGTATTCGGTAGATTATACTATTGTATGTGATTGCTGTTACCTGTTACACAGATGAAATGTCGTCGGGGAATGAAACCAAAAAATAAGAGAGGAAAACCTGATAAAACAACCTACTTACCGTCACTGCCACTAATTTTGATTCCGACGAGTTGTACCCCTACCAAAAAGTGAAGTGGACAACTCGTCCGCGACGAGTTTTTTCACGGACGAGATGTATCCTAGCCCAAATAAATTCGACTTTACAATACATAGGTACTAATAAATATGTACTGAAATTTAATTGTAATTAAGTTACCTTCCGACTTATGCTTATGCTTGGCATTTGATTTTGATTAGTTAATTAATATATTTCTTATGTTTATATTATATTAGACTAGTTTCTGCTACTAGGTTGGATTAGCTTTGCACGTGCTGTTTAAGGTTATTATTTATATCCCATAGAAACTGATTTATGGGATAAAAAGTACCCTATGTTTTATTCCAGGCTTAGAACTACCATGAACTACCGGAAATAAAGCACTTTGAGTTTTATATTTGTAACTTTTGTAACACGGACGTCCAGTACAACAGTGGACGTATACGACGTACTGAGAAAGGAAAGGAACTCAACTGGAACTTCTTTTTTGAGTTTCACCAGGTTTGATGCAATTCGGCCAGTACATTTCCAGATAGCAGGTGTAGGCTTTTTTTGTTAGTAATAGACGTACAAAGTGACAGCAAACGATCGTGAATCAGCCCGCTCACACCTCCGTTCACAACACGTAACAGCGTAAAAACATCACGTGTTTATTAGCATAGTCCTGAACCTTGAACGCCCCCGCTGTCGGGTCTATTTCGGTGCCTGCCCACGCATCAGCTGCAAAGTTCATAAACTCAGGCACAGTTGGTTCAGCAGTTACTGTAGCCCCGTGACCCACACCCGCTGCCGACCACGGAAATAATACTTCAAAGGGAATTTTAAGACTCAAACGTGATAAAGCTTGTGTTGACAGTTAGTAGGCACTTGGAGTCGTTAAAACCAAAAACGGGAGTGTGATTTTTGTGCGTAAATTCAGGTGTTCAGAATCAATGAGGTATATTATATACATTGATCTTCCTACATCCTTTTTAAAAAGAGTTTAAACGTAGAGGACATGACCATAAACAATACTAGGTTTGATCAGTAGATATATTATAAAACGACTTAATTTTTTCTTATAATAACAGCCTTTAGATGGGATGACAAGTAGGGTAGATGAAAATCAAAGAGATTTTATTATGTAGGTATATAACAGATATCTTATACCCATAACACAAGCTCTGCTTATCTTAGGGCTAGGAAGCTGAAACTGTGTGAAGCTATTGTCCAGAATTATACCTATGTATTTTTTTGTGTTGTTTTAACCACGGTCTTTAAACTTAATTCAAATAGGTTTGAATTTGTACCGCAATTAGGTCTACCAATCGTAAAAGGCAGCAGAAAAATAATTTTGGTTTGAAAGGAGGCATAATAAATCGGTATGTACCTAGAAGTAAATTGCTTAGATAGAAGGTCTACCTGCTGTCAAAGGTTTTTGTAATATTACCAAACAAAACCACAAAGAAACCTTATATAATCACTCTACTAAAGAGTAAACAACGAAATAACTTCAGAGAGAGACACTATTCAATAATGCAACCCTGCAGCCCTCATCCGGAGGCTGTCTAATGGAAAAACTTCAAAAGATAAGCAATCTTTTCCAATAACGCAACTTTCTTGAGTTTCTTCGGAAATTAATTAACTTTTGCATTGTTTTTCAAGAAAACAAATGGAGTTGAATTCTTCGGGTGTTCTGTTGAAGTTTGGAGTTGTAGTTTGGTCCCAAGGGTCAGAGACCTAAGGCTTGTACACATGTCCGAGAAACAAAGGGATTACGGAATGTTCCAGCTTATTGGAGCACTGAAACTAGGATACGAAGCTCTCCCCAGTTCCATAGGACCCGTGTTGTTGATTACACAGGGGGTCACATACGAAAGATCAGATTTCAATACAATATATTTATTCAATTAGAACGGTTATACTAATTAATTAGCTAGAACCAATGCTTGACTTCTTTGATAATATCAACTTTGCGCTGGAAGAAAGTTTTGGTGGTAGAGAGAGATTGAAAGAAGACAGAAATAATGCGGAAAGAAGATGAAAAATCTTGTCAAATAGAATAGAAACAAAGCAGGAGATAATTTCATTGTGCCGACCTAGATAGTTTCCGGTATGTACATGTCTAGATAAAGATTTAAAATAAACTTGAAGACGATTACTTTTTGGAAATATCGTCATTATAAACACACAAATCATAGTAAATATGAGGCTGCTCCATAGTTTTTGACTCTTACTGCTTCATCTTTCTAACCTATGTATTATTAGGTAATGAACTATTTTGTATATGAATCATAATACCCAAGTAATTTTTCAGGTTCCGTACCCAAAGGGTAAAAACGAGACCCTATTACTAAGACTTCGCTGTCCGTCTGTCCGTCTGTCACCAGGTTGTATCTCATGAACCGTGATAGTTAGACCGTTGAAATTTTTACAGATGATGTATTTCTGTTGCCACTATAACAACAAATACTAACAAAAAGAATAAAATAAATATTTAAGGGGGCGCCCATACAACAAACGTGATTTTTTGCCGTTTTTATAGATAATGGTATGGAACCTCGTGCGCGAGTCCGACTCGCACTTGGCCGGTTTTATTAAAGTATTAAAGATCACTCAAAGATCACTCAAAGCTCAGAAATCAGAAAGCTCTAGACTGTAGGCACTACAATTCTTGCTACAGTATTCTAATGGCCACCGATATGTCTTCTATACTCTATAAGATAGGTATAGCTATGGCTATGGATAGCTAATGGGGTCAGCGTGTGATGTATGGAAGGACAGGAAACTAATTGCCGATTGCCGATGACAAATGCATACGTTGTCACAAACAGTTCCAGTTATATTAATTGCTTTGAATGGAATATACAATACAATACAATACAAAATTCTTTATTGTACACCACAAAATAAAACTAAAAGAAACAGATATAAACATTAAACATAATAGTACAATGGGCGGCCTTAACGCTTAGCAGCGATTTCTTCCAGGCAACCTTTGGATGGAAAGAAATTTGAAATATATACCCACTATTTGTATAAACGTTATATTTATGACCTGTATTTTTAAAATTAATACGTGAGTTGATGAATTACGCGTAACACTTGTCAATTATTACTCAAATGGTAACAGCAGGTTGTTTGTACACTGATTTTCTTATAATTAATTAAAAATTATAATCAAATAGTTACCTGTCTTGATTTGATCATAGGTTTGTTAATATCATCATCATCATCAGCCTATGTTAGTCCACTGTTGGATATAGGCCTTCTCTAATGAGTGCCATAGCGCCCTGTCTTCAGCTTGACGCATCCATCATTTGCCCGCAGTCTTTTGCAAGTCTTCGCCCCACCTGGCCGGAAGGCGCCTACACTTTACCTACCCTTACACTTTTTCCGAGACGTGGTCTCCACTCAAGAACACGTTTACCCCAGTGGTTATCGGTCCTTCGCGAGTTATAGCCGGCCCACTGCCACTTTACCTTGCTAATTCTTAGAGCTATGTCGATATTAAAGATAAAGATATATTTATTGGACTCGACAAGAACTGTACAGACAAACAAGACAGGTAAAATACAAAATTGAGGAGAAGTTACATACGTAGATAGATGAGAGATGTATCAGCGAGAAGTGAATTAGTATGTAGGTACAGCAAAGAAAGAAAGAACAAAAAGCTTAGGTATTGTTGATGTAACAGTCATAAATCCATATCTATTTTCAAAAATATATATGTCTATTTCTAGATTGACCTTGTTATGTCATTTTTTGGTGATAATGGTACCGTGTTCCCCCATTGAATTAAATTCATCTGATCTCGTATCGTACGAACCAGTTTGCTCCGCTCCAAACCAGTCATGTCCCCTTGCACAGGTAGGGGACCTCGACACTACAATGTTATGATTTCCTTATGGCACTGTCCTGATTACGATTCTTTAAAAACATCCGGGGTCCAAACTGTTGTGGGAATCTAAATTCCCACAACAGCGTTTTTTTTTAACCCGCATTTCTAAGATAATAGTGCACTATTAGCTTTCATCTAGGGAATGGATAGGACAATAATTACCATAGTGGAAACCCCGAATAAAAATTCTTGCTTTGACTTGAATCAACATTTCTGCCCTCAGTGACCTTCCACTGTATACAGAGTTGGCTTTAATACACTTCCATTTGATTACTAGGTACAAAAATTCGGGTAGTCTTTGGCGAGTAAATGTCATTCGCTGAAGATGCCCAGTTAATGTTACTAACTAGCATCATCCATAAGTACAGCTATAATGCTAACTGCAAAGCTCGAACTGTTAGAGCTCTGTTGAGCTTTTGCGAGACATCGTTTAAAGCTGTTAGACTTTAACAGCTTTAAATGCCTCACGCAGTCGATCCTATCCCGGAAACTTTAGTCAGTACCTAAAGTAAAAGTAAAGTGAAGTATCCAGTAGAAAAGAGCTAACAAGGGGTAGTTAAGCCACGGTAACCTCAGCACCATGTTTTAGCCTCTACAAACTAACATTTTGTACCTACGTGTTACGGTCTACGCCCGACGCTACCAAAAGTCGTTAGCGGTAGTAGTTTGCTTTCTTTGTTGACTTGTGCAGGGAAAACGTACGACTTCTGGAAGTTGTTTTAGTATGTGAAGTAGGTGATCGAAATCGATAACTCGTAGCTTGCTCGTTGCTCGTATTAATGACGTATTGTTACCTTGTTTTATAAGTTCATGCTTTGAAATATTGTGAGTACAGTAAAGAATTAACGAACTGATCCTGGGAGAAAAAAATCTTAGGTTTTTGGCGATTTCTTTTTAATGTTTATACCTACTTAAAGGACCTAATGTCTGTGTGTTCATGGCCAATATTTAAATTTTATTTTCATCTAATTCATTTCAGGTATATTAAACAGAATGGACTTGAAATATCTGATAAACAGGCTTTGATCACTAGATAAGTTCTATAAACCTCAATATAATCAAGGCAAGATATCATGTGAAATTATAAGATTTTAAAACTCTTCTTTTCTAGATATAGTTCAAACTCTTGTAGTGCATGTGTCCTTTTTTCGTGAGTTAAGTATGTATTCGATGTAATGATGGAACAAAAATTTTTATTTAACTAAAAATTTAAAATTGAGATTCATCGATTCCCATTTCATTTCATTCATATTGCGAACTAATGAAATTGCGATTGTTGGGAGTCTCGGAGGAGTAACCATGGAACCATGGGTATTACGTAGGTAGATATTTGGTATTTTTCTTTTAATTTCTCATGGCTTTACTGTGTATTATGTGGTGTGTGAGCTTTTAAAATGTATTCTTGAACTTCTAAGAGCTTTTCTTTTCCGTAAGAGCTTTTAAAAAAAACTGAAAAAAGCTGAATCGACGACTTATCAATTAATTCGGTTTGGTTTATCAGTGTATATCATATATAGTATTTTTTTTTATATTTCAACAATAAGAAATTTTTAATAATAAGCTTTAAAACTGCTTATGCGCGTAAAGACAGTGAGTAGGCAGTCTGTAGCCGCAGCGAAGGCGTTAGCTGCGGGCTGTTATCATAACCGTCTGTCGTAGCAATAGTATCTCCCAGCCACGCTTTTGCGCAGTTCCTTTTCAACAGGACCTTTCCATTATCCTTTCTCCTCTCAACACTATACGTTATTCACACGTACATAAGCTACAGATTCACGTATCCGGAGATATCACGAAAGCCTCGCGTGGAATAAAAAAATAAAAACACTCCGCAGAAACAAAGAATTCATGGTCCGTACAAGGTCGGCGTTTCAGGACAATTATGGCAAAATGACAGCGCGCCGTAGCGCTGCCTTCTAAGACCTTGCCTTGACCGTGAACGCACAATCTTATCTGGCACTTCCGGACCGATCCTGACCTGTTGGTAATGAGCAATTACATAACAAAACAGGTGATGATGACTCGGTGAGACTTACTTGATATAGACGTCTCGTTCTTTCGCTGAAGGTCGAGATGAGATGACACGGGCGTCGCGGGCGACGGCGGCGGGCGGCGGCGACGGACTGAGCCCGGCCGCGAGCGCGAGCCCCGCCGCCTCCCCGCACCCCCGCGCGCACGGATAAACAACGTGCATTGTGGACCCCATCCAGCCGCCCCGACAGCCACACATCTCTCCAAAACTTTCCACTTCACGATACCCATTGCTGCTTCCACCTACAAGCTCTGGAAGGTTCCCAAACGAGGCTAGCGATGTGCGAGTATGTATTCCTCTGTCGATACGCCCGCCGGGAAGCTGGGGTTATCAAGTAATTCTCCGCACAGATAGTAGTTCTAGCGTTATAGATTTTGGATTAAATTCTCGCGTAGTGCAAATCCAGGAAAATGATTATGCGTTGTTTCCGTGAAATGGGGCTGCAAATTGATGGCCTTCGTGGAAGCGCCCAGTTGGAGTTATAGAGCAACTTTGCGGTTGTTCTTTGCAGTACAAAACCGCATGACGGTAGAAATTCCATTTAGAAAACTGGGTAAAGAAGAATATTTTTTGTTTACGTAATAGACATCTAAAAACCTGCTCAAGAAAAGGACAAAAACATGAGATGGCCCAAGAAAATTACGAGTCACTAGGTCCTTAGGGAGCTTGTACATTTACGTACGTCGTTTACTTATATGAAAATGGAGACTTTATCACAAGTATTCAGCTCGCTTCAAAAGTTTATTTACATTTTCGTTGAGTCAGGATTTTTCTTTTTGTGTGGAATATTGGAATATTTTACTTGGAATATCTTTTATGGTTGCATTTCCGGTGGACTGTCCCAAAACGGTCACGACTTTAGTGACAGTTTTTAAGAAAATGTCCCAGGGGGGACAAATTTTTGATTAAAAACTGTAGGTAGGTATAAAATCCCGTGCGCTGCTAAAAGAAAATTAACCCATACAGGTGGCAGGTACTAAATAAAGCTTAGTAGACACTATTATACCCACCTAAATCCTAAAACTAGTGCACCAGTGTGCAGTGGTCCCGCAGAAGGGTCCGAGACGCGCCTCCAATTGGATCGCGCAGGTAACGTGTTCATGCATAATTCGGCCGAGCTCGTCTACCCTTACCTTACTCCAAACTATATACATAAAGGTCTAGTGTGTTTGTGTAATTTACATAGATCATCTATCTGATCTGTCACTATTCGTTTGAATCGAAGGCAGGCTGTGTTTAACGTAGTTGTAATTATTTTTATTCATGTGATTATCAATGTCTAAATTATCCGACTACTTTGTTCCTATAATAATAATAATAATAAGCTGAAATTATAAAATGTATGTGTATGCAATAAATGAATGTAAATAGTTACTGTTAGCATGATGTGTTTCACTGCTGGGGAACGGCCTACCCTGTTCCCTCCACGCATAGGCTCAAGCTTCGTCATTGGTGTCCAGTTCGTCACGCCATCGCTAACTTTTAATAATGATTATAACAATTCTGGACAATTCACATAGCATCATCTAGCCCCAAGTTAAGCAGAGCTTGTGTTATGCGTGCATATCAAACAAAGTGTGGATAACTGATATACAATACATTGCATAGTACAGGAACGTTTTCAGCATATAATTTGAGTTTCCTGGCTCGTCCTACTGGATTCGGCCCAAAGTGGGACGAGTCAGGAATAACTCTATAATATATTACATAGACAAATACTTTTATTTTACAAAAAAACACCGAAAACAAATCTACAGATCGTACAATTATTTATCCCGAGGCGGGAATCGAACGCATACCTCCAGCGTCACATGCAGACCTTCGCCCTCTGCGCTACAGAAGCCCTCTAAAGGTATCCAAATAACTTTATCTACCCAAATATCATAAACCCTCTCTAATGCGTTCAAAAACCATAGGCAATGACCAGCATTACCAACCAACAGAAATAAACGGAACTGTAATGAACTCATAACCTACTGAAAACCGTAGGTTATAGAGTTTAAATTTGGAATAGGTGTCAAATTCAAGTGAATGTGATAAACTAGTATCTACATTCTAACTATAACTCGCACGACATTTTGATCTCGAGTGACACAAGAATAGTGACTTTGTTCGTTTGTCTATGATTTAAAAAAAAATACAGATATTCGAAACGCCGCCATTTCGAGCTGTCATTTGTTCGTTAGCTTTTTATTTCCAGTTACGAGTAGACAAATTTTCTGTTATGTTGAATAAGTTCTTTATTTCTGTCGAAAATGAGTGATAGTGACTCAGAACAACTGTCAATGTTACCACCATTACTATAATAAATAATTTGCTTCTGTATCTGTTCAATTTATTTTTTATTGCATTACACTGGTAACAATGCTGGTCATTTCCCTATGGTTCCTGAACCCATCATAGAGCCCTTATGATATTTGGGTAGATAAAGTAGTGTATGCAACTGTACATAATTAGGCATTACAACACTCGTGTGATGCTATTAAACCCACACTTGTGTTGTAATGCCCTCCATTATGCACAGTTGCATAAACTACTATTATAGTCTACATTTTATCACGGATAAACGCATGAGAAACCGGCGGGCGCAACTTAGTATACAATTCAGAGAACAATAAGGGGTTTGCCAGGTCACTGCGCCAGCACCAAAAACAATGACAGCCAGAAATCAATGGCAGTACGCTATAAAGCTCGATGCAATGGATGGTTCGTACTTATAGGTATACATAAAGGCTTAACGTGTATTTAGCCAGTGTACCGTAGCTGTGCATTGAGGGATTTTAATTAAAATCTGTAGTGATGCGAAAAGTTATGGCTAGGTATTCCAGCAGAGGGCGCGCTTTTGTGATTTTTTAAATCATCTTAGACAGAAAATAGAGTATAAAAATCTGAAAATAGATTTATATTACTAAAGGACCTAGTGTTAGGCCTGGGGTCTGGGGGAGGCCTATGCTGAAAGGCACAACAATCTAGGTACTGACACTGAATAACCACAATTTCTACACCGATGTCTTTTACCTATTTACAAAAAAAAAATATTGTACCTAAATTAGAAGATAATTACTTTAAGGTTGTTAAATAAAGACTTTTTTTAATTAGAATTTGAAGGATCTAGTCTTATCAAAGTCGTAGTCAGTTACAAAATCTAATGAACTACACTCGATAGAAAAAAACATTCAAATTTACTATATAAGAAAATTATATTATCTGAATACAATAATTGCAACTAACATTTACACTTAAATCTATTTTCCAAAAAATCTATGTTATGTTTTTTCAAAATTATGACAGAACTACTGTTTTTTTTATACATATCTTAAGACCCTAAATATTTGTAAGCAGGCACTTTTTTTCAGCGTAGATACTTTATACTTAGTTGAAAGCCCTTTTGATCGAGTTACCTTACACGCGAGATGCCAATGCTGGACATATGCCCATCCTTATGAGCGCCATAGCACCCTGTCTTCAGCTTTCCACATCCAGCATCGGTCTGCAGTCATTTGCAGATCGTCATCCTACCTGCCCGGCGGGCATCCTCACTACATTTGCCGAGTCGCAGTCTCCACCTAAGAACACGTTTACCCCAGTGGCTGTCGGTCCTTCGCGAGATATGGCCAGCCCACTGCCACTTGAAGCTTGCTAATTCAATAATTCAAAATAATTCTGCAGGTTTACCGAGGGTGTTTACTTCAGTTAACTGGCATCCATCGTTTCGGCGTAACAAAGATAACTTATGTCTGTATTTTTGGCGTATTATAGATAACCTATATTCATATATTTATAGATTTAAGTGTAAATATTAGTTGTAATTATTATTGTATTTTCTTTATCAATGGATTGTAATTTTATTCTAATTAAAATATTTATATATTTACTATATTTATATTTATTTATTTGACCTATATTTTTGGCGTTACAAAATGGCGTCGCATCGTAACGCACACATCCCATCACTAGTGAAAAGCTCGTCACTACTGCCTCCATAAACAAGATTGGATTGTTTCCGTCTGTGCTTTGAGAGCGCAGTTTTAATTCAATTTTTATTATTATGCGCATTTTAATACTCAGATATAAAATTGTGAGCTTTTACCTCGGATGCGGAATAAAGCCGGCTTTAGTGGAATTCCCGTTATTTTTCAAAGATCATCATAAATTGCAACCATTTCATTTTTACATTTGGAATTCGTTTACATTTTCAACAGTTGGTCTTCAGTGGGTTTTTATGTATATGTATCATATATGCATTAGGATATTCCTGTAATGAAAATAAATACCAAATTATAACAACATAAATTCTTCCGACTGGTAATGATATGGATCAGTTGAGCTACCTGTAGATTGTTTGCAACTGTCTGCAGTTAACTCAATTGTTTCAATTATTTTTATATTTACTAGTTCATTATATTTACTAGTTTTAATTTCATTCTATTATTTGATTGCAATTTTCTTAAAATCAAAATATTAATTAAAAAAAACATACTAATATGTATACTATGACGATTTATTTCAATGATAATTATTTCCTTTTGTGCAGACGTAAGTACCTACTCAATCTACCTACTTGGGTAAACCCCTTCACTAGAAGCTACCGCACCGTAGTAGGTGCTCAATGGGGAATAGAATCAAATTTTATTTCTTGTTCCCATTTGAGCACCACGTATATACATGTATTGATTGGTGCTCAAATGGGAATACCATTGGTGCTCAATGCATAGGTTCCCAAAAAAATAGGTGCTCAAACGGGAATACTTCGGAAATCCAATCTACTCGTACACCGTAATCTTCATTTCAGGCTGTTAATTTTGAGCTCTGCTAGCACTGACGTCGATGGAAAAATAACACCGACCAAAATCAACTCGAAATCGAATATCCAATTTCGAATAAACGATCACTAAATCGTTCAATTGATTTTATTTAAAAATCGAATCTTTAAATGACTTTTCCGTTTGAAAACAATCATTAACATGATTAAGGACCAGATAATTTCACTCCCGCACACAAAAGCCTTAGAGACCTGTAAGCGTCGCTCTCCAAGAAATTTAATTAGAATTCCGCTGAAAATTTCACCCATAAAGATGTTCCTGATAAAAGAGCAGGGAGTTTAGGAGAGGACGTATTCTCGGTTAAAAATATAATGTTAAAATTGAGTGAATTATTAAAAACTTAGCCGTGTCTCCGCAAGCCTTATTCCTAGATAGTAAATTTAAAATTCAAATTCCTATTATTTACGTCAAATTCTGTTCTACATTTTCGCCAAATTCCATCTTGATCTGTTTAGTAGTTTTGAAGATCGTAGTAAAAAACGTCTTCATTCTGTTCGTCTTCACGAACTTTTGCTTCTACAAATTGATTATATTGACAAGGTTATTGAATTGAAACAAATCTCATGAACGTTGTTGCATGCTACGAGCGTAGCACTTGCTACGAACAAAGCACTGCTACGCTCGTAGGCATCGCTACGAGCCTTGCAAATAAATATCTTACTTATAATAAGTAAGAAGGCGATTCGACTTTATCACTGAATGCAATTTACCCCAGGTAACCTTATAATGGAGGAAAATATCTATAGCTAGCAAAATGTGTATAGTTTTGAACCAGATGAACTTTATAGTGGTCGGGTCAAGAAGAGATAAAATAAGACAAAATCGATTTTATTTATTTATTTATTATTAACCAATATAATTTACAATAAAACTAGTAACTTACATGTTTAAAAATCGTAAAAAAAACATCAAACATCAACGTTTTGAATAAAAAGAGATCCTTTTGAAAAGGTTCTCGAGACTTACGAGTACATTTTGACAAGATCTTGACGTATCGCGTTACGTCGCCATTGCAGTTGAATTTAGCTTCTTATGGCGAAAACCTTTTACTGGCTTTGCCAAGCCAGTAAAAGGTATCTAATTATATGGTATAGCTATGCAGTCCTTTATGGTGCAATGCTGTCTTCCAATTTCGTAGACAATTTATTGTTAGTAAAATTAACTATCTATATTAGGATCTGTTCTAGGAGTTGTATGTTTAAAAAACTGTTTAGGGCTTACATTTTGTAAGTAGTAGATTGTGTTTCTATTCAGACTACACAAAAACTACCCCATTTTTTTATTATTTATTAAGAAAGGAACGCCAACTGCGTATTTCCAGTAGTAAAACGATGTGTGGTCCCTTTCTTATCAATTGAAAAAAAAGGAGGGCAGGATTTCTAGTGATGATGAGTGATTCTAGTGATGGTGAGTTAAGTTTTCGTGGCTTCTGAATTGACACCCTACAACAGCTTTAGAATAACAACCTTAGAAGGAAGTCACGACGATATTTATCAGTAGGTAATTGAAAATGTTTCAATTCGTCGCAGAAAGCCAACAAAATGGCAGAATGACGACATTTTTATTGCATTCTCGAGGGTTTACTAGAATAAGACCCACTTACCCTGAATCTAAGTTACGGTAATTGAAACCTTATTGCGAATTGTTTTGAATTGCATTCCGAAAATTATCTTTGCATTGTTTTTTTTTATAAATGAGAATATGGTGGTTCATTGCAGGTTGGCGCGATATTCAAATTTTTATGTTTGTAATAAGAGATTTTGTGCTAATGAATAATAGTTGTTTTATCATGAGTTCATAGAAAATGGGTTACGATTTGCGGCAAATAACTTTTCCGCTAGTTTAAAGAACAACCATAAATTTTTTTTTGGTTTTTTCCTTCTTCGGTCCACGGGCCATAAGCTTGTCGCACACCTGAAAAGCACAGTTACCACCCAGCACCCAAATATGCATTTAAATATGGGCTTTTATATCGACGGCATCAGATGACGGACAGCTCGCGGACCAACTCGTTTAAAGCTTCTGTGAGGCCATTTGGTCACTGTAAAATATATCTAAAGATTTTACGAGACGAGTGTAAGCCCATTTTTGAATGCACAGGGTGGAAGGATTGGTATTGGATTAATGTGCGCAGATCTTTATTCTGCTAAGCGAATCGCTTTACTATGACAAGGGTGTTGTCACAAATTGACACTTTTTTGTATCCTTATTTTATTGATTGTACCAAAAAAATACTTAAGATTAAAGAACCTACAGACGGAGGGACGCACGTGAGAAGTGTCAAGGTTGAAACCATTCTATCAATATCTCTGTGGAAATCACCAAACAGCGCGTGGTACGCTCTGACTGGAATTTCTTTCATCTAAGGATTCTACGTGAAGGACCGTATGGTATTATCACTGTCATGGTGAAGCGATTAGTTAGAATTGAGCCCGTGGACCATGGCAGAACTACACGTACATTTTACCTACAAAAATATGGGTTAATTTCATACCCCTAACTAATAGCATAAAAACAGGCTGAGAGTTAATGTTTTGTCGCAAAAAGCTGTATATTTTCCATCCCAAATAATTTTTAACTATTCCATCAACTCAAACATGATCTTCCATAGGTACCGTTTCAATTTATTCCATGGAATAATCAAATCTGGTATTCCATTCGTTTTCCAGTAACACAAACGTATTCCCCGCGCAATCAGAATGAAAACATTCATACTGCGATCCGTTGAACGCAAAAAATTGCTATTGATCGGGGCTTCTAATTAACGGAGCTTACTTTCAATGAATCGTGTTCAGTTCTCTATTACTATTAGCATATTGGAAAACGTAGATATCGGGGTTTATAAAAATGTAGATTTACCTAGTTCTCTTTGTTTTCTCTAGCTAGAATGATGACTCCCTTGGGTTCAAGTTTTTCTAACGTTATGTTTACTAGCATCGCGCCCCGGTTTGGCACAGGAAGCAAAGCAGTTTCATAGAGTTTTTTAGGAGGAGAAACAAATAGGATATACAGCGTGGCTTTTTGAAATGGGAGTGGATGGGCAAATCTGAAATCATGCGAGTTAGAGAAAAATCGTGCAAGGAGTCAAGTGATCTCGATTTATGAGAAAACAGAGTTTGCATATTCAATCTGAATACGCAAAAACTCTGTTTTCTCATAAATCTTTTATTATTTTAATCGGGTTTATCCTCGATAAAACATCTAGTCGTAATGAGTTTTAGAATCTCTAATGACAAATTATTCAAAATTAATGTAAAATAAGTATGCAGTTTTTATTTTTCAGAAATTGAGCACACGACTTCGTTTACGACTTTTCTCTAACTGTCATGGTTTCGGATTTGGCCATCCATTCCAATCTCAAAAAACCACACTGTATACATTATCTACCACAAATTTCAAGAAGTGGAACCACGAGGATTAACTAATTTTTTAAACCATCAGACCTACGTAGCTACCAGTTTTTACAGAAAATGAAAAAATGTTCTTTGTATATGCAAATAGTGGGAAAAAACTCCGAAAAAAAAAACAATATTTTGAAAAATTCACGAAAGGAAAAATATTGAGAAAACCATTTTGTCAAAAAAAATCATCTGTAGCGCTATCTCCGATTCGAAGCCGAACTGGCTAGTTTATAATAATTGAATCTGCTACAAAGCATGCCACTGCATTGATACAGGTACTCACGCACCTGCAGAGCCGGATTTGGCAGACGTCCACAATGGCTATTCATCGGGGAGATAGCTTCTGAAAACTTTGTGTTGGCTTTTCAAATTTTTCGGGAAAAGAAAACAAAACTGCACCTGTTTTTTGTCCCTCAACGGGAACCAAATAGTAGCGCTACCGTATCTTACACTAATCTCTTTAATGGAATGGCACAGCACATCCAGGATCCAGCCGGCGTCTTGAGGACGCTTGCGATTGGTATTGACATGGATCAGTTGAACTGCCTTTAGATTTTTTACAACAGTCTGCACTGAGTCTGTTTCAATTTTAATTACTAGATTTAATTTGTTTATGTCCTATAATTTTATTATTTTCTTCGTTGAGAAGGTTACTTTTAATATGTACTAAGTATTAGCCGAAAGATCACCACCATTCTTAAGACAAGAACTTTACTAGTTAATACCCGTTGAAAGTCAAACTATTAATCAATAACCATTTTTCAATTGAGGACAGTCGTGGAAACTGCCCTCAATTCTCTGAGGGAACATCAGTCATGTACCAGTACGAACGCTGTGACACAAAGGAAACGTTGGGAACAAGAACAAACGAACGAAAAGTCATCAAGGTCATTGCCTTGCTAATAACGCTTGGGTTTTTGTTGTTCTAGTGAGTAAGCCCTCACATCATCATCATCATCATCAGCCAATATCAGTCCACTGCTGGACATAGGCCTCCCCTAATGAGCCCCACACACTTAAGCCCTCACACTTAGAGTAATAGGGTATTTTACTCTTTAGGAAAATAAACTCAAAATTATATTATTGAAATAGCTTAGGCAAAAAACAGTAGGAAAATATTTGTTTTAGTTAATAAAAAAAAACAAAATAAATTTTAAAATTAAATTCAAACTTTTCGGTTTTCTTTTAATCTGTTTTTTAACTCCATGAAATAGTCATCAACTTACGCGCCCAGCTTGAAAATGTAAATTTTAAATGCATTTTAGGGAAATAAAGATTGACTACCAATTTGGTATTTATTTAGTGGTTCATTAGGACTATATAGTAGGTACCTTATTGAGATTTTTTTCCAAAATGGTTGTAATACCCTATTTATTTAAACGACTTAAGGGATCGAAGGTTTATTATTAGAATATTGCGTAAGCCCTCGGACTCGGGGTAATATCTAAGAAATTAAATAATAATCTTTTTGTTTTTAATGAATCGAGCTACAATTTTGCCTAGATATAGTTCTAGACCTGAAACAACAGATATGCTAATCTTTATCCAGAAAAAAAACACACGAAACCACGTCCAGAAACTAGTTGCGATAGTATCGGTTTATCTCTCTGTCATATCCATCTGTTATCTTTTCACAATTAAACAGCTGAGATGAACGGATCACAAGGAAGTCGGACTAGAAAAAATATTTTTCCTTTATAGTGCTTAAGCATAACCACAGTGAACTTTAAAACCTAAGAAACGGAACCTCTCGTCAAAGAAACTAAATGTAAATGAAGTCTTTTTTTTGCTGGCTCATGTCTCTTCTTTGTAGTAATTTTTTGGGATGTTTTATATAAATTCTTAGATGGAGATAGATACCAGAGAAAGAAAATGTCACACAAAAAAGCATGTGCAAAGCAGTGGGAAAATAAACACTCCTGAATAGATAAAGTAATTATAAACGATATAAGAGGAGCTATTTTAAATGTAATAAACTATGTAAGTCTCTTCGGATGCAATTCGCGGACGCATTGCGGCTATGGCATTACGTTGTTACCTGGCCTACTCTACACGGTTGTAAATCTAGGCAAATTTTAACACGGACGTATCTATTGTTCTGTTTTGGCAACAGATTCGTGTTACCTTGTTAGCTGTAGCAGAGACTATCAAATTCACGTAGGTATAGCCCGTATGCAAGTTTAGAATGAAGGATTACCTAGATGTAAATAATAGAAAATGCACTGGATAGAGAAAATGGTGACTTCCCTAATCCAAGGCCAATCAATACACACTTCGGGCTTCTGAGCCATAGTAGAAGTAAGTAGATAATTAAATGACGTATTTATACAAATTTATTCTTTATTTAAGAGTTTTGTGACAAAAAACCCCAAAGAAATTCTTAAACTATTATAACTTTTTTAATTAAAATAATCATAATAGATCACCATCATCTCCAATAGACCACTAGATCCATTAAGACCCACACTAAGATAGTGTACGTTAGGTACTTAGATTGCTAAGCATCCGCATTTCACGTGTAAAGCTGTAAACTGAACAATAACCATACCCATTGCTCTAGTCCTAACGGATAACGACCTCTGCAATAGGCAAATTCACGTGTACGTCATTAGCGCGTAGCACCGTAGCGCCGAAGCTAGGCCGTAGCACTGCTACGAGCTACGCCGTAGCAAGCTCTACGAAAATACTGTTTTATCGTGGTTTTACTTTGTTTTTGAGACTTTTTCTAGCAAATTTCTCCACTTTCGTAGTGAAAAATCTACTTAGCTCTTTTGCTGCTTATTGATACTTTTTTGTTATTTATTTTATTTTGCTTTACGACCTCTGACGACCCCAAGAAACTCTTATCTCGGGTGGGATCCTGTGGAGTGATTAGATAAGATAAGTTATTCTTTTATGAGTATAAAATACTTATTACTATAAAATATACCTACCATTACAATGATAGAAATAGATAAATGGTACTTGATTATGTTCGGGCGTATACACATAATTTTTTTCAAATCCAAATTAGTTACTTATGTAACTATCTACCCTTAGAGGCGTCGACCATCTAAAGTATTACGTAATAAATGAATACCTACTACCTAATGAGTACCTACTCATTAGATTGTGATAATCACAATCTATAGAGGTTTATATCCAGCAGTGGTCTTTCAGATAAAATATACAGAGTGAGTTTTTTTTTCAGGGACACTGAGGGGAAGTCTGCATCCGTGAGATCTATCAAAAAGTCATGTTAAGAGTTACTTATACTTACATATGGTTATAAATAGATACTTGATTTTGAAAAAAATAAGTACATGAAAAAAGTCAATTAAATATTAGTGTTTCTGGAAAAGTAAAGATTTTGAAAGAAAAACATTGTTGGGTTGGTGTTTTAAGAACTTTATGCACATAGTCGTCTCACATTTATTTATTGACTATCAACAAAGAACCCAAAAGCCGCCAAAAACTCATTTTTCCAGAAAATCTAAAAAAATAATAAAAATAATCTTGCACATTTTTTTATATAAGTTATATTTTTCAAAATCGATTACTTAACATGATTTTTCGATAACTCTCATGGTAGTCCCAAATCGAGAAATCCTTTTTCAATACACAATTCCGTTTCAGTCTGTTTCATGGAATGTTTAGAAAAATCCTTGTTTAGAAAAAATTTTCTTTCTTTTGTAACTGAATTAGTTTATATTTCACGTTGAGTTTAAAGCGTATCGTTACAAACTTGCCATACGAATGCGACATCAAGGCCCGTATCATGAAAGCTTGCTTGGTCATCGATTAATGCTTGAGTAACCAGCAGGTTAAATTGTCTAGGTGAGTAACGCGTACACTATACAAAGTCGTTACTCAAGCAGATTGAAGACTGAGCAAGCTTTAATTATTTACGGGCCTTAGAATCTGAAAGTCTAACACTCTACTTTAGCCAATTTATAGGGGTTGTTTTGCAAATTCCTGAAGTACATATTTCATTATTTTCTATCTTGGTTTATTGAGCATTTATACAAATTTTCTAGCCAATCGCACACAAATAAAACATCGGGAACTTTGACCTTTTTTTATAATAATGATGATGAGTATTAGATATAAAGAGATTTCTCTGAGTGTAAAGACGATAAGTGAAAAGAGAGTAGAGAAAAGTGTACCTAAACGTTTGAGGTACCTAGGGTAGCTTAGAGCGAATAAAAGCTACTCCACAGTGAAAGAAATCGAGTTATACAGTAGTCTGGCGACATCGCTCCTTCACGAAATCAAATTCCGCGACGGAAAATTGTATTTACTGGTACCGAAGGAAATTACATACGTCACAGAAGAAAATATCTATCGACTGGAATTGTATCTGCGTACCAAGTTAGTAGGTACATAATTCAGTAATTTATTTATTGTTTGTGAATCAGGTTAATCAGTTATTAGAAATAGATCGCTAGATTCTGCACTAGAGCTTACAAACAATACTTATCTCACTAATATTATAAACGTGAAAGTTTAGATGGATGGATGGATAGATAGATGGATGGATGTTTGTTCCTTTATCACGCCAGAACGGCTGAACGGATCTGAATGAAATTTGGCACAGAGATAGATTATAGTCTGGAATAGGACATATGCTACTTTTTATCCCGAAATTCCCACGGGAACGGTAACTACGCGGGTGAAACCGCGAGGCGCTGCTAGTTACAAATAACTATTGTAAAGATTATCTTTAGGTAGTCTAATATTCTCAGGGTTTTTTACGTACGATTTAAACAATATAAAAAATAGAGGACACAGGTAACAAAACACTGCACGGTAATTTACAAGATAACAGGTTAAAACTGAATAAAAGTAATTAAAACTCAGCGCGTCTGTCTTTTGCACTGTCTACGGGCTGTCGTCGGTCGACTGTCTTGTCCTCGCGTCCTGCCTTGGAAGGGTCATATCGTCCCTTGGTGGATGTACCTAATAAAAACGTGTATGATAATCTAACCAGCGCGATAACCAGTCGATAAAATGCGTCGTTTCATCGAATCTTAAACGGTGTGTGTCGATCCTTACCGACAAACGTGAACACGATGGCGGTCTCAAAAGTATGAGATTTCATTCTCAGAAGTGTGTCTCACAGGTACTTTTATGTTGGCGGTACTTGCATAACGAAATCAGTGCATAGAATCCTACGATCTAGGCTAGGGGGTGATTTTCTCCGTTCGCGATATAATCGTAATGATCAATAGTCTATATGTGATCAGTGATCACTTATTTCATTGGCTTTAATGAACTCGCTGACATTGCTGAATGGATTCGGCGATACCAGCGAGTTCTTACTTTACGGCAATACCTACCAACTACGAGCACTTATAAGTGCTCGTAGCCTACCAACCAATCATGAAATATAAAAGTGTTGTAGCTTGGACGAAAGAAATATTGCATAAAAATCCAAATTTTACTGATGACAATATCTTAAAAATATTTTTTAGCTTGGCAGCACAACACAGGTTTTTTGACATTGACAGATGATGGCAAAAAGTTTGTGTTACCAGATATGCTCTTTTCATCCTTAACTTATCTAAAAATGTTAGCTAGTTATGTAAGAACCCGATTAGTTATGCCGATTTTCTATAACCATTCTTTGTAGTACCTGCAATAATAATTACTTGTTTAACAAAAGCGTATTTTTTAAACGAGACGGTATTCACATTCCCGAGCCAGCGAGCAATCTAGAAAAATATTACAAACGAGAAGCTCCACAATTTTATTATAATCTTCATATCATAAAAATATCAATAATTGACTATGGAACTACCTACACAAAAGTAGTTTTTTAGTAAACGAACCGATAATTAATTTCATTATCGAGCTAGCGAAACAGTTAATTCTCTCTTTTTTGGATAAAAAAGTCACGAGAGTATAGAGTGACTCTACAATTGATTGTTTACCAAAGCATATAGAAATTATGACAAGTGAAAAATTTAGAAGGCACATAAATAAAAAAAATAGATAGATAGAACTTTTCTTCTCGTATATTTTATAAAAACAGACACGTCCATTTTTTTTTTATTTGTTCACAGTTGCAGGATAAATTCAGACACTGAAACTATGAAGTTTTTAGTGGGTGAGTGGGGTTGAGTCAAATCTTACCCAATCTCACGTAGGGGAGAGGGGGTTTTGGAAAATTTAAGTAATTTTGTTCCCACGAATTTTAGCTCTTATGGTTGTTCGTTTCGCATTGGCCCGAGATTCCAAATTTTAATATGTAGCAAGTTATTTTCCCGTCACTTTTATTACCTGAAGAACGCCGAAAAAACAATATTAAAACCACAAACAAATTTGAATCTCGCGCCAACACGAAATAGATGGATATCGCTTATTGTCAAAAAGATTGCATGTTTCTGGTCAGCATTGCCTGTCCTTAGTAAAGTTTATTAGACACGAGGGTTCTAATAAAAATAATTAGCCTCAAAGAGAATAAATCCTTATATACCTACGAAGATGCGATAAAAACACGATTTTTTTTTAGTTCATCTAGGTTAATTCTCACCAACGGATCTGGCAACACTGAGGTACGTACGTACGTCATTCAGCAAAAGGTAAAAAGTCAACACAACACGTAAACGAAAGGAGGAAAATATTGTTCGGTGAAATCTAAATAAAACTTCGATTGGAATAACCAAAAAAGGGGTCCAAGGATGGCAGCTTCTATACCCTTGATGTATGCTCAAGACGACTGTGAGCTTGGTGGAAAAGAATCTATCGAGGTATGAATTATTAAAACAGAATGTAATGGTTTGTTTCGTCACAAATGGCCTTGTTGGGTTGATTTGATTGTTTTCAAACAGCAGGCGGTATAGTTACCCTTGTAGGTACTTTTATTTTCATGCTATTCATTGGCTTCCTACAGAATTTTTGTATTTGAACTCCATTTTACTGTACCTACATGCACACTTAAAACTACACCTGATGTAGCTTATCATTAATTTTCCTAGAAAAGATAAGAATCAGGTAAACACATAATCTATATTGTTTATCTCTGTATTAAAAACATGTCTCTTCCGAGCTGTATCAAAACATCTGAGAAAGTATTGTTGGCTTTCCATTTCCATAACTAAATAGAATTTGGATTATATTTGCTTATTGCAACACATTTAGTGTCATATGATTGCATGCTCTATTGCATCAACACCATTAGGGACCAAGTGCATGTAGAAACTCATTCTTGTTAAAACTACCTACCTATTTGTTTACAACTTGATAGGATTATAAAGTAGGTATCTACTTGAGACAAACAGTCCACCTGAAGGCTGACTATGTGCACCGCAGCTTAGGACTGTATATTTTCATTTCAATTGACATTTTTACCTTGACAAACACATGATGAAATAGGTAACTGATGATGCAGTAAGCTGTTAGCCAGTCAAGTAAGAATCATCATTGGCCTATTTGCATCGACGGAATATTTATTAGATTAAGATCATACATTCATCAAAAGGGTGGTGATGTCCCTGATGTTGCAAGCGTCCATTAGCCTGCGGTAACCGCTTCCCATCAGGCGGGTGGCATGCTAGTTTGCCACCTTGGTGGTATAAAAAAAATGGTTCAATTGGCATCAGTCTGGCTGGGCATCAGCCGAACACTTATGCATGACTGAATAGATTAATGATTTTAAGTAGGTAAACTAAAAACCTAGTTTGTGTTGAAAGGATGCCTTCATTTGAATTCGTTAAACTACAATTAGTCTTATTAATAAATACTTATTACTGTTTGAATATTAAATTTTCCAGGATGACTTTGCCTATCGCAACAATGTGATGAATGCAGAGAAGTCCATCCGACTGGGCTTCATCCGAAAGGTGTACGGTCTGCTGACAGTTCAGTTGTTGACCACTGTGGCCATAGCCGCTGTGCTGACGCTGGTCGAGCCGGTGCAAGGATTCATTCATAAGAAGTAAGTAGTTAATCTGACTTTTTCACCTGACTGTGTAGTGATACATTCAAAAAAACATGTTTCGTTTAGATCTTACAGGACTCTTGGACTCAACAGAAATTTTAAATGATTACCTACATAGTAAGTTTTTTTTTAATACAGACTATAATAATTATGTACCATATAAAAAATCTTGACATCGGTGGGATATCGCGTTATCATATGCCTTTGCCAAAAACAGGGACAAAATGCGACCTGTTTGGTCGGAGGGTGCTGGTGGGACAAAGGGTGTATTTATTATTTATTTATCATTCACACTTGACTTACAGAAATATATTTTCCAAAACGTCAAACATTATTATAAAAACCTAAAGTAGGTACGTAAAATTAAGTGAATATTTGTACATCAACATTAGTCTAAGAATTAAAATGAAATTGTCAGTAGTGTTAAACAAATACTTTGTCATACAGATTATAATAGCAGTCATATACAGATGTATAACCGACGCTGGACCTGCAACAGCCAGATGCTGGATACAACAAGCTGCAGTCAGCACTATGGCGCTATTAGAGGTCTATTACCAGCTGTGGACTAGATAGGCTTATGATGTTTTATTTTATTCACTTCAAACTTAGCTTAAATTGTTTTAAAGATAATAGAAATACTGAATTTTTTCTTCATCATGGAACATAATCGATACAATTTATTAATTTACAGTGATTGGCTGGTGTTCATAGCATTTATTTTGAGTATGGTGACTCTATTGGCCCTGATCGCGAAGCGCAAGGACTCTCCTGCAAACCTTTACCTGCTAGCAGCATTTGTAAGTACTTACCATAAAATCTTCAGCATTATCATCATCAGCCTATAGTAGTCCACTGTTGGACATAAGCCTCCCCTATGAGTACCATAGCGATTTTTACCAGATACTGGATGCGTCAAGCTGAAGACAGGGGTCTTCAGCTTGACGCATCCAGCATCTGCCAGCCGTCTTTCGCAAAGCATCATCCCACCTGGTCGGAGGGCGTCCTACACTACGTTTGCCGAGTCGTGGTCATAAAATCTTATACAGACATAAAAGTTTATTTAAATTATATACCTCCAATATTCCTTTTTTAACAGGAAAATAGTCTCCTGTTAAAAAAGGAATATTGGAGGTATTCACAATTTATGTATGTTTTCTTTTTCTCATCCCGCAAAATTCTACAAAGAGTTTAAAACTAAGGGATCCGTTGTCATTTTTAGTTTTTCAAAACAATCTTTAGTGCTTAGTTGGGAGAAAGAGGAAAGCACCATGACCTTTCGTTCATAAGTCATGCTTGATTTAACTGGTCTGTGGTCATGTCCAACAAAAGGTCATGGTGCTTTCCTCTTATTGAATGTAGCATTGTGTGTGTCATGTCATGAATCATGTCACACACAATGCTACATTTCAGCCGGGCAGTAAATGCATTCAATGCTGAGCTTGCAGCTGAGTCAAGGTGTGTCATAGGAACTCAGTATTGTTATTAAAATTATATAGGTACATAATACACATTCATACTTCAAACTACTGTTATAAATGCGAAAGTTTCGATGGATGTTTGCTACCTTTTCACGCTAAAATACTTAACGGATCGGGCTGAAATTTTGCATAGGTATAGGCTTCGATAAAAGTAAAAAAAGGAAGATACGTTACGTTCCCGTGGCTGTACGGCCGTGTCTGTTATCATCAGTCGGGTTCGGGTTCGGGTCTTGTGATTTAGACGGTTTTATTGCGACATTCTTTTTTCTCCTTCCAGACCGCAGTCCAAGCCTACACGATCGGCGTGGTAGTTTCCTACTACAACACGGTGATCGTGCTCCAAGCTCTGGCACTCACTTTCGCTGTTGTGTTTGCACTCACTCTTTTTACATTCAACACTAAACGCGACTTCTCCTTCGTTGGATATGGGTAAGTTTCTAGATCTTTATAGATAATTCTACTTGTAGAAAGAAAAAAGTTTCGTCATTTCGATTTCTCAACGACCGATGTGGCGCGGCGGGTGAAAGTCCGCCTGCGACACAGGAGGTTACGGGTTGGATTCCCGCCTTGGGACAAATGTTGCAATACAATACAAAACACTTTATTGTACACCAGAAAAAGAACATTACAAAAAGACATTACTACATGAGACAAGTACAATGGGCGGCCTTATCGCTTAGAAGCGATCTCTTCCAGGCAACCTTTGGATGGAAAGAATTATGTGAAATGTTTGTACTTTCTGCAAATATTTGTTCTGAGTGTTCTAGGTATATAATAAAAAAATATCTATTTATGTAATGTATTGTATAAAGTTTATCAGTTATCTAGCACCCATAACACATGCTCTGCTTAGCTTGGGGCTAGATAATGCTGTGTGGATTGTCCAGCATTATTTACAGTGAATAGTTTTAGAGAACAACAAAAAACATTTTGTGAAAGTGTGGACATAATATTTCTATGGCAAACTTGTTACGTAATTCAAAATTCAATAACTTTATTTCTTTAGGCTTACAAAATAAGCACTTAAAAAGTCAAATTTTATACATAAACAGCTTAATAAATAGTAATTATCATCAAGTAAGAAACAAAATGTTATTGATTTTGTTCGCTTCAATTTTTTGTCAATTTAGTCGCTAGCAACGGTAGAGTCAGTCATAATATTGATGAGGCTTATCGATTGGTAAACCTTCTCGTACTTGTGTACTCAATTACCCTTACCGTCTTTACGCCCATTCTCACGAGTTCATGGTCGTGCAACCTATAGATCGATAGAATAAAACCTAAATGCACACGTACGACAAAATTATCACAAAAAAAACCTTTAGCCTATGAGTACCTAACAATAGGATATATGCATAGATGTTTTTTTGAATTGTTGTTTATCTATTTTTTTATGTTATACATCACTGAAAAAATATAGCACCATAATTTTTACATAAAAAAGGGTAATTTTTACATAAACTAAAAATAGAACTGCACTTAGAAAGTCCGCTTGCGACGCAGGAGGTAGCGGGTTCGATCCCCGTCTCTGGAAAAATGTGTGTACGATCACAGAGAACAAATATCTGCAATTTGTAAGGATGTTCTGAGTGTTTACTTACAAATTGCAGGTATTTGTACAACAATAAAAAATATCATTACAATATACAAACGTATATTGTAATGATATTTTTTATTGTATTAATTATATCGGTTGTCTTACCACTAGTTGTACCACAAGCTCTGCTTAGCTTGGGGCTAGATGATGCTATGTGAATCCAGATTATTTATATATGTTTATTTTCCAGCCTCGTCGCCGGCCTGTCGGTCCTGATAATCGGCGGGTTTCTGCAAATATTCATCCAGTCCTCGGCCTTCGAAGTAGCACTTTCCTTTACTGGTGCAATCTTCTTCGGATTCTTCCTCATCTTTGACACGCAGCAGATGATGACTGTTCTCTCCCCAGAGGAGTATATCCTGGCCACAATCAACCTGTACATGGATATTCTGAACCTGTTTCTGTATATTTTACGTATTCTGAACGAGATTAACAGGAATTAGATTTCGGTATTCAACACTAGGTTTCGATTTTTAACACGTTTTTGGCGGGATATTATTAAAATTAATGCTCTGGGTTTGACGTGTGATATATCACGAAAATTGTAACGTGTTAAATGCTAAAATCAATCTGTTCTGTAGGTTACTACTTATTTGTGATTAACGTTTCAACAACTGCTACGTTTTGCGTCCAAGAAATAAATTAGATGCTGAAAGAGACGCGTAGTCATTTTATCTTTAACATGAAATATTGTTTCTATACTCTGTTTTAAAATCAAAGATATTTTATATCAACATTATGAATTGAAACTTAATAATAACTGATAACAATAACAGAAAACAAGGAACAGCAAGGTTATCAACGAAAACTAAGACACAAACTTCAACGCTTAATCTCAAATGTGGAGCGAAAAATGTTTAAATTTTGTCGATCAATTAAATGATGAATGAAAGCTTTCAAAACCAAAAATTATTTCCAGCTTCTGCGCTTCGGTGATACCAATGTCGTTAAATATTTTCCACCAATATTCCTTGGGTTTTGTAACCTCTCTGATACAAAAAATATCCAGGTTTTTTAATCGGAGTATATAGACATAGTATCTATTCAATTACGGCGCTATTTGTATTACGATTTTGATTTAGACACAGCACTCTCGCTCCTACTTTCTCACGTTTTGGATCGTTTATTCATAATTTAGAAAATTTAGTGTTGAAAAACTGCAGTTAGTATTAAATAATATTGTCTGACTTGGAGGTATCCATATTAATTTTGTAACTTCGAAAGTAATTCTGTCCGTCTGTCACCATTTCACGACGAAACAGGTGAATGGATTTTAATGAAATTCGGCAGGTAAAATAATTTCCCGGAGTAGGACTTAGGCCACTTTTTATCCTCGAGTATTACGTGCGAAGCCGCGGGCAAAAGCTAGTTGGTTACTAATGAAAACGTCCATGCACTCCGCATGAATTTATAACTGAAATTTACCGTCAGCGGCTAAGAGTCTTTCCAACGGATATGTGACAACTTCAGGTAGCACATTTCCGGTGAAAAGTTACAGCTGTGATAATAATTTTGTATATTCTTTATATTTTTCGAAATATGTTATTCGTTTTATGTCAAACTATTTTATTTATTTGTATCTATTGTAAAAATTGTATAGGTATAATTTTCTTTGCTAGTGTTTTTGGTGTAATTTTAGCACAAATCATTCCTAAACACCAAACACGTAATGTTAAATAGTATTATTAAAGTGTAAAAAAATGATACCTATTAGTTTTAATCACCTGTTCATTCCTAACTGGGAGAATGAATGATTCTTACCCTACTAATCTTAATGTCAGTAACAAACCAATTTTACCGTTACAACTGAACGCGTATGATATACTCAGTTTGGCGCTTTAAACGAGCTCAGCGCATTTCAAAGAAGTTGGCCCAGTTCAAGAGCTAGTATGTCACACAATATGAATTACGATCACGCTGAATTAGTTTGGGCAGCAAACGGTGAAATTGGACATTAGAATAGTCAACCAAACGCGATTTCGGACGTGCAAGCCTTGACACAATAAGAACAGAAATCATACAACGTTTGTCATAATATCACTGTATAATGACTGTTTATTAAGTAGGTACCATTAATTTACAGTTGGTATAAACTTAAGTTATTACTACCAGTAGCAACTTAAGATCACGATTACAAATAAATATCACTAAAATACAGTTAAAATTAATATCAGTCGGTCTAATTATTAGAAGATTTTCACTGAGAAGCTAAAATGGAGATAACATTCCTTCTCTATAACTATTGTCATAATATAAGGGTACATTCACACAGCATCAGTTTTAATGGAACCCATAAAGGATCGCTTTGTTGTCCGTCTTTCAACCCTCTGTTCTCAGGAACGCGTGGAGATATCGAGTTGAAATTAAAATGAAATACTTATATCCGTAACCTCTTGGAGTCGTTATATATATCAAACTTCTAAAACGCTATCATAAGTTACAGCCGTTTGTCCTTTTTTTTTAAATTACCAACAGAACCACATGCACATAAAACCTACTGGGTACTTCTGTTGACTTAATCATGAAATTTGGCAAGAAGCACGGTCTTACAGGAAAGGAAAGGGAAAAATCCGAAAACAGTTTTCGGATTTTTGCCTAGTACATGTACACAAAAATAAATCTCACTGGACCAAAAACCTACACGGTGCTTCCCGTTGGCCCAGAACCATGAGTTTTGGTAAGGAGGTCTTATAGAACAAGTAAAGTGAATATCCAAAAACCCTAAATTTGTAGTTTATTGACTAAAAAATATGTTTAATCTTTCCATGGGCCTAAAACCTATAGCGTACTTTCCACGAACCAAATCCGAAAACCGTAAATTTGAAACTTTATCTCAAAAATAAATTTTATGTAACAAAAACCTGCAGCGTACATCCCGAGAATCGTAAAATTTGGCAAGAAGCAGGGTCTTATAATCATTTAATTATACGGAACCCTCGTTGCGCGAGTCCGAATCGCACTTGACTTTTAATTTTTAGAAGCATCCGTAAAACACGGTCTTTTAAAATTGGATCCGCTGAGTGAATATGCCCAATCAACAATACAAGAGTTATTTATGTAGGTACCTATACAAGTTTTAGTAGGATTCCAGTGACATCCTTTTTATCTAAATATTTACAATATTTTTTACAACCCTATTAAAAATACATTTTGATAGTAAAGTAATCAAATTGTTTGACGATGGACATGAAAAGAGCACATTTTAGTGTAATACTTTTTTGTGAACTAAAAACTTCACAAAAAAGTAATAAATATGTACAAAATGCTAGTATAAAAAAAGGCCTTAAGCCTCGGGTCTCATTTACGGAGAAGCGGGGCGTCTCGTGTGGCGTGGCGACTGCTTTCTCTCTCTCTCTCTCTCTCTCTTTCTCGCTCTACATTTGTAGTATGTGTGAGAGAGAGACAGTCGCCGTTTATTACCACGGGGCGAGACTCGCACTGAAATCAAACATATGGCATGTGCTGTGCCACATGGGCTGAGCCGCCAACCACGACACGCGTCTACGTAAACGAGGCCTTACGGCTACTTGGATAACTACAATGATAGTAATCCATAAAATAAAATGAAATAAAATTAACTGCATGATATTTTACAAAGATTTAGCGCAGTTTAACTATGACTGCTACTATCTCCCTTCCACTCCAGAACAAGCAGACGTACAGCTCATTACCACCACTACTTGATGGATATACCGTCCACTCGCACTAAGCGGTTTTCCTCCATCTTCATCATTCGTACCGCTGGGGTTTAGAACACGCTCTCTGCTGCAATTTTTCCGGTCAATTACAACCTGGGTCTCTTCAAGACAAGAGTGAATAGGTATATTCTAGACCTTCGTGATACATCGTCGACCACATCTTCACTTTCCATCAGGTGAGATTGTGGATAAACGAAGGTCTATAAAAAATAACATTTTAAAAAAGACTGCTGTTGTACGCCCCGCGTCACTACCTAAATACCTATATCAAAATCAAAACATACATAATTCAATCTTATTCCAAACTTTTCATTTCAATATTAGTTTCCATATCATTTTGTTCTTTATCTAACGAATGAGCTTCTAACTGGAGCTCCATACTTTCTCCGGTTATACACTCTTAGTGTATTTTAGAATGCAGTAGCTTTATTTCATTTTGGTCATTTATATCTTTCGTTACTATTTGTTCAGGTATTGTTATTTCATCATCTAATTTAGGGGTTTGTGCGTCTTTTTCCGATAAATTTATTTCCTTGTCATTTGAGCTTATCTCAGATGTTATTGCTGGCAATAAAACGTTTTCTACATTACTTTCTTCAAATATATTAAACCCTGAGCCCTCCTTACTATAAATATTGATACTAGTAACTTCACTAGTGTTATCATTTGTGATTTCATTATCTTTGCAGTTAATTTCATCATTAGAACACATTTGTTTTTCTGTTTCCATTTCACTAGTGTTATCATGTGTCACTACATTATCTCTGCAGTTATTTTCATCATTACGACCAATATCTTTTTCTATTTCCATTTCGCTAGTGTTATCATTTGTCACTTCACTATTTTTGCAGTTATTTTCATCATTACGACCGATATCATCTTCCATTTTGCTAGTGTTATCATTTGTCACTTCACTATCTTTGCAGTTATTTCCATCATTAGAACAAATATTTATTTCCATTTCGCTAGTGTTGTCATTTGTCACTTCATTATCTTTGCGGATATTTTCATCATTAGAACAAATATTTATTTTCATTTCGCTAGTGTTGTCATTTGTCACTTCATTATCTTTGCGGATATTTTCATCATTAGAACAAATATTTATTTTCATTTCGCTAGTGTTGTCATTTGTCACTTCATCATATTTGCGGATATTTTCATCATTAGGACAAATATCTTTATTCTTTTTTATGCACGGCATGCCCGTTTCAATTTGTCTAACTGGGCTATTTTCTTCTAGTTCATTATTATTTTCGATGTCTTTGTTGGAATCTATTCCACTGGATGAATATTCCAATGCACGTAGTACTTTAGGATTGTGTTCCATATTAGCTTCATTCATTAATTCTAGTTCATAAGTATTAATATTCTCAGTATTTTCAGATTTATCAGTTTCTGCTTTATCTTCTTTCGAGTACACCTTTATGAGGTTTATTACATGTTGTGTTTTGATATTTGCTGGTTGATTATGTATATCTAAGCTAACTTCCGAAGCACTTTGATCTTGGACATTGTTCATATTATACTGAAGCATATTGCTAACGTGTGAGCTTTTGAACTTTTTGGTTTCCGATGGTGGAGGCAGCCTGCAACAAGACAAATCTTTGTTTATTTTTCTGGTACAAATTTAATCAAATACTTGTTTTAAAACAGATGCAAGTAAAAATAACTAAAAGGACTATAATAAAGTGATATTTATTCCGCGTTCAACGCAGCAGCTGTACCGAAATGTTGGAATACGTTAAGTACAATGCTAGTACAAAATAACTTAACATTCATGATACTAAGAGCGCATAATAGCGGGATATTGATTTGTGAGTTATTTTGTACTAAAATTTAAATGTATGCTGTTTTCACGTTTATTTGACACTTGACATGATTTTTTAAGGTAACTGTTAGGCCTCGTTTACGGAGACGCGGGACAACGCGCGTTACTTTGGTGCGGCCCGCAATGAATTCAAACATATGGCGTTGTAGAGTGCGAGAGAGAGGAGAGACGCCACGCCACACGCTACGATAAACGAGGCCTTAGGTATATGCAGACAGAGCAACTATAGAGGTTAATATTTAGTCAATATTATCACGATAATATTGATAGTACCTATAATAGGCCGCAGTATCGGGATAATACACAGATTAACTAGAAATCTTGAAATCCGCTATATGATACGCGATAATATTAAAAAATATAAAAATAAACTATAAATAATATTAAATTAGTGAGAATAATACATAGTTCCCATTTGGTACAGGAAGAAGTTTATCCATAGACTAATAAAAATCAATGATTTACAGATTTATTTTTGTATTCTTGTACGAAACCATAAACGCGACTTCACTAGTAAATTCAAAAACAAACTGATGATATTATCACGCGTGTAATAGCCAGCTTCAATACTTGCGATCCTGCGAAACTAAGATCGTGATATTATTGACCGTGTAACACGCCCCATTGCGGCAACTAGCTGTTTATATACAAACTTTTCAAAAAAAAGGTGTTTAAACGAAAAATATTTAAAAGTTGACATTACATTCAACTAAAGTTGCTCTGTTTGCATAGCGCCTAAGCAAGTTTTAGTGTAAGTACCTACACTATGTTAGTGATCAATTAAAATAATCTACTCTGCATCCTGAGTAAAAGTATTTGGCTCATATCACAAATAATCTAGTCGTCTGTGTACTTACCACCAAAGGCAGAACTATTGGAGATTCTAAGAATTTTAATCTTTTAATATTCCGTTTCTTGCTCGCCGATGTAACCTTCATTTTCTTTTTAAGTGCTTTATTACAGATATTAATGAGGTAATTGCTGCTGTATACCCCAATAGTTTGAATGAGGCATCCTTTACAGATATCGTACCCTTCTTTATTCAATCTCAAACGATAAGAAAATGTACATTTTCGATCTCTTTGTCCGACACTGGCTGTGCCTGGAATTTTGTCGAGGATTTTACATTTAATCAGGCTGGCAGCAAAATGTTGCTGCTGCTTGTAAGTGATGCTCCAAAAATAATCGAAAAATCGCTGCCGGAATTCATCCGGGATGTTCAAAGTGCATTTTTTCCTACATGGATACAATGGATCAACTTTTTTCATTGCGACTACTCGTCCGTCTTTTACAGTCCAACCAATTCCGTTATTCTTCATCCTGATAATCCTCTTTTGATCTTCTTTATTTGGCTTTTCTATTACTTCTTCCTCTTCCTTTAGTATTTTTGTTATCGCTTCTTCTAAGTCTAAGTTTGCTGATTGTTTTTTATGCTTCATCTTATTAAATTTCTTAAGACAATCAACAGTTTTCTGTTTTTCAAGAGCTTGATGTTCTGCCGTTTTCTCTAGAAGTTTCGACGATAACATTTCTTGATCAGTTATCGATATCTCTATGGGTGGATCGGTTGGTAACGTATTGGAAGGCTCGACAGATTTAGACTGTTTCTTCCGTTTGAACCTCGGTGCTGTTTTTTTATTAAACTCTGATTCTTCAATAAGTTCTATTTTAGGAATAAGCATTTCAATATCATCAATTTCTTCTTTAGGAATAATACTGTTATCGTAATTTCTTTCTTTATTCCGTTGCACGTTATTATCGCACGGTAATCGAACATTAACAATCACCGACATCACGTTATCGTTCAAGACGTTGCCTAGAACATCATTTTCACCTTTACCTCTTGTTTTCTGTATATTATTTCCCTTTTCTTCCGTGACACCAGGGTCCTTTTCTTCGATTTGCAGTTCTCTTATTCGTGAGATCGGTATATGCATGTCGAATATCTGCAGTGTCTTTGTTCCTCCGTGCCCCGCAATTCTGCAAGTAAACATTTGCTATTTTTTCTACTTGTATATATAAGCTTTTTATATGTGTCTTCCGCTACAGTACTTGCAGGTAATTTTTTTATTATTTTCACGCCCGTTATGGTTTGTCACGCCAAAATTTATTAACTGAACTGAAAGTCACTGAAGAAATCAATCGGGAATTAATATTATGACCGGTGAGTGACTATGACTACAGATACACCATTCTTCATTCAGCCTTTAACGTGATACAAGTGCCATACTTTGACTAAGGATGCAGATAGGATTCATATAAAATAAAACATAAATCTATGAAATAATAAAAATTAGAGACATAGCGCTGAATAGTAACATCAACTCAGATATACGTAAGCTCGTCTGCATCGCGATTTTTTCGTTGAGTTTTAAATGTCATAAAAGACTGACTTGAGACGTGCTTAATTCAGAGTTGCGTTTGAATATTTGGGGTAAGGCAGGTGTTCTTTGAAGAACACCTTTACTGTAGCCAATTTGTACAATCCCTTGTGCGGAAAGGCTAAAGGTTGGCACTCATATGTCCAACACCAATAACGTACAACACAAAAATTTGCATTCAAATATTGGCTTAAACTTATTACATATACTCAAGCACGCTACGTAATCTTGTGATTATTTCACAACCTTCTTTAAGCAAAATTCGTCGTTCGATGGATTGGGAATGCACCTAATGAGATAGAATAGAATATGGTAGCCAAGCCCCGAGAATGAACAAGACGCACAGACCAGACGCGTCCTCGGTACTCTGTAGCGCTGCTCTAGCCAATTTGTATGAAACGCATATACGAGTCCATGGCACTATACTGATGTGGTGAAAACGCACATACGCGTCAGGGGGACGCGTTAATGATCATTATGTATTAAAAAAATTTATTTAATTTCATTATGCATTACAGGGTGTAGTTTACTACCATTTTTCACTACCACACAGTTTTTTAAGCTTCGGTAGTGTCATCGTTTCAATAAGCATACATGATCCATAAGTTAAATGTTCTGAATAAAATGATTTTATTATTTTTTATTATTTATTAGTTTCCAAATGAATAGGAAAGTACGTTTGTATGGGAGCTGGTTCACAGCCACCTTAAGCCCGAATTTGAATGCTCATTTTTGTGTTTTGCGTTAGTGAGCTTGGACGTACCCAGCAAAGCTGCGGGCGAAAGCTAGTTTCTGTATACCATACCTCCTAACATCATCCAAAGTCTTCAAACTTGGCAGAACGCTCCTCTTCTTGCAATCCTGGGTTCGGTGCCTGGTGAGTTGTTGAAAATTGTCGAATTTTTTATCGCAGACGTGGCAGGCAAATTTACTGTGGCACGTTTCGTGGACGTATAGGTCTGTTCGCGTCTCGAAACCTGTCACAAAAGGAACTTTATGCATTCTTATTGAAGTTATTAAAGAAAAAAGAAGGGAAAGACCAATTTTTCCTACTCTTGGGACTCTACTGCATGCTTATTTTTTACTATATGTTATAAATTTAAATCTCAAAGTAGGTATTATGTTTCTGTTTATCACGTATGTTTTTGTGTTTCCCTTTTTTGTAAAATATGTTTGTGGCTATAAATAAATTCTTTATTCTTCTTCTTTTCTTTCTTTATTGATATGGATTCTTGAATTGGAGGAACTTAGGTACTTATATCAATTAGTTCCAGAATTAGGTATATGAATTCTTGTGATTCAAACAAGGATACGGCAGTATCCTTGTTCAGTAGGCAAGTGTAGTTATGCATTTAAGCAGAAACCAAATCGCCATTATGGCGCTTATCAAGGGGAGGCCTGCGTCCAGCACCAGCAGTAGAACAATATAGGCTGTTATTGGGGTATTCTGACCTCCCGAAGTTTGTGCCATCCACCGCTGTCCCATGCTAGCCACCCCCCGACGCGTAGGTACTATGTCGTCGACCCACTTTGCAACTGGCGCCCAACGCAAGAAGATTAACATAATTCAAATACTTTGTTTACTCACATCTGTTACATATTGGGCACTCAATGGTCCTGTCAACGGGAGGCTTCGATGTCATGACCGTGTCATACGAATGCACTGCTATCACGTGCGCCTAAAAACACATTGTAATTTAAAATACCTGTCTATGTTGTAATGTGTTAAGTTTATTTTTGACGACCGATGTGGCGCGGTGGGCGAAGGTCTACCTGCGACGCAGGAGGTTGCGGGTTTGATTCCCGCCTCGGGACAAATAAATAATAATAATAAATAAGACAGGGCGCTATGGCGCTCATTAAGGGTGGCCTATAATAATGCTGCTGGACTATTCACATAGCATTATCTAGCCCCAAGCTAAGCAGAGCGTGTGTTATGGGTACCAGATAACTGATATGGCCTATGTCCAGCAGTGGACTAATATAGGCTGATGATGACTTTAGATATTATTATTACTTTTTGTTTTATTATCTAGGATTTTAATGGTGAAAGAATTTTTCAAATCGGTCCAGTGGTTTCGGAGCCTATTCAATTCAAACAAACAAACAAACAAATTTCTCCATTATAAGTAGTTATTGTGCTATAACTGTAATAGTTAGACATTAATATCGCAGATTTTTTTGCAGATATTGATGTCCTCTAAGAAACTGTAGTACATCTCTTTGCTCTATTGTCAATAATTTTCTCAGCATACGCGCTTATAAGGATTTTTCGGCGTTACTATTATATATTTTAACATGGAAAAGTAGTTATTGTGACATAACTATAATAGTTAGACACATAGTGTTGTGGACTTTTTTGTAGATATGAATGTCTTCTATAAAACTGTAGTACATCATTTTACTCAATTGTCAATAGTTTCCGCAGCGTACGCGATATAAGGATTTTTCATGGTATTTTTTTCACACCTTGGGTTACGTTATCGAAGTTTTCATAGGTACGGATCCTTAACTTTTTTGAAAATATTCTATAGCCTATAACCATCAGGGATAATGTAGGATTCTAATGGTGAAAGAATTTTTTTAATTGGTCCAGTAGTTTCGGAGCCTATTCCCGTCAAACAAACATACAAACAAAAAAATATTATAGTATAGATGAAATCTATACAATGAATATTCAATTTTTAAGTTTTTGGTTGTATACTTAGATATATATGTGGTGCATTAACTAGTAAAACTGTTTTTACTCTAAACGATTTAAAAACATTTTAAAATTGTGAAAATATCAAAAAGGTGTCTGGTCCTAATTGTGAACGCTTTGGAGCTACCTAATTCTGAACAAAATCAACCCTATTTATGAACTAAGAAAATGAAAGGCAAAATTTTAAAACAACAAACTATATTAATTGAGCATGATTTCTCTTACTTATGTAAATAGGTATCCTGAGGATATTATCTCAGACATTATTATGACAGTTATGTCTAGACATTACGCTGACAGTTGTGTAGGTACAAAAAAAGAATTGAAAAGAAGTAAGGTTTCGTATGAGAATACATCTAAAGGTTATTGTGATACAGGCGTTTGAGACTACAAATTAAAATTTTGTTTGACAGTAATACTAAATAATCTAAAAAATAAATAACAATCAGTCTGCGCATAGTACTTATCTTAATTTTAACGGCTTAACAGTAACAATAGTGATGACACTGATGACTATGATACTTTTTATTAAAAAAAACATCAAAACTTATCTAAGAAACCTAGGTTTTTACCTACTTACTATAAAATACCTTAAACATTAGGTACGTCATATACGGTTTTTTTTATCTTAGTTACAATTTGAAAAAAAAATCTATTATAAATTGTGTAATATAAAAATAATATAAATTGTGTGTAAACGTATTAAACTCGTATTCACGAACTCGAACACTACTTATGTAAGTAGCGTAACTTTTTCAGTACACTTAATTGAGTAAGGGCTTAATTGACGACCTCTGTGGAGCGGTGGGCGAGGGTCCGCCTGCGACGCAAGAGGTTGCGGGTTCGATTCCCGCCTTGGGACAAATATTTGTACGATCTGCAGATATTTGTTCCGGGTGTTCTCGTCGTTTTTATGTATAATAAAAAATATCTATTTAAGTAATGTGTTGTATTATGTATGTATATCAGTTATCTAGTACCCATAACACAAGCTCTGCTTAGCTTGGGGCTAGATAATGCTGTGTGAATTGTCCAGCATTATTTATTTATTATTTATTCTTTGGTGATAAACGATTTGTGGCTATACTAGAGCTGGAATTTATTGATTTAGGCTGACTAAATGTTTCTGGTGTACTTGGTCGACAATTCAAATTGAAGGTGTGCAAAGCAGGAGTAATCGGTGTGTGCGATGAGTGTTCATTAACACTAACGTCACTAACAGATTTAGGGTACCAAGGCATCGGTATTGCAAGTGGATATGCATCTCCGGCGTCAGTAGTTGTCTTGTTGTTGATCGAGGCATCATTTCTATTCAATTTTTTTGAAGGATGTTTCTTTTCGCAGCTTGAGAATCTGCAATGTGTCGCGTGCTTGAATTTGGTCTTCCTACTTTTCTGGACTTGGGTGAGTGCTTTCGTTGAAGTCGATGGGGGTTGAAATAATTGGTGGTGATCCCAGTATACTCATACTGTCCATCAAACTGTGCACAACTCCGTCAATGACGAATGTTTCAATCGAGTCTATATTAAGATCCTCGATCAAAGCTTCCTCTGTAAGATTTTGTGCAGGTTGTGTATTGATTCTCTCAACTGCATCGCCATCGACCTTCACCTCCAATCTAGAGGCTTGTTCGCTCAAAAGTGATCTAGAGTTTGGTTACTCAGGTATTCAACTTCTTGCTTGCACTTCATCCAGAGCTTAAACAAGCAGTGTTCATGTTTTCTCGCTTGAGCAAAATCTTTATTCAACTCTGGTGCAATTTCATTTTCCACTACTTTTATTGTGGAAAAATAGTCATCAATATTGACAGCATGGATTATCGTCTTGTTCCGGATTTCTTTCAAACTATTCGACATGCATTTTGTGTAATCAACCGCGTTTTTGTTAAACGGAAAGAGCCCACATCTGCGAAAACCATTCTTAATTATAGTCGGATTAACCGATTTCTCAAACGATTTTGCAAAAAGTGCCGGGAACGCGACTTTTGTCAAGCTTTTCTGGGTTTCACGCTTATACTTACGGACATCTTCTCGCCATTGTACTTTCACTGCTTTGAAGATCGATACATCGCATGGTTGTATCAAGTGTGTAGCATTTGGATGCAGGCAATACAGAATGATTTTATTTTCTGCACAAAACTCGTGGAGTGACAAGCCGACGTGAGATTTATGACCATCCATAAAAACGATCACCGGTAATTTTATTTTGTTTTCGACTAACCATGGGTGGAATACATTTTTCATATATTCTTCGAAAGTAGCTGCCACCATCCAGCCTGATTCACTTCGCCCAATAGCCCAGTGTTCTGGAACTTGGTTAGTAAGGTCCTTTGAAAGTTTTTTTTCCGGAAAAACTATGAAAGGCGGAGTTGTATTTCCGTCTGCTGAGAAGTTGCACAGTACAGTGACAGATTCTTTTTCTTTTCCTGACGCAACCTCAAAAGTGTTACGATAATTTTTCAGTGCTAGAATTTTTCCAGTTTTTGGACAAAGTAGTACACCTGTTTCATCAAGATTGAACACTCTCGTAGGATCATTTAAGATTTCTAGTTTATTTTCACACTCAAGATGCTCATGGACTTCATCAAACCAATTTTTGAGAGATTCTTCAGTCACCGCAGCTCGTGCCCTTGAAATGACTTTAGCTGTTCGTTTAGTAATTTGCGGATGCCTTTTAAGGAACAATTTCATCCATTTTTCTCCAGGAAAACCAATTGGAATTGTTTTTTCTCGTGCAGTAGTGGCCAAACATGACTGTACCATACTTTTAACATCTTTCGGGTGCAATGGATACCCTAAACTAGATTTATGTAAAATCCATTGTTCTAGTTTTAGCTCCTCGTCATCGGTTAAAAACGTTTTTGGTCCCATTTTTGCAACTATGGGTACTTTGCCATTTACTTTATTGCATAATGTTCCTTTGGGTATCTGATATAATTTACTAGCCTTGTTTAAGGATATCTGTTTTTGTTTTACAAGTTTTACCGCGCGCTCTAACTGTGCTTGAGTGTAATTTTTCTTATAAATATTTGTTGACGCAGCGCTCTCTGCAGCCGACATCTGAAACAATTAAAATAGGCACTACCTACATAATCGATCTCAATTAACACACGTTTTAAGAACTATACTTTCGGGGATACTTTGCTTGAGTTTTGTTTGTGAATGTAATGGTCCACCATAGCTAAAATAGTGAGAATTTATCACTCTGTTCGCCATAGCAGGCCGTTTCAAGCAAACTGCTACATACATTATGTACATTTATGTATTCCTTTTGAATACAGGTGTAAGTCTATTTATATGTGGAAACTAGCATGTGGTGAGCACATTTATCAAATAGTGATTGGAATCCATTGAACTAATTAATTTTATATAACTAGCTTCTGCCCGCGGCTTCGCACGCGTTGTTTCTATGGAAACGTTTAAAAAAGTATAGCATATCTTTTCTTTAAACTAGCTCTATGCCAAAAATCAAGTCAATTAGTTGCTTAGTTAGGGCGTGAAGGATGAACAAACAAACAAACACAGTTTCGCATTTATATAATATTAGTTAGGATAATATATATAATACGACACTAATAAATACTATTTAATTTAATGTCGTTATTATTTTGGCTAGATGATGTTGTGTATCCAGCATTATTTATTATTGTTATTATTATTATTTTAATAATTGATTCAGGTAGATATACAAATAAGACCTTAAACCATTTAAATTTCAGGTTATTATTTCATTAAAGAACCATATTTATAAAAGTTATAACCATATTTATATAGTTAACTAATTTATGTCATGTTGTTTTGACATAAATTAGTTAAAATAGATAGGTAGGTTGTTAGGCCAACGAATTGGTTTAATCACGAAGAATCCTAATAAAAGTACTCAACAATGTTATTGTAGCATTGTCAAAGTGTTCATAATTAGGTTTTAAAGTTCTTATTGGGAACTAATAGCATTCTTGGTTCACAAATGCATATGCACGTTTGGAATAATCATTAACAGCTGAAATAATAACATGTCAAAACAACGATTTCTTTTCTGTAATTAACCTCCATTCATCTTTTGGTTTATAGAATTATGTATCCAAGGCAATCTAAAAAAACGTAAACCATCAATACAATATTAAAGATACAATCTACAATATCAAAACAAAATTAACAGTGCAGAGTTCATTCTGAACACTTGTTCACAAATAAGATTTATACATGTATCTTTTTAGACCAGTAATTGAACAGTAAATTTCTCAAGAACCTTACCCAAGTAACTTATTTTCTATGCTTTTCTACTTGAGATAATAGTCTTTATTTTAGAAAAACAATAATTAGGGCCTAATAATATTAATAAATCGGCAAGATTTACTCACTTTAGCTCCTTCTCCATACCAAACAAAAGTATCCAAAACACGTGTGCACTGATTTTCTCCTAGAGCGCGACTGACTGTTGAATGACGATTCGTGAGCTACGAATGAAAGTTAGCACTTCAAAAAAATTACCATTATAATATATTATTGGCAATTTTTCTTTACCACTCAATTCTTATAATTAAACAAAACATTGGTTTTGTTCATCTACTGGGGGGGGGGGTCATCTATTGGTCCGACTACCCTAGTTCTTACATAAAATTAAACAAAATGTTCGTTTCGTTCATCTACTGGAGGGCATTCGTCTATTAGTCCGACTACCCTAGACCTGTAATGCACATTAGCTACGGTTTATGCCATAAATAAGTTCCACTTGGATAGGAAAAAAACATATTATTAAACAAATTATTCATGTTGGACAATACTCTAGGATATCTCTTTATTCATAAAGCTAAATCTGGCCTTACTTCGATCGCCTGCGGTCCCGGTCCCTTGCCGTTTCAGTCCAGTCAACGGCACGAAGTTTATGTAGGTATTTCTCAACATCGTCGCTCTAGCGGTACCTCGGACAACCAATAGGCCTAAACTAACAAAATAAAAGAAAGTTACCTTAAGACCTCTAACAGTGTGGAATGCCTGTGTACACAGCATACAATCCTTCTCGATGTCTGGAGCTGCGTCCGTCTCCTCGTCCGTTAAAGGTTCTTCTTTCATATCCTGGAGCAACTGCAAACAATCAAATATAATCTAAATACATGGATTTATGTGAAGAGGTTGCGTGCTTATCATCACTATCAAAAGTGAAAACGATTTTCTCATACAAAACAACATTTAAATCATAATTATTAGTACTATTAAATGTAAAAGTCATTTATTTGCAAAAACACGTGTAAAAGGTGACAAATAATTATTTTAGAGTCAACATGTTTGACCAACATACATTGGTGTGCAAAAATAATTAGAGAGTATGGCATTAAGCGGGTATTTATCTTGTTTATTTACCTATTTTTCCCCGACGTTTCAACAAGTTTACACACTGTCGCGTCGTGGTCACGAGATGGCAGGAGTACCTACTCGAAAATAGTACTAATAATTATGTGTTCAGATCGTGTAAGTTTAAAAATAGTTAATTAACGTTTAAATCAGTGCAATGATGACGGGATATTTACAGTGATTAATGTTATTTTTCGTAATAAGCTAAGCTCATCATAAATATCTTTATCACCTTAAACCATTTAACAGCCACGATAGTTTCAAAAGTTTTATTCAGAATATTATTACTAATAATATAAAAAATACATTATTGATATATATGTAACGGATTTTAGTTCGGGGAATCATTCTGAGCCTAATAATTTTGTTTGGGAATCGTAATTGTCACAAAGTCGGCGTGCGAAGACCCAGGCATTTGTGAGTCGGGCATCAAATTGGCATAATCTTTAAGGCCATCAATACGTTTCTTCTCGCGATATCTTCTAGAACGTTCTCGGCAACATTCTTTCTTCCGTTGGGCTTTTTCCTCTTTAATTTGTTTTTCTCTCATTTCATCTTTTGCTTGCTGAATCTGGATCATGGCCTCCAACTGTCTTTTTTTACGATATTTTCGCATGCGTGCTTTAGCTTGTTCCTTTTTACGCTTCATTTCATTCATATGCTTGTTTCTGTCACCAATTTTCTGTAAAGGGCAATTTTTAAAAATTATACATTCTTATATTTTGAGGTGTATGAAGTAATTTAATAAATTTACTAACAGTTATTAGAAGTATCATGACGTATTGTAAATATTTATTCACTTTAATATCAGTCAATTATTGAATGATTTACTACTACATTGAATTGATTTACTACTATACTTCTTACGAAAATTACTCAAGAGTATCCGATTTTATGTAAAAATATAAGAATGTAAAATTTTTTAACATTTCCCTTTAAACGCTTGTAAAAATATCGTATAATAAAGCAGTAAATCTAAACAGTTGGATTCCACAATACCAGAAGACCCTATGACGAAAAAAAAAAACAGAAAGAAAACTATTTGAATAAGATATAGCCCGACAACGAGAGTTTGTGCCAGAGGTTCTAGAAAATATGGTGAGAAGAAACAGTGTCAATGCTCTGAAAACTGATATACTTATGTATTCAAAAAACAATCTATGTTCGCTTTTATTGTGGTGTCATAAGTTGGCTGCGAACCTCTTATGAATGAATGAATCGGAAAGTACATAAAAATGTACTTTCCGATTCATTTGAAAACTACACGGGTAAGATTATAGCCATGTTTCTGAATAGGTAGGTACATGATCGTCATTTATTGAGAGCGAATTTCATTTCATAAGTTGGCTGCAAACCTCTAAGCCCCCATAAAAATGTACTTTCCGATTCATTTGAAAACTACACGGGTAAGATTATAGCCATGTTTCTGAATAGGTACAGTGCGCGTCAGAATTAAGTATCCCCCTATCTCTATGTATGTGGGTTCAAATCCCGCCGCCAATCGTTGGAGATAAGGAGATCAAAACTACATGTTTTTTTATAATTTTCCATTTTCTTTTGATATTTTTTGACTTTTCCAACGAAAATTGTAGGTTCTGTATCATTAAAATGCAATTTTTGTAGAAATTGTAATTTTATTTCATTTTCATTTGGTAACCTTACTTAAAATTCGAAAAGCATTATAAGTAACATCGTGGCCCTGCGGCAGTAACAGGCAAATAAATATACAACACGATGAGAGTGACCGGGTTCGAATCTCGTGACCAGTGTTTTGTGTTTTTTTTTAAATCAAATGCTATTTGATCTATTTTCGTTGCATTATGTAAGATTTTTAATTGATATTATTCTTTATGGGCTTAACGACAAGTTAATGATAAAAACACAAATTATTAAAAACAGTATATATTTTATAAACGTCTAAAACATTATACAGCAAATACTAAGTATAAATCTATGGTATAAGGTAGATGGAGTAACGAAATAATAGTTTTAATAACAAATAATAAAAAATGATATTTGTAAACAGTGAAAAAGGTTTTTTTATAATAGATAGTGGTAGTTTGTTCAGAAATAATTTGTTTACGTCGAAAGAACAGACATGTTAACTAGTAACAATTTCGATCTCTCGTTAGTAAACTAACATTTTTAGGAGGAATGTGGGGCCAAATATTCATAATTATATTTTTTATACAAATACCGGGTGTTTACGTTTCTTTCATGTGTAAAATCAAAACGCTGCTCTAATAACGGATCGGATGACCGTCGTTTAAAATAATTTCCTGCAATCTACTTTTCATATGAGTGACCATATTCCAGCTTGCCTCACTACCACGCATTATTTCCCAGGTCCTCAGAACTTCTTTTTGTAAGTTCGACTTCGACCTTACTTCACTAGAGTCCCAATTAAGAACCATTTGACCCCACATATTTTCTATTGGATTCAAATCCGGACTTTTAGATGGCCATGCAATGACAGTTATGTCAGATTGTGAAGATAACCACTCCTTTACCATTCTTGAGCGATGCACGGCACAGTTATCATGGACAAAATAAATTTGTCCCTCCGGGTAGGCGACGCGGACCGACGGCAACATTATGTCTTGCAATACTTCTAAATATTGCTGTCCATTCATGCGGCCAGCTACTTCCACCAATTCGCCAGGTCCCATTGACGACATCCATCCCCAATAACCTAAAAATAAATATTTAATTTACTATGCAATACATTTAACAATAACGTCGGTAATCGTTAAGTTTTAATATTATGAAGATAAAAACGTCAAACTATAGATGAAAAAGTGAAACTGTTATAAATATAAGTAATAGCTCACCTAAAGTTATTCTACCACTTGCCCTTACAGGCTGAATGTTTTGTGGCAAGTATCGCTCATTTGGTTTCCTCCAGAGTAGGTATTTTTCGACCGTCTCTGTCAGATCTGAAAGTTTTTTCGTCACTGAAAATAACTATGTTATTTTCCCAATCAAAGTTAAGGTATTCATTTGCAAAATTAAGTCTTGCCCGCCGGTGGTCTTCTGAGAGCTCAATTTTTCTTGCTGGCCGATAATTGTGTATATTCCCCGCATGCAAGTGTCTCCTCACAGTTGACAGAGATATGCTGTACTGCTGAGCAGTGATGGCAGTTGATGCAAATGGTGCCGTTGCATGATGATTCACAATATCTCGGTGGCGTTGTAAGGTAAAAACCGTTGAGATGCGGCCGGGTTTATTAGGTTTCACATCACCAGTAGACAAATACCGTTTCACCCATAATCGTACTGTTTTCACCTAAAAAAAAACATTATACTCAATAATTTTTTTGTCATTGAACTGTTCGAACAAAACACTATCTAAATTAGAAAATTTCACTTACTGTAATGCCAAGTTGTCGTGCAATTTCTTTATTGCTGACTCTCTGTTCATGAAGAACAGCAATCTTCGATCTTATAAAGTTACACAAATGATGCATCGCTAAAAAACACTCAAAACTCTCGGAGATGCGCACAAAACAAACCACACGAAATAAGACGAGTGACAATTACTTGTTCACTACAAACGACAAAATCAAAAACTACCCGCATCCATAAAATAAAAAAAAATATGGTAAGACGGCATTAAAATAAAACTAGGGACTAATTAGACCGCTGACAAAATTGGACGCGTTTGCTAACAGCTAAATAGCTCAGTTGATTTACTGTCGAGATTTCGAGTCTCCATAAAATGGGTCGGTGGTTCGATCCTAAGCGGCTTGATTAGTTTTTGCAATTGAAAATTAGTTACAAGTGAATAGAGGTTGAAAATATTTTGTAGACAAGGGGGATACTTAATTCTGACGCGCACTGTACATGATCGTCATTTATTGAGAGCGAATTTCATTTCATAAGTTGGCTGCAAACCTCTAAGCCCCCATAAAAATGTACTTTCCGATTCATTTGAAAACTACACGGGTAAGATTATAGCCATGTTTCTGAATAGGTACATGATCGTCATTTATTGAGAGCGAATTTCATTTCATAAGTTGGCTGCAAACCTCTAAGCCCCCATAAAAATGTACTTTCCGATTCATTTGAAAACTACACGTGTAAGATATAGCCATGTTTCTGAATACATAATCGTCATTTATTGAGAGCGAATTTCATTTCAATTCATTTTCGAGCGATTTTATTACTATCGCTCTTTTAATGATGATTTTGTTTCTTGAAAAACTAAAACGGTACAAACGACCTCGGTGGCGCGGTGGCCGAAGGTCTGCCTGCGACGCAGGAGTACGATCTGCAGACATTTGTTGAGGGTGTTCTGGTCCTTTTTCTATGTATAATAAAAAATATCTATCTATGTATTGTATTATATTATGTATATCAGTTATCTGGTACCCATAACACAAGCTCTGCTTAGCTTGTGGCTACATAGTGCTGTTTGAATTATCCAGCATTATTATTATTAAACATAGCTATTTCTTATCCAATAATGTATGCAAAATTTCATTAAAATCGGGGAAGTCGTTTCCAAATGAATAGGAATACGTTTGTATGGGGGATTAGAGGTTCGCACCTACCAACAGACAAAACGCTTTAAGACAACACACGAGAAAGACGTGCTTCAATATACACCCTCTTAGTTATAGCTCACGACTGGACCCGACTTTACCCGATTCAGCGTAACTGGCCCGAGCGTAACGGACCATTTTTCAAAAAGAGAATCAGGTGTGACTTCATTTAAGTAAAAATTCTTATTTTGGTAGGTACACTTAAATTCAGGTTCAAGCAAAGGGATGCTCCGCTAATTTTGGAAAATACTGTAGGACTTTTGTCTTGATCGTGAGTTCTAAAACTACGGCCATGATTTGAAGTTACCATATCGTCAGATATGGTTTTATATTTGTTCTTAAAGGACACGATAGCACTTACCTCTTCACTACCTGCATGAAATTCTGCTTCACCATTTGGTATTGATGTTTGGTTCTCCTCTGGTGAATGTATTATTGCATCTGAATATTAAGAATAATATAATAGACACTCATACAATATTTGAACAATGATTAAACAGCTGCGTCTCTACTCAAGCCATTCTCCACATACATGTTTGTAAACAACTCTCAACACAAAAATCCAAAACTCTGTTTTTGACTATTTATGACGACCGATGTGGCGCGGTGGGCGAAGGACTGCCTGCGATGCAGAAGGTTGCGGGTTCGATTCCCAACTCGGGACAAATACGAGTACGATCTGCAGATATTTGTTTAGGGTGTTCTGGTCGTTTTCTATGTATAATAAAAAATATCTATCCACGTATTGTATTATGTATATCAGTTATCTGGTACCCATACCACAAGCTCTGCTTAGCTTGGGGCTAGATAATAGTGTGTGAATAGTCCAGCATTTTTTTTTTATTTATTATTATATCCTATCCTCGTTACAATTCTATGATCCAGTTTGAAAAATAATTGGCAGCAATATGCATTGTAAGAGAGAGGTCAAATCAACAAGTAGAGCAAATTTTGTGAAAAAATCAATAAGAAGAAAGTGATTTTGGTCAAGAAAGTCATTTTGGGCCATGTTTACGGCCAAAGTTAAGATACAATCATTGCATCTTAACTTTGGCCGGAGCGAAGTAAATAGATGTGTTGGGGTAAGTTATACTCACTATCGATTTCGATCAAAATGTTCTGTTGTGTCATTTCTTCCGGTTCTATTTTGATATCCAGTGTTTCCAACCTTGCATCTGTTGTCTCATTGCATGCAACATTATTGTCAAATTCATCTTCAGACACTATTTCCTAAAAAAATGTACAGCTGTTAGATTCGATTTATTCATAAATAATTACTTAGACTAGTATTTGAATAAAGATAGGTAATTTAGAACGTATATAAAAATAAATTAAATTGATGTATCTGTCTCTATGCCATGCACAAATTGATGAAAGTATTTGCCGGCACCCCAGAGATTCACACTGAGCACTTTGAAACATTTTGGGTTTCCATTTTAATGCTTAAACAGGAAGCATGCCTATCAAAATTGCAAAAGTCACAAGATACAAAATAAAACCGGCCAAGTGCGAGTCGAACTCGCGCACGAAGGGTTCCGTACCATTATCTATAAATATGGCAAAAAAAACATGTTTGTTGTATGGGAGCCTTAAATATTTATTTTATTCTGTTTTTTAGTTTTTGTTGTTATAGCGGCAACAGAAATACATCATCTGTGAAAATTTCAACTGTCTAACTATAACGGTTCATGAGATACAGCCTGGTGACAGACGGATAGACGGACGAAATTTGTCTGTGTCAAAACCAATTGTAGACAATTTTGAGTGTCATTTTTGTAAGGTTCTAGGCATCAACGGAGGAAGAGGCGGATGCTTGATATGCAAGTACAGCATAAATTATTGCAGTTAAAGGAATTAACTTCAAATATTTTACACATTTCTAACAATGTGATGTAAGAAATTAATAAATCCCAAAAATTTACGATCCCGACGGGATTCGAACCCGCACCTTCCCCTTCAGCGCAGGGGTGCTCTTTTTCCAACTAAGCTACGTGATCTTATCTAGTCGGCCCGAAAATCTTTGGGAGTTCTTTCGGCACTTACGCCGTCGTCGGGATCGTAAATTTTTGGGATTTATTAATTTCTTAGAAATTACCCAGAGTATAATAAATAAAAACCTTAGAATGTGATGTAATTCGATGCGCTTACTAAATGTTTTCATTTAATTTAATTTTACTACTACTGAATGTGTCATGTAGGTTAACCAAACAAATTACCTGTTTTATGTTTTCTATTTCCAATTCCATGTCTTGCACTGCATTATTTGATATGTTCTTGTCAATCTGAATCGGTTTGGGCCATGATGATGCTTCAGTGAAATTGGTTTTTAGACGTTTACTGAGTAAAATGTCACTGTTCTGAACGCTCTCCATGAAGCTTATAGCATTCTGAAGGTTAGTGCAGCAAGTCTTACAGATTATTTTGGAATGAGGATCTGATACACTAATCTGAAAGAAGTGGAGAGCAGTTAGGGGAGACATTTAACTTTTAACATCAAAACTATTGGTACCACTTCTCGAATTGACACAAACCTGAATCCCAGCTAGTTTAGCCAGATCTTCAGCCATGGACAGCCCCATCCCTGGCCAAGGAGGATTCCACGCACAGAACACATCAACACACGCGTCTTCCTGCACCCCGGCCAGACAAGAACGGCACTCCATCATCATAGCATCCCCAGAAGCAGACAGTTTTTCACCGATGCTATCATCTCTTTCAGTTTCTGCAGGTCTGTTTATGATTTTATACATCATAAATTGTGCTGTTACAGACGACGGACTTCTCCTTACTTGAATCCCCGAGCCTGAAGTGGTGTTTTTATTGAATAATTGATTCTCTCCCTTCAAATAATTGACGAAAGAAGCAGAAAAATTACTTGTACAAAGAGTAACATCAGCCCGCAGATCAGCCAATTGTTCCTTGGTGAGCTGTCACTGTCAGTGTCTTACGTATACTCTGTGTCAGTGTTATGTTGCCTGTTACTCCTGCCATGCCGGCAGTGAGCGAACGAGCCATGAAACAAGAAGTTGAACAGACAGACTGGACACCTCTGGACACAGACACGTTTTATTAAAGTATTTGTTTACAAAAAGTCGTAATAACTTATGAAAATGGAAGAGCAGACGCCAACAGTCAGTTTAATTTCGTGTATGCATTTCGTAAGACGTGGCGTCGCTAAAGCCGTTCCAGAAAAGGTACACCTAAACTACCGATTTTATTTACATTTTTTTATTCGAAATAAAATCCTTTTCTTACTCATTGCGAACATGTTTTCAGATCGAACTTACAGAAAGCGAATTAGAAAAAATCATCAAACAGACAGCTGAAGATTTACAGTAAGTGCCTAAATTCGAACTTCAACATTCCACAGACCTTGTGAGGTCTGTGCAGCAATTAATTTTCTGGGCTCTCTGAGGGTTAGAATGTGAGGAAAATGGGGGGATAGCTCTATTTTATAGTGCAGACTTGGCAGGAAGGGTCAGCTTGAAAAAAATATTAACTTATTTACATAGATCTAAGTAAAATTCTCAAAAAATGGCCTGTGTTGCGTTAAACTAAACGCAATGACACACCGCACGCTATTACATATTGAACTACAATCTTATTAATAAACTACCTACTTAGAAACAAAGATGGGAAGACAATACCTAGGCTGAAGTACCACTGAGACAACAATACGCTACCAGTCTGACTAGGTGGTGGACCTAATTGTACCTAATTTGAATCTAGGACCTAATCTCCCCTTTAATACTTTTATCACAGCAGCCTGAAATTTGTGTTTGTCTAATGGCAGATCATAGTGCTCATAATTTTGTGTGTAAACATCCCTGTGTAGGTATCACAAATGAATGCCTGTGGCTGGTGTGTCTTTATCTTAAAGTAGAATTTATTAGCATTCAAAGTATCAGAAGAGTAGAAATTATAAGATGATATAGATATGATTGGAGATTCATTGGTAAAATCAAATGTAAGTACCTTCCTTCATGTTTATGCCACCCAGTACCTGTAAAGATAAGAAAATCGATTGGTTAAAAATAATACTAGGACAGCACTATGGTGGTAGGGTTTCGTTCCCTCCTATCAGGAGTAGACTTGGCAGTAGGCTGGGTCAGTAGCAGAAGTGTCTTCTAGTTAGAGTTTCAAATCATGAATTTCTAATAAAAAATAAGGTGACATACCTTTTGGACTGACACTGAAGCTGTGTAGATGAATGTTGCTCTTTTTCTGCCACTTCTTACACATTTTTTCAGGATGCAACTTTCCACTGTACACATTGCAATTCATTTCTCTTATTACATATTATTTCACTACATGTTCAGTTCCTCTAGATTACTTTTTATTTTATTTAATTACTTTGTAATGTGTTATTAATGTTATTATTTAATGCCTATATAATTAAAAAATGGATCATGTCTCTGAATTAAAGAATATTATTATTATTACTATTACTATTGAAACTTAACGCTTGTGTAATTAAATATGATATTATCTTCTCAGGTAAGTAGGTATTATAGTTATTCTGTGCTTACATAGTCTATTAAATTATTTTTTTCATCAGTTTACATGAACGAGGTGATGATGAGAGTGGGGAAGAAGAAGAGAATGCTCCAAGAGAACCTCCTGCGGATCCCAATGATGAATTCAACTTTGCCAATTATGATCAGGAAGAACCCTGTAAGTGTAAAAGTCCAAGTTCAATGTACCTACTTCCTTTTTAACCACGAGGATCAGAGGAAATTAATTTTGAGAGTAATGTTAATAACAAACATTGTAAGAGTATCTTCAGTTTGGCAAGAGTATAGTTCATGTTCTTACTTATTTATCATTAAATTATGTTTAGTTAATGAGTAAGTCTTCTTGGTAATTAATAAAACATCTTAATATTTTGTTGCAGTAAACCCAATTGGAATTGGTACAGTGGCTACTATACCAAACTTAGGGGATCTTAGCGAAAATGTACAAATCAGAGTAAGTTATATCAATTATATTTATAATAAAACAAATGTTGAGAGCAGAGAAATTAGCATGTTTGAGACTGGCTATGCTCAAAAAATGCTACAGAGTAAAAGTAAGGAAGCACTGTCCATGCTTACTTATTTTTGCATTGAGTTACAAAATGCTTGCACATGACTTACACATAAAAAAGATAAAACGGCAAGCGACGCGACTCTCCGCAATTATTGTTACTCTTTCATAAACAAGTCATTATGAGTACCTATGAAAAAATGAATAGCAGAAAGCAGAGCGAGCCCTGGAAATTTTGTAGAGTTTGCGGGCGCTGAGAAAATTGTTATCAAACTAATGCATGGAGTGAGCTGCAGCCTTTTTTGAACCGGTTGGTGAAGCATGCTTAGCAAGACAAAGAAGCTAAGGGACGACCTCTGTGGCGCGGAGGGCGAAGGTCCGCCTGCGGCGCAGAAGGTTGCGGGTTCGATTTCCGCCTTGGGACAAATATTTGTACGATCTGCAGGTATTTGTTCCAGATGTTCTGTTCGTTTTCTATGTATCATAAAAAATATCTATCTATGTAATGTATTGTATTATGTATATCAGTTATCTAGTACCCATAACACAAGCTCTGCTTAGCTTGGGGCTAGATAATGCTGTGTGAATTGTCCAGCAATATTTATTTATTTAAGATGAATGAAAATTAGCTATGAATATTTTTAATTTTTCGGCAATAAACAACAAAATAGAAGGACAACAGCCTGGAGAATCAACGGCAAGCGAAGTGAGCTGCAAACATTTTTATGAACTCGCTATGCGTACAAATTGTCGTTGTCACCTTTTCTTGGGGAGAAAATTGGACATAAGTTGTAGTTTAATGTCGGTGTCTGATAAGCGAGCAAGGTTTCAGTTCAATCTGAAGTTTTGAAGTAGGTGAAAATCGCGTTAAAAGATTCCTTAACAAACAGACAGATTGTGCCCCCTCCCCCCCGTTTGATTTTAGGGGGGGATTTGGCCCACCGTGCCCCCCTTCGCGGCCCTTGCTGATTAGGATTATATCGAAAATACAGTGAATATTTCAGACTGAAGGTGCTGACAGCGATGAGGAGGATGATATCATAAAGCCGGATGACAACTTGCTTCTTGTGGGGCACGTTGAGAGTGATGCCAGCGTACTTGAAGTTTACAGTGAGTATTATACAGGGTGTGCGTAAAGAGTGGATAAAACAAAACAAAAACGACGATTGATTGCATTGGAATTTGCAACAATAAAATCTTTTGGGAAAATATTGCCAATTAATTATATAAATTAATTTGTATTTTTAAGATTTAAAAACTATTTATTTTGCATTTGATAGTACAGTTATCCTAAAGTTCTACATAGAATTGATTTTTTACGGGACCGACGACATATATCACTATGTGACAAATCTCCATTTTAATAAATAAAGATAAAAAAACTGGTCAATGAATACTTGCAACCTTGTTTTCAGTATACAACCAGCAAGAAGGTTCGTTCTACGTGCACCACGACATCATCCTGCCTTGGTTCCCGCTGTGCATCGAGTGGCTCAGCCATGACCCCTCGGATCCACAACCAGGTACGTAGGAGCGAAGGAACTAACTCATGTATACAGTCCCATATTTACTGGATAATCCTGCAGGTGCGTGTTAGCAAAGGCAAGGCGAATCTGACACAAAACAAAGTTAAACCTTTTCGGGCAATATGTAATTTTTTTAAACTAATGTTGTACTGTTCTATGAAGTACATTCATAGCTCCTTCATAATTAATGAGTTTTCATTGACGAGCAAGTTTTTTTCCCCTTTTACTGTACTAGATTTTGGAATATATTCCACGTTTTGTGAGAAAACTATTTTGCGTTGTGTGCGTGGGGGGAGCACTCGCACCTGCAGGATTATCCTGTCAATATGGACGCCATGTATATGCTCTGTATTCAAGTGACTCCTTTATTTCGTGTAAATAAAAGAACAACTTGAGCGAAACTTTTTAAATATTCGCAATTTGTTAACATAATTAGGATTATATATCGTGTACCTTTTTTTTCTGTAAGTTAGTTCTCTAAGGTCTCTAAGGTCTCTAAGCTCCCTAAGTTAGTAGAAATAACCGTATGGTTCTTCCAGGCAACCTATGCGCGCTCGGAGGCATGGACCCAGTGATACAAGTGTGGGATCTCGACATAGAGAACTGCTTGGAGCCCGCGTTCAAACTCGGCAACAAACCGAACAAAAAGAAGAAGATTAAACGCGTTGGACACAAGGATGCCGTGCTCGATCTGTCTTGGAATAGAAACTTCTCGTAAGATACTTCTTAAAATTTCGCTATTTGTTTACATATACCTACTATCAAGGCAAGCAGAAGACATGGCGTTATGGCGCTTTTAAGAGGAGGCTTATGTCCAACTGTGGACTAATAATTATAAGCTATTAATAAATAAATAATGCTGGACAATTCACACAGCATTATCTAGCCCCAAGTTAAGCAGAGCTTGTGTGCATGGGTACTAGATAACGGATATACATAATATAATTCATAGAGAGATATTTTATTATACATAGAAAACGACCAGAACACTCGGAACAAATATCTGCAGATCGTACACACATTTGTCCCGAGGCGGGAATCGAACCCGCAATCTCCTGCGTCGCAGGCAGACCTTCGCCCACCGCGCCACATCGGTCGTCATGATGATGATATCTACTACTTGTTACTTCTGTTAGCCACGTGCTTGTGTAATGGGGGTAGCTGTTTCCGAAACTACAAGCTTGTTCTGCAGGGGAGGGTGCTCCCCGCCCCCCGGAGTAGGTAACCTATTACGACCAACGCTGGAAGAGTTAGGGTGGTGTACATTCTAAGCGATATAGCGCAGCACCGCTACCTCACAGGAGACAAAGCATGGGCTTATACTTGTAATCTATACAGCGACAAAATGGCTTACTGCAAGCTTCAAGCGATTGACCCGCGAGCTATCAAAGTCAATAACTTTATTTCTTTACGTTTTCCCCCCACCAAGAAACATGTTTACAAAACATGTCTCCAACATTCGTTCACACTGTGTAGCCAACAAGTATTAGACAAGTTTAAAACTTTTTTAAATTTATACCTACTACAAACAGCTCTTAAAATAGCAATTATTAAAAAATAAGGTGTTATTGACTCTATTTACTTCAATTTATCCGTTATCTGATGCCGTCAATATAAAATGCAAATTAATAATCGTGATGTCTGGAGGGAATGGCAGGAGGCTTATGCCTAACTGTGGGATGATCAGGGCTTATAATAATAATCTCATACAGGGCCTCTGTGCTGGCCTTGGCCCACGCATGCCTCCTAAAAGACCAGGTCACTCATATGACCTGAAAATGAGATACACTTAATAATAATATTAAATATTAGAGTTTAAGCACATAAAACTACTATACTATATACACTATTCATTACGGATGTAAGCGGGTTAACTACGAACCTTATTTGTGTTGGAAGAACACCAACGTTTCATCCCTTAACGAGGGACTTCTTCAGGGTGAGTGAAGAAGAAGAAGAAGTCCCTCGTTAAGGGATGAAGCGTTGGTGTTCTTCCAACAAAAATAAGGTTCGTAGTTAACCCGCTTACATCCGTAATGAATTCGTCAAACTACGATAGTTTTTATATACACTATAGCTTTAACCACATGCAAAGGACACATCCTTAAAAAGATGAAATAAAAGTAAAAATTCGTTACAGACACGTCCTCGCCAGTGGATCGGCCGACAACACAGTGCTGCTCTGGGACCTCGACCAAGGCACGCCGCATACGAAGCTGGACTACTTCACTGATAAAGTAACATATTTATACCCTCCAGGCGTGGGTTGTCTTCTTTCAGTGTTTCTATACATTATATGTTGTTTGCGGACACTATTTATTACTATAAAAACTATCGTAGTTTGACGAATTCATTACGGATGTAAGCGGGTTTACTACGAACCTTATTTGTGTTGGAAGAACACCAACGTTTCATCCCTTAACGAGGGACTTCTTCAGGGTGAGTTTAGAGAGAAACGTTGGTGTTCTTCCAACACAAATAAGGTTCGTAGTTAACCCGCTTACATCCGTAATGAACTATTTATTACCTCGAAGAATTCAAAACTGATAAAGCTCTATAACTTTTAAAACTATCATGGTAAAAGTCATTAATAACGAAATATTTACCATAGTAAATTTTTTGAGTTTTCCAATATATCGGCACAGTTTTCCAATATTTCGACATTATAAAACTCAAAATTAAATCATGGTAAATATCCCGCTGTAAATGAATTTTGACAAATTGGGTATGAAATACTCATCTCGTATCCTATGTGGTTCTTAGATACATTTTGTAGGATTTTGCCCTCTTTTTAAGCGAAAGAAAGTGAAAATCGAGGACCTATTCGAGTTTTTAGTAATTTTTATAAGTAGGTAAATTGTTACTTTATGTCTAGAAAAGTGACAGATTGAGTATTAATTTTACTTCTTTCTAAGTAGGCCTGATGCGGTCTTTGACCTAGCATACTGTAAGCCATCGAAATATTTTTGTGGTAGTATAAATATTTGGTTGGCATTCCTCCAGATCCCAGTACACATATGGATTATATATAATATTTATTTCATCAACTAGGCTTAGTTTCCATACTGTCCATATGTATATTGTGTCCAGATGCTTTACTTGAACAGCTAAATGTTACAATGTCCTTATAGCATTCACTGCTTAGAGTCAGCGGCGGCAGCGTTACGATGGGCGCGGACGCTGCTGGTGCGCTGACCCGACGCCACGCGCTGCGGCATGTGCATCGTCCGCACCCTAAGTGTTAAGTGATTCCTAACATGCCTACATATCTCAGTGTCAATTTTTCTCGCCAGGTACAATCCATCCAGTTCCACCCTCTAGAAGCGCAAACACTGCTATCAGGCTCCTGTGACGGCCACGTCAGAGTGACAGACTGCCGGACGCCCGAGTCGCACCGCGCGTGGCAACTACCGCCCGAGATAGAGCGCGTGCAATGGGACCTACAGAACCCATTCTGTTTCGCAGTGAGTATAAAACGAACGATGGGTATGGTTCGATACATTGATACCGTAATATTACCATCATCAGTAGTTTAACCTGAGTTACTCGTGCCGCGAGCGCGGACCGAGCGCCTACGGAGGTCAGTGCATCAGCAGCAACCATTCAAACCGCACTCATTAACAGCAGAATTAGTCGTAGTTCTATACAATACAGCTATTGTTCCTATAGTTTTTAGGGTTCCGTACCCAAAGGGTAAAAACGGTACCCTATTACTAAGACTTCGCTGTCCGTCTGTCACCAGGCTGTATCTCATGAACAGTGATAGTTAGACAGTTGAAACTTTCACAGATGATGTATTTCTGTTGCCGCTATAACAACAAATACTAAAAAACAGAATAAAATAAATATTTAAGGGTACTCCCATACAACAAACGTAATTTTTTTGCCGTTTTTATAGATAATGGTTCGGAACCCTTCGTGCGCGAGTCCGACTCTCACTTGGCCGGTTTTATTTATTTTTATTGTTTTATAGTGCGTAAGACCTCGAACTCTGGGCAATTTCTAAGAAATTAAATAAGTTCCCAAAAAATTTCTTTTCGGCACGATTCGAACCCGCGCCCAGGTGGGGCGTGGGTTCGAATCCTACCTCTCTTCAACAATCCTCAGTACGCGTGTGCTCTAACCAAGTAAGCGACGAAATCTTAGTCGGTTTCGTCTAAAATTTTTGGGAGGTCCCAAAAATTTAAGACGAAACCGACTAAAATTAAGGCTCAAGCATTGTTCCTATACTCGACTTTTATATCAGCATCCGGGGAAGAGCTGCGATTCCTACAGGTATTCACACTTTCAGTGCGTCAGCTTGGCTAGCTTGGTGAAAAAAAAACACATTTTAGATTCTAACCTCAGGGTGTTTGAGTTCATTTTAGATCAATACTTGTCCTCCGAGAGTTGGACTAGTCAGAGCGAGATTACTAGTGCTGTGCAATTAGTTGGGGCTAGACCCCAACCTAATTAAGTTCTAATCTAATAATAAATTCATTGTTGTTTTTTGGCTATAGGTTAGCATGCCAAGCTAACGCATTGCCAGCCAGTGTCAAGAGCCCGTTGAATATCAAAAGTGTATAATATACACTTTTGATATTCAAATGAATATTGATATTGTAGAAAATGATGGATAGTTGGTTTTCTATATGCAGGGACAAATACCAAATAGATACTGTTCCTCAGCTTGTGTTAGACTAGGTTATACTATTTTTCTATCATTTCTTTACTTTTTTTTTGTTTGTTTTATGCTTAGTAGATAAGTAACATTATGTTGATAGGTAGCACACACCTGAGCTAATGTAATTAAGTAGATACTTATATAATAAGTACACTTGTTTTTGTTTCTCTTATAAGTGAACTGTATGTTTTTTAGAGAAAATAAAGATTCTTTAAACCGATATTGAAATGAGTTGAATATCAAAAGTGTATAATATACACTTTTGATATTCAACGGGCTCTTAGTAAATATTATTTACTAATATCAAAATATGATGACGATTCAGCGACGTCCCCGTTGTCATAGTGAAGCGATGGATTTAGCAGAATTGGATCCCTCGGTCGTTTCCATACATCCCTCCGCTCAGCTTCGGGAACGCACTCTAAAATTATTATTTTTTGTTTAAGATGAGTAACAACGAAGGAAAGGTCGCATACGTAGACTGCAGACAGGATCAGCCTTTGTGGACGATATCCGCTCACGATAAAGAAGTCACAGGTAAACCATAGTTTCCATAGGGGCATAAAAAGCCACTGGTATGACCTCCTTCCACTCTCACTTAGCGGTTCTCTGCAATATTCATTCGTCCCGCTATAGTTTGGAACCGGCTGCATGCTTCTGTTTTTCTGGCCAACTAAAGATAAAGATATTTTTATTGTTCAAATTCTACATTACTACTTAATTGAAGAAAAGATGCCCTTTTTTTAAGCTGATTTATCCTCGTTTTAATTTTTAAATATGTAATGTTTTTTTTTGCATGCCCATTTTGCTTGTGTACTCTCAAATTGAGAGTTGTACAATTACATTGAGAGTCTCGATGTTCAATTGTACAATTACATTCAGTTGTACAATTACATTGAGAGTCTCAATGTACACTCGGTCTCCCGTGAAACAGGCCTAGCCTAGTGCGGGGACCACGGGTAACAATGTTTTCACTTTTAATTATCTGTAATAAGTTAAGTATCTCATAATGTAACATTAGGTCATCTGTAAATTGTTATGGTAAATAAATTATTTTGTATTTTTTGTATATTTATTTGGCCAACACAGCAGAACCTGCAGTTCGCGTAGTGTCAGTGATTTACCAATAACCCTGTATACCGACCTCCTCAACAGCCTATAATGGTCCACTGCTGGACGCAGGCCTCCCCCTGATTATCCCGCCTTATTGGCTTTTATCTCATGTAGTCTTCGATCAAAAATAAGGAGTTCGCGGCCTCCCCCGTAGATACCTAGAGCCTTACAAAAATGTCACTCAAAATTGGGTTCGTTTTGTTTTGACGCAGACAGTTTGCGCAGAGCCTGACAAGTTTTTTCCATACGGAACAAGAGATTGGTGGAGTCGAATTCATTTTATTTTATTTTGTAAGTAGGTAGGTACCTACCTGAGAATTATATACCTACCTACTCAGTTTATTTTCTATAAGGATTAATTAACAGAATTCAGGTAAAGATAACGAATCATTTATTGATGAAACTATAAATTGGTGTCTCAACAGTAGGTATTTATACAAAAGGGTCATTTCAGACATACAATAATTTAAACTTACAATACAATTTCAGGCAGGCACTCTAGATTAAAAAGAACTGGTTCCTGTCTGCGGCTTTGCACGAGTTTTTTTTACGGGAAAAAAATAAACGTTTTATAAATTCATACTTCTGGTAGGTAGGTAAGAACCTAGTCTTTCTTTTATTAGAGAGTCTACGCAAATGAAATTTTAGGGCGGGCCAACTAATTATTTTAAAAATCATCAACTAGTAATATTAAACTTATTTTTATGAAAAATATATTAATACATACTATAAATGAAAAAAAAATTTAGAAGAAATAGCCTCTCCATTTATCAATTTAGAACAAAATTAATATTTTAACATAGGCAAACCAAACAACAATATTTTATGCTGATTTCACAAGTATATGACTCACATCTCAATATACGGGTAAAAAATATATATAAACTTACTGAAAATAAGAAATTCCATCCTTTTTCAGCACTTTGGACGAGTGATTCTTGCATTTTTTGTACCCATGCTTTTTGTCTGAACGCTAAAATGACACTAGTTGAAAAGCTTCCCTAACATGTCAAAATGTTCTCTTTTGCTACTGAAGGTTGTGGCGTGCGCATTGTGAATCTAAGGGGGGCCGGCAAAGCCGGACATTTTTGATCGATGCATGTAGTATACATAAAATAAAACAGTATCCTTACCAGTTTTTAAATCTCGCGTCAAGGAATTTTTCCTGTCAGAATAGTGAATATTGGTACTTACATAATATCTATTTAGTATATTATAAAAAATTTATGTGTATATCTAGTTTGTGTTTATTAGTTTATTTTTTGGTACACCCCCTGCCTTTCTTAAATTCACAAAATTCATTCCATCCAAAGGTTGCCTGGAAGAGATCGCTTCTAAGCGATAAGGCCGCCCATTGTACTTGTGTTATGTAATGTCTTTTTGTAATGTTCTTTTTCTGGTGTACAATAAAGTGTTTTGTATTGTATTGTATTGTATACCGACTTAAATTATATAGTTATTAGTACATATTTACCTACTCTGTTTTTATTGTGCCCTTTGCCTTTGTTAATTGACCTCATATTTATTGGGTGGTTTTATTCCGTACAGGATTATTGCTGAGTGAAAAGGTTCCCGGGCTCATGGTCACATCAAGTACAGATGGAAAACTAAAAACTTGGGATATATCGTGGTAAGAAAAATTGCTGTCTATTAAAGTTTTCTATAGATTTTCAACACCAAAATAAATTCTGCTTTCTTTCCACAAAGAGTCAATAACTTTATTTCTTTAGGCTTACAAAATAAGCACTTAAACAAATCAAATTTTATACATGAACAGCTTAAAAATAGTAATTATTATCAAATAAGAAACAAAATGTTATTGATTTTGTTCACTTAAATTTTTTGTTCACTTGTGGAAGAAGCGAACTTGTCACACATCATCTATAGGTAGGGAAAAAACCTGTAGAAGCCGAGAAATCGAATAGAATTTATTTGATTTCTCTAATAAAAACTGGTAACTGGTTTCTTTAATAAAAAGAAATACAAATTTCGCATAAAATAAACGGTTTTAATTGAAATTCTCTAAGTTATCAGCGACAACACAACAATATTTTTTACGAATTACATAGCCAGACTAACGTTTTAGTAAAGTAAACGTTTAGTTTTTCTATTTTATGCTTATATTTTGAATAATTAATACATAGATAATAGGCAGAAACTTGATTTTTGCACTATCGCCGCTCTGCTCTGTACCCGCTCCTATGAACGCGAAATCTTATTCCTATCCTTTTCACAAAATGGCGCCATAAATCGCAGCCTTACGAATCCGGCGACAGCAGCTCGCAACTTCAATTCGTGAATTATTATGTTCCGTAATACCAAAAATTATGACTGAAAAGTTGTTGAATCTTCGACATTGTGTTGTTATTCTGTAACTAGACAATATAAGCTTTGTTCCTTAACAAACAAAACGTACGATATTGTTGTTTTTAATACAAAACAAATAGGACGAAAACATGTCATTTTTGACGTAAAAATATGTTAAATTCGATCTTGCATATTTTTGCTTACATTTCATTATAGGTGTGAATTATTAAGAAAAAAACCAACCAGGGACCTAGATGAATACTATTCGAATACAAAAAACAACATGATATGATGGAAATATGCTCGAATTACAAATCATTTTGGTAGTACGTTTGTCTGGGCAAATCATCATCCGCAGGCCTCCTTAAATTCGCCCCAGATGCGCACGAGTTGTGCGGCAATGACTGTTCGTCGCCAATTTTGCTTCATGTGCCGGGGCCTCATCTATCATCATCATAATTACAGCCGCAAGAGGTCCTTAGCTAGACGTAGGTCTATCTATACTTGCCAAGAACAGCTTGTTTTACGAGTACTAGATGACTGATATACTTACGCCCGTCCCACATCCCGCGCGGAATCGGATTTGCAGAGCCGCAACTCGAAGTCCGCAGGGCGTCCGCGGCAGTTTCGCATCTCGAACAACGGACAACGTCAATGCGAAACTCTTGCGGCACCGCACCTACTACGGTACCGCGCGGTAGTGTGAGAGCGCTCATAATACAATAAATTATAGTATAGATAGATATTTTTTATTATAGGTACCCACATAGAAAATACTTAGAACACCCGGAACATATATTTGCAGATCGTACAAACATTTGTTTCAAGGCAGGAAAACGTTGACGGACCTTCGTCCGCCGCGCCACTTCGGTAGTCGTATTGTTATAATGCTTATTATAATTGTAACAAACTGATCTTTCAGCAATCCGCCGGTGCAAGCGAGCGAGCGCGCGGGTCGCGTCGGCCAGGCACTGTGCTCCGCGCTGTGTCCCGACGCGCCCTACAGCGTGGCGGTCGGCGGCGACAACAAGGAACATTACATAGAGCTGGTGGATCTAACCATCAGTGAAACATGTAAGTATCACCCTTCAGAAAGTTCTTCAGTAATAAACTACAAGGCTACAGCAGCTGCTTAAGGCTTAGTGGCGAACTATGAACGCCGCCGCGGCTTACGGGGAGAACTTATTACAATAAGTGGCGATCACAATAGACCAGCATAGTTTGGCAATCGGCCGCTGTGACACCAAAAGCCAAAAACAACTGATCAAAAATACGCACTACTGACAGGGTGCACACAATCGAAAACGGATAACAGCCTCAACTCTATCCGTTCAGTATTATATGTATAGAATTCCATATTACAACGCAGTCATCAGCGATGTAATAGCACACTCTAGTTTGTCACTCTATTTATGAATGACTCCGTTCATTGTACACTTATGCACTTAATATGTCCTGCGCACACATGGTCAGTCTCCGTTGACTGGCCGTCGTCGTCGTTGCGGCCGAGATTTAGCTAAGAAAACTTAATTTATGTAAACTTATTGTTTTCAGTCACGAATCGCTTCGGGTCAAGGCCGCTGCTTTCGATCACGACGGAGCCAAACGAAGCTATGGAGTCATAGTACCTAGACCGTATATACAATATTATGTTTGTAAAGTTACTTTTTATATTACAAATAAATATTATCTGCTATGTATGTTGTCTGTAATCAATTGTTTTATTTCTGAGTAGACATGAGAGTGTTGCGATGAGAAACACGGAAAAAGGGAGCTCGGGAGACTTCAGGCAAGGCATATATGCCAAGTCGAGCAAACGGCCACAACTCGGAACCCTTTTCTTCCCCATCTCCAAGCACTTTTCAACTATCAATATCTTTGTAAAAAACCTAGAGCTTGAAAACTCTACTCGAAAATAAAATACCTTAACACATACACAGGTCATTTCCCGTATCTTCTTAGTCAAGGATCTTCTCAGGATCTCAACACCACGGCGGCTGAGGTATTGCGAGACGGTAACGTTTTCTCACGTTGAGATAACCCATAGGTCCGTAACTAACGAGACACTATCACTTAGGGAGGAATTAGTCGTAACGTAAAGATAAGAGAATAAAGAAAATAAAACAAACGTCTAAACAAACAAGTGATCAATATATTGCAACAAAAATAGGCTACATAAAATAGTTTAAAAACTTAAAATGCACCATGCTACCTGGTATCTAAACGCTTTTAAATACTGCATGACATTACATGACATAACATTTATAATATTAGTCTACAAAAAACAATATAAATAAAAAAAGCAGTGATTAAATATTGCCATTGTCACTGATCCGCAATAATTTGAGCTAAACATTCTAAATCATGACCAAGTACATTTAATAACAAAATAACATTAAATCACCATACATTAACTTTTTGGCCTTTGATAAAATAAAGTGCCACAGCCAATAAATAGTGTAAAAAATTTCAATACATAATTTAATATCTGCTTAATATATCTACTGAATTAATATTTATTGCTTCTGATAAATAGGTCATTACCTAATACTTCAACGTTGTTTTATACCTACTTCTTTGTGAAACACATTTTTGATACATGGTTATTTACCTACATAATGTGTAAAGTCTACGCACTTCTGTTACCATAACGTGCAGTATACGTTATGGTAAAAGAAGTGACTTGAAACTAGGTAGGTACCTAAAACACATATCTGAGGGGCGAGTCTATTTCACGACGGTAACGACACGTGATCGTGACGTTGTATATTAGTATGGGATTTGCGTAGTTCCCTGTCCGCACGATAGAGGTGCTGTACCAAAATGTATGGATAAATGAGACGTCACGGTCACGTCTCGATACTACCGTCAAATGTACTCGGGTCCCTGGTTATCGTTGTTTCTAATCTATATTTAGAATTAATATTAAGTTACCTTTATAATAAGAATCTCGAATAATGTCGTGACAGTTTTGTGACGCTATTTTATTTATTTATTACATCGCTATTTTATCAAAGGTATTTTTTTTTGAGAGTTTAGACCTTGGTGTCTTCACGAACGTGTTTGTGATGATGGGTAGGTCCTTCAGTTCACGTAGTGTTACTAATTTACCAATAACCCTGTATATATTTTACCACAGGTTCGCTTACTGACTACCACTCCTATGAACAGGGTTATTGGGAATTTAATGAAACTACGTGAACTGCAGACACTGCCCATCACCATAACCACGTTTGTAAAGATGAAATTTTGGGTGAAATTTTGATGGATGAAATTTTGGATGAAATTATTTCTTTTTAAATCACCTAATATCATTTTGCTAAAACACGTTTGTCCGGAACCCAATGAACTACTAGAGACCGACATCCCACTCCCTCTACCACTGTTGCTATTTAAGTTTATATTCAAATAAAGCCCCTCTTATGAACGAGTATCGAATGGACGGGGTCCTTACTATCAATATCATGCTTCGCAAACTTTTTAAGTGATGATAGGCAGAAGGTTTATTTAGTTCAAGCAGTGTCAGTGAATTGTAACATAACAGAAATCATGGTAACACTGGTAGATCAACCTGATATAAATGAAGAAAGTGATAGAGGCTTATTACCTGAAATACAGTGCGACCAACGCAAAGCGTTATAATGACGAGCGCAGCGAACCGCATTTTTTTTGTTTGGTTGTGAGATTTGACGGTTGGCGTTCAGAGTGTATATCAAACAATAATGCTGCAAATTATAGCTTCACGACATGAACATTTATGTTTGAACGACAGCTTGATTTAGTACCTATTGGTATGTTTTAGTTTTATTATTATGTATAATCAATCATCAACATCTTGCTTTAGGTACACAACGCTACGTTATAGAATGATATATTTTCAAAATTGGGGAGCATACAGAGCCCCTAAAAAAATATTCGAAGAACTGGTAAACTTGTTTGCGGCGTTTACCAACACACACACGACTTTATTATTAATAGTGTATTTAATTTTGATTCTTATATAGAGGGACACAAAATTTCATTTGCCGCTGTTCAGGGATATGTTAGTTGTCTCTCCAAAGTAATATGACTTCCGATAGCAAGAGAAGCTGAGGTAAGTCGCTAGTTAAGACACATGCAGCTCCCACAGCGGCCGTCACATGCATTTGGGAACCTAAGGGTGGTCGACTATTAATAAAACGATCATTAAACTTATTGTTTACGAGTACATAAATTCTGTGTTAGTGATGAAAACAAGGTGGTAAATTAAGGTATCTCTACGTTACATGAAATTATTGTTGGCTGGCCCAGACGCTATTGGGGGCTGGAGCAATGTGTGATACGTTGTGTACGGACCAAAGATCATATTTGATTATTTTAAAAACTTACCAAAAGCTTCGAATATTTTTTGAAGGGAAAAAATATTCGCAGAACTGGTAAACTTGTTTGCGGCGGTTACCTACACACACAGTGACTTTATTATTAATAGTGTATTTAATTTTGATTCTTATATAGAGGGACACAAAATTTCATTTGCCGCTGTTCAGGGATATGTTAGCTGTCTCTTCAAAGTAATATGACTTCCGATAGCAAGAGACGCTGAGGTAAGTCGCTAGTAAGGACAGATGCAGCTCCCACGGCGGCCGTCACATGCACTTGGGAACCTAAGGGTGGTCGACTATTAATAAAACGATCATTCAACTTATTGTTTACATAAATTCTGTGTTAGTGATGAAAACTAGGTGGTAAATTAAGGTATCTCTACGTTACATGAAATTATTGTTGGCTGGCCCAGACGCTATTGGGGGCTGGAGCAATGTGTGATACGTTGTGTACGGACCAAAGATCATATTTGATTAGTTTAAAAACTGTTACCAAACAGTTAGTTTGTGTTAGTTTAAAACCTGCTTTTAATTGTAAACACATATCGGACCATAACCCATTATTATTATTTTATTACAGAAGGTCAATTAGTTATTGCACAAAACAACTGTACTTTTCATAAATTATTTAAATATAGCTTGGTCACAGAATTAAAAACAGGAATTTGTAGAATTTACAGCGATACTGTCTGTAGTCATTGCCCTTTAAAAACTCAATATTGTCAATGTTGTTCTTAAATTAACAAGTATTTTTGCATCTGGCCCAACGTGACCCCTAAATGACATATTATTTACACCCAACAGGTACATAATTATCTACATATTAAGCCAATGTTTTGTTTACATTTGACATTTTGTTTCTTATTTGATAATAATTACTACTAATGATAATAATTATCATGTTACATAGGGCAAACAAAAAGAAGTATAGCCACTCGATTAAAAGAGCACATAGCTGACGTCAAACACAAACGGTCGTCAAAGTCTGTAGTCTATGAACATTCACTGGACGCCGGTCATTTTCTTCGCTTCGACAAAGCTCAAATACTAGCTAGAGAAAACCGTTTCATTCCTAGAATGCTCCGAGAAGCAATTGAAATTCAAAAACATCCGAATAATTTCAATAGAGAAGATGGTTGGAGAGTACCTGCCGCTTGGGATCCAGTCCTACATCGAGTCAGGTCCCACACCCAGCAATCCATAGCTACAACCCATCAAGACACTGTTAGTGATTACTGCGTACATACGGAACGTTATAATTAAATTTGTATAATTGACGGTAGATATGTAAAATTCAAATTACTTGTAAAGACAAATGTCACCTCAGTCTGCCTGTGACCATGGAAGCTGAAAAGCCTCCGAAACGTCAGGTTATAAACAAATATAAAATATACGCGATCAATCCGGTAAAAACAGTGTTTTATAATAATTACTATTTATAAAACTGTTTATGTATAAAATTTGACTTGTCTAAGTGCTTATTTTGTAAGCCTAAAGATATAAAGTTATTGAATTTTGAATGTTATGACAACAATAAACATATTGAGTATAGCGATTTTTATTTTGATAGTAAAATATCTAAGAAATGAAACAAATTGAATTCATGCAAAAATAATCAAGTAGTATTTATTTGGCAAAATAAACTACGTACGTAGTAGATTTCATTCATGAAACAAGCAGTTATTCTTTGTCATCTAGCGGTGTGAGTACCTACCTACTATTAGGTAATTTTCTTTTCCACGTCCAATAACTACGACTTTACAGAATGCATATTTAATATGTAGTAATAAATAATCCCATTTCCTTAAGTAAATGTTTTAATATTTTGAGTACCACAATCTGAAAAACAAATAGAAAATAGTCAAATTTAAGTTTTAGTCCGTACACAACGTTCCACGCCGACCTACATTGGTGCCAATTCAGATGTTGCACATACTTTAAATAAGATAATAAATATGAAGACAAAGGTTGGATGGATGTGAAAGGGACCGCAACATTTTGATTGATGTCAAATTAGTTTTGTTTTGGCGCCATCTGAATTGATACCGTTATCAGTTCAATCAAATGAATCAAAACCACATGACACAGGTCTGAAGGTCTAATTGAGCCGGCAGCCCCCGTCATACGAATGAGCGTTTTTCTATTACACCCGTTGCGTTGTGGGGAGAACGGGTGCAGGCAGGCAGGGGATAGATAACTTTTTTAAACCTGGCCCGTTTTTAAAAGGACTGTGTCTTAAGATTTTTCATAAAATTCCATGGTTTCGTCACAAATCCAGGGCCCGCACTCGCGAAAACGAAATGTTCCTGATTCGTTTTCATGCAAACGCAAATCTTATGCAATCTACCTACATAAGATTGGTTTTGCTCGAAAACGAATCAGAAAAAAACAGTTCCCCTTTTCCGAGTAGCCCCCCAGAGCTCCAGTATACGAAAAAAAAACGGGATCGCGCCAAGTTCAAAAAATGTATCCATAATGCAATAGTGGTAATGCGAGATGTCAGGGATCGGTATTCCCTCAATCTAGAAGTAGACATGGTCACTGGAGGGTCAAGGCGTTTCTTAAGGGGAGGAAAAGGGATTTTTTGAAAGAAACTTTCCTTGACCTTTAGGCTCAATTCACACAGGGATTATTATTATTATTTAACACGAATTAGACACTTTAAGTGCTCGCTGCGTCGCTGCCGGCCGCTGCCATTCCGGTGTGAGTTGAGCCTTAGGATCCTGAGGTCGCCTTGAACCTTGCCTTGAACAATTTGATATAGTTAGTAAATAGCATTTACTCTCCAGCCTGGAACTTGATGATCGCGTCGTACATCGCCTTAGCAACATAGACCACGTTCGAGGGATTCAATCCGCACATGCTGATGCGTCCAGTCTTCAGTAGGTAGATGTGGAACTCCTGAACCAGATGCTCTGATTGCCGCTGCGTCAGGCCGGTGAAGGAGAACATACCGATCTGTTGTACGATATGGTCCCAGTTGCCCGGCGTGTTTAATCTGTGGACAGGTGAACAATGTAAGCAATGTTGTAATTTATTTCTAGTTTTTTTATAGGAAAATTAATATGATTGTTAAATAGGCTATTTGACTACATTAAAAATAAGTTCCAAATTGTTTTCATCCTAGTCAGTGACAACGTAACAAAGCGTAATCAGGTGAATTTTATTAAAAATATGCTCGTATAATGTAAAAAAATCGAGATTAAAATTACATTTTTTTTTATATAATTATGATCACGTGACCGAAAACGCTATGTGTTTGGTTGGCTCGCACGTGACGTCACACTTTTACAGATTACAGTGTCAATGACTTCTTGTTAGGTGTGGTATAGCGGGGTGACGTCATAGCTTGGAAAACGGGAGCCATGACAGAGATTATCGTTTTGGCGCGGCATTATTTTATTCAAACTTTAAAATTAGTTTTTATAACTAATACGACTGGCCTTGAAAAAATATTAATTACATTTTACATTATTTTTATCACACAATACGTTAGAATTATTTCCCAGTAGTAGTCAAGTAACCTATTTTATAGTAAGTGTATTTATTCGTTTACAACCTTTTTTTCATTTATGCATAATAAAGTCCGGACGCAAAGCAGATGGAATTTCATACGTTGACCTCTTTGCCTACTGACAGTGGTCGCAAACAATTTTGCATTACACAGCCAGTGAATATTTTTTCTCTCTTTCAAATATGTCTTATAAACCATACCGGGTTTATAAGAAATATTAGAAAGAGAGAATTTTTTTTACTGGCTTATTTAATACTTTTACGTATAAAAATCGAGTTATAATTTTATTAATAACTTAAGTATTTGGTAGAAATAAAAAAATGATGATTCATAAATCAAAATCCGATTTCTCTGTATCGGAGTTACTGAAGTTAACAGACCACTATACAATATACAATCCTGGTCATTGCATCTGTGCGAGCGTGACGGATTATATTTACGCGGGAGTGACAGAGATAGGTAGTAACATGTACGAAATTCCACGTGCATTGCGATCGGACTTTAGTAATTACTAACTACAGACTGAACGACAAATTTCGTCTACTTTACTTTATCAACAATGACTTGACTTCCTGAAAACCACCACAAAAGTTGTCTACGCGTAATTTGAACTCTTTTTACTCTGAATGTTGCATGGATAGCTAGGTCGATTGGTGTACCTTATAGCTATGGTGTACGGTGACGGTACGGTTTTTGTATGGGAGCCCCCTTAAATATTTATTTCGTTATGCTTTTTAGTATTTGTTGTTATAGCGGCAACAGAAATACATCATCTGTGAAAATTTCAACTGTCTAACTATCACGGTTCATGAGATACAGCCTGGTGACAGACGGACAGCGGAGTCTCAGTAATAGGGTCCCGTTTTACCCTTTGGGTACGAAACCCTATAAATCAAACCTAATCACAATCTTTATCCACGTGGGTTGTACAGATTCTGATTTTGCAAGCAGGTTTCTGTATGATATAAAAGGTACATGGTACACTAAAATAATACTCACTTTATGAGTTCGGACCTCAGGGATTCCCTCATCTCAATAATTCTGCTTGACATAAACTTAATGTTTCCTCTCCTGAAAAGAAAACAAACAACAATGTTATTTATTTATTAGTTTCAAGAATTACTAATAACAGTCCCCTGAGTAGTCCAACACAACTCAAAGGCAATTTTTTTTCCACACGCAAAATATGTAGGCACACAGGAAATATTAATTCGATCAGACTGCTCGTCTGTTATCGAATTAATATTTTTCTTTGCCTTTTATACGTGCCACTAGTCATGCATTTGTTAGTACGTACTACTCGTCATACATCGCTAGTACGTACCACTCGTCATACATCGCTAGTACGCACTACTCGTCATATATTTTCATATATCTGCTAGTACGTACCACTCGTCATACAACTGCTGGTTGCCGAGCACGGTCGCCACGATACGCGCGCCGTGCGCCGGAGGGTTAGAGTACATTCCGCGCACTACCCACGTGAATTGCGACTTGACGGGCGCGACTAACGCGGCGTTTTTTAAAACGACGGCAAGGCAGCCCACGCGCTCGTCTGGAAATTAAATAACAATCAATAAATAATAGAATGCTGTAGATTTGAAGTATTCAAAGTATTAATTAAAATAAGCCGCATGTAACTAGCTGTAGAGTCCAAAGTTCTTTGCATAGAACTGCGCGCAGACGAGCTGAAAGCCTCGTTGTATGAAGTAACACACGGCCCAAGCCTCAAGACACGGCGGTCTAAGTCGCCGTTAGCGAAGGCGAAGTGTAGGTATTCATGGTCAGGTAAGCCGTATGTATACTAACCGTAGAGTCCAAAGTTCTTGGCGTAGGACTGCGGATAGACTAGTTTAATGCCGCGTTGTATTCGTACAATAATATTGCACGGCCCAAGCGTCACGGTTTAAGTCACCGCTAGCGAAGTTTATTCATGGCAAGGTAAGCCGTAAGCATAGTATATTTACTGTAGAGGCCGAAGTTCTTGGCGAAGGACTGCGCGCAAACGAGCTCGAAGCCGCGATGTACGAAGTAACGCACGGCCCAAGCGTCACGGTCTAAGTCGCCGCTAGCGAAGCCTTGGTAAGCACTGTCGAAGAACGGGAACAGTTTTTTCTCCTGTGAAAAATGGTTTTAGTTAGATCTTACAACGAAAAAACTACAAACCTAGTCGAAAGGAAAAACGTGATAGAGCTTCCTCTAAATGAGGGATCAGGTGCGTTCGACGAGACCGTCGGAAGTCCATACCGATGTTTGGAAACGATGGTTGGTATGATAAGGTAGATTACCCATAAATTATGAAACTATTCTGATAATTATCTCTTCTTCCCACCCACCTCCATAACATCAGCGATCTTCTCCCACTGCTCACGTGTAGGATCAAGCCCGGTGGGGTTTTGCGCGCAGGCCTGCAGAATGATCACAGAGTTCTCAGGAGCACTCCTCAAGTCCTCCATGAGTCCTTCGAAGTCGATGCTGCAACTCTTCGCGTTCCAGTAGCGGTAGGGGCGAGCGTTTGTGAAGCCAGCGTCCTTGAATACTAGGATGTGGTTCTCTGGAATGGGTGGTTAGATTTTAAGACTGATTTATCATAATTATCAGCTCATATCTAAACAACTTTAAGCCAGCCAGGTGGAATGACGACCTGCGAAAGACTGCAGGCAGACGCTGGATGCGGCAAGATGAAGACAGGGCGCTCATTAGGCGAGGCCTTTGTCCAGCAGTGGACTAATATAGGCTGATGATGATGAAACAACTTTTGGGAATAGCCAAAAAGTGTGTAGAACTAAAGCCGTAGCGAATTATATTAGCTTTAATTATGTAGCATAACACAATTTCCTATAGCACATAGCTTACGAGATGTGAGCAAAACACAATAAAACGGGCCTTCTTTGTGTCCCCCTCCCCACTAGGGGCTTTTAGTATGTTTGTCTCCATACAAGTCCAAACTAAGTTTCAAAGTCAAAATTTCTGCTTTAAATTTTTCCATGGACCCTCCCACACCCATGTGCACTCATTGACTGGACTCGCGCTATAATGCAAAGTTTTTTTTATCCCAGTTTGGGGACCAACTATGTCATAGGGGGGCATCTATTAATTCCGTGAGGCGATTTTGGCAATTTTTCGACCTCCCCTCTCCCCTTGGTGAGATGTCTTGAGATTTCAGTCGACACCCTCATAATCTCACGTGAGATTTTCCAAAACGCATACTTTAATGTAAATAAGTTAAGTTGTGCTTGATTGCATTAGATTTAAGACTTCTCAGAACGTAGTCTATAATCACAGTGACAAAATCAAACAATAAAATACTTAATGAAGATGAAAGAGAAGAAGAGATTCTCACGCCAACACAAAGCCGGGACCCCCCCCCCCCCTTTCCCCACGTGAGATTTGGCTCGACCCCCCCCCCCTACACGCCTCACGTAATTAATGGATTCCCTCTAATTGTGTCTTGAATATTTTTCAATAAACGTTTTGAATTTATTTATTCATTTGGGTCCTTGTCCAAAAAAGTCAGTCAAAATAAGATTCTCTGGATAATTTAAAACTGTCCCGGCATAAAAAAACGGGTTGAACCTATACGTCAGTTATTCCTTAGACTGATTTCTAGTTTAAAAAATAATTGATTTCCATTGTTCTCATTTAATCGTCTAAAGTAGGTTATCTGATAACTGGCTATCTTTTACGATTGTCTAACCTTAATTATTGTTTTTACTACTTTGGGTATACGATTTTAGTAACACTTTCATAGCCTACGACGCACATGTCTCTTGGGACCAGCGTGGGGCGGGCAGTTGATGCGTTAAATGACCACTGCAGGTTTAAGGTCTTTCTTCCACGCTTCGCGGCTTAACGCAGTAAAAGGTGCTTATTTGACAGTCATCTTCAGGCCTCCCACGTGGTCGCCATGCTTGTAAAAACTCGCGTCGCCATAATTTTTTTAACTTTTTTTGTATGCACATATGTTACTTGCAAATAAATATATGACTATGACTACATGTAGGTATCGAAGGTATGTTTATTTATTAATAAAATTACAATAACAGAATAAAATAATTAAAACTAATATTTACACTTAAATCTAATATACAATATACATATAACAGTCTGCAGTTAGCTCAATTGTTTTAATTTTAAATACTAGTTTTAATTTAATTCTATTATTTGATTGTAATGTTCTTTGTTTATTTGATTCTAATATACCAGATATACTATAGTACTAGACTTACCCCATGTCGGTAATGAGTAGTAGAATGTGTTGTACTTTAGTTGTTTGCACAAGAAATCGGCGCCGACCCTCAAACCTCCAGTTCCGGAGAGGGTTTGGATACCAAATGCCTGTGAAAACAATATTTGTTATATGAAATCAAACATATTTCAATGTTTTCTGCGCTCTCAGAAAAGAGAAACATTTTTTAGAGACCGTTTTTGCCTAAGATTACCAAAATAATTACTGTTTTGGCCACTCGATGGCTCGCATAAATCCTGATCAGGGCGCGCTTCTATAGGGATCCTCAAACATCGCAAAAACTGGCGATTCTACAGGTGCATGTATTAAAATATAGTGGTAGGTAAGAACATAAGTATTCCTGCATCAAGTTACAAACCAAAAGAATATTGACAAAAGTAGAGCAAAAATAACAAAAAAAAAACGGCCAAGTGCGAGTCGGATTCGCGCACGAAGGGTTCGTACCATCCAATATCTATAAAAACGGCAAAAAAAAATACGTTTGTTGTATGGGAACCCCCTTAAATATTTGTTTTATTCTATTTTTATTATTTAATTTTAAAGTGAATATAATAACTAAATATTGTTTACATTTCAACGACAACAGGTAGAACTGTTGCCGTTATCAATATCGAAAATGAGCAAAAAATCACGTTTGTTGTATGGGAGCCTCCTTAAATTGTTATTTTATTATATTTTTTAGTATTTGTTGTTATACCGGCAACAGACGTACATCATCTGTGAAAATTTCAACTTTCTAACTGTCACGGTTCATGAGATACAACCTGATGACAGACGGACGGACATACAGACAGACGGACGGACAGCGGAGTCTTAGTAATAGGGTCCCGTTTTACCCTTTGGGTACGGAACCCTAATTTCAGTTCGATCCTTTCGGTACTTGGTTTTGTTGTGAGAAGTAACAAACATCCAAACTTTTGCATTAATAATAAGTACAAATGTGATTTGCCCTTGGTCTTTTCGCGTCTTAATCCAGTGGTAATTTAACAAGAAATAGCGAGGAACCTACCTACTTAAACCATTCAAAAACTACTTACACGGCCGCTGAGAAGAGCTGGACTATCTTTCCCTAGAAGCATCGAAATCGAAGCGTTTGTGAATTCAGCCAAACCTGGAAACAAACATATAGTGAAGTTTTTTTTTTCAGATCCGCTGAGGGATGTCTTAAACCGTAAGAGTTATCGAAAAGTCATGTTAGGAGTTACGTGCTCGATTATGAAAAAAACAAGTTCTCTCACTCATAGCACTCAGGCAGGGAGTAGGTACTACCTACTCCCTGCCTGAGTGCTATTGTACCTTTAAGTTTTCTGAGAACTTGTTTTTTTCATTCGCGCCCGCTTAAATGAATAGTTTCGGCGCGGTGGATGGCGCACGGAGCAAAGCTGGTCGAAACTAAAAATCCCTGATTTTTTCCGACCCATATCATTGCGCCGCCGCAACGAATAGTTTTATGAAAACGAAGTATGTATTTATTACGAAATTATAAACCGCAATTAAAGATTTAACTGGTCTGCTCTCCCAGGCAAAGCCGGCGGGGCCGAAGTAACATTAACTTTCATCTGTGACGGGGCGGCGGGCGGGGTTGCTTGCTAGTTTATGAGAAAACTAAAATAGATAGCACTTGGAAAAAAAAGGTTGAAAGAATATTGATTCCATGTAGTTTCATAATTTTTTTAAGAAAAGATGAGTTGGGTCAACGACATTATGTCCACAGATAACAGCATATTTTGGGCTCCCAACTCTCTTTCAATGTTACAGAGCATCATCTGGCCTGGTGTACTGCTGAATGATGCCCTTCAGTCATTTCATTGGTCATTAGGTCATTACATACCTACCTACCTACTTCCAATGATATTATATTATAAAGTGAGGACTACTTCAAATTTAATCAATAATCATGAATGTTCTGCTCATTACAACAACGTTCGCAATCTTTCCAAAGTAAACATACCTATCAGTAGGTACCTAACTATCTACATGTATGTATCTTCATATTTTGATATCATCAAACGCGTCAACAGCTTCTAAAAGATGACGTTGGTTGTGTGTCTTATGTAATAGAATTATTGATAATAATCATCAAATCACTCGGCTCAACAACGTGGAGCGCAAAATATCGTGTCGTGTTGATAATAATTTCGATGTTTTTACAATAACGAAAACCCGACTACGAATTCCTTATATTTTTACTGTTTTATTAATTTTGCGGGACAACTAGTTCCCTCGGGAAAACACATTAATATGGAACCACACCCGCCATCTCTACACCATCATACTCCATACCAAATAAAAGAATCATCAAATTCGGCCTACCTACTATTAACGTAGAATCGGTGAACATACATTCCTACAGCCGATTAAAGAACCTCCTCTTATTTTAGAAGTCAGTGAAAATAATATACACGGCGACTTGACAACTCGATTAAAAATAAGCTTTGTTTTTTTTTTGTTTGACCTTATCCTTCGATCAAAAATAAGGAGTTCGCGGCCTCCCCCGGCAAAGCCGGAAATTTTTGATCGAAGACCTTATCAAACAAACATATCTTTACCACGTCCTTAAAAAAGTGTTAAGCCGAAATGACACTGACACTAATGACACAATGCCTGTTTTTCCAAGACGTATAGTTTTAGTCACCATTTTCTGAAAAGTGTGCCTGTAGGCACACTTTTCACCGCTTTATGCTATTTAGTGTATTTCTTTTGCTATTCCAGCAGTCGACATCTTTAGGCGAGTCTCATCATCTATTCCTATCATTATGAATGAATTATAATAATCTTAATAAAAAAACCATATGACTTGAAATACTTTAGCCAACAGTTCAGTGTCAGATGATGATGAGATCTAGGAAGGATCTAGGAGGTGATTTTCTTATAAGTTATGAATAAATCTATGGAGTCAACTTCAAATTATAACAGGTAGGTATTTTTTTTTTATATTTTGCACATTCGACTCCACTACAGTCAGACTACTTCAGTAATTTATTAGAGGCATTTTAATTGATGTTTATAGTTAACAAGAAGCAATAGTTACAGTGGCAATGTTTTCATTACTTGAGATAAGCTCTGAGTTAATCTAAAGTTCAAATTGCATTGCTTGTTTTTACACCCTACTTAAGATTTTGACTATGTATGGATATGGTTATTGTTTTATCAATTTGTGTGTAAATGAAACTGTTTGTTGAGCTTCTTAGACATTCAATTTGTTCATTTTGAATATTAAATATCTCTGATTTTGTTAAGGGTTTGACAGTACCATGTAACAAGGAATCTAACATATTATTATTTACTAGCTGTGCTAGATGAGCTGAGGCTAGATGTTGTAAACCAAATAAATAGCTAAGAATTAAGCTGTCATCGAACTTCACACAGGTCATTTGATTTTCAATTATGTCCTACATTATCCTCAGAAACAAAGCTCAAAATTTCAGGATTTATTGCTGCTGCTTGGTTGTTTCGTGGAGTATGTTAAATTTTCCGAAACTGATCATTTTTATCTTTTAAAGGCAAGACCATTATTATGAAATTTAGTAAAATTTCAGTCACTTGACAGTCTACTTGAACAGAGAAATAATACATAGTTATAGATAGTTTACCAAATGTTCGACGAGATACTTTAAATTGGCATAACTTTTTTATTTATGAACTGATTGACATGAAACTAACACTAAATGTCCCTAAGTTTACCACAATTTAATAGTGAAAAGTAAATCTAAATCGTATAAGCCGTTTCTGAGATTAGCGTGCACAAACGCACAGACAAACAGACAAAAATTCTAACAATCATTGTTTTGGGTGCTATTTGTGATGATAAAGGTCCCAATAATATTTTTTCTCATATATCTCCATGTACAGACAGCGATCCGTTACATTTTTATTATATGTATAGATAAAAAACTTGCAAGATTTTCACCTAAAATTACATTACATCACGCTGCGCGCGCACTTTGATTCAGAATATAACTTTATTTATTATGCAAAACGAATTTTGTTGATATAATACTAAATCCAACGCGGCGCCCGCGACGCGCTGGGCCGCGCTTGCGCCAATTTGTATCTAATTGCATAGTTAATAAGTTATATTTTAAATCAAAGTGCGCGCAGCGTAGCGTCTCGTCGCATCTCAGTGTGAGCTGAGCCTTTTTTTTTATTAATTTACATTCATATCACAGCCATGATAGGCCTTTTGTGATCGTTACTTTAAAAGCTGAACCTTACATCACACACAATGAAAATTTAGCGAATTATAGCAATTAACAAACTGTGTTACTCACCCCAATAGAAATTAGCTTTTCAACTAGGAACTTCCTAATTAAAGTTTATTTGAATTTATTATAATGTCATCCAAACTTTAGCTGGCTCTTCTACATTATGTGCCTATAGAAAGTGAGTTTTGCCAACATTTTGAAGACAGATGTGGCGCGCGCGGCGGCCAAAGATCCGCCTGCAATGCAAGAGGTTGCGGGTTCGATTCCACCATGGAACAAATGTTGGAACAATCTGCAAATATTTGTTCCACGTGTTCTGGGTATTAACTATGTCTAATAAAAAATATTTAATGTATTATATTATTTAAGGACCTATAGTATCCATAAGCAGAGCTGCTTAGCTTGGGGCTAGATGATGCTGTGTCGATTGTCCAGCATAAATTATATAGGTACTTTATTTTTTAATTATTATTACCTAGTTATTTTTTTGTATTTAACTTTATGTTGATTTTGACCAACCTACCTAAAGTACCTTAATACAAACATGTTATCAATATTTTGTTAATGACAATGATAGAAAACTCACCTAAAACTGGTAGATACTCATGAAGCAGTGTATCATCTGCTGCCATTTGCTTTTCAGCCTTCCGGACCACAGGAAGGACCCATGGTTTGCCATTTTCATCTCTGTATGCTGAGAAAGTAAATTACAATAAACAGGTTTTAGAAAATGCATTTATTTACATTTTTGTTTAGTAAATACAAAGAGTTACTCAGAAAAGATTTAAAAATTTATGGAGGTTGAATTTCGGTCTCGACACGTAAAATCTTTGGAAGTTCCAGAAACCAAAATATATTTTTCATAATCAGTTCACAAGGTTACATAGAACGGATTGCAATAAAAATACGTACCGCCAACGCTCAAGTTTACTTTATTTACAAAGGTGTCATCGGCAAATAGTGTCGTTAATTGGAAAACCTCAATCGGTGGTCCAGTCTCGACGGCAGCATAGCGTGATGGTGAATCCATTCTGTTTGTGTAAAAGCACGATATTATAAGCCGGCCGGCGGGTATACTGCAGTGTAGCTATAGACTATCTATTTATTTGTAAGCAATTCGCAAACGGACGCCTCTATCAAGGAAACTTCAGGAATTAAAAATACCTTGTTGTTTTACTGATCTGATTTTAACTGACTGAAATGACCTTGTTGACCTTTGGCAATCAGTAAGATACGTAGGTAGCAAAGAGTATACAATAGGTACATACAATAACTACAAGTAGTAGGGGTGCGGGCAGTGTTGCCATGCCAACTGTTCCATCCACACTGGAAATGGAATAAATCTTATCTTAAACTCCCGAAAATTGAACCGAAAATCAAATAATTGTAACAAAAATTAAAATTCAACATAGAATCAAATCACTATACAAAATACAACAAAAAAATAACACTCGTGTAAAACTAGACACAATATGGTCACATTATAGTTAGATAACAATCGACCTACATACATTTATACTACAATGTGTATTGAAGAATAGGTTACTTTACTTTACTTTTGTAAAACATTTACAGGTAGAGACCTAATGTAACATTACTTATGTACCTACTTCATCTAAAGAAGATGCTGTAGGTAGACGGTTGTGCATCCAGTGATTTGTTATATGCGGCTACGAAGAAAACTGAAAATCACACACGCACTCTTTAATCAGGTTTTCTTTAAATATAACGACGTGTTTTTCAAATGAAGTAGCTATTGGTTGCTATATTGAAAAGTTGCTAAATAAATTGCAAAATCTTTAGGCTACAGTTTTTTGGACATTTTAGCTGACGGGGGTACAAAAATTGCTATATCTAGCTATAAAATAGCTAAGATGGCATTACTATGGAGGCGCGGACGTAACTGACACCGGACATTGACATTATTCTGTGAAGTTGACATTAAGCTTGACTTGACTTCTTTGTTATTGGCATCATGGGCCGGTTTGCCACTTTCCTGCCAGTAGTCATGGAATCACATGGAATGTAGGCATCATAGAGTTAATAAAGTACATTACATTTATATAGACGAGACGTGTATTTTAGGTAGCGGAGTGTGGTTTTATTCTCATATGGGTTGCCTTGGCAAGGGTCGTAGAAGTACTATAATAACAATAACTTTGAAGTGTACAGTGAATCGCAGTCCAGTGAGTAACTGTACCTACACAGATTCAACCCCACTCTTGACTATAGAGGAGGGTGTAGGTAGGTACTTATAATGGGCATAAAATTTTAACTTGTAAGCGCTTACAACCGCAAGTAACCGGAGCAACTATTCTTCAGTATGCTTACTCCTCCTTGTGGCTTCTTTAGGAGTGCAGAGCTTATAATAGCATTCGAAAATAGTCTTATAGCGGTTTATAAGTGCAGTTAAGGGATTAAATGTACCTACTTGTAGCCAAAGTGTCTCATTGCTTGCTATTTTAAACCAATAGAATGTATCAGGACCCTATTAAGAGTATTAGGTACAAGTGCAACACTCCAATAATGTAGCCGCTAAAGGTTTTTTTTGTTTGTTGGATTATATATTATAATGTAGACATGTTATATTACTTAGTGCATGTAAAATAATGTAAACATTATATAATGTAGGTACCTACTTGCGGCATGTAACATAATCTGGGCGCACGTTAAGGTATTAAAGTAAATAAGCTCAAGATAAATCTACCTAGGTACTCGACAATAAAAGTGAAAAAAATATTTTAATATTTTTATTTTCAAGATATTCAACACTAATCCGTTGGGAGGTATAGTCAATTCGAATCCCAGGTCTTCTGGTTATAATTTAACATCTATATTGAGTGAATACTGGGTTTTTTATGAGTGCTGCTCTTGGATCATTTTTCCTCACGACACAGTAATAACCTTTATATACCTTATTATCACCATCGTCTTTATTGTAGTTATAAAGACCAATGCATCCTAAAACACCACCAAGAAGAGCCATCCCAGTTGCCCCTATTATTTCCGGAATCTCCCAACAGCCTTTAAGAAATAATCCATACAGTGTTTTTGGGAACTTAACTTCGTGACCAATAATAGGAAATTTGGGTAACATTGCCATGACTCCACAAATTAAACGCAACTAATTTTTAAACGCAATTCAACTTTCAACTTTGCAAAACAAAGTATTATTATTTTATTCTTTTAAGAAAACCAACTTGCCAAACTTTGACATAAATGACTCCCAAAAAAAAGCTGGCAAAAACCAAGGAGTTTGACTTCACCGAAGAGAGATGGACTTTTTACTTTTACTGTGCTTTTACCCTGATTTTACCCCACATAAAGAAGAGATATTCATCTAAACAGGGAATCCCAGAATGAGTGGACACAGGAGCTTTCGTAGCTCAAGACTTTCGGGGAAGGAACTTATTGTTATTTTATGAACGAACATTTCCCGACTGCTAGTATATCTCAATATATTTTTTTAGATTTTTTCTCTTATAGAGTACCTACCGTATTTGTAAGGCTGCTTCATTGCTTTCGGTTGTGTAGGCAAACTAAAAAATATCAACTGGCATCAGCAACATCAGCGCATTTGTTCAGGTCTAACATCCAACTGACGACGTCTTGACCACAGAGCAATAAGGCATCCACCTGCGTCCAGCTTTTTTGTCAAGTTACGCACTCATCTTGAAAATGTCAATTTAAAATGGATTTTAAGTCACATAACGATTGAATAGACATTTTGTATTTATTTGTGGTTCATTAGCACCTACCATAGAACCTAATTGAGACATTTTTGAAAAATGAGCGTTATACTTACCTACCCTTTTGCGTAAAACATTTTTTTGTCACTTGATCTGTATCTAACTATTTCGTAATTTTGAAAAGTCGCTAGATATTGTTAGTTTATTTTTGTCGATAAATCTGAAAAGCATGTTGCCAAAGCTGTTAAAAATCCTCTAGATCTAGCTAAAAAGTCGCTAACGGCAACGCTGGCTACGTTCGCGAGCGTAGATGGAGAATTTACTAGATGAGTGGCATGCGTGGCCGCAAAAAGGGACAGAGTAATACGACGTGGTGTTGCCATACAATTTTGTTACCCTGACTTTAAGTTCGTAATTTCATGTCTGGTAGGTGGTATTTTAGTATCATACATCATTCATTAAATTAGGTACCTACGTATGCGGGAGTAGGTAAACTTTTAATTTAATGAGCATAGAAATAAAACAACGTTCAGGTATCAATGTTAGGTTTCGTTTAAATTTATTACCACCGCCACATAATACGAGCTAACGTGTAAGTAGACATCATTTCAAATACTAAAATAATGTCATTTTGAAAATAATATTATTGCTAGATAATCAATTCAAACACTTACCAAGCACAGACTTACAATAAAAATTGCACTTTGGAAATCACATTTCTTTTAAGTAATTAAATCTTACACTTAAGGTATTGCTAAGATAAGACAACCATTATACGAAATTCATTATAATTTAAAAGCACTTTTAAATTATACTTCAGGTAAAATGTGCAGAGAAAACCAAATTAATTTTTTTACACCTTAAACACAATATTACCTACGTATCCAAATATTTTATATTCTGTTTTATTTATTATGTAATAATGACCATTGTGTGTGATGATTATGATTACTCTCCACAAATCGTAGGATCACAAATCAATCAGTCTTTATTTCTATCAAAGAGCCTTAATCAATACCCATACACTAAATAAATAAAATTGTACATACACTAATTAAACGGTACATACCTACTTACTAATTTACACTGGTGGTTTTATTTATACTGCGTTGTATTTCTCTTACAAACTCAAAGTTTTCATGATTTTCCTCACGTACCTTTTCCGTAGTAGGTATATATCTTACATGCCTGAAATAAAATATTGAAGCATTAATATGAAAATTATAAATAGTACTATAGTAATAGTAAGTTATATTAGTAACACCAAATCCCAATACCATTTAAATATTTTCGATTTAGTATTTTGATTAGTAGGTAGACTAAAAGTAAAACACAAAGTAGGTATAATTTTTCTATCCAAATCTCAAACAGTCCTTCACCCATCATCGTAGCACTGATTCTTTTTATGTATTTATTTATTTTACTTACCAGTCTTGGAACAGCATAAGAGAACAGATACGTTCACGTTTCTTTTTTGTTAACGATTTTCATGAAAATGTTTGAACAAATTACTAAATATTTTTGGGTTCCCAGTTTTTGCGACCCGTGGCTTCTATCCAAAGCAAACGTAAATCATTGTTTTCGGGAAATCTGTAACAAACAAAAACATATTTTAAGAATGTATGTAGATGTAGGTATTCATGTCTCAATGCGCCATGACATTTGGGGAATTTTATTTTCGAGTGCAGGCAACCCTAAATTTTCATAATGTTAGGTTAAGTTTAATAGAATTATTTAAAAACATAGTTTTTGAGTCTTGTCTGTACGGAAATCTATGAAACTATAAATTTTGAACCTTTTTTGAAGACCATCGTTGCTTCAGATTTATATCGTTGAGAGACGCAGGAATGCCCGCAGAGTCACTTTCACACATTTAATTAGCAGAAAGTATCATTAGGTCGAAAAAAACAAATACTATGTGATGTGCCCGGCAAATATGAAAAACTGGCACACTGGATGAGACAGAGAAACTTTCATTCTATCTCATTTCTTCTCAGGCATACAAGCATATTTTCATCTCTCTCTTGTGTGAATGAAATGGGTATATGCAACACCTCTAGTGGTATATACTCTAAGTTCGCGAGCATGCCGCGCCGCCCGCTGGAAACAGAACGAGGTTCGGTAATTTTATGTTGTTTGTAGGTATAAGTTCGGTTCGGGCTCGCGGGACGTCCACACTGTTGAAATGCTCCATTCGCATTACATAATTTCATGTTCGTTGCGTAAGTCTGGTGTACGCAGCATTATGTTTTGCTTGGACTTCAGTGGGCTCCTTTAGTCTACTAAAGGAGCCCACTGAAGTCCAACCAAAACATACCTACCGTAAACTGGGGTAACAGTGTGACTGCGGTCAAACATTGTGACTACACCACTTTTTGACAATCAACATGACATAACATATAAACTAATTACTTTGAATGCATCCAAAAGTCCTTAAAAAAAAACCAAATGTCATCGACCATTTTGCACAAAAGTAATGTTTCTAAGGTTTTTATTTATTATACTCTGGGTAATTTCTAAGAAATTAATAAATCCCAAAAATTTACGATCCCGACGGGATTCGAACCCGCACCTTCCCCTGACTTAGGTGGCGCTGACGGCGTAAGTGCCGAAAGAACTCCCAAAGATTTTCGGGCCGACTAGATAAGATCACGTAGCTTAGTTGGAAAAAGAGCACCCCTGCGCTGAAGGGGAAGGTGCGGGTTCGAATCCCGTCGGGATCGTAAATTTTTGGGATTTATTAATTTCTTAAAAGTAATGTTATTTTGTCTATGGAAATTTTTGGTCTGTGGCAGCATGCTATAGAAACTTCCCCACATTCTCGCTCAAAAAAATTATACCCCTATTTTACCGCAATCTACCGAAAAAGGAACCGAAACTATGACGTGAAACACTTGATTGTGCGTGAGATGGCGGTGCGATAGTAAATTTTTATTCTATGTTCAATGAAAAACCATAGAGTAACTTAAAAACAGCAATCAAAGGAGACAAATGACATTTAACCGTTTTTGCCATAAATAATCTCAAGATTTTTTCGCGAAAATTTTTGAAAATCTTGGTGTCGTGCGTTTAAATTAGGTACTTCGAATTTTTAACTGAGATCAAAGATGAATTAAAATAAAATTTGTGTAAACAGTTTTCAACTATCAAACCTTGCCTAGCCCCTACGACCTGCTGTTGTCGATTTCTCTGCACCTACCTACCAGATTTTGCTGCAAAGAAAATCGTGTAGAAGATGCATAGAAACGCTGCTATCAAGTGTTATTTTCGATGTGAGACTGAAGGTAAGATAAATAATCTACAATATAATGTAGCTAGGTGATTTATTCGCAACATCTAAATGTATTCCCAACGTCCTAATGCTTCGAGGTAATAAAAGTACCTATCAGATAACTACACACTAACCTAAGCCTACCTACATGATATTATTATATCACCAGAATAAATCTATTTCAGGTCAGAATATCTTCATACAGAGAAATTCAATGATTGGAAAATGTTATTAACTGAAGAAGTGAAACAAAAAGGAGACGCTTATATATACCACAACATAAGGATTTATGATCGTCACTTCAAAGAGTGTTATCGGTCAAGATCAAGACGACTTACAAAAAATGCTGTCCCGACGTTGCACCTGAGTAAGTTTTAGACTCGAATAAATATACCAAAATTTCCAATCCATACCTAGATGTCACAATTGCCTACTTAACATGATCTGGTTCCTTGTACATGTAGGTATTCATATAGGTCAGTTCTATTGAAAATTAGTGTTGCGGATGCTGGCTGACAGAAGAATGTGGCTTCGCCAGCGTTCTTTTTATGGAATGGATGATTCTACCCTATGTCAACATTATGTTTATACCTATCTTGACTTTACAGATTCATGTAATGAAAGTTTGGCTGCTGTTGCAAGAGCCATTCATGTTAATGGGAACCCGGAGATAACGCAGAATACTGGGATTAATTTCGAGATGGTTATAGCATTTCCGCCAGGTAAATGGTTACCAATACTGATTTTAGTTAAAACTAGCGGTCCGCCCCGGCTTCGCACGGGTATATTCTATAGCCTATGTTCATCAGGGATAGTTTAAAATTCTAATGGCGAAAGAATTTTTTAAATCTGTCCAGTAGTTTCGGAGCCTATTCAATTCAAACAAACAAATCTTTCCTCATTATAATAGTGTAGGTATTTGTATTAATAATTTCGTTCTGGTCTACGATAGACACGAATGAAATGCACATTAAATTGAAGAGCGTAAAAAATTTGTCGATCCGAGTCGACAACTTACAGGCGGAAAATTCGGATTATCCAGTATTTTAAATATAAAAATGAATAATTTGCTATAATTATTGGCGTTGCTAAGTAAACATGTCATCAAGTGGCGTTGGTGTCACGTTATTACATGAGGTTCGTATTCCGTTCTCGATGAAAAAAGGGATCCTCTTCGGTACATCCGTTCTGACATTCCATTTTGTGACCTCTATATTGTCATATCTATGGTTATGGAATTTCTGATTTGCCTTGAAGTATCGTTAAACTTAAATCGTGTATTTGTTTTATACCATTGACAACCATTTTTCATTGGCTCTAATGAAAGGTAGAACGGAAATCTACATTTTCAATGACAGCTGTCAAAATTTAGAGGGACCTATCTCCGAAACTACATACGCTAGGCTTTCAACTAATAGCTCAAACGAAAGGTAGGGCCGAAATCTACATTTTCGATGACAGCTGTCAAACTTCGAACTGTCATATCTCGCGAACCAGCCATCCTAGAGCACCAGTTTCTTAAGGTAAATTGTAGAACTCGTCGAGATCTACATTTTCGATGACAGCTGTCAAACTTCAAACTGTCATATCTTGCGAACCAGCCATCCTAGAGCACCAGTTTCTTAAGGTAAATTGTAGAACTCGTCGAGATCTACATTTTCGATGACAGCTGTCAAACTTCAAACTGTCATATCTCGCGAACCAGCCATCCTAGAGCACTAGTTTCTTAAGGTAAATTGTAGAACTCGTCGAGATCTACATTTTCGATGACAGCTGTCAAACTTCAAACTGTCATAACTCGCGAACCAGACATCCTAGAGCACCAGTTTCTTAAGGTAAATTGTAGAACTCGTCGAGATCTACATTTTCGATGACAGCTGTCAAACTTCAAACTGTCATAACTCGCGAACCAGCCATCCTAGAGCACCAGTTTCTTAAGGTAAATTGTAGAACTCGTCGAGATCTACATTTTCGATGACAGCTGTCAAACTTCAAACTGTCATATCTCGCGAACCAGCCATCCTAGAGCACTAGTTTCTTAAGGTAAATTGTAGAACTCGTCGAGATCTACATTTTCGATGACAGCTGTCAAACTTCAAACTGTCATAACTCGCGAACCAGACATCCTAGAGCACCAGTTTCTTAAGGTAAATTGTAGAACTCGTCGAGATCTACATTTTCGATGACAGCTGTCAAACTTCAAACTGTCATATCTCGCGAACCAGCCATCCTAGAGCACTAGTTTCTTAAGGTAAATTGTAGAACTCGTCGAGATCTACATTTTCGATGACAGCTGTCAAACTTCAAACTGTCATATCTCGCGAACCAGCCATCCTAGAGCACTAGTTTCTTAAGGTAAATTGTAGAACTCGTCGAGATCTACATTTTCGATGACAGCTGTCAAACTTCAAACTGTCATATCTCGCGAACCAGCCATCCTAGAGCACCAGTTTCTTAAGGTAAATTGTAGAACTCGTCGAGATCTACATTTTCGATGACAGCTGTCAAACTTCGAACTGTCATATCTCGCGAACTAATCATCCGGGAGCACCAGTTTCATAAGGTTAATTGTAGAACTCGTCGAGATCTACATTTTCGATGACAGCTGTCAAACTTCGAACTGTCATATCTCGTGAACTAACCATCCTAGAGCACCAGTTTCTAAAGATAAATTGTGGAACTCGTCGAGATCTACATTTTCAATGACAGCTGTCAAATTCGAACCTCAAAAATCTCTGAGGAGAGGAAAAGTGGTAAAGTTTCTTTGGAAAAATATTATTCATTGGTACGATTCACTCAAAACTTAGTATAAATAAACAAGAAAGTTAATAATGAATCATATATTTTTTATTTCTATAAAACTACCCCTAGGAAGTTTGCTATGAATTTCTGAAATGTGTATGAGAAACATAAATTTCGTGGGGTGCTTAAGATTTATTTATTTATATCTTATATTTTTACAATTAACCTTATGAAACTGGTGCTCCCGGATGATTAGTTCGCGAGATATGACAGTTCGAAGTTTGACAGCTATCATCGAAAATGTAGATCTTGACGAGTTCTACAATTTATCTTTAGAAACTGGTGCTCTAGGATGGTTAGTTCACGAGATATGACAGTTTAAAGTTTGACAGGTGTCATCGAAAATGTAGATCTCGACGAGTACTACAATTTATCTTTAGAAACTGGTGCTCTAGGATGGTTAGTTCACGAGATATGACAGTTTAAAGTTTGACAGGTGTCATCGAAAATGTAGATATCGACGAGTACTACAATTTATCTTTAGAAACTGGTGCTCTAGGATGGTTAGTTCACGAGATATGACAGTTCGAAGTTTGACAGCTGTCATCGAAAATGTAGATCTCGACGAGTTCTACAATTTATCTTTAGAAACTGGTGCTCTAGGATGGTTAGTTCACGAGATATGACAGTTTAAAGTTTGACAGGTGTCATCGAAAATGTAGATCTCGACGAGTACTACAATTTATCTTTAGAAACTGGTGCTCTAGGATGGTTAGTTCACGAGATATGACAGTTTAAAGTTTGACAGCTGTCATCGAAAATGTAGATCTCGACGAGTACTATAATTTACCTTCAGAAAATAATGCTCCAGGATTGTTAGTTCGCGTGATATTACGATCCGAAGTTTGACAGCTTATTGCACGGTATTTAATTATTTCCAACTAGCAGCGCCTCGCCCGCGTAGTTCCCGTTCCCGTAGGAATTTCGGGATAAAAAGTAGCCTATGTCCTATTCCAGACTGTAATCTATCTCTGTGCCAAATTGCATTCAGATCCATTCAGCCGTTCTGGCGTGATAAAGGAACAAACATCCATCCACCTATCTATCCATCCATCCATCCATCTAAACTTTCACGTTTATAATATTAGTGAGATTTATATTTCCGAAGAGCGGAGGCCGTTGTCTATACCTAATAAACTGGATGTTATAAAATTTCGATGTGGAACCCTTGAAAAAAGTCGCGGATGAGTGGTCCACTTCACTTTTGGATTTTGGTACAACTCATCCGAATGAAAAACCGAGAGAATTTTGATTGTATGTATTGTATTGTACCCATAACAAAAAGTGAAGTGGACAACTCATCCGCGGATGCGTTTTTTCTCCGATGAGTTGTACCCTTATCCGTATTAGGTATCTATGGGTTGTTGCTGCATCATAGCTCCCAAACGGATGATTGTGATTTTGTCAAAAGCAGACTTGATCGAGTGTTCGAAGCATGGAAAGTCGGCCAAGACTGTGTTAAAATTTATAATGTTTAATTTATTTGTTGAATACCTCTAACTAATCTACCCGTGCGAAGCCGGGGCGGGCCGCTAGTTAATAATAATTTTTTTTTTCTTTTTCACAGATCACAATATACTGCCGAAAGAATGCCTTGCGACGGCTAGGTAAAAACAATTTCGAGGAGGATGCCGAGAGGAGGATCCAGCTAGGCTGGGCAGTCTCGTCATCCATACTGCAATGACGAAAGTTTTCAATCAATGCGTCCTACCTGTCATGATGACCTACGCAGCTGAGACGTGGACACTCACGGAAGGGCTGGTCCACCAGTTCAAGGTCGCTCAGCGAGCTATGTTCGGAATTTCGCTGAAGGATAGGATTCGTAACGAATAAATCCGACAGAGAACCAAAGTGATCGACATAACTCTTAAGAGAAGCTGAAGTGGCAGTGGGCAGGCCACATCTCGAACCGATAACCGCTGGGGTACACGTGTTCTTGGGTGGAGACCACGATTCGGTAAACGTAGTGTAAGACACACTCCGGCCAGGTGGGATGACGACCTGTGAATGACTGCAGGCAGATGCTGGATGCGTCAAGCTGAAGACAGGGCGCTATGGCGCTCATGAGAGGCATGAACGCCATGGCGCCCCTCATGAGCGCCATAGCGCCCTGTCTTCAGCTATGCAGGCATAATGTCCAGCAGTGTTACCAGAATTACCATAGGCTGATGATGATGACACAGGGGCCTGTGGATGATGATTTGGGAATACAAACGTACTACCAAAATGATTTGTAATTCGATATTTCCACCATATCATGTTTTTTTATATTCGAAAAGTATATATATCTAGGTCCCTGGTTGTTTTTTCTTATTAATACATACCTTTGATGAAATTTAAGCAAAAATATTCAAAATCCGATTTTGCATATATTTACGTCGAAAATGACAATAATGTTCTCCTCCTATTTCTTTTGTATTAAAAATAACAGTATCTTACGTTTTGTTTGATAAGGAACATAGCTGATATTGTCTAGTTACAGAATAACAACACAATGTCGAAAATACAATTAGTTTTCATTCATAATTTTTGGTATTAGGAAACATAATATTTACGAATTGAAGTTGCGAGCAGCTGTCGCTGGATCCTTAAGCCCGATCAATTAGCTACAGTACTGTAGTACTGTAAGTAGTTTTGGAGTGAAGAAATAAAAAGTAACAGTGTGTGTTATGTCTTGTTTGCAACAGTCTGCATTTAGCTCAATTATTCCAATTGTAAATACTAGTTTTTATTTGGTTCTATGATTTGATTTTTATTTTATTTGTTAATGAAGTATTTAACATGTAACAAAATGCGATAAATATCCATCCATCTAAACATAACCATACATATTTTTTTAGATAATCTTCTGTCATAAAGTTAATAGTTGTTATTTTAAAGTTAGTTTTTATAATAATGTCTTTTTTAAGTAGGTAATAATACTAAGGTTTTTATTTATTATACTCTGGGTAATTTCTAAGAAATTAATAAATCCCAAAAATTTACGATCCCGACGGGATTCGAACCCGCACCTTCCCCTTCAGCGCAGGGGTGCTCTTTTTCCAACTAAGCTACGTGATCTTATCTAGTCGGCCCGAAAATCTTTGGGAGTTCTTTCGGCACTTACGCCGTCAGCGCCACCTACAGAGGAAACAATACTTAGTTGGAAAAAGAGCACCCCTGCGCTGAAGGGGAAGGTGCGGGTTCGAATCCCGTCGGGATCGTAAATTTTTGGGATTTATTAATTTCTTAGAAATTACCCAGAGTATAATAAATAAAAACCTTAGAATCAAGCAACGGCAAAACCTCTCGTCAAAGAACTAAATGTAAATTTGGTCTTTGAGCAGAATTGGATAACTTCATTGTTTCCTCTGTAGGTGGCGCTGACGGCGTAAGTGCCGAAAGAACTCGCAAAGATTTTCGGGCCGACTAGATAAGATCACGTAGCTTAGTTGGAAAAAGAGCACCCCTGCGCTGAAGGGGAAGGTGCGGGTTCGAATCCCGTCGGGATCGTAAATTTTTGGGATTTATTAATTTCTTAGGTAATAATAATTTTTTCTTTATAAAAAGATACATACCTTCCTTAAATAAGTACTATCGGTTTCATTTCAACTAAAAATAATATTATTTTTAGTTGAATGAACTGGGTAAAGAATTGTAATTAAAAATGTTTTGAAAAATTCAGTACCTATTGTAAAACATTTTATCAAACAATCTACAGGTAGCTCAACTAATCCATAAGAATACCAGTCGGAAGCGTGCCCAAGAGGCTGGCTGCATTGCCCCGCTGTATGCGCTGTAGATACCTATAGATTGTTTGCAACAGTCTGCAGTTAGCTCAATTGCTTCAATTGTTAATACTAGTTTTAATTTAATTGTATTATTTGATGTAATTGTAATTTTACTGTGTAATTTTCTTTGTTAATAAAGGTTTTATCAATAAAAGATAATACATTTTTATTTCAGATACGAATCCTAATTAGAAATTAAAATAAGAAAAATACTTTCAGTGCCATCTAGCGGCAATAACGCGCATTAATTAAAATAGCTCCATCTATCGATGACAGAACAACCTAGTTTTTCATTCTGAACTGGGAGTGGCCTATCTATTCCCCGTATAATAGTATTCATCTATGTGTGGCAGTTTGAAGAAGAAGCGACTAAAATAAAAATTTTCGTTCTCGTGCAAACTTTCTCTTGGTGGTGAAAATCTAACGAGTGTTGCGAATTGCAGGTAAGTGTTTCATATGGTAAATTTTATGCTGAAAACGATGAGCTATAGTGTTTCTAGATAACGATGTTGGTGAAGACACTATTGACATCGATGGTGATTTTCGCTACATCACGGGGTAACTTTGTGGCTACTTGATTCAAAGTAAAAGTGTTGCCAGATGCACTGGAAAAGTCCTAAATGGTACGGATGAGACATGTCTCATATAAATAAATATAAAAAAGATTTCTACTAAATCAATAACGTCATTTAATTGTCAATATGAAAATGACTTTGTCCCAAAGTAACCCCTGGCTTTTTATAACTATAAATCAATGGCTGTAGTATGTAGTCACAAAGTTTTACATATGATCTTTTTTTTCTTTGCAGATGTTTTGTGATTATGTTATAGTCAATTACGATGACAATTTCTATCCGGGCACAATAACAGGTGCCGATGGAGACATTTTTCTGATCAATACCATGATCAAAGGCAACAAATTTTGGAAGTGGCCGATGAAAAAGGACGAAATTTGGTACCAACGTGACATGATAAGGGAAAAAATTAATACACCCAAAAAAGTGACAAACAGAGGTCATTTTGACGTACCTGAAATCTGGCGTTATTTGTAACTAGTAATATGTTGTTTTTGTATTAAAAACGTAACTTTAAACCCAATAAAATTATTTTGGTTATGTAAATTGTTAATTTTTTTTTCAAACTTCATTTAGTACATTTTTTTCTGGGGTAGCTGGCAACTTTTTGTTTTGAGGTGGGTAATTATGATTGTATACCATCAGTATAAGGGGTAAGAATATGCCAGAGTTACGTCTACAAAGATTTATCGAGCCTTTTTTGGTGTGGCACAAAGTAGCCCCATGCATTGGGATACTTAGTGACGGACTTTGGAAGGGTATAAATAGTAGAAGATAGATGATCTAGGTAAATAATTTTCTTTGAATGGATGGGCCAAATATTCAAGATACTATAGCTTTGTTTTATTTTGTTATAGGTTGAAAAACAAAAAACATATCTTCAAAAAACCTTAAAAAGTGGTACTAAGTAACCCCAGTTTACGGTATTTAAAGGGCATGTAATTTTCCAAAATTCGGTGAATGCTGTTATAGATAGATAGATTTTAACTTTATTGCACCATCAATACAGAAAACAATTAAACATAAACTTAATACGAAACCAGCCAATCACTGAAGGCGATATGTTAAAAGAGCGAAGGAGAGCTATACCTCCTTAGAGTATATACCACTAGAGGTGTTGCATATACCCATTTCATTCACACAAGAGAGAGATAAAAATATGCTTGTAGCCTGAGAAGAAATGAGATAGAATGAAAGTTTCTCTGTCTCTACCAGTGTGCCAGTTTTTTCATTGTTTAGCTCTTATAAGAGCTAAACAAACATGCCGGGCACATCACATAGTATTTGTTTTTTTCGACCTAATGATACTTTCTGCTAATTAAATGTGTGAAAGTGACTCTGCGGGCATTCCTGCGTCTCTCAACGATATAAATCTGAAGCAACGATGGTGCGGTGCAGTGTTTTTGGATGTAAAAGTGACGGTGAACGAAAAGTGCCGAGTTTGTCATTCCAATCGTAAGTACAAGCTCGTTTGACTTCAAAAAGGTTCAAAATTTATAGTTTCATAGATTTCCGTACAGACAAGACTCAAAAACTATGTTTTAAAATAATTCTAATAAATATAACCTAAAATTACGAAAATTTAGGGTTGCCTGCACTCGAAAATAAAATTCCCCAAATGTCGTGGCGCATTGAGACATGAATACCTACATCTACATACATTCTTAAAATATGTTTTTGTTTGTTACAGATTTCCCGAAAACAATGATTTACGTTTGCTTTGGATAGAAGCCACGGGTCGCAAAAACTGGGAACCCAAAAATATTTAGTAATTTGTTCAAACATTTTCATGAAAATCGTTAACAAAAAAGAAACGTGAACGTATCTGTTCTCTTATGCTGTTCCAAGACTGGTAAGTAAAATAAATAAATACATAAAAAGAATCAGTGCTACGATGATGGGTGAAGGACTGTTTGAGATTTGGATAGAAAAATTATACCTACTTTGTGTTTTACTTTTAGTCTACCTACTAATCAAAATACTAAATCGAAAATATTTAAATGGTATTGGGATTTGGTGTTACTAATATAACTTACTATTACTATAGTACTATTTATAATTTTCATATTAATGCTTCAATATTTTATTTCAGGCATGTAAGATATATACCTACTACGGAAAAGGTACGTGAGGAAAATCATGAAAACTTTGAGTTTGTAAGAAAAATACAACGCAGTATAAATAAAACCACCAGTGTAAATTAGTAAGTAGGTATGTACCGTGTAGTTAGTGTATGTACAATTTTATTTATTAAGTGTATGGGTATTGATTAAGGCTCTTTGATAGAAATAAAGACTGATTGATTTGTGATCCTATGATTTGTGGAGAGTAATCATAATCATCACACACAATGGTCATTATTACATACCTAATAAATAAAACAGAATATAAAATATTTGGATACATAGGCTAGGACGTAGGTAATATTGTGTTTAAGGTGTAAAAAATTTAATTTGGTTTTCTCTGCACATTTTACCTGAAGTATAATTTAAAAGTGCTTTTGAATTTCGTATAATGGTTGTCTTATCTTAGCAATACCTTATGTGTAAGATTTAATTACTTAAAAGAAATGTGATTTCCAAAGTGCAATTTTTATTGTAAGTTCTTGCTTGGTAAGTGTTTGAATTGATTATCTAGCAATAATATTATTTTCAAAATTACATTATTTTAGTATTTGAAATGATGTCTACTTACACGTTAGCTCGTATTATGTGGCGGTGGTAATAAATTTAAACGAAACCTAACATTGATACCTGAACGTTGTTTTATTTCTATGCTCATTAAATTAAAAGTTTACCTACTCCCGCATACGTAGGTACCTAATGTAATGAATGATGTATGATACTAAAATACCACCTACCAGAAATGAAATTACGAACCTAAAGTCAGGGTAACAAAATTGTATGGCAACACCACTTCGTATTACTCTGTCCCTTTTTGCGGCCACGCATGCCACTGATCTAGTTAAATTCTCAATCTACGTATATAGAAGAACGTCGACGTCAACGTTGTTGAAAGCGTTGCTGAGGTCTAGGAGTAAGAGAATAGTAACAAGTCCGCTTCCTAACAAAATTGTATCCATCAGATGCAGAGCCATATAAAAGAAGTTGAAGTTGGCTTCCTAAAGCAAATCAGGGATGTCAGACGTACCATAATTATGGTACACGTGCCATAATCCAGGTCTTCGTACCATGTACCATAGTACTTCTATTATGGTACGCAAATGTACCATAATTTTCAATCATCAAAATTATTTTGTCATGTAATGGAACGAACGACAGAAACGTTTCGTTTCCACTGCTAAGCACTACTCTGTACGTTTATGATTTGTGCTATGAAGCCTTAATGTTTATCTCATAAGAATAATTTTACAATCGATGTATTATGCGTAGAATGAAACAACCTCTTTAGGTAACGTTTGACGTTGACTGAACTGGTGCGAGAGAGATGGAGGATAGCCAATACAAGTTGTGTATGTTGCATCTCTCTCGCGAACCGAAGATTTCTTTCTTCATTTCATTTATCCGTTCATACAGTTCGTTCATTCGATTTATGATATCTTGTTGCGTCGCTCGTTATCCCGAGTTTATATACCTTTCTACTTAGCTAGCCATGTTTCTAGAAAAAACTGTAACATTAACTTGTCAGACTTTTAGAAACCGTACCTTAATTTTCTGAAAAGTACCATATTTTTGACAGACCGATGTCATAATTTCTGAGTCGGCATCTAACATCCCTGAAGCAAATTGAGAGGTTCCTCTTCTTACTAGCAGAGTTATTTGAATGAAGCGAGAAACTGAAAGAAACTAATAAGTTAAAAGAAGTTGAACTAAAAAAAGGGAAATTTCTCTCAGACGTAGTTTTACAGAAATTTTCGGATTTCCAAACTCTTACTAACGTAGTGGTTTTAATCTCTTTGACTCTTACAATTATGGCTGCTCAAGCCTCAAGACGAACCCTTGGCCAATTGCTACAGCAGGGTTGGACTGAAATACCCGAGGTGTTAGCATCAACCGGAATGGGCGTAGTAGGAATTGCTCTCGGAATAATAGGGTGCTACAATTACGCCAAAAATGATGGGGACAACAAGCAATACAAGAAGTCTATTGTTATATATCGGCCCGACGACCCAAGAATAGACCTCATAAAAAAAGACTAGTCCCTGAAGAGTATCATGTATGTACTAAAATTAGTGTGAAAATTATGTAATAAAAGCTTGCTGTTGTCAGTTTGCGGTTTCTGTACAACCTATCATCATAAAGATTCCCAATGATCAAACTAAAGTTTTAAACAGTTTTATTTACCTACCAAAAAAACAATCATCCTCTTTCATCAGAACAAAAAAAAATACTATAGTAAAAGATTTCACTCATCCCCGAGTAAAAGGTTACTATCTTATCTTGACAGTCCACATAAGGCTCTCAATTCTGGGTGTACTAAGTTTTTAGTAGGTACATTATTAGATGAATAGAATAAAAGTTGTATTACAATCTTCGATAAAAGTAACTTTAAATAACTTTTATCGAAGATTAGCATTTTACAATTTTTAGATTTTATTCTCACTTTTTTACTATGAAACTTCTGCATTATGGAATCACTAAAATACTCAAAATTTAAGTTTTAGGTTTTGTGGACATCTTTTCAAAGTTATGAGGTGCAGTGGCATGCATTAATAGGTAACCCCTAACAGGTTCAAAATCTCATTAGGTGTATTGTTTTTGTACAGAACAGCTTAGATTTTTGGGGCCATCAGAGGATATATTGCTCGTACAAACAGAATACCAAAATTATTTGTAATTTGAGCATATTTCCCCTTTATTAATTATTTTTTATAGTTGAATAGTATTTATTTAGGTCTCTGGTTGTTATTTTTCAAAACAAAATGTAACCCAAACACATTTTGCATCCTATATTTTTCATATTTATGATATCTCACTTATTGTTTTAGTTTATATTTGTCTAGCTTAGTTACAGAATAACAACATTATGTGAAAAAAAGTTTCACTCATCAGTTTTGGTATTACGGAACACAGTCAAATTCATGGAAAATTTTGAATGACGCTATTGCTCATGCACGCACGAACGCGCGCCTGCATCAACTAAATAGGGATAGCGATATGCGGGCCGATTTTTACACGTGCCTCGAAATTGAAGTTTCGAGTGGCAAAGGTTCATAATCATAAATATTTCCGTAATTTAATTGACTTTGAAAGTAACAGGAGATTACCAATCAATGCAAATACACACATGTAATAGGTATCTATCTACTTTTAATTGAGGTTTGCTGTCAAGTCATCATGATCTATAAAATAAACTTGAAATAACATCATCTTCGGTGGAGTAGCAGCAACAAATCTTAAAATCTACGAAAACTATTTTTTCTTTTCTTTACTTGATTTTCCTTTGCCATTACCGGACTTCCCTTTACTGGTACTTGGTTTCTCGCTTGAACTTGCTTTTTCAGTATCTTTGACTTTCTTTTTCTGAAAATAAATAAGTTGGTTTAATAAGCAGTAAACACAATATAAAAAATGCTGGATCTTTTACAATCTCTTCAAATCAGGTAGAATTAGATCACATAACACGCACACTAGTTAAACCAGGTGCAATAGAATCAATGTACTAAGTTTGGAAAGGTCAACTTTATCATCCTTTTATCTTTATTATCTTAAGCTTCATCTGTACATATAATAATAATATGTCTATAAATCATTTTTATAGATATATTATTTTATACATTTATACAGCACTTTACATAGTGCTCAAGTGCTCATACAACGTAACTATAAGTTCTATTAGTTATATAATATAATTAGTAATTTATTCAAAAAAACTTTTAATGGCGTCCATAGCCTGTTGAGTTATTTATTAATTGGTCTTGTACTTAGTTAGATTATAAACGGTATTTAGTTAATCTACGCTTGTAAAACTTTGTGTTAAATAAAAAAACTGATTTAAAGAAAACAAACAATAATAAATATTGCTGGATTATCCACACAGCTTCATCTAGCCCCAAGGTAAGCAGAGCTTGTGTTTTGTGTACTAGAGGACTGATATACTTAATACTTATTATAAACTAGCTACTGCCCGCGGCTTCGCACGCACTTTTTAAGTAGCCTATGCCTTACCCGGAGTACCATTTACCTCTGCCAAATTGCATTGAGATCTGTTCAGCCATTTAGGTGTGAAAAGGTTACTTTTGAATTTATAATATTAGTATGGAATAATAATTTAAATTGTACCTAAAAGCTACCAATCATCAGTATACTTATAGAACCAGCATACAAATCCCTTGTTACTTGTCTCTAGACTGGTTTCCGCAACAAGGACACTGGTGGGTCCTTTTGTCGTGTCGGGTGGGGGGCTGCTAGTGTAACCACTCGATGTCCTCCAGGAAGGCAGCTCGCTGACACCGGTGCATGCCTCCCTAGGCATCCTCAGGCGTACAGATCCCTCAAAAGTACCTTTATAAGTGCATCATTCTCAGGATCGCTGTCCACTTCTTCCTCTATGTCATCATTATCATCATAGTTGTCTTCGTCCCGCGGTTTGCCGCGTTTCACCGCCGCCGGCGCGTACGGCAGCGCTGTCGCCTTCTTGTTGTATGTACGTGTCATCGCGGCTTTTACCTGAGGAATACTCGGAGTTTTCAGTTTAAGGTGGGACTGAACCTCTAAATTCCCATACAAACGTACTATTCGATTCATTTGCAAACTACGTCCCTGATTGTAATGAATTTTGCATACATAATCGGATAAGAAATAGCGATATTTGTATCGTTTTAGTTTTTCAAAATACATCATCATTAAATTAGAGCAAAAGTAATAAAATCGCTTAACAATGGATAAAAATGAAATTTCGCTCTCACCTTGATGATGAAGTATTTTATGTATTTTCTAGTAAAAGCTTTAGGTACTTATCCGATTACGTATGCAAAATTTCATTAAAATCGGGGACGCAGTTTCCAAATGAATCGAAAAGTACGGGAGTTTAGAGGTTCAGGGCCTTCTTCTGTCTCCGATTCCAACTGCTACTTAATTAATAAATCATAAGGACAAAGTACAGCTGCAGGTCCATTCGTGAATGTACCAATACATTTTTCGCAACTCATTTCATCATTTGACTGCATTTTGATTACGAACTCTCGGGCGAGAATAATAGGTAAAGGTATTGTAAGACAATATTATGCTGGTAAATAAAAGTGGACAGTTCAGGAAACAGTGAAAGTTAGCGTAGAAAGAAATAGTATTTGGAATAATTACTTGCCAGGCTACCTGCCAAGTAACTATGTTAATTTACTCATGTCATAAACTGCCATACCTTAGGATCAACCAAAACAGCCGGATTCTTCGCACCCGGCCACAAAGCCAGCTCACTCAATGATTCCAGATCATCTCTGAGCAGATGGTACGACTCTAGGACTTCCAGAGATTTCTCGATTCCCTCCGATTTGTCCATGATGAGAGGCTTGAGGATCGCATCTCGCAAGTGGCTAGCGTAGTCGAGGAATATTGAGGATTTTGAACCCGTTGTGCTGGGGATAAGGCTCAAATTAGAACACGAGTCTGGATCACTAGTGCCACGAAAAGGATGTTTGAATACGTTTTTGTGCATGAATTTAAATCATTTACTTGCAATAAATTAATAATAAATATCAACAGTGGCACTTAATTATCTAGGCTATAAACATTTCTGTACACATATACAAGCAAGTGTGCATATAATCATCATTAAATTATTACATCGTTCTTAGGGCCATAACTACGCCATAACGAACTAAACACACGTGCATAATAATATTACACACTAATGTACACTGTGCGTAATAGAGTTATCCTCAGCCAGTACCAGACATTCGTCCTCTTGCATAAAGACTACTTTTTGGTGTTCCATTTACAAAGAACATACATTTCATTTGAATTTATTGTTGAAAATAGAACTGAAAGCCCCTTCTTGGTCATGGTATGAAAAAAGTAGAAAAAGGGTAAAAGAAAAAAACAAGCATGTAGCTACCTAAATATTGATCCCTTATTTGTATTAAAGTAAACAGCCGATTATGCAAAATGTTAAAAATGTCTCCGATCCATATCGGAGGAAAAAAGGCGGAACAAACAAAAAAAAAATCGGTATGAAACTCCTGAGCAACTTGCTCACTAGACACTCGGCTGATTTACGCCCTGGCCTAGGGCTCGGGCTGCAACCCACAGCCTCGTGCGTGTATAATGAGCAACTTAGCTCACTTGTATCATAATATAATATTATGATTGAATATTGAGTAAAAACTATGTATTTACATTGAATATATTTATGTAGTTACTGTCAAAGGTCAGAACGGACAAATAGTTAACAACTCAACCTGACGTCACCCACTGGTGGGTATAGGCCATAGATACTCAAAGTTATCGACATAGCTCAATGAATTAGCAAACTTAAGTGGCAGTGGGCCGGCCACAGCTCGCGAAGAACCGACAACCGCTGGGGTACACGTGTTCTTCTTGAGTAGAGACCGTGACTCAGCAAACGCATGTAGGTCGCCCTCGTGCCATCTTAGTCCCCATAACAATAGAGTTGACTTACCTCAGCCTAGTATGCGCATGAATTTCCTGACAGAGTCGTTGCATCTTCGTTGCCCTTGAGTTCTTCCCAAGCCAGCCAGGGAACTGGATCTGCCCGGCTATGTGACCGGACAGATGGTGACCCGGTATCACGGAGCTGTACATTGCCTGGGAGAAGTACCCTTTTTATATTTATTTGGTTTAAGTTTGTACAAAACAATAAAGAAAATTACAATAAAATAATAGAACTAAATTAAAACTAGTATTTACAATGGAGCTAACTGCAGACTGTTGCAAACAATCTACAAGTAGCTCAACTCGCTGTACAGTACCTAGCTCAGCTCAGACGCTGGCTGAATTGCCCCGCTGTATGGCAATGCTGATCCGCTGTGCCAGATACTCATCAGCTCTCGGGTAACGCGTCGCCTCGCTTCGACCTGACACTCAGATAATTTTTTGAAAACCTGGAGAGCCTCGGTATCCCACGGACCTAAGGTCACGACTCCAAGGGGAGCGAATGTGTAGGCTCTGTCGAGACCTGCATATTTGGCTGCTTGATATCTTCGGCCATCGTCACGCAACAGACCATTCGGTTCGAGAATAGCTGGTACGTTAGCGGTGACAAAGGCCCGCCGGATGATATCGTTAAAGCTGGCATGGCGAGTTATCCGTACAATTGTCCCGAAGTGGCAATCGAACCCGCGACCTTCTGCGCCGCAGCCGGACCTTCGCCCGCTGCGCCACTGAGGTCGTAATATATCAAGAACAAGAAATAACTATGTAACGAACGAAAACCCAGAATGCCAAGGAACTGAATCTGACTGGGTTTGAACGAGTGTACAATGCATGAGAAAAGTATGCATTATTCAAGCCGTTACAAGCTTAAGCCAAAAAAGATACAAACGAATTCTTGCATTAATCGGGGGATCAGATGGCCAGGAATTACATACTAGGTTCACAGCCATTGATGTACATCGAGTTATAAAAGGAATGTCACGTGGTAAATCTCCTGGCCATGATGGTCTCAGCATAGAACACCTACAGAACGCGGGTCCTCAACTGCCCAGAGTGCTTGCTATGTTCTACACTTTATGTATGGGGCACTCATACTTACCCGATAAAATGATGAAAACTGTGGTGGTACCTATAGTTAAAAATAAGACTGGTGACACTAGTGATAAGAATAACTATAGACCGATTTCGTTGGCCAATGTTGTAGCTAAGGTGCTGGACAGTCTGCTTGATGCTCAACTTAGTCGTTATCTAACACTTAATGATAGTCAATTCGGCTTTAGACCAGGTTTATCAACAGATACGGCTATTTTGAGCCTGAAGCAGACTGTCAAGTACTACACCGATCGCAAGACTCCCATTCATGCCTGTTTCCTCGACCTATCTAAAGCATTTGACCTGGTCAGCTATGACTTACTGTGGCAAAAGCTTAACGAACTTAAAATGCCTCCAGAGCTTCAGAACATTTTTAAGTTCTGGTATCAAAACCAGGTCAATGTGGTGCGATGGTCAGGCGCCTACTCGGAGACATACAGGCTGGAGTGCGGCGTGAGACAGGGCGGGCTGACGTCTCCAAAGCTCTTCAACCTGTATGTGGACGCGCTGATGGATGAGCTCAGCAGTACCCGTGTCGGTTGTCACATTGACGGTGTCTGCATAAACAGCATAAGCTATGCAGACGACATGGTGCTGTTGAGCGCATCCACGTGTGGCCTAGGTAAGTTATTAAAGATTTGTGAGAGGTACGCTACAGAACATGGACTGATATACAATGTTAAAAAGAGTGAATGCATGGTTTTTCAGGCCAGAGGAAGTTGTCCCGTACATAACATACCGCCCATAAAGTTATATGGAACTCCATTAAAGAGAGTTAGAGAATTTAAGTACTTGGGACATCTCCTAACCTCTGACCTGAAAGACGATGCAGACATTGAGAGGGAACGGAGGGCGCTGTCTGTAAGAGCGAACATGATAGCCCGCAGGTTCGCTCGCTGCTCTAGAGAGGTAAAAACAACGCTTTTTAAAGCATATTGTTCTAGTTTTTACACATGCAGCCTGTGGGTGAACCATACGCAAAAACAGTACAGCGCCCTACGTGTGCAGTACAATAACGCGTTCAGGGTGCTGATGGGGCTGCCCCGGTTCTGCAGCGCGTCGGGGATGTTCGCCGAGGCGCGCGTGGACTGTTTCTACACCACCATGCGCAAGCGGGGAGCATCTCTGGTGCGCAGGGTCCGGGCCAGCTCCAACAGCATACTCAGCGTGTTCGCCAGTAGGTTTGACTGCATTTATATTTATCATTCATCGAGGATGCACGCGTATACCAATAATAATAGTATTAGGTACAACGTTGTCAAATAATTATTGTAAATATTCTTTTTCTTTGTTTTGATTATTGTGTTGTTTTGTTCAATTTAATTATTACTTATTATGCTTAGTACTATTGTTTGATTATTGTGTAAATTCTAATTTTTATGTAACCCTGGACCCATGAAGTCTGAAATAAAGAATTTATTATTTATTATTTATTTATTTAATTCATTTTTTAAGTGTTCTGGAAAGTCCCCTTCCGGTAAGTAAGCAGGTACATGGTACCATTTTGTGCCCCCTTATACCAGCAGGAAATTCGCTGAAATTGTTCTCAATCTCAATAGTTGTAGTAACTATGGTTGGAGAGTACCTGCTGCTTGGGATCCAGTCCTACATCGAGTCAGGTCCCACACCCAGCAATCCATAGCTACAACCCATCAAGACACTGTTAGTGATTACTGCGTACATACGGAACGTTATAATTAAAGTTGTTTAATTGACGGTAGATATGCAAAATTCAAATTACTTGTAAAGACAAATGTCACCTCAGTCTGCCTGTGACCATGTAAGCTGAAAAGCCTCCGAAACGTCAGGTTATAAACAAAATATAAAATAGAAATGCGCCATGATCACGGAATGAAACTGTGCCGAAATATTGGAAAACTCAAAAATTGAATCATGGTAAATATCCCGTTCTAAATGATTTCTATAGTAATAACCATGATAGTTTCAAAAGTTTTAAAATATAAAATATACGCGATCAATCCGGTTAAAACAGTGTTTTATTAGTAGTAACTAGGCAAGATTCAAGATTTTATTTGCCATCATGTTGTACAATAAAGGTCTAAGGCCCGTATTATGAAAGCATGCTCAGTCATCGAGCTCTGCTTGAGTGATGCTTATGTCTAGTTTTGAGTGAATACTAATTTTCAAACAATGCTTGGGAGCTCATGTCAAAATCTACACTCACTCAAGTAGCCGTCAAGAGCGGATTTCCTCCGTCCACGCCTTCGAGTAACTGCTTAGACATATTATTGAACGGTTACCAAGCATTACTTGAGTAATTAACGCTTGAGTAGAGATCACGTAATGACTGCTTAAGTAATGCTTGGGGAAGCTTTCATAATACGGGCCTTAGAATTAGGTAAAGCTTCAACATGAGCCCGGGTGGGGCACTGCTATTTGGGTCATAGTTTCCTTATGACAAAAAAATATTTTGACATGTTACAAAATATTAGTAATATTATAACTTATAACTTATTTATAATATGGAACATACATTTTTAACTATATTTTACATAATAAGTCCATAGATTCTAAGTATTAACTTCCTTTCCTAACTTTTTTCTGTTTCAAAAAATTCCTGTAAGGTGTAGTAACTTTTATACGGCATACTTAGTGGCAACCAGGGAAGCAATTGACAACGTTATTGCTACTCTCGTAGATATTTTTTTCAAGAAACAGAGTTTCATTGATCTTTACCTGCATAGGCAGAAGGCTCCACGCCTGCGCACTTCGTATTCTCTTGTCGACGGTGTCGCCGATCGCTATACTTTCCGCAGCTTTGCTGATACGGTCTAGTATTTCTCCTCTGCAAATAGTATTGACATGCACCATCAGATATTTGACTAGTCTAATTTAACCCTTGCAACTGCAATCCTACCATGCATAACGCACCTTCGATGCAATCTTTTAAGCACAAGCTGAAAACTTGGCTAATTGACATGTGTTTTATGATATGAATGAATTAATTAATATGAAAATGAATTGATTAGTGACATTACAATTATTTTTTGATTTATTAATAAAATTGAATCTTTTAAGATGTAATATTATTGTTAATTTAATTTAATTATTTTTATTTTTTAATGAATATTGTTATAAGTAACAGTAAGTTAAATCATTAGCGCTAACATCATACTTTAAGTAAGAATGTTTTACGACAAGACCTGTAACTATGTTGCCAATAAAAATCTGAATCTGAATCATAACGCTGAGAATGTGGGTTTTTTGAGTTGAGAGTTTTATACATTGAGAAAGGCTGGAGTAGGTTTATTATCCAATTTAAAATGTAACTAACTTGGGACAATGCGGCTGGACATGCAGATAGTTTTCTTGGACAAATAGCGGCGAGAGACTGTAGTCGTAGAAGAACAGATCGCTCTTTTCGTTGATTGACATGGTCTTGTGGTCTTCTGCACTAAACACTTTGCGGATCGCTTCCCAGGGACCCTAGAAGAAAGAAAATTAAAACATTTGGTATGTCTGTATGTCTGTTTTTCTATTGGAAATGGTCGAGCTTTGGCGACCATTTCATTTAAGCAGGTGAAGATGTGGCTTAAGATGGAGCAAGCTTTCCGAAACAACTTACTCACTCCGGATTTGAAAACTCCGATAGTGTACTCTACCGGAAAAACAGACGCAGTAATTTAAATCCGATCCCTGCTGGAGGTTACATAAAGGTAAAGCGGATTCTTAAGATATTTAAAAAATATTGGTCTACATAGTCTGGTATGTGAACCACGTACGGGTGGCTTTCTGTGCATTCCCTGCGAGGTATTCTTTTGCCATACCATCTACAGCGGTACAAAATCAAACCTTACCAATTTAACATCTTTTTTAGCAACGGACGCGTCTTTGCTGAGTTTCTCGGGCTCCATTCTAGAAGGATCGACCGCCCACATGGAGAGCAGGTTCAAAGTCTGCCGCACGTCCTGATTAGCCGAGACGATCAGCTGGCCGAGCACGTCGGGAGGGACCTTTATGTTTTCCTTGCAGCATATTGAACGCATGGCCGCCTGAAAAAGTGGTTTAGGATTTAGATAACATATTTGTGATTCTTGATTCACTGTGTGCGAGTACGAAAATCAAAACGCAACAACCTTTATCAGTTTGAGTAAAGTTTTTATATACATAAATGTCTTCGTTTCCCAAAAATATCATGGATTTTATAATGGAGTATAGGGGAAACCCGCTGCTCCACTGCGGCGTACCTTGCACGGCAGTTGGCCAGCGGCTAAAGCTGCAGTGTGCAGAACGTGCGCCGCAGTGGGGCTGTGGCTTTAGAGTTTGAAAGTTGTTATGGTATATTACCTATATTCAAATCTAACCTTAAACAATTTAGCAAAGGTCCTCACTCACGATTAGTAAATATTTATAATAAAATACCCAGCTCCATAAAAGATCTTACAAAAGAATCTGTCTTCCGTAGTAAACTTAAAGAATACCTTATTTCTAAATGTTATTATTATTACTCTGATGACGAATTTTTAAATGATAAATCTAAACTAGAATAATTGACACATTTAATATAGAGTTATTAATGGAATTGTTTTTATGCTTGCACTTATCAATGTTAAAATTATTCGACTACTTTGTTCCTAGCTATAAATAGACTAAGTACCAAACTATTATTATAATATATAAATAAATTGCTGCGCCCTTACAGGGTACATGACCTACCTGCAAGCTAAGTACACCTAAGCTGAAATTATAAAATGTATGTGTATGCAATAAATGAATATGAATATTTGTAGGGACTTTTTGAAGTCCCGAGTTACCTTGATCTGCTCCACCTTGGGCCGGTTAAACCTCAGATCATAGCAGTAGTTGACGAGAGAGCGCATCTTCTGGCTATTTCTGTCGTTGCACATGCAGATTATAGGCACGGACGCTGTCTTTATCAGCCCTATGAGCTCCTGTAGCCCACCTGTGGAAACAAATGGGTTGTACTAAGTATTCTGAGAAGCTGTTTCGATTTCCGACGCGTGACAAACTCTCTGACTTTGAGCCTAGATTATTATTTATTATGCTGTCTTATACTATTTCCACTGCCGAAGATGCGTCCACCAAAAATGAGGGATTTTGCCACAATCACCACGCCTGGCGCACTGATCATGGCAGTGGAGGTGTTAAAATAGGCAGAAGGAAACTGTTTTTTGTAGGCCTTTCTTTTGGTAGGTCCCTTTATATTCCACGGACCTGCTGGGTTGTCCCAGTGGGCGGAGAGATGATACTTTGACGTGGCGCGCCCCCGGGTTGCGGATAGGGGTTCTGGCTTGCCGATAGCTTCTATAAAGTAGTTATGAAGGATCCGTAAAAAACGGTCCTTTAAAAACTGTTCCGCTGTGAATGCGCCCTAAGATCTCACCTCTGTCTTCATTTCCCGACATGCCGTCAACTTCGTCCATCACTAGAACATGCTTTTTGGTCACGGCTTGTTTACCCGTATCACCTGCAAAGAACTTTTTGTATAAGCGGGTACAATACTGATGTAATAAGGATTAAATTAGCATACTGGGCTGTCACATTAATTTCGGTGTAGAATGAAACGTTAATTCAATTCCAAAGAGATAAGGTTCAAAATGAGTAACCCAAATTGGATAGGTACGTTAGTAATCACTAGAATTCGTTTGGTTTTTGACTATCATAAATTATCTAATAGTCCACACGTTCCGCCAACTTCAAAATTAAAAAATACCTATCAAAGCAAGACGTCAACTAGTTTCGTCTCGCTTTGATTAACGTCTTGCTTTGATAGGTATTTTTTCATTTTGTAGTTGGCGTCGTTTTTCTTCTACAACGCGGACTACATTTTGTTAGAACTTATCGGAGGTTTTTTCGCGGAATTGTTACTAAATATTTTCATCATTATATTTTGCAATGGATTTCCGCAAAGTAACGCCTGAATCTATTATTTATCAATAATACTAAAACAAAACATAATTGACTATAACACACAGTTATAGTCAATCATGTTTTGTTTTAGTAGATAACGCGAGACGCTGGGTATAACCATACGTGAATCGTTGGGAACATGCGCGTCTCACGTGATACGTTGGGATTGGGCAGAACCCAATCTTTTTAGTTTACTTTAAGAATCTCCGTACCTTTAGCATAAGCGGAGAGCGAGGTGGTGGTGAGCAGTTCTCCGATCTGCTCCTTGATCAGCGTCTTGTTTCTGGTGTCAGATGCGTTGAACTCGACCATGTCGAAACCCAGCTCTTTGCACACGAGCGACACTGTGGTAGTTTTACCTGAAACGAACACGACGTGTAACATAGGTATTTCTTCGGTTGGCTTTCAATTTGCTTTCAATGTGCCTTGACAATAAAGGACATATCACATACTTCCAGTACCGCTACCACACAACACATAAATACGCATTCAAATATGGTTATACCCTTATTTGAATGCTCGTAATCTTTAGATACGTTTTACAGTGATCAAATGGCTTACCGCCAGCTTCAAGCGAGTGACCCGCGAGCTGCCTGTTATCTGATGTCGTAATATAAAATGCAAATATTATGAGTTAGTCCATATTTGAATTCACATTTTAGTGTTATGCGTCAGTGGTACGGTACAGGTGTGCGACAACCTTAACGGTGCGTTCCCACTGACACAGAGCGGAGACCAATCACATTGGTTGAAATAAACATCTCGTCTTGGCTGCTGATGGGTCAATAATGCCTTTGCCTTTTTGTTTTCTTGCTTTTGAAAAGATGCTCAAATTTCGATACCTAATTATGAAACTTATTAAAAAAGAAAGAGTTTAAAGAAAAGTAGGTCTTACCAACACCCGGTGGTCCAGAAAGCAATGCAGCCTTGTAATAGCCGCCGTCATCGTTCTTGGCCCAGGGACTTGGCTTGGGGAGCTTGGCCTTTCTGTTCACGTACCACTTCGTCAGCCAGTTCACCAATCTAGAATAACAGCTCGTATTTTATACAGGGTGCCTACGTAACATGTGTACTAAGCAGAAAGGGGGTGATTCTGGACCCTGAAGGGGTCATCTTGTAGTTTTTTTTATTTTAAACTACGAATTACATTTATTTTTACAAAAAAGAAAAGTTTCTGATCTTTTTCATCCGTGTTCTTTTACACGTACTATTGAAAATAGCAATAATTATCAAACAATACAAAATATTGAACAAATACTGGTTGTATTTGTTAAATATATTATATAGTTCAACAAAATCACTGTTTTTCATGTTTAAAAAAAAAATGTTTGGTTTGGTGGTTGGGTCAGCAATCATAGCAGTTGTACAACAGAAATTACCAACGTACTTTTTAACATTGCTAGCTTCACCAGTTTGTCCAATGATGCTCTTCAAGTTCTGAGGCTTGTATTTCTCAACCCACATTGACGCATTGGCTGGAGTTTCTAGTTTCGCATCTGAAAATGTTTTTTTTATGAGCGTGTAGTTTTAAAACAGCAGTTTTTATGCATTGTCTGCATCGATTAAGCTATGATCGAATATTGCCACTCCAGAAATGTATTTGTAAGCTTTAGCAATTTTCGCAGCGCCATCTAGATATATTCTCTTAATCATCTAAGTCCTAAGAAAGAATTATTATGACTAAATATATTACATGATTTTGAAAAGTCCTAAGAAAGAATTATTATGAATAATTATATTACATGATTTTTAAAGGTCTAACATTTTGGATCATTGAAACAAATCCTGCCGAAATCGAAAATGTTTGGGACAATATTAAAATTTTCGTAGAACATACAAAAAAACTTACTATTTGCTAAATTGATACTTGAACTGGACGATGCGCCACTTTCAGTTTTCAAATCAAGTTTTACTACATTATTTATTTTTAAATTCTTTTCTTCTTTTACTTCTACCTTGATCTTCTCTTCTTTCACTTGATTTTTGTAAGATTTTTCTATTTTTATGTCAGTTTTAACTTTGATACTTTCACGTGAACATTCCTTCTTAATTTCAGCCTTGGCTTCTTTTAAACTGTCGCTTGATTTTTTCTTTTTAATTTCAGGCTTAGCCTCTTGACTAATTTCATTTGATTTATTCCTAGCATGGTTAGTTTCACTGACAAATTTTTCTTTCGTCTCAGTTCTGGAGGTTCCATTGACTAGTTTATTTTTATTACTTTTCTTATCATGATTTTTATGTTTGTCTTCTCCATGTGAGTTGTGTTTTGATTTGGTTTTATTTGAATTTTCAATCATTTTGAGGAAATCATCTTCACCAATGATTCTTATTCCTAGTTCTTCAGCTTTCTCTATTTTCGCTGGACCGGCGTCTTCACCAGCCAAGACGTGTGTTACCTATAGTGTACAAAATACAAATAAAAATTTCTCATTGATATGTAGATCGCGGAATGCAAGTATTAAGCCGTGTGGTGCCGGCTTAGAATAGCACCACCCCAACTCTTCCCGCGGGTGTCGTACGAGGCGACTAAGGGGCATACACCGGGGGGCGGGCAGCAGCGCCCCCTGCAGAACAACCGCACCATCGATCTGTGATCCCCAACCCGCATGCCCAGCGTGGGGATTTTGGGCATTAACCCTCAATTAATTCCGCCACTAAGAGATGGCCTCCAGTTCCCGGCCGCCTCGCTATTACTGGCCATGGTAGCGGCCACGATAACGGCGGGGCAGAGGGTGCTAGGAATCCCCGGGCTACATTAGGCTACCATTCGATACATAATTTGACCCTGGCTACGTTCAACGGACGAACTCTGAGGCTTGACTACCATCTAGCGCAATTGAAAGTGGAGTTAGAGAACATTAAATAGCATCTTCTGGGGTTATGTGAAGTCCGTAGAGAGGGAGGACGCCGCCGTCACCCTAGACTCGGGTCATCTTCTTTACTTTCGCGAGGGTGATCAAACATCCCAGGGTGGTGTAGGTTTCCTCGTCAATAAGACCCTCTCTAACAACGTTGAAGAAATTTCCAGTGTGTCGTCCAGGGAAGTGTACCTGATCCTTCGGCTGTCCACGCGCTACAGCATGAAGGTCATTGAGTTTTACGCATCGATCTCGACACACTTGGATGATGAAGTGGAGGATATGTACGAAGACATATCCAAAGCCTTTCTCAACACAACTAAGGCTCACTTCAAACGTTGTTATGGGGAACTTTGGGCCCTTGCCAAAGAGCTTCAGCTTCAGCTTCTGAAGGCAGGAGGAGCCCCTGTTATACAGGAGCTACAAAACCTGTTTAACACCGTCTTTCACAGTGGGAGAACTCCAAAAGCGTGGAGCGGGAGTTTGGTGGTGCTCTTTTTTAAGGGAGATAAAACCCTTCTTAATAAACTACAGACCCATCACACTCCTGAGTTACGTCTATAAACTTTTCTCACGAGTGATCACGAACCGTCTCGCGAGTAGACTCTACGAGTTCCAGCCACCGGAACAGGCCGGGTTTTGCGGAGGATATGGCACCATAGACCACATACACACAGTGAGGCAGATTATACAGAAGTCCGGAGAGTATAATCAGCCCCTGTGTCTGGGCTTTGTTTGTGGACTATGAAAAGGCCTTTGACTCTGTCGAAACCTTGTCTGTTCTGGAAAACTGCGGGCAGATGCTGGATGCAGCAAGCTGAAGACAGGGCGCTATGGCGCTGGAGACTTATGTCCAGCACTAATATAGGCTGATGGTGATGATGAAGTATTAAGTGAGAATGGTCAGGCAACTAAGCTTGACAGAAACTCGGAAGATGGAACAATGTTATATTAGACTCGAAAATAGAAAAGAAGTCTTGACTGATAAATAAAAAAATTAATAACCTTCTCCTTGCATCTTCACATACCTTTTTACTGATACCAGACTTGATGCATCCTCCATACTTTTTGATTGTGTCCTCAATTTCTTCCCTTTCAAACGAGTCCAACACACCAGTCAGCAGAAATGCATAGTCTTTTAGACAATTTGCAGCACCCTGAAAGCACAAACGTTATTATTGATAAAGGGTGCTGAAATATCATAACGTCGTCATCCGGCTTTACAAGTTTGAAAAACGTAAAAATTTTGTTTAGGCATATTAATAAGTGGCGCTTAGCGGAAGCCCAATACGTCCAGCAGTGGACTGATAAATGCTGTTGATTATTAATAAGTAGGTAAAGTAGTTAAATTTGTCCAGTTTTATCACAATCTGCCCAATAGTATTTGTATCAAAGCACCTGTTAAAAAGTACATAGTAGCTCAGGGTTCAACACTACCCTTTAATAAATACAACCTACCTCAGGCATCTGCTTAGTTCCTAAATGTTTGGGCCCGGTCCTGTTCAAATACTTCTGGTATAGGGCTGCTGAGTACCTCTTTCTCTCATACCTTTCTTCATCTGTTAATGCTAAAATGTTAAAAGCATCTTGATTGACTGACCAGTTATTTTTAAATTGTGCTTTGTTTATTGGCATAGAAACCTTTTGTAATAATTTCACTTACCTGATTCATTGAGGCTCTTGTTGATTTTCTTTTTTTGATACATTGATTGATCAGCTTCATCCTCCATCATTGAATCATCAACAGTTAGATCATAAGTTACATTTTTCTCACCATTTGTTTTTAGGTCACTTAAGAGTTTTAATTTGTCAGAGTCATTAACTTTTGGAACTTTTACCTTTATGTCCATTTCATCAGTTTTATTATCATTCTCAAGAAACTCTTCAAACTTTCTTTTGTTTGATTCTCTGATTTCATTTTTCAATTTGTCTCCAATTTTCTTTGTTGCTGAATGTAGCTCTTGCATTTCTTTTTTTGAAGGTGTAATTTTTCTTGGGCTTTCTTTTTCATTTGTTTTTGATTTTGTTGCAGATAGGGAATAATTTGATTTCCTAGCCTTACTATCTTTTTCATTGACTTCCTTACTTGATGATGGTCCAATGGTGAGTTCAACTCTATTGTCCTTGGTTTTATCATGTTTTTGTTCAGTAGATGTAATCTCATCCAATCCATCAATTTTAAGAAGACTCTTTTCAAACTCATCATCTGAATGAATCCCTGTTTCAGTATTCTTTTTTGATCTTGGTTCAGGTTTCTTAACTACTGGTTCAGTTGTTTTGATAGGTCCATTTCCAAATAAATCAGTGGCCTTAACTTCTTTGAGTGATAATTTAGACTTGGTTTTACTTGATTTATGAGGTTCATTATTTTTGTTTTTCTATAAAATAAATAACATGAATGATTAGGAACCATTGCTACAGCCTAATAATGTAAATAAATCATAATATGAATTAAAAAAACAACCACATACAATATTTGTACTCATTAAAAAAAAGTAGGTAGGTACATACTAATATAACATCATAAGAGGTGATCAAACACATACAAGAAATACTTGCAAAAAAGACCACATACTTCTTCTAAGAGCGCAAACCGAATTCGGGAAATGATCACAAATTTAAGGGATTGAAAATTTACATGTTATAGTCTTTTCAAAGAGGTAAAGAATGTAGAGTCGTACTGCAACTTCAAACTTAAAAAGCACATACTTAACAAGGTGGTGGCTTTTGACTTGCTGTTGAGCTGTTGAGTCATCAAGTCATAAACGAGATACCCACTTCAGGTCAATTTCATCATTTTAGTCTAAGGTGTGGTATCTGAGATCTAAATCTTATTGTACTGTGGGTGCCACAGCAAATTTTTACTTTTTTAATGAATAAAATCAACATAATAAAAAATTAAAAGAAAACATGTCAGTAGATATCTTACTTTCCTTATAATTTGAACATCAGGTGATTCTGGTATCACGTCATCATCATCGTCGTCAATCCTCCTTCTTTTCACTGCAGCGGGAGATGTCTTCGGTTGAAAGAATTTTCTAATATCCTAAATGGAAACAAAAGCAAAATTGTAACAGTATTTGGTGTGCTAGCCTTCACAGCATTGGCACCGCACGGAGGAGTCCTGTATCCAATCCTAGATGCCCAAATAAAAAATATGTACATACAAGAATATTTTTTGTTATTGCAGTACACAAAAACAATGTCAAATAATTTTTAATTTTAGTTGGAATAAACGCTTTATTTATATACTTCGCCTTCAAGAAATCAGAGTACAACACTAGAAAATTTATAAACCAGACTTTAGACTATAAGGTTTAAAGGTTTCTTATGCTATGTCAGGTAAGGTAGGTTAGTTCGTATAAAAAAAATTAAGTTATTTATCTAAACTATTTCTTCGGTATTGGTTAGCAGAGCCGAGCACATTCGCTCACCATTTTCAAGTCCTAGATTATTACTTCGAATAATTTAGCTTTGTTTATATCATTGCTGAGCTTTACAATAATTATTCTGCGAGCGGAACCAACAACACATAGTTAGTGGTTTTATGATCTTTGAACACTGTTGCGTAGATTTCGGAAGATTTTTCAAAATTCAAAATCAAACAATCAAATGGAATAGAATCAAAGACAAGACATCAAACAAGCCAAAACCACAACCAAACTTAGAGTAATAAGGCACTCTCAATCTACGCAACCAAACCACAGATGAAGTGTTGCCAACGACACCGGGACTGATATTACCATATTTCACCGCTTATGTAGCCTAAAAAGGAGATCTCTTTTTTCATTGCCTAATGTAGCCGAATTTCAGGTTCTGTAGCCAAAAAGAAGCCGAAATAAAATGAATGTGTAGTTATTTATTGAATTTATATTATATATATTGAACTTTATTAAAAACATATTTACTTTTAAAAGATTCTGGTTCATCTGCCAGCAACAATAAGGCACCAACAAGGCTTTCGCCGTCGTCGTCGCCGTCATTTGAGGTATGGTATGGTAGCTGATAAAAAATCTTTCTATGTTGTCATTACTTAAAGATAATGAAAGACAGCGCGTAAGGAAAACTCCGCTAAGTCTTTGAACATGAAATTCCAGCATTTTGCTTTTTTAACCCCTGTACCAAAAAAAAATACAATATAATTGAAAGGAGCTACACCAATTATTTCCTTGATGCGCATCGTAGGTACATAATACAATACCATTTATTATATAATATTATACTAGCTTACCGGTCAATATTGGGTCTGCTGGTCGAGAAGCACACCGGGTGTGTCTCCTTCATTCTTTAGTATCACATACAGACCTTAGGGTGACTATGATTTTTATTAAAAGCAGTTCACTTGACATTTGGCTTATGTACATGGCTTGTCTTTGATGTAGCCTAATAGGCAACCAGTCGCCTTTCAGAATTTTTCAACGCCGATTCCAGTACTGAGTAGCCTAAATGGCGATAAATCGCCTTCGTTGACCACTCTTGTAACCACACTCGGCAAAGTTCGGTATGGGGTGGTGTTAGTAACATAAGAACGACAAAGTTCTTCAGTAGTTGACAAAAAAGTACCTATATAAGGCAGGTAAAAAACTAGAAGTAATGGCGAGCGAAGCGAGCCGTCATTATTTTCAAGCTTTTCGTTAGCATGATAGAGGAGGTTGTCAATTGTCAAAGTCAGAGCCAAGACCATATGGGTTTTGGCGGGGTCAGCTAGAAAGGCAGATAAAAAAACATAACGGCGAGCGGAGCGAGCCGCGAATTTTTAGTGATTTTTTAAGATTAAATAAAATACCTAGGTATGTAAACGGTGAAACGCAAAACTTTTGTGGTTATCGGTTATAAAATGATCTCCAAATTCTTTACAAATTATGGAAGCCAAAACAATATAAATTACTACAACAGAGTGATGTTGTTCAGCCAGCACGTTAGTGGACATAGACAAACTATATAGATCTGTCGTAAGGTAGTCATGGAGACGGAGTTGTTATAGATTCTAATTATTGGTGTTAAAATATAATAGTAAATTGTTTCTTCGATAAAACCACACTCTTTTTATTTCTAACAAATGGTAGCAGAGCGTGGTTACCTGATTACATAATGTAAATAGTAATACCACTAAACTGTTGGTTGGATATCCACGTGAGTGTAAAAAAAAAAATGACATCGGCAACAAATAGCCGAACGTCGATAGAAACATTGACCAAGTCAAACTACGACACCTGGTGCCTACAGGCACAGGCGGTGCTCATCAAAAATGATTTATGGGACATCGTAAGCGGAACAAAAACTTTGGCTCCAAACGCTGATTCAGCAACCACCGCGGCATTCAACAAAGAAGACTTAAAGGCCAGAGCTGAAATCATCTTGTTGTTATCGCCCTCCGAGCTAAAACAAATAAAAGGTTGCGGAACGGCGAAGCTGGTATGGGAAACGTTAAAGAAAACTTATCAAAGCACAGGGCCTGCCCGAAAAGCTACATTGTTAAAACAACTAGTCCTAAAGAGGATGACACCAAACGAAGACATCCGCGACCACCTCAACAATTTCTTCGACATAGTTGGTCAACTTGAGGACATGGAAATAAAGATTCCTAAAGAACTACAATGTATCATGATCCTGTACAGCTTGCCAAAAACTTTCGAAAACTTCCGAATTGCCATCGAGTCAAGAGACACACTGCCAAGTCCCGAAGACCTCAAAGTCAAAATACTTGAAGAGTCACAGGCAAGAAATAATAAGAATGCTGAGCAACCGGAGTACGAAGAAAGATCCGAAGCTTTGTATGCAAAGAAAAAGTTCTGTACCATCTGTAAGAAGAAATCACACAGTACAGAAACTTGTTGGTCCAAGAAGAAAGAAAACAAAACTCCTTTAAAAGTTTCTCATAGAGGCAACAAGCAACAGCAAAAAGGTTTATATACTTGTTTAAATATAAATAATAAAACAAAGTCAAAAATGACGTGGTGTTTTGACAGCGGATGTACATCACATATGACAAGTAACAAACAAATATTTGTAAATATTTCTGAAGACAACGGTTCTGTAAAATTGGCTACGAATGACCATACAACGCCAGTCAAAGGAATTGGAATGGCACGGGTGAGTCTAAGCAACTACTCATGTGACTTACATGAAACCCTATATGTGCCAAATCTCTCAACAAACCTACTTTCAATTGGGAAAATCACTGACAAGGGCAAGAAAGTTGTGTTCAAAAAGGACAAGGTGTTATAAAATAAGGTTTTAATAATAATGTAATGCACTATGCACTCCGTAGATAACCATAGCAACAGGTTGTATTTGTTAAGTTGTGTCATCTTGTGTTTTTTCTTGTTCTGAAGATACGTTTATGTTAACATGATTTATTTATAATAATATACCACCACTGTAAACTATAATCTATTTCATTGAAGAATACCCACCTTACAATAGGTTATGGGCCCAGAAGATTTAAATGGATTTGTTAACTAAGTAACGAAGTATCTCAAATCTCAATATGCAGGCAGTAACCCATAACAGTTTTGCAAAACTAGTCGGCCAATCTAATTATGGCACCTGGGCGTTTGCCATGGAGATGTTATTAATCGAAGTGGATTTATGGGAGTGTATTGACGAGAAGTTCAAGGCAGACTCTGAAGATGCTAAGAAAAAAGATGCCAAAGCTCGGAGTAAGATCTGTCTAATGTGTAGGGAAAATATTTATCCCATGATCATGAACTTCAAAACTGCACAAGCTACTTGGCAAGCTTTACAGAAAGCATATGCTGACAGCGGATTACTAAGACGACTATATCTGCTGCGAAAACTCTTTAATGTTAAATTGACGATGTTTAATTCCATGGAGGAATACATCACAGACATCATGAACACCAGTCAGTCGCTACTTGGTATTAAGGCAGGTCTAGATGACGAATTCATCGGGATTATAATGCTGGCTGGTTTGACAGATGAGTATAACCCTCTAGTGATGACATTGGAGCATTCAGATGTGCAGATTTCAACAGAGACTGTGCAGGCAGCATTGATAAAAGAAAGCTTGAGAAAAGGTAGCACAGAGAACACAAGTGAAGATGACAAGGCGACGGCACTGATGTCAAAAACCAAGAAGGGCGTTATATGCCATCTTTGTAAGAAAAAAGGGCATTATAAATGGCAGTGTCATAGCCGGAAGCCTGAAAACAACAAACACACATTGTTTAAGAAGAAGGACAGTACAGAGACCTCGGGTCTTGTGACCGCCCTATCTGTAAGGGTAGGTGAGGGTCATTGGGTCGTAGATTCCGGAGCAACATCGCATATGACGTCCGACGTACATACCCTTGAAAATCGGAAGGACATTGGTTCTAAGTTAGTAACGACTGCGAACAATGAAAAAATTTTAGCCAATGAACAAGGAGATGTGTATGTCATGGGGCGTTCTGTGAGGTTTGATGATGTACTCATGCTTCCAGGTTTGACGGCAAACCTGCTGTCAGTAAGCAAAATGTGTAGCAAGGGTCACACTGTTGTTTTTGATAAGGCTTGTTGCAAGATTTATAAAAGTCCTTGTGACGTAGTAATAAAAGGTAAGCCAGTATTAATAGCACCACTAAAACAGAGTTTATATGTTTTAGATAAAGAGACAGCGATGGTTCTGACGTGCCCCCCAGAAGAATCTTCTCATGCTTCATTCGAATTGTGGCACAGAAGATTAGGTCATCTAAGTGGACCACTTATGTTAAGGCTAAAAAGTTGTGCAGATGGGCTAACTTTTAGTGAGGTGAGCACGCAACCGTGTGACGGATGCTGTCAAGGTAAAGAGTGCGTAAAAATGTTCCCGAAAGGCAAAAGTAAGAGAGCTAAAGATTTATTGGAACTTGTGCATTCAGATTTAGCGGGCCCTATTGAGGTGGAATCCTGGGGCGGTAACAGGTACTATTTGATTTTTGTGGATGACTATAGCAGAAAAACATTTTGCTATTTACTGAAATCAAAAACTGAAGTATTTGCTAAATTTAAAGAATTTAAGGCACTAGTTGAAAATCAGACGGGAAAGAAAATAAAGAAACTGCGTAGCGATAATGGCACCGAGTATACCAACAGAGAATTCCAAGTTTTTCTGAAGAAACATGGGATCCAACACCAGAGATCAGTACCTTACACTCCTCAACAAAATGGAGTGGCAGAGCGTACAATCCGTACTATAACCGAGAAGGCTAGGAGTATGGTGCACGACGCTGAATTGGATAAAAGGTTCTGGGGAGAAGCAGTTGGTTGTGCGGTGTACCTGAAGAACAGATCTCCAACAATGGCCCTTAAGGATAAAGTTCCAGAGGAAGCTTACACAGGAGAGAGAGTCAATCTATCGAATCTGAAGTTATTCGGATGTAGAGCTCATGTTCTGATAAAGGATCATAGTCGAAAGAAGTTTGATCCAAAAACAGTTCAAATGATAATGACTGGGTATTCGACCGATTCGAAGGCGTACCGATTTATCAATTTGAACAATGATCCAAGGAGGGTTGTAATTGCTCGAGACGCAACGTTTATGGAAAATGTTCCTATAACTGCTAAGAAACATGAAGTTGCTATTCCTGTTTCTAAGGATTCTGTAGACATATATCTACAGAATGACATTCCTGGAGTTAGTCGTTCCACTACTCAACAAGAGTTTCCAAGAAGTGCAGGACCTGTTGCAGTAGAGGTGGTTCCGGTGGCTAGCTCGAATGCTCAAATTAATGAACAATCCAGGGATTTGAGGAGTCCTGTTATGCAAGTAGATGTTTATGGAAGTACATCTAGTTTAACGAGGGCTGGGTCACCGATAGGATTGAATTCTGGTGATGATTTTTACGATTCTGTCGATTTAGAGTGTTCTGTAGCAGATAATTTGCAAAATTCAGCTTCTGTCGACTTTCAGGGTCCCGTGGCAGAAGATATGCAACATTCAAGCCGTTATCCTGCTCGGAATAGGGTTCCGAAACGGGAAAAAGACATGGTTTATAATTTCCATGTGTTGGATGATCCAGATCCCATTTCTGTAAAAGATGCTATGGAGCGTTCTGATAAAAAGCTTTGGGAAGAAGCGATGAAGGATGAAATTAATTCCCTTAAGGCGAATGGTACCTGGGAATTGGTAGATCGACCGCTGGACGTTAATGTCATAAAAACAAAATGGGTTTTTAAGTTGAAGGTTGGAGCTGATGGAAGTATGCAGCGCCATAAAGCCAGGCTGGTTGCTAAGGGCTATTCACAAAAACCTGGAGAAGATTATTTCGAAACATTTGCACCAGTTGTGAAAATGTCTTCGATTCGTCTACTGCTTGCACTGGCAGTCGAAAAGAACCTGAATGTACATCATGTTGATGTAACGACCGCCTTCCTCAATGGAGATCTGCAGGAAGACATTTATATGGAACAACCGCAATCTTTTGTTCAAGAGGGGAATGAAGGCAAGGTTTGTAAATTAAAAAAGGCTATATATGGCCTCAAACAAGCTGCCAGGTGTTGGAACCAAAAGATTCACGATCATATAGTGAAAATGGGTTTTGTTCGATCTAAGTTTGACCAGTGTGTATACACAAAGATAACTAAAGGAGTATTTACTGTCATAGCTTTGTATGTGGACGATTTTTATATATTCACAAATAAGCTTGCAGAAACTGAGACAGTTAAGGACCAGATTGGAAGAGCATTCAAAATAAAGGATTTGGGTGAAGCAAGAGAATGTTTAGGCATCAGAATTGAGTGGAAGAATCGAAATGAGATCTGCTTGTCACAAAAGAAGTACATTACCAAAATCTTGATGAAATATGGAATGTCAGATTGCAAACCAGTTAGCACACCAGTTGAACTAAATCTTCGTCTGAAATCTGGTGAGAAGAGTGACAATACGCAGTATCAAGAAATGATTGGCTCACTTATGTACTTGGCGTGCTGTACAAGACCAGATATATCATATGCAGTAACGATGTTGAGTCAATTCAATAACTGCAATGATTCAACGCACTTTGCGGCACTGAAGCGAGTGCTTAGGTATTTGAAGGGAACGGCAGAACTATCTCTGTGTTATAAAAAATGTAATAAACCTTTGGTTGCCTATGCGGACGCTGATTGGGGTAATGGACCTGATGGGAAATCTTTCTCTGGTTATACTCTTGTTTTTGGTGGTGCTGCCGTAGCTTGGCAATCAGTAAAACAGCGTTGCGTTGCATTAAGCACTGCTGAGGCTGAGTACATCGCGATCTGTGAAGTGGCTAAAGAAGTGATATCAGTTAATGGTCTATATTCCGAACTGACTGGCACAGACACTCCTGTTACGGTTTATAGTGACAGCCAAAGTGCCAGTAAGTTGGTTTATAGACCTGCTATTGGAAAACGATCCAAACACATAAATATACGATATCACTTCGTTAGGGAGTTAGCAGAGCAAGGGGTTATTCGAATTGAATATTGTGAGACAACCCTTATGCCTGCTGACATGATGACAAAAGGAGTAGGTAAGCAGAAGCTTAAGTTCTGCATACAGCTTATTGGATTAAGTGGGGGTGTTATAAAATAAGGTTTTAATAATAATGTAATGCACTATGCACTCCGTAGATAACCATAGCAACAGGTTGTATTTGTTAAGTTGTGTCATCTTGTGTTTTTTCTTGTTCTGAAGATACGTTTATGTTAACATGATTTATTTATAATAATATACCACCACTGTAAACTATAATCTATTTCATTGAAGAATACCCACCTTACAATACAAGGCCTACGTCGTGGAACCTAATAGCAAAGACGATATAATAGTAAGCAGAGACGTGAAGGTAGTAAACCAAATGTACTATGAGAATAAAAATGAAAAATATGAAAATCTCGTCAACAATGAAAACGAAGAGAATGAAATTAAAGGGACGAATAGAAAGGAAAATGATAAGAAAGGCAAAGCAGAAGACATTGAAATAGAATTTGAAACGAAAAAGCAAAATGACTTAACTGTACAGCATCTTGATCATGAAAATTTTCCTAACTTGAATGAAAATTCCCCTAATCAAAATGAAAGTCAAAGGGAAGAGATTGAAAATGAAATAAATCCAAATGTACGCCCCCAAAGAGAACGTAGACCGCCACAATGGTTAAATGATTATCATGTATCACGCGATAATAGCCCAAGTGAGCCCGAGGAATTCTATGATGTTTTTATGGCTTCACACAATTGCGAAGACGATGATGAAAATTATCATGATGCAATTAAGTCAGAAATTAGAGCTCATATTAAAAACGGCACATGGCGGATAGTTCCCAAAGATAAAAACATGCGACTTATTGGATATAAAATGATTCTGAAAAAGAAAATCGGCCCAGATAATAATGAAATTAAAAAGGCTAGACTTGTCGCACAAGGTTTCTCGCAAAGACCGGGCGTGGATTACAATGAAACCTTCGCACCAGTTGCAAAGCTAAGTTCAATTCGAACAGTAGTGGGAATGTCCTTAGAGGAAGACTTAGATCTATGTCAAATGGATGTCACTACAGCATATCTAAATGGTGAACTAGATGAGAAAATAACAATGAAAGTTCCTGATTATTTAGAAGAATTTGTAACAAAGGTGATGATAGACGAAAGTGATAAGGAAGATCTCACTGTTTACTATAAAGCAAGAAAGATGCTTGAAGATATAAGAAGCATAAAAAGTGAAAAAGCGTGCTTACTAGAAAGAGCACTTTATGGATTGAAACAGTCGGGACGTCAGTGGTTTAAAAGATTAGACACTGAACTTAAAAAGATTGGATTTGAGACATCATTTGCGGATCCGTGTGTGTACATATCAACGAAAGGAGGAGATAAGACAGTGATAACAATCTATGTTGATGATATTTTAATGGCTTACTCAAACCCGGAGAAAGCAAAGAAAATAAAGGCTCAGTTATCCAAAGAATTTGAATTAAAAGATATGGGTAAACCAAAGAAACTACTCGGAATCGAATTCGAGTACACCAATGAAGGCATAAAGTTGTATCAAGAGTCATACATTGAAAAAGCACTCAAAACTTTTGGTATGACTGATTGTAAAGTCTCAAAGACGCCTATCGAGCCGGGTAACTGCCTCATGAAGAACCCCAAGAAAGGGGGGGATACTCTACCGTATAAAAATCTTATCGGCACGCTGATGTATCTTGCGGTTGCCACAAGGCCAGACATAATGTTCTCAGTAAGCTACCTGTCACAATTTAACGATTGCTACGGAGAGGAGCACTTCAAATGTGCAAAAAGAGTATTAAGATACTTAAAAGCAACTAAGAGCATGGGAATAAATTACAAAAAGACAAACGAAATGTTAATTGGAATGGCCGACGCAGATTGGGCTGCATCAAAAGATGACAGAAAATCCTTTTCAGGATACGTATTTAAATACGCAGGAGCAGCCATCAGCTGGGCATCCAAGAAACAGCGATCAGTAGCACTCTCGACGGCTGAAGCTGAATATGCTTCACTAACGGAAGCCGCAAAAGAGGCAATTCACCTACATTCGCTGCACAAAAACCTAAAACTACGGCAAGAAAAGCCAGTTATTATATTTTGCGATAATCAAGCAGCAATTAAACTAGGGTCGAGCCCAATAGTATCTTCTAAGTCCAAACACATTGATATGCAGATACATTTTATTAGAGACTGTGTTGGTGAAAATAAGATAGAGCTGAAGTTTGTGGGGTCAGAGGAAAACGAAGCCGACCCCATGACGAAAGGAATGCCTGGTCCACGCCTTTCAAGATTGAGAGAGCTGTGGGGGCTCAGGGCATGAAGCAAGCATGCAGCATGAAGCGACACTTGAATCCTGGACACCATCTGTGCTGAGGAGGAGTGTTGTTCAGCCAGCACGTTAGTGGACATAGACAAACTATATAGATCTGTCGTAAGGTAGTCATGGAGACGGAGTTGTTATAGATTCTAATTATTGGTGTTAAAATATAATAGTAAATTGTTTCTTCGATAAAACCACACTCTTTTTATTTCTAACAGTGAACTACCAAAAATGTTCGAGACTTTCCAGTGGTTTGACAGAGAATTTTACGAAGTCATAAACATCCAGACTACAACAGATAGAGTACAACGGCAAGAGGAGTGAGCCGTAAAAAAAATTAGATTGTGGCGATCGGTGTTGTACGCGCGCACGTACTACGCCCAGCTGCGCAGTTCGCTCCTCTCTCAGAAGTCACAGAATAAGGAATTTTCGCGTTATGGATAGGATACTTGGGCATCGCTCGCTTTACCCTAGGATCGGCGCAGATAAACAGTAAAACATAAGATGCGGCATTAATACAAGTGCCTTTCAAAATCTCGCGAATCTGTGGCAAAGTGATTTTAAAACTTACAGCCAGCCTAATAATGATTAAAACGTCATTTCACACAATTTTTTTTTAACGGAAACCGAGCGCTGGATCCTCATAGCGGATTTGCGCCGCGTACCCGCAAAAGCCGCCCTTGCCCACGATTGTTGGTGTCTTTTAAAACATTAAAACAGATAATCGCCGTGGCGGCGGTGGCGTCGGGCATAACAAGGGCGCATAGTCGGGGTTAGGAGGCCTGCGGCTGCCACCGGGGTCCCCTATGGTCCTGCGCCCGTGTGCAACGCTAAACCCGCCTCTGACGCTCTCGTCAGCCAATATCATCATATTAATCATCGGATTTTTGCTAACTTCCTTCTTTTTGTATTTTTTGTTCTACACAGAACAAAAATAAAAAGTTTCGACAGAATTAAATAAACATTTATATTTTCTAAGTAATCGGATACCTGCTTACTCATATAATTAATTTTATACTTAGGTATTACCTTACATAATTAATTATTTACTAGTGTAAAATTTTGCGCGCGCGCGCCCCATGTAACCTCGCGCCCCTAGGCACATGCCTACTTTGCCTTGGGGATGATCCGCCACTGATCTTACCTATTACTACGTTGAACAAAGGAAATTTCAAAAATCCATCGCACAGTTTGTAATACCTGTTATAAGCTCTTTTTTTAATGCCTCTGTAATAGTTTTATTTATAGTAGGTTTAGGCAGAATATCGAAGTTGCCCTTGGTGGCCACCAATATCTATTTTCGTTTTTCTGACTTACTTTTCTGTTATGTGGTTGGTTGACTTACCCATAGATGAATACTATTATTGGACTTACCCCCGTATAATAGTATTCATCTATGGACTTACCCTCTGGGTTGTTTTGACATTCATCTTCAGCATATCTTCAGCAATGTGTATGTATACCAATGAGTATAGTTATTGTATACTCTTTGGTATACTCTTACGGTAGTACTGTACAAAAAGTATACAATAACTACGTAAGAGTATTGTATACTCATTGGAGTATACAATACTACCGTAAATCATAGTTTATAGTGATACCAAAGAGTATACAATAACTACTGATACTGTAGTATCGACGTAGTTATTGTATACTCTGAGTCAATCAATCTGACACCTGACAGTGCGTTCGTAGCGTAGATCTCCGTAGTTATTGTATACTCTTTGGTATCGACCGTGGTATCGTAATCTCTTTGTTCACCTTTTGCTCACCCGAAAGAGTATACCTACCTGCAATAACTACCTACACGTAGTGGTTTTAATCTCTTTGATAACTACGTGCTCACCTCTGAAACACTGTGCGTTATATTTTTATATCAATGAGAATTCTTACTGTTATATTTATTCTAAGATCATTACTTTTCGCAAGTGGTGCTAGTGCGGGTAGTGCAATATTTAACACGCAGCCATTGAGGTGTTGGGATGAAAATGAGATCGTAAAACTACGAGCACGGAGACTTTTCGAAGATGTTTTACCCGCGCCCGTTGCTCCTGATAAAATGACCGACAAATTCATGAAAGATTTAGTACGTTACTTTCGTAGTTCATTGCGTTCGGTCGAGACGGGAAGCGACCAGCAAGCAGAGTTGCTAAAAGACGCCATGGCTGATACCCTCGGAGCTCACCTAAGAAATGAAATCCTACCCGCAGCTAGACTCGCATTTTACTCAGGTAACATCTCAAACAAAAATGCTTTACTTATACATGAATTGTTCGAAGAGATGAAAGAATTTCTGAACACCCAAGGTTTGGGTTGGCAAGAGCCACAGCGCCTTCAACGATGGTCGAACATCACCGTTGGAAAAATAGTCATCCCGAGGACAACGTCAGTTATCTCGGATCCCTGCTCTAACTTGGTACTAAAGCGAGACATCAACTCGTGCATACACTTCCCGATACCAAAGCTTGACGACAAAGAAAATCCGAGCTCTGTTGCTTTACCCTTTAAAAATGGAGGATTAGTGAGCTTGACCGCACCATCTTCTAAGAATATACTGCTGAAATACTATACGACTGCCGCTAAATGCATTTTGAACAGTTCCCCTCCTGCCTGTCGGAAGGCAGATATTGCAAGTTTAAATAGAGACCTCTGGAATTGGCTGAAGCAAGATGTCGCGAGACATATTCAGGACGAGAAGCTTTACACTGCTTTCGGTGGAGTTCTTAAGGTAGCGGCTGCAGTGCAAGCCCACCGAAACTACAAAACCAGACGCAATCTTTATGAAAATATCGATAGCGAATCCGACGGCATAACATGGTATCCGTTCGAACATTCGCTACCAGTGCAAATAGACATCGAATGGGGCCCTATAGTTTACGTACTGGTAGTGATTGCGATCGCAGTAGCATTTTTCATCTGTCAAATAGCCATGCACTTCTTGTGCACCAGTAACTCTAATGAAGGGAAGCCCCTTATAACTACCAATAGGAATATGAGAGGTGATTCCATAGCATCGTTCCTATACGCGCGTTTATCTACGAGCTTGCGGACAGTGATGCCCGCGAAGACGTTGTCGAATAATGTTAACTTAAGCGATCAATTCAGGGGAAAGCCTAAGACGGTATCGCTAGGGTCTATTCGGACTCAGAAGGTTTACGATCTTAACGAGAACACTGAGAAGCTAATGGCGATACTGAGCGGAAACGAACTGAGCGAGTCTACGTCCGATACCGACGCTGACGCGAGAAAGCGGTCTGACAGTCCGCCGAAACTGGAGACGTCCATATCTGAAGTGAAGATAGATCAACAAAGAAAGTCCACAATAGGCGCCGTATGTTCGAGCCACACGGATGACACGTATACTATTAACTTGAAGCCCACGATGTGTTCTACCAGTCGAGACTACGCGGAGGAGTTGTTCGAGCGGAACCCAAGTGACTCTTTATGGACAGTGTCAGAGACTGCGTCGACTCGCTCAGAAAGCTCCACTACTTCCAAGTACTGCAGTGAGAATAGAAAACAAGCGCCTTTGGATAAAACTTCCGGCTCAATTACTTCGGTTAAATTGTTTTCTAACACGCAGATTAATTTGAATTCGTTTAGAGGGCACTCGGATGATACAAAATAATTTTACTTGTGTTGTTTTGTTATAATGTTTTAGATATCTTTAATAAATAAGTTCTACTTATGAAACGTTTAGATAATTGTATTGATACGGTGAAGAATACAATCCCTTAGTGAAGTAATTGACGACCTACGTGGGGCGCGGCAGGAAAAGAATCGCCTCAAAAACTAATCAAACGCTTTAAAAATTATATAAACCAACTTGATTCAAATATTTATTTAACATAATATAGTCCCTGATCGAACACTGCACCAAAATAAATCAACATGTTCTAAATATGAAAAGTAATTTACAAATAAAAATAATTAAATATATCACAAAAGTAAATTTGTACCTGTAATAATAATGCACACGAGTTTTTTTATCTATGCTTCTGGACTTTATATTCTGGTCCACAGTGGTCAATAAACTCACACTTGATTCTATATGGTTATACCTAGCTTATATACATACTATCGTGTTCCTGTAAAGTCATTATTATATAACATTCCGTTACACCGAAAAATGGCAGCTTGAAATAAGCAAAGTAATTGCGGAATACTGTGATATATTATATTTATTGTACTGTATATTTACAATAACTTGATAAAAGTATTTATTTTTAAGGGACGTATAATGGTTGTACAGAATAATGACTTTGTAGAACGTATTCTTACTCGTAATGGATCACGTAGTACTTAAAAATCACAGTATTTATATCTCAGCGAATAAGTCAAAATATACATAATTTCGTAAATAAAAAAAATATACGCAGATTACGCTCCAACAATAAGAATAAACTTTTTAAATTAAAAAAAAAACGATTTTAAGATTATCATCTGTGAGTATTTAAATAACTCGTTTTAAATTGGCGTTATACACAGTGTATCATCGGTGGCTGGGGGCTGGGGGGACCTCAGTACCTATCGATTTAACCCCCATGTATGTTCTAAGATATTCAGTGGTTCAAATGTTATTTGGACTTTGGTAAAATTTTAGTCAAAATCAGATTTCAGTCTGATCTTTGTAGGGTTCTTTTTTTTCTGCACTCTATCTAAAAAACTACTGCCTTTCATGAAAAAAAAAACCCTGAAATTTTCATTTTTCATTTGCTAGGACATCAAGTTGAAAAAAGTACTTATATAGTGCAATAGTGCCTAAAATCCGTGACCAAAAAGCCTTGTTAGCCAAAAACTACTGGTTCATGTCAAGGAAAGGATAGCTAAATAAAACCATTATGTCTCGCTCGGTCCAGAGCCCCCCCCCCGCAGCCACCGATGATCCACCACTCGTGTTACACTGTGTATAATACTTTAAACTTAACGGAATCCGACTTACTATTAATAAACTGTTACCTAATACAACATAGACGGAAAAACTATGAGACAAAAACTAATTGTGTAAGAAAGGGAACCACAAATATACAAACATAATATGAAGAAATAAGAAACCAGATGTTTTCTCTGTCTATGACGTCCAATCCATATTGCAAGTAAATTCTTCGCCATTATATTATCCTTAATTACCTAACTTTATATAATAATAACTTATACATAATATACCTACATATAACACTTTCTCTAGATACGTAAATATATGTGCAGAAAATATACGAGTAAATCACATTGTAAATTAAACTTAGAAGGAATTGGAATAAAGATCATGTTCTAATGTTTTTGTACTGGCGCGCGCTCCACTTTCTATGCATATGTTTGACTATGTAAAGAGGAAGGCAGGATACGAGAGTGATCGTTATTACCTTCCACCAGAAGTCCCAGTGTCGTATGAAGTCCGCATCTGGAGAAAGGGGGATTATTTATTGTTTGTCTAGTTCTCCTCTCATAGGGATTTCTCTATTATCATCAACTAATTAATTAAACTAATTTAAATAATGCTGGAAAATTCCCACAGCATTATCTAGCCCTAAGCTAAGCAGAGCTTGTGTTATGGGTACTAGATTATAAGTCGCGTCACGTAAAAAGAACGCTGGAAGGTATTGTATTTTATAAGTGGGTATTACGATAAAGTTATATGGTGTTGGTAAGTTAATTTAATTTTAGTACATATTATTGTAATGGTTTTCAGCTACAAATAAAGTATTTCTTATCTTATCTTGTATCTTACCGAAGTACGTAGTAAACACAAGAAGCGTGGCGATGTAAAGAGCCAGACTGACTAGCTCAGCGGCCGCCATCAGGTAGTGCCACGTGACCACACATAGCGTATTGTATCTTACCGAAGTACGTAGTAAACACAAGAAGCGTGGCGATGTAAAGAGCCAGACTGACTAGCTCAGCGGCCGCCATCAGGTAGTGCCACGTGACCACACATAGCGTATTGTATCTTACCGAAGTACGTAGTAAACACAAGAAGCGTGGCGATGTAAAGAGCCAGACTGACTAGCTCAGCGGCCGCCATCAGGTAGTGCCACGTGACCACACATAGCGCCACCATGATCAGCTCCGTCAGAATGAGCGCTGTGTAACTGATCTCTAATATATGGATCAGTTGCTCTTCGAATAGGACTAACGCGCCGTACATTATAACGCCTCCTGCAAACAATAAGTGCAAATTAAGTATTGCCTAATAGAGTAATAGTAACTAATAATAATAGTAACTTCTAATAAATTCCATAGGTGATCGGAATGCTGGCTTTTATTTCGGTCAACGAATTAGCATTGCCATTCAACGTGGCAATACTGCCAGCATTCTGGGCACTCTGCCTTCTGGCGACGGCTTAGATTTTTAGAAAATACATTAAAGTGTAAATATTCGTTGTAATTATTTTATTCTGTTATTGTTATTTTATTAATAAATGCTCCGAAGTATTGCCCAAGTCACACTTCACACAAATCACATCACATCAGGTATAGACAGGATTTTGTACTAAACATATGTTTCCACAAAAAATAACCAAACAATTTCTAACCTTGATAAATAGAAATCCCTGTCCAAATATAGAAGGTCTTGTAAGAGAGCTGTCGTCCTTTAGTCAGTTGCTTGTATAACTGCGGGTACTTCAGTGCAGTTGAACTCGGAATGTCTTTGTCAAGCACCTGGAAATTATAAACAGAGGGTAAATGGGGATAGTTGTTCAATAAAAGAGTTTTGAACACTATCACTAAAGTTTATTGATGAATTTACAGGTTAAGTTTGGGTTTATAAAATTAAAAGTCGCTTTTAAATAAACACGAGTTAAAGTGCACCATTTTGCCTGACTTCAGATTCTATCGTTGCTTGTGGCTTGTTCGGTTCACGAACAGTTTTTAATTCCAGATAATCGGTAGTGTATGCTGTATTATCATCAGTACACTACATATTTCTCGGCTTTACTTAAACATTTTCGACTCCGCTATAAGTTTTACCCAAACTTAACGAAAAACATTGTTATTGGAAACTGAGGCATGTAAATGACTTTCCATCTACTACGGAATCTAATACGTAGCTAAACAACTAACAGTGTAAAACCCTAACAATCAAATGTCATCGTGATAGTCGGAAGTTACCATTAAGACTACATGCAGCTATTAAGCATGCCAACCATCTGTTAAACTATGTTTTTGGTTAGCAGGTAGACAATGCCTTGGCATCAAGCCCACTCTATGTTCTTAAAGTTCACTCTGTGTTCTTGCATTAAAGTTTAAATAGGTAAATAAAATAGATGGTATTCTCACGACAGAATATAGCTTACCAATGAGAAGACTGGTAGAACCGTGAAAACAGTTCCATATCCAACCATCAGGAAACCAGGGTAGAGTGAAACGGACGAGAAGTAGAACACCACGGAGAATACAGCCTGCAAGCAAAAAATTATGTCATCATTAACATTGCTTATCGGTTGGACACTGTCGAGGATTAAGGTTATGTTATGAACTAATGAAGCAAATAATCCCTCAGTATGAATCAGAAAAGTTTTATAACAGAACTATTCAACGGGTATTGTTTTGTTGTGTTATGTCGTAATAAAAAAAAGGAAAGTTTTATTTGCATTGCCCAGGATGTGATGCAATATGTTATTAATGACTGGGATAAATCATGGTGTAGGTAGTTAATGGTCGCGAGTGTACGCCCGCTGTGATGTGTTGTCTAAAAAGACAGATGTTTACGTCTGGTTCTAATTGGACGTAATATTACGTCATAACGTAGAGTGCCGACACGCGGGAACATGTCAAACCGCACAAATTGTATACACTGTGACGTCAGCACACCTGTATATAATGAATGACACACACCTGCATAGTAGAGACGATGAGGCCCCGATGCACTATAAAGAGACAGAGCGCCGCGGATCTCATACACGCTCGGCGGCCATGCACCAACAGCAGCCGCGCGAGGCTCGCAAACTGACGGACGCTGACGTCACCCGCCAGTGATGCTGACCTGCCTTCCGCGCCCTCTATCCCCACACCTGTGAACAATACATGGGAGTTTCAGATGTGCCGACTAACTGGACAATAAGTATCTCTCGCGAGCCGCAAGCTCAGTCCAGATGGAGAACGAAGCGCGATATAACGCCGGCCACGAGCGACCGCCCGCCTGTAACCGGCTAACCGATTGTCGTAGTTGAACCTTGAACCTATGCTACCCATATTGGGGGCTTGATTTTATTGATATTTTTTTATGTTGTAACAAAATTACAACTAAAGTTCTTCTCATATTCTGAAGGAACCTGTAAAAAGAATGTCTACATTCATCGTTGGATTGTGAATCTGAAATAAATGCAAATAATAGTGATCATTAACGGAGAATAAATTGAATTTACTGAGATCAATGAATAATAATAATATATACTTTTTTAACTACATCACAAAGTCCACTGTACCTATATCAGCGTCCTGTATCATAGCGACATCGTTTCCTCCGTCGCCCACGGCCGCGACCACGTGCCCGCGATTGCGCAAAAGTCGCGCGACCCGTGCCTTCTGCGTCGGCGAACAACGCGCGACTACGACGCCGCTGCAGTTTTGTAGCACCTCAACGAATTCTTCTTCGTATGATTGGAGACAGACCTGCGAAGAGAATGACATTCATTTTAATAATTTATGATTATTTATCTCACGTAAAAACTTATGTTGGATATAATAAAACGTCAAGTGCGAGTCGGCCTCGCGCACCGAGGGTTTGTGCCCTATAGGTTTTGTGTGCAATGTAATTTCTTGGAATTTTCAAAAAATTTGGGCACAAACAGCTGTAGTTTTTGATTGCGTTGTCTTAAAAGTTTGATTTATATCACGGCTCCAAGAGGTTATGGATGTTGTTGTGAATGAAAGGCAGGTTGACCAAAGACTGATTTTTATTGTCTACCCACAACCTATTTATAATAAAGTAACAACAGTACCTACAAATATACGACATCTTCCCTATAAAATAAAAAAAATACACACTTGCATTATTAGTAAATAACTAATTATTATAACACGTGTTGTTTACATACTAAGTTTACACACAGAACGTACAATTCGAAATACTTAAATATACCTATGTTATGTACCTGTAGGTTAGGTACTTATAACTGAACTAGGATATTATAAGTTTTGAAAAAAAATAAACACAAAAAGAAAACAATAAAAGGTAGATTAATGGGCAATGCCCTATATCAAGACTTAAATAAAACTTATGTTTAGCAAAGAGCAAAGTACATGGTTATATAAGAACGTGTAAACGTAGGTATGTCTCTGGCAGGTAGGTAGGTATTTACAAATTTACAAAGCTTTGCGAATTTTTTCCGATGCAATCAGAGCCGCCCGCCGTCTGTCCGTGCGCACCCGAATGTTGGGATTTTGTGATGCAATTTGACTGTCATCACTGTCATCAGAGTCCAAGTCGAGTTCTTCACCCGGAATGTATTCACTGATGTTCGTGGGACTAGCCCATGTTTCATCATCGCTCATTGGGGCAAGTGAAGAACTAGGAGTGGGGGCTGGTTGGGCAACTTGGGCATCGGCAGGTAACTTAACCAAATGTCGCCTATTTCGTCGGTATTTTTTACCAGAATCGTCGGTAACAAAGTACGATCGTGGTTGCTCGGCGCGCCCTATAACTCGAGCGCTTTTACGCTGACCTCTGTCAACGATAAGAATTGGCTCACCTGGCGAAACCTCTGGTAGTGGCTTAGCTCGCTTATCATAATGAACCTTATCGCTCTGTTGTTTACGTAACATTTCTTTATAATCTTCTTCGTTATTGCGACCGGGTTTTAATTTAACTTCATGTGATGGTAATCGCGTATTTACACGGCGCCCAAACAGAAGTTCGGATAGTGAACTAATACCATTTCGAGGCGTAGCCCTGTAATTCAATAAACCCAAGTAAAAGTCTGTCCCTGATTTCATAGATTTGATTAAAATATTTTTAATTATTTGCACACTTCTTTCGCTTTGCCCATTTGATTGAGCATAGTTTGGCGAACTAGTGATGTGCTTGATACCCCACAATTTACAAAAGTCGCTAAATTCCCTCGAAGCATAGGCGGGTCCATTATCGGTAATTAACTCCCGCGGGATTCCGTGTCGTGCGAATTGATCGCGCATTGCGGTCAGAACCGCCTTCGTGCCTATACTAGAAAGCGGATTCACTTCTATATAGTTAGAAAAGTAGTCTACCAGCAACATAAAATATTTGCCTGCATATTGAAATATATCAGAGCCTACCTTCGCCCATGGCAATGAAGGTATCTGGTGTGGTATGAGAGGTTCTCGAGCGGGACGATGCGCGCGCTCCGCGCAGGCGCGACATCTGCGCACCAGCTCCTCCACGTCGCGTGACATGCCGGGCCAGAACATCACCTCCCTAGCGTGACGCTTGCATCTATCTATGCCCATGTGGCCGTCATGCAAACGACTAAGCATTTCCGGTCTAATGCTTTTTGGAATATATACAAGATCGTCCTTGAAAATTATGCCATTAACGTACGCAAAACTTTCTCTATACGACCATAGACCCCTAATACGATCGTCTACTTCATATTTGTTAACCGGCCATCCCTGTTGAATATTCTGTATAATAAGTTGACATTCAATATCACCCTTTATAGCATCCTTGATAAGGTCTTGTTTGCTATCACTGAACCGAACGTTTTCTAGCAAGAAACACGATTGTTCGTCTATTTCTTCAGATACTTTACTGGAGGTAGGTTCCACTAAAGCAGCCCGCGATAGCGCATCAGCTACGTACATGTACTTACCTGGTTTGTATACTACGGTAAAGTCATAGCCTTGCACCCGTAACATCATTCTTTGAAGCCTAGCTGGAACAGAATCTAGAGGCTTTTTAAATAACGCTTCTAACGGTTTGTGATCGGATTCTACGGTTACGTCACTGCGCCCATACACGTACTGATGAAATCGTTCTAGGGCATAAACAATGGCAAGGAGTTCCTTCTCTATCTGGGCATACCTACACTGCGTGTCAGTGAGCGTGGCAGAGGCAAACTCGACGGGCCGCCCGCCCTGTAGCAGCACGGCGCCCAGCGCGTTCGCGCTCGCGTCCACCGACAGCAGCACGGGCTCACGCGCCGAGTACAGTGCTAGTACCGGCGCCGCGCACACTGCGCTCTTCAGCTGTCGAGCTGCCGACTCCTGCGCACTATCCCAAATCCATTCCGAATCTTTTTTTAACAGATTACGAAGAGGAAGAGCTGTCTCCGAATAGTTGGGAATGAATTTTGACAAATAATTTATCATGCCCAAAAACCTTTCGAGTGCCGGCCTATTTTGGGGAACGGGCATGTCTTCTATCGCTTTGACTTTATTTTTATCTATGGCCATGCCTTTTCCACTAAAAACGTGTCCCAAATAAGTCACCCGACTAACTTGAAATTCACACTTTTCTTTGTTGAATTTTATACCTACTTCTCGCGCCCTATTCAAAAGTCTCTTCAGGCGTTCGTCGTGCTGCGCTTTCGTAGATCCCCAGCAAATAACATCATCCACGAATGAATCTACCCCTTCTAAATCCTCCAGTATTTGACGAATTTTTGAATGAAAGACTTCAGCTGCGCAGTTGATCCCGTAGGGTAGGCGTAAGTATTGGTACCTACCGAAGGGCGTGCCGAAAGTACATAAGTCCGCGCTGGCGTCATCGAGCTGAACCATCCAGAAACCTGAGCGAGCGTCCAGCTTGCTAAATACCTGTGCACCTTCCAGCTTGGTGGCGATCTCCGTAAGCGTCGGCAACGGATAGTGCGCGCGCTGCACTGCACGGTTCAACGGCCTCGGGTCGAGACACACTCGAATGGAGCCGTCTTTTTTAGCGGCCACTACTATGCCGTTCACCCACGGAGTTGGATGAGATACCTTCCGAATCACTCCCATTTTTTCCATCCTCCCCAGCTCCTGTGATAATTTATCTCGAACGCCGATGGGTATTTTCCTAACCGGGCAGACTGACGGTTGAGCGCACTGATCCACAACAATCTTATATTTACCGGGTAATTTACCCAACCCTTGAAATAAGTCCGCATAATCATTTACATTCAAAGATAAGATTCGCTTTACCATTCCTAACTCTTCACAGGCATATTTTCCTAACACACTCTGACAATTAAAATCAGCAACAATAAATCGTATTGTGTAAGCAGTATTTTTGTACAAACATTTAAGATTGCAATGTCCAGCTATCGGGATGAAACTACCACAAAAGGACTGGGCCTTTGTATTATCTGAATTCAAAATATGTTTCGTAAAACCGAGCTTTGTTAATGTATTCAATGATATGACATTTAAATCTGATCCTGAATCTAGCTTAAATGTTTCTTTTTCGCCTGTGCATGTAAATATCAAAGTTTCATACCATTTAGAGTCCTTACGTTCCATGGGCCCCGACAGGGAAGACACATAGTACAGTCCATCGTCACCGCAATCCTGATCGTCGCTGTCGACCTCGGGATCGACATCAACATTGATTTGCCACACGCGCTTACGTAACTTTGGACACATATTTTTAAAATGGCCTCTTTCACTGCACCAAAAACATATAGCATTTTTAGCCGCGCACCTATAGCTATCACAATTTCCGAAACCACACGCTGTACACACTATCTTCGCGGCACTTTCGGCGGGGGGCCGGCGCGACGGCGGCGCTCCTCGCTGCTGCTGGCGGGGCCCCGCGGCGCCGCGGCCTCGGCTCGCCGCGCGGCCTCGCGCTCCACCCCCACCCGCGGCGCCGCTCGGGCCCGCGCGTGGGGCTCCTCGCGCGTTCATCACGTCCACTGCTACTACCTGAGTCTTGGTCCCTTCTATCTGCCTCTGCTCCTCCGTAGACATTTCGTTGGCCTGGCATATTTTCACGGCTTTACTAAGGGTGAGGTCATCGGCTCTAAGTAAGCGATCGCGTAGTTTGCCGTCTTGAACACCACACACGATTCGGTCACGAATCAGACCTTCTTCGAGTGATTCAAACTCACACCGCTGAGAAAGTATTTTCAAAGCCGTAACGTACTCGTCTATTGATTCGCCTTCTTCTTGAAATCTTGAGAAAAACTTGAAACGCGCCATTGTTGTGTTTTGTTTCGCTCCAAAATGTTCGTTGAATTTCTTTACGAGCGTATCAATACATTCCTTATTCTCGTCCTTAGTGAATTTGAAGGTTGTGTACACGTCGTATCCTTCCGATCCTATGAGATTCACCATCAAACTCGACTTTACGGATTCTGGTTCCTTTTCAACACCAGACGCTTTCAAAAACACAGTGAACTGCCGCAGCCATTTTTCCCAAGCTTCGGCCCGACAGGCCGGTCCGCCTTCCAAGCATAATTCGGTCGGGGGTCGTGCATGTTCCATTGTTTACGAACTTAACGCAACACTTACACTGCTTCCTGACACTTTTCAACGCGATTATGTTGTTTTTTACTGCTAGTTTTAATTAATTTTTAACACCGCTGTCACCATGTTGTGAATGAAAGGCAGGTTGACCAAAGACTGATTTTTATTGTCTACCCACAACCTATTTATAATAAAGTAACAACAGTACCTACAAATATACGACAGATGTATTTGATATTAATTTCAACTTGAAACCACACGTCTACGCGTTCCTGAGAAAATAGGGTTAACAGACGGACAACAAAATGATGTTTTGTGGTACGGAACCCTAAAATTTAAGAGTATTCTAGGTGTTTATTGTACAAAAACTATCTATCTTATGTATATACATATCTTTAAGTATATCACTTCATAATAAAACACTGTTTTAACCGGATTGATCGCGTATATTTTATATTTTGTTTATGACCTGACGTTTCGGAGGCTTTTCAGCTTCCATGGTCACAGGCAGACTGAGGTGACATTTGTCTTTACAAGTTGCCTGCCTGTTGTACTGCCTGTGACCATGGAAGCTGAAAAGCCTCCGTAACGTCAGGTTATAAACAAAATATAAAATATACGCGATCAATCCGGTTAAAACAGTGTTTTATTATGAGTTCTCGCGAAAATAACCTTAGAATATACTATATCAGTTCAGTTCATTTATGGAACCATAGGAACACACAATATCAGTCATCTAGTACCTATAACACAAGATCTGCTTACTTTGGGGCTAAACGAGGCTGTGTGGATTGTCCAGCACTATTTATTTATAAAATTCAGCACTTACTTCTAAAGTCTCTCCCTCGATAATGAGGTCGATGGTGGAGTCTACCCTGTGCAGAGTTTCCAGCAGTTCGTATGCGTCACGCCTGGTAGCGCACTCCCTGGCTGTGTGCCACGCGGTGCCTCCGCCGAGGTGTAGGGACCGCGCTATGCAGAGGGCTGTTTCGAGCTTGTCACCTGTTAGCATCCAGATCTGGGAAACGAACATTTTCATTCGATTTTTATTACAACTGAGAGGTTAACAATACACACATGAAACGGGTGCGCTATCTGCAGACTGTTACGATCATGATGATATATAAAATATAATCCCACTATATAATATTATAAATGTGAAAGATGGGATGGATGGATGTTTGTTAATCAATCACGCCAGAACGGCTAAACGGATCTGGATGAAATTTGGCACAGGGATAGATTATAGTTTAGAATAGCACATAGGCTACTTTTTATCCCGGAATTCCCACGGGAACTATGCGGGTGAAACCGCGAGGCGCTGCTAGTTCATTATAAATGTGAGCGGATTAACCACGAACTTTGCTTCTCACCCTGAAGATGACCCTCGTTAAAGGATGAAACGTTTGTGTTTTTGCAACACGAACAAGATGGTCAGTTAATCCGCTGAATTTAATAATGATTTCGTGAAACAACGAAAGTTTTGTGTGGGTTAAATTATGTTTATTTTTTTATTTTTTATATTTTGCGACTAAAAGCCTACACATTCAAAACTACTTTTACTCGACAAACTTACTTCAGTCCCAAAACGGTCCCTGTCTCTTCATGAGTGGGTCGTGCTTAGAAACAACGTCAATCAACGCTGCTTTGCAGGCAAAACCGTTTTAGTGACGTCATGGAAGACAGGTAATTTATTCATACAATGACAATTCAGGAGTGTTATAGAGTTACCTTTATCCCAGCGGTTCTCAACATAGCCAGTGTCCTTGGCACGTTCTCAGCCAATCTGTCTTCGACGCCAGTGAGGCACAACAGTTGCAAACCAAAGTGCAGTTTGGACATGGCGGCCGCAGTGCGCTCGTTGCGGTTTGCGATGCTTAGCCGGGCTTCTTTGTACTCGGACTATTGAAGAGAGTTGTAATAATAATAATCATCATTTATTTCAGACTATAGAACAGTTACAGATCTTATTTTAATTAATTCTACGGTCCATAGTAATATATACCTTAAAACTAACATACATACCATATTCAAAACTAAAATTAAAGACACGTTATTTTACGGCGAGACGTGACGCAATCAGTTGTGATATTAGTGGTTGAGATTAGGGCTCAGTTCACACCTGGATGGCGGCGACGCGGCAAGAACTTTCCGTGTCAAACTGTCAATTAATTTAAAGCTTCATCTGTAACACAATAACTCACTTCGAACTCTAGAAAGTCCTTCTTAGACAGCGGCTTCCTAGCGACGACCAGAGTCCTCAGGCCGTCGGCCGCGAGCTGTCTGCATTCCGTGTTGAGCCAAGTGGAGTCGAGCAGTTTCGCTAGTGCTACGTCGGCGCCTTTCACGTAGTACGTTATCTTGCCCGATTTCTCCTCCTGAGGAAAGTAATTTTATTTTAAATCTGGCTTGTAGGTTTTTTTCTAGCTTTTTCTGTGAGACCAATCCAATAAAATTCCGTTTTTTATAGCTAAGCAATCGTATGTACTTTGTTGATTCACTTTTTTTTTTTTAATCGTATGTATTATTAAGGACTTTTACTTTACAAAGTATGCCAGTCCTATCATAACCTAAACTTCATTATTTAAGGTGGATAGTTGCCGGACGCGCGATAATAATTTTTTGGTTTTCAAAGATTAGCCTTAACCAGTAGATGGTTTCCCAACATTCCGTGTTGGGAAACCATCTACTCAATGGACCCATATTGTAGCGGTTGCAGGAAGTCGATGGAGAACGCGACTCAGGATTGCTATTAGTAGCGTCGCGTCGTTTGGGGGTATCTCTAGAGATGTCTAATTCAAAGTGGGGGAACTGGCATCTGCTCTGACATCTCGCATGGGAGTGTATTGTGCATTGTCCCCCTGCCTAATCAGGCCCTAACCAGCCCAGCTCCTTAAAGTACCGAAGCAGTAGATGTTTTGGGTTTTGTTTTGGGCCTACTTTCAGAGTCTAAATCCATATTGGAGAGAACCCTTAAGTAACTACCACGGAGACAAAGTAGCAGATAATAGAAGCAAGAAATTAATAACAAACCTGGACAATAATTCCCATCATCTTACTCTCACTCGTAAAGGGGAATATCTGTAGTATTGTGTAGTTAACTATCTCGTTAGCCGCGCGCAGTTTCAGCGAAATGTTGTGTAGATCTCTTTGGTATAGTGATACACCCATCTGCAAAATAACGAAACAACATGTAGGCAAGGGGAGGCAAAGCGGATTTTTGATACTTATCAATAGAACATTGCTTTCTTTGTCCGCCAAAAACGCACCGAAACAAAGTCGTACATTATCATAAAAAAAGACGACTGAGTCGAGATCAAGGAAGTAAGTGTTAGAATTGATCCAAGCATAAATGATAAGAGCAATGGATGATGCCTTGCCTATAGCCTGACATGTTGTTCCACAGCTCGCAGAAACGTACCATATCGGTCCACTTGACCAGAGCCACTTCGTCCGGGCTGGAGGCCTGGTAGTCGCATAGCTGCTGCTGCGGAACTGCGCCCCCACAGCTCTCAGACATCACCGAGGATCCCATATCTGGAACAATATATTCATTTGTCATACTTTAGTAATAGAACACAACATGTCGATGAATATGAAAATTAATAAAGGTTCCATGAAAGAGCCCGGAGGCACGCCCGAATGAATGAACATGAAGTGTAGGTGCTGGCAGACTTTGACTCGCGATTTAAAACAATCTGTGATCTCTGCGGATAAATGATTCATATTACATTGTAAGTAATCCACAAATGATAAGTTTTTTTTTACTGTAAACACCGCGATCAACAACATCGAATGACTTGGAAAAATCTGTGTATATAGCATTTACTTTTGCTTGATTTAATTCAGTTCTGCAGTTAGCTCAATTGTTTTAATTGTAAATAATAGTTGTAATTTAATTCTATTATTTGACTGTATTTATATATTAATATTTATTTTAATAAATACTGACATAAACTAGCAGGACCGAGGCGAATGGCATAAACAGAGTCTGCTGGGCCTATGCCCAGCAGTGGGTCGACAAGGGCTGATGATGATGAATAAATACTGTAATTAATGTAACATATGAAAGGTAAGGTCCACCTGCGACGCAGGAGGTTGCGGTTTCGATTCCCGCCTTGGCACAAATGTTTGTACGATCTGCTAATATTTGTTCTGGATGTTCTAGGACGGAGAGAAAATATTCTATGTACAGTAAAAAATATCTATGGAATGCATTGTATTAAATATATCAGTCATTTAGTACCCATAACACAAGCTCTGCTTAGCTAGGGGCTAGATGATGCTGTGTCAATTGTCCAACATTATTGATTTATTTTATTTATTAATCTCCTTTTTGTGTCTTGGCGTGGGTTTTAATGAGGGTGCAGGATCGAGGCGAATGCCAAACATTATGAGTGAACAATATGAACCTAGCAATGGTTGAGGTGAGTACTGACTGACTGAAAATGTTAGTGTAGTGCAATATACTAGTGTGTATTACCTGACTGCGCCTCGTCAGTGGTATCAGACAGCTCATAGACCGGAGTGACGTTGTGACACAGAGCGACGGCGAGCACTGCGCGCCACACTTGTCGCGGCGTCGCAGCAGAGAGGTCGTACGAGGACGTCGTAGGTGACGTGGGAAGGGATGGGGCGTCGTTGGTTATGAACTGGGTTAGGAGGGCTTCTACCTGTGTGGATTAAATAAAATACAATTATTTAAAGATTTATTTCTGCAAGTCTTAAAATACCTACCGTTTTAGATCTAGATATCTAGTCTTAGTATCAACTCCTCGCTCTAAGTTCTAGACAGTTAACTATTACGTTTTAACAGCTTCGACCCAGATTGACGAGCAGCATCCAATAATGCAATTTTAGAGTGCTCTCAGCGAGGTACTGCTTAGTTATATGCGATGGTGATACCAAACAACACTAGGCGGACCATTTGCTAGTTTAATCAAATAGTTTTAGAAAAATGTTCAATAGGACATTCACAGATTGAGTTCAAATCGATTATATTTTAAACTTGAACCATGCTCCAATCTGGATCAGATTTAAAAAAGAGTAAGGAAACCCCCGGTACCCGTCCGGGCATAAAATGATGGTTTCTTTGCCTCAAAATTATGAGAAATTACCCAGAGTACTATAATAAATAAAAACCTTAGCATCAAAATTATGGTTTTTTCTGTAAGACAAATTACTAAAGCTGTTTGAATAAGATTACCTCATGAAAGTTGTTCTTATGAAACAAAGCGTTCCCAAGATGCAATTTCTGAAACACCATCTCGTTCTTGGTGAGTGTTCCAGTCTTGTCTGCGAGGAGGTACTGGATCCTTCCCAGTTCTTCGGGGATGGTGGTGGAACGCATCACGGTGCCTTCCATGTCCTTATCGCGTTGGATCGCCCAGGAGTAGAACGCTTTGCCCATGTCAAGGTTTACTCGTAAGCTGAAGAGAATATTCGTTTTTATAGGTTGGTAATAAAATTTGGGAGTAGTTTGATATTAAAACTGGTCCATAACATCAAGGGACAGAGAAAGAGAAAACTGGAGACCGGCTGAGGCTGACGTATTAAGCATTGGGCGGGACACATAGGTAGAGGAAGTGATGAAAGCGGAGAAAACTAATAGCTGATTGGTAGCCAAGGTTGTGCGAAAAAAGTATCCGACACCCGTTGCGAGGAAAGCCGACGATATAGTTAGCTATGCGGGGCATCGTTGCGGACAGCGTAGGGTCGCCGCCGCCGTGGTGAACAAACTTCGGGAGGCCCTATTGGATGTCGTAACAGTCGACTAAATTTAAACAGTACATAAAACTAAATCTTATCAAGAAAGCCTTTTACTCCGTAGATGATTATATCAATGATGTTAATGCTTGGCCAGATGTCGCCCAGTTCCGCACCGACAATGGTATTATAGGAGAACAATCTTAAGCTTAGTTTTATATAAATATTGACCTGTATCTAAATCCCATTATATTTAGACTTAGATAGGCGAATAACATTGTATTAAATTTTAAGCATTATACACTTACTAGTGGTTTATTTTTCGCTTCTTCCACTAGTGGACAAAAAATTGAAGCGAACAAAATCAATAACATTTTGTTTCTTATTTGATAATAATTACTATTTATTAAGCTGTGTTTATGTATAAAATTTGACTTGTCTAAGTGCTTATTTTGTAAGCCTAAAGAAATAAAGTTATTGAATTTTGAATTTTTTGAATTTTGAACTAAGAGACCCTGCCAGAGGAAGGATAACTATATTACTGTGAATTATTCCACACCTCCACTGCTAACTATCTCCTCTCATTTCAGCCGTGGACTTATGCGTGTTGATGACATGGCTAAAGTATGAAGCTTAAACACACCTGATTGGTATAATATAGGAGAAAAGCAGCACAAATCTAAACAGGAACGAGTACCACGGCCCACTGAACCCCTTTAGCGTGATCAGTAGAAGAGACACGAACATCGTGGCGTAAAAGAGAAGTTTCGTCAGGTCGTTGATCTGTAGGTCCAGGCGGCCGACCTTGGAGCGGGCGATGGCGTTGTTCATCACGCTTCGGGTTTCGCTGCCTGGAAAAGGAGAATAGTAAGTTTTCCGTTGGCTTTCATCATCATCAGCAACCGGCTTTCATCATCATCGGCAACCCGACTTCACCCAATGCAGCGTATAGTCCTCCAAACTATTGTATCGCCACTTGACACGGTTTATTGCCTTTACCTCTAAGGCAATATGTTTTAGGTGGCAACCGGTGTAGTGTATACTTATTGAATGTGGAAGTTGTACTTTGTAAGGGTTTAATACGTATGAAGTCCTCATTAAAATTTTAGACACTTTTCAGGCTTTGTTTCATTGTCATAAATAATAAGTTCTACAGCTGACACTAATGAATTAGCTAAACAGATTACTTAACAAAGAACAAAGAAAAATAAGAAAGAATCTTTGTATTATTATGTTTCAGTATCATCTTTTTTCATATTTTGTCTGCCAAGTAGGTGTGCCTTTTTCGTCACAAGCAACCCTCAGTTTTGGTACAGGGTCATCCAATTTAGGTATTTCTCAGAGCTTCCTCAACAGCCTTTAATGGTCCACAGCTGGATACAGCCCCCCCCCCCCCCTCCTAAAAATCGCCCTATTGGCTTTTATCTCACCTATGTAGACAGAAGAATTCATCTGTACTAATATTATAAGGAGGAAAAATTTGTATTTTTGTATATAATGAATAAACTTAAAAACTACTGGACCGTATTAAAAATTCTTTCTAAATTAGATCTTACTTTTTTTTGACATAGGCTATGTTTGATCCCGGGATTCCCACGGGAACGGGAACTACGCGGGTGAAACCGGGAGGCGCTGCTAGTGTAACATAAGATTAGATACCTGTGTAGATGACCAGCCCAGTGGCCTGTCCCGACGCGACGACGCATCCACTCCACAGCGTGTTCTCTATATCCAGCGAATCGCTCTCTTCTTCGTCGCGTCTATTGCAAGTGCCCACAAAGGCGTGGATGTCCTTAACAGGCTTCTCAACGAAGATCTGAGCGTTTATATCTAGCAGGTGCGCATCGGTTGGTAGCTTTTGGGTAGATGGCAGGGGTATTCTGAAAATGTAACACGTTTATGCTCAGTTTGGGGCGAGATGAATATGTTTGATGCAATTTATTTGGCTTTTTGGGCACTAATATAGCGTTGCCAGTCGGCATCAACCTTGTACCTATATGGAACGAGGTCAAATTCCAAAATAACGGACCAAATCGTTGGAACTCGGATCCTGGAACTCAAATGGCCTGGGAGTGGTATGAGTAAAGTCAAACAAAAAAAAGTCGAGTGAGGTCAGGTCAAGACGTGGCCGATGGTTACGGGCGCTGCTAGAAAGGTGAACGGTTAGTGATTTTAGAAATGGATTAAATTTTTTGGAGGTTTTGTTCAACTACAGAATGTCTTAACATCAAAATTTGGTAACAACAATTTTATCCATTACGGACATACAACAACAATTCAATACTAGAAATTGTACAGGTATCTAAACAGCGAAAACCTCTTATTTTTTAGCCTAGTCGATATCTTCTTACATGTTGGTATCTCATTACATTTTCTTAGTTAGATTAAAGCGTAGACCGCGTAGACGGCTTTGCCGCCTTCATGAGGAGATTGGCAGCCTCACTGCTTAGTAGAGTACGTGGGAGTACCAACACAACCCTGGTAACAATAGCCGATAAATTAGATGGAGTTATTAAAATACAAACACTCCATCATAAATACTAGCGGTCCACCCCGGCTTCACACGGGTATATTCTATAGCTTATGTTCATCAGGGATAATGTAGGATTGTAATGGTAAAAGAATTTTTCAAATCTGTTCAGTAGTTTCGGAGTCTATTCAATTTAAACAAACAAACAAATCTTTCGTCTTTATAATATTTTTTAATACGATATTCCTGTTGAATCAATTCATTGGCTTTGCTGTAATGACATATTCAAGTGCAAATTATGTAATTTATTATTTTGACCAGCCCCCCTAGCACGGGGATTGTTGTCTAGGGTAGAATAGACAATAATGACATTGCATCGCCATACATTGCGTACATTATTGATGTTGAAGGAATGCCTTTCAAATAATTTACGCATTGGATGACGAAGTGACGTAATTTTTCTCTATTCTACCCTAGACAACAAACCCCGTGCTAGGGCTGCTGGGGTGTCATCTTCGCTGGAATAATTACTATAATAATTAAAATTAACATAGTCTAACATTTTTGTACTAAATTATGGATCAATGTAAAAATAAATGCATTAAGTATTGTTATAATGAGTACTATGGATTGTCCAGCATTATTTATGTATCTAAATAAGCTTGTAGTTAATTTGCAGATTGCATTATTTATTGTTATTTTGACATTCGACGGAAATAGGAATTCATATCATTTAGATCCCATTAGTGGACAATTAACAAAATAAGGCAAAATGCACAGAACTATTTCTGTGGGCTAATGTGACAAAGGTTAATAGTCGAGAATCGTAACATGACAATGATTTATGTATTTTAGGGATTCATTAAAAATTTGTATAAATTTAATAAATGTAATATAATAAATTTATAAATTATTTATAGATTCACTCTGTATACTGTTATGCTGATAAAAGTCGTCGACTGATTATAATTACAGCTCCCGGTAATTAATCACCGATACAAACACCTATCAGTGAGTATGTATACATACAACTACTTTATATAGTTGTTTGTCTGGGGAAGTACAATTGTTATGCCTATTCGTGAACATATCAAAGTAGTATACGTGTCATAACAAAGTGTAGATTTTCCTTAGAGGAGTTTGATCTATGAATAGATGGATAAACTAGGCGAGCAATAAGCGAGTCTAAGTAATAATAGGGTCCCAACTACTGAAGTGTTCCTTGAAGTCTGGCTCCTACAATACAGGGTCGTGAGTAGGATATAATGTCATCTGTGTTAATGAGGAAGCCAGAGAATACCGGCCAATTGCGAGTCGGACTCGCGCACGAAGGGTTCCGTACCATTATCGATAAATACAGCAAAAAAAAAACACGTTTGTTGTATGGGAGCCCCCTTCAATATTTATTTATAACTTATTTTTAGTATTTTTGTTGCAACAGAAATACATCATCTGTGAAAATTTCAACTGTCTAACTATCACGGTTCATGAGATACAGCCTGGTGACAGTTGGACAGACGGAGATCGTAGTCTTTAGTCTTTAGACCGTAAGTAAATAAGTCTTTTCGGTTCAGACCGTCAATATTTTTTTTTTCTTTTAAATGTGCAATTTTCTCTTCCTGAACTCTCTAAAAGATACTCCGCAAACTCAAGACTCACCTTAACTTCCAATCAATCTCCCCGTCCAGCTGATCGGTCCTTATAAACACTGTGCCCATCGTCTCATTGGTCCTCAACAAGATCATATCCGCCGGCACCCTCTGCCCTTTATGCAGCATCACGATGTCTCCAACGCGTAGCTCCGAGGCTGGCACGCGTTCAGTTTGGTACGGCCGGTAGTCGCCTATTGTCGTCTCAAGGGCTATACGCTCGTAGCGTTGTTTGTTTACTTCTCTGTCACGTCTGTAATGCGAGAACGGTTTGAAATTTACGTGGCAGATTTCAGCTGCAGGGACTTGGGCAATGGACTAAAAAAACTAAGGGAATGGTATTCTAGGTACCTACCTATTAATATTTATATTATAGCTAAAGGTTTTTTCAAATCAAATTATTTATTCGCTTAGAACAAGGGTACCTAGGAATTAAAGATACAGTTGTTCGTAAAATGCATTGTTCACCATATTCTGCTTTTCGGTCATACGAATGTCTATATAACTTATACATAAAAGAATACATTAGCATGCTACAAGTAACATATAAAATTTATTATGTATATTAGGTTGTGCCGTTATGATGACATACGCCAAAATTACTGAGTGAATCGAGCTGAAATTTTACACACATAAAGTTCTGAACCTGGTATAACATTGATATGTTACTTTTTATTCTCAAAAAAGAAGCTAGATTGTTTTAGGGCTTAAGTTTTATTTTTGGTCCCTTAGTTTTAGAGGCTTTTCTTAGTTTTTACACACTACGTGAGCGACGCCGCGTTTAAGAATTTGCGATGAATTAAACTTAAATAACTAGAACATTCGTATAACACTCAAGGTGAAGTTTAAAAGCCGGCAAAACGCTAGATTATCATAACGTGAATCAGCTATACGGTAGGTACGTAATAATCGTAAGAAACAGCAAACATTAAAATGATCTAACATTTGCATGCATGTCTTTTAGAAGGGAAAACTGAAACAAAACAATAGGTGATTTTGTTTCATTTAACACGTGCGAAACTACGCGGCGAAGGAAAAATATGACCGAGAAAACGGGAAGTTGTTAACAATGTAAATGTATCTATGAATGATCATCACACTAATATGTATTATAAATGCGAAATTAGGCCATATCATAGATGTATGGTTGTTACTGGGTAAAGCCAAAATTTTATCACTAGTAACAGAATAGTAACGTTAATATTTTTACGTTACCGTAACGTAAAAGTAACGTAAAAGTGTTATAAGGCTGCATGCACAATGAGGGCTACCGTTTACAACACTTTATTTATTTTAGAAATAAACGAGCGTAGCTTACAAAAATGTATGTAATTTGACGTTTTGATGACCTCACTATACAGCAGCGCCTTTAGCGGCGAATTCACACGCGTTAACCCTCATTAATGAGATTACGCAAATGGCAGGCTATTGTTATTAGTTAAAATAAAACTCATTTTGGTTTTTATTCTTAGTAATATTCTTATTTTGTAGTTCTTTTGCCTTCTTTCTATCGTCTTGCCATTTCAAACGCTGTTCTTCTTTTTCTGTCTCTGTATATTTACTTTTTTTTTGTTCTATAATGTTTCAAAGCTCTTTTCGCAATCTTTTTTTTTTCATTTCATTGTATTTATCTGGATTTTCATTTTTAATTTCTCTCTATACTTTCTTTGTTTCTCAGCTGCTGTTAATGGCATCTGCAATAAATATGCAGAAAATCATTGAATAATAAATAAATTTATAAAATGCGGCAGTCTTCGGGAGAAGGGATAAGTAGTGTGGGATTGAGATAAGCATAGATTAATAATCTATACTTATCTCTGTTTAGCTGTAGTATACTCAATCCTAACTTAAATAATGCACTGTAACAGAGTCGGCGTCGTCGCGGCGTTACTGTCGCAGCGACACCTACACCGACGCTGACTCTTGGATCGAAAGTTCACCTTTAAAGTATACACCTACCTTTATAATGCTTTTACGTTACGTAACATAAACTTCTTAAAGGGGTAACGTAAGAGTAACATAAAAGTAACATAAAAAGCTTCTGTCTTCAGCGTTAATTATAATTTATAAGAAAATGGCGAGGAATTGTTAGCTGCGGCTGTGTTCGCACAAATCTTACGTTCTCAAACGTTAATCTTACATAAATAAGTAGAAAAATAACTTGAACTTACTTTGTAAATCGCAGGTACAAGTTCAATGGTTTTTTATCACGAAAACACGCCGCCGATTCACTTGTTCTATGACAAACAAAACAAAATGGTTGACGCCTAGAATTCTCACAGCAACAGATGCTATAAGTGTTAATAGTGTAAAAAAATTAATAACTACTACGATTCGTTCAAATTTTTTATAGAAATTTATTAACGTAAATAGGGTAACGTAAAAGCGCGAGAATCAAAGACAACACAATAAAACCTAAAAAAATGCTCATTTTCTTTGAATCTTAAAGTTTATGTAATAAAATCGACATTCCAGTAACCTCACACTAAATTATGAATCAGAAAAATAAGTATAAATGCTATAGAAATTTCACTAGGGTACTCGACATATTTGGGTAGCAAAAAAGGACATTTCTTTTTGTATGAAAATTTTTGTTGTTGTTAATTTGTCTTTAAATTTTTATAAACAAAATAAACATATACGTTTGAAATTGATACTTACATAACTAGTAAATACATCAATGTTACAATCGGAAACAAAAACTCGTCATATTACTCAACACATTTCTTTATTTATCATTAGACGCAAATTAAAATCTAAAAGTGTAACAAAATTTTGGCTTTACCCTACTTCTTCACGCAACAATTACTGAACGGATCGGGCTGAAATTGCATAGATGTAGGTACCTATAGGGTAGCCTATAGGTAAGCCCGTAATCAAACATAGGCTACTTTTAATCCCATAAAACAGTTCCCATGGGATAATAAATGGAATAACCTTCATACTTTTCCAAATAAACAACAAGTGTAAAATCGCGGGCTGAAACTAGTAAATATTATAAATGCGAATGAATGTTTGGATGGATCCTGGATGTATTGGTTATTACTTCTTCACGCCAAAATAACAGGACGAATGGGGCTGAAATTATGCATAGATGTAGTACTTGACCTGGAAAAACACATATAGGCTACTTTTAATCCCATAAATCAGTACCCATGTGATAGAAATAACCTTTGAATGATTCCACAGAAACACCGCGTGCGAAGTCGCGGGCAGAACCTACTATAATATTAACTCAGGTTTTTGCTATAATGTTTTTTTTACAGGAATTCCCTCACCACGGCAATGGTCTAACAGACTGGGCTTTATTATCGAATCCAAATATAAATTAACACAGTATGAAAAAACGTAAATTTCAACTACTAGCTAGCCCCAAAATAAGCAGAGCTTGCTTTAAGAGAACTAGAGTAAGTATACACTTTTAAGATAAAATCTTACCTAAATCTTCGGAAATCATCCACAGCCTCCCTGAATATAGTGACAGTGAGCACAAAGCACAGCGGTCCCCAGTATGTGTAAAGATACCCGATCCGAATGCTCGGGAAGAACTGACTGAGGGCCATAACAAGGAAGTACATATTCAGGAAGAAACTGAACTGCTCAAATAGGACCAGCGGCAGGAATGTGAAGATATTGTATTTCTGAAAAGAGATGTCATTATGATGACCTGCTTCTGCCAAAGCATTGAGGATAGTAGATGAAGGAGTGTAACAACAATCAAACAACTAGATTACAGTTAACAGAAGGCCTATTGATTATAAAAAAAAGCAAATAAATCTCCAATGCATGTCATAACAGCCATGGGACGCTGTTATGACACAGAATATGAAGATAATATAAAGAATTCAATGCAATTCTTTGTTTAGAAGTCCATCTTGCTCTAACCTTGGCATTTTAAACATTAATATTCAAAATTATTTATTCGGTAGGTACCTAAAAGGTGTGATAGGTTTTAACTTATTTGGACCAGCGCAACTTTATCTTTGAAAGAGAGTTTGTTTACTGTGTTTTAATCTGCATTGTAAACATGCATTGTGTGATCATGCTGAGTGAATTGTTCAACAATATTATTTTGTTGTGATGTGTTTTATTTTTCACAGAATATCTAAACAATGAATTGCTCTATTTGTATTGAAACAGACAGATATTATTTTATACTTACATTAGAATGTATCAGCAACCCAACACTCCCTTGGAATTATAAACAAAGCTCAAGTGATGGAAATAGAATTTGTATATGAAAACATGAACAAGGCAGCTTGCAACAATACAAAATCCATTGCCTGCGCTAATGAGATTTTGTTCTGATTGGTGTTCATACCTGCTAATTGAGATAAGTTCGATCTACTCACTTGATTGCAGACATAGTTGGGCGGATAGTCTTCCTCAGGGAGATGTCCTATATAAATCTCTCTAGAACTCAACTCTTTCTTGCGAAACGTAAGGAATGGCAACCTTAAATGAAAATAGAATTAATAAATCCATTTTTATAACAAATTCATTGTTTTCGATACGAATAGGTATAGGTACTAAGTAACAGAAGAGAACATTGAGAACAATAAAAATAGTTACCTTGACCATAGTGGCTTCTTTTTGGGCCTAGGTAGCAACGGCGTGGTTTCCATAATGATAGAATGCTTCTACAATTGGGGCACGTATTGTTTCTTCATATTAGGCATTCAAAACTACAACAATGATTAAATCAATATAAGTATTATTCGAGAAATATTTCGCACAAACGAAACCAGTGTTGTTTACACGACGACGCGATGTGAGTGAATGAGCACAGATTTATAAGTATAGTACTAAAGTGAATGAGTGAGTGAGTGAGTGACCTGCCACTCGTGAGACTTAAGAGCTTAGAGTATGGTATACTCTAAGCTTAAGAGTGAGATAAAGATGGAATAAAATTGCGAAAATTTAGGGCTGCCTGCACTTGACAATGAAATTCCCCAAATGTCATGGCATATTGAGATATTCATGAATAGAATATACCTATAACAAAGATCCTAGTATACCTCTAGATGGATCGTTTTAGAAGCTAAAATTTGAGTCTGTTTTGACTTCTCAGTATCAGAGAAAAAGCCATATAGGTATATTTTTTCAGGATATATCTAAGGCACAAATGTGGTCAGTTTCATTCGTGCCATTGAAATTCAACTAGGGATGTGAAATGTGAATAAGTATGGAAACTTATCGATAATATTCGGAACGGAACGTAGTGTAGTTAGTCACACTTTCTAGTCAAGGCTGGGCAGTGAATGCTTTAATTATTAAAATATTTTATATAACCAACATAAGTTATGTAATCTTGTAAGTTATCAGCAGTGATCGGAAATTCGGGCGCTTATTTACCTAAAGTTGGTGTAAGACACAACATGGAGCAGTTAAAACCATCTTTCTCGGGAATACTTTCCCGTAAATTCCTGGGATTTCAGAATATTCTAAAATAATGATTTTTCACCGGAATCTTATTTATAGACGAAATATAAGACACTTTTATTCTGACGTGTTATTCACTAAAGTCAATAATATTTCTGAAAAAAAAAAAACATTTTTAATTATATTTATGATTTTATGCCAAAATCCTTTTTCTACACGAAATTTAAAACACTTATTCATACGCATTTATAATTTGTTTGATAATTGCGTAAGAATAATAGAAACAAATATTATAAAAAAAATATAGGTATATAATTGTCTGTTTTGTGAGATGAACCCAAACTTGTTTTATTCCAAATGGGAATTTTGGAATTTTATTTTCACTGAAATCTTATTTATAGACGAATTATAAGACAACTTTTTTGAACGCGTTTTTTTACAAAAATCGATTTTCGCGTCAGAATAAAAGTGTCTTATATTTCGTCTTTAAATAAGGTTCCGGTGAAAAAATCATTATTTTAGAATGTTCTGAAATCCCGGGAACTCTCGGGAAAGAATTCCCGAGAAAGAGGTGGTTTTAACTGCTCCATGTTGTGTCATTTCACCAACTTTAGGTAAATAAGCGCCCGAATTTCCAATCACTGGTTATCAGCCACACAAAGTTTTAATTTACTTTCCCTATGTCGCTTTCATTATAATTACCAGATTAATCTACTATATCTCCTAAACTAGTAACTAGTAGTCTCTACCTTATTTGTTTTTACATTGAAACGGGTATTAAATGGTGATGCCTAGTTGGTTAGCATTTTCAGGATAGGAGCAGGGATAAGAAGTGCCTACCTTCTTAGTGAAAAAAAAAACTTATGTGATGGTCCATTTTATAATAGGTATTCAAAATCAACTATGGCCAGCCGAATACCGAAGGGGATCTCTTTTTTTATTGCAGCCGAAAGCCAAATGTGGTGGAGTCTGCACTTTAGTTTTCTGTATTCGGTGTATTCATTTCATAGAGTACTTTTCATGAAAGAAGTCCCGCGGCAATTAGTGGAACTAAAATTTAGTCTACGCTAAATTCACTCAATTCATACAAATGCACTGCCGACAGCACTGCGTCTAGGGGACTTCTTTCATGAAAAGGACTCTACCACAGTTCATACCTTTCCTTAAAAAATAAAAACCTAGGTGATAAAGTTGATGTAAATAATCAACGTCAATCTTTATTATCAAAGAAAATTAAAATCAAATAATATAATTAAATTAAAACTAGTATTTACAATTGAGCTAACTGCAGACTGTTGCAAACAATCTACAGGTAGCTCAACTGATCTATATCAATATCGGTTGGAAGCGTGCTCAAGACGCTGGCTGCATTGCCTCGCTGTATGGTAATGCTGATGCGCTGTGCCAGATACTCATCAGCTCTCGGGTCAATTGAGCTAACTGCAGACTGTTTCAAATAATCTACATGTAGTAGGTACCTATGTAAATAATTAGTAATGTTACTGAAATAGCTGGGACTTTGCAAAAACTACTTTTACGCTATTCTTTTAATAATGGAAGAGGAATCATAAAAAACTGAATAACACGCAATCATGATAGTCCGGTGGTGTGATAGAAGAAGTTTTTTTGATATTTGAGACTAATTATCTGTTATAAATAACCCTTATTGCAATATGGTCCCAAGAAATAAACTTGAAATTAGGAGGCATGTTTTGCCATGTGTACGAATCTGTACCTACGGTAATGGTGAGTACAGACCAAGCGAACAAGAGCGAGTGAAGGCTAACGAGTGGGATTCGACGATAGATGTCGAACGTTCACTCGCTTTCACTGTTGTATCCACACCAAACCAACACAATATCTGAAACAATGAAAAAAGAGATCCCCTTCGTAGACTTTAGATCAATGTGTGAAACAGCCGGCGTGGAGCACGGTCGAAGGCGAACGAAAGCCCTCGTTTGGGCTCGCTTGCTTTCGCCATGACGTCCACACTGGTACGATCGCGTTCGGTGGTTAGCCTTCGCTCACTCTTGTTCACTTGGTCTGGAGCCAGCCACCCTATCAGTTTCGTCTGCGTGTCGACGCCGCCGTCGCCGTCGTCGTCGCGTCGTCGTCGTCGTCGTCTCTAACTTACTTTGGTAGAAGTGGTAGAAATTGTTTCTTGGTATGGCAACTCGAAATATTGTAAATAAATATGGCTGCCACGGCTGCGGCTGAACTGCATTTCGCGTCGTGAAGTAAATTTATTTATTTCTCGCGAATTCGACGATATATGACGCGTTCAGTGAATTCAGTTTTAAATTTTGTTTGGAGTTGTGTTATCCTGTGAGTTTTGTGTGACAAATCATAGAAATTTTAGTAAAACTGAGATCAATGACTGCTGGCCTGGGGTAGCGTAGCGTACGCTGGTCAACTCGGGAGTTAGTACTTCCTTGCGCGGTCCGTGTCGTTTCTCTCCCTCATTTGCGGTTGTTTAATGTTTTTACAAGGCAGCTTATTTTCCTTGAGTGCGCAAAGGGGTTGTGAAGCCCTCGATTTCGATTTTGGTACCTAGCGTAAATTGTGGACGATGGAATAGTATCGACTTTGTTCGTAGTTCGAGATCGCAGCGGGAGGAGATTGCTTGCCATCTCTGTCGCTGCGACCGGGCACACCTCCTGGTGACCTATTTTCTGGTTATTGCATCCAACCTAACTATTTATGTTGAGGGGTGGGAAACTGGGGCGCCGCCGGTTTGCATCCACCGTGCATTTAATCCAATTTTATCGTTCCCGCACCGCTTAATGGGTTTTATAGTTCAATTATAAAGTGATTTCAGAGGTTTTTCAAGCTCTCTGCTGCAAAACATTGGGGTAGTAATCTGCCTTTTATGTGAAAACATTGTACTAATAAGTCAGTAATGTAATATACCTACATATTTCCATTAGATAGGAGTTGTAGTGGTGATGTAGTTGACAATGGCATACAACGTGCCAGCTGCTGTGGGTCTTAGGAAAAGTGCTAAGATATCACTATGATGGACATAGACCTACCCCCAGGAAGCTGTAACTCCACAGGACACCTATCCACAATAGGATACCATAGTTTACCAGGTGAGATAAACATAATATTGCTGCATAATCAACACAGCATTATCTAGCCCCAGTGTAAGCAGATCTTGTTAGACAAGTTCTAGATAACTGATTAGTTATGACATACCTACATATTTTTTTATGATACATAGAAAACACACAGTAAAAACATAAACATACTCACATATTGATAAATAGGATTTTGTTTAGTTTCTTAGAAGATTTCACTTACCTTGGATAATCAGTAGGTATGATAGTTTGGATAATCAGGTCAATAAAATATTTAAGTAGGTATTACACAATCTATAATTCATGAACACACTCTACCTCAAGTACTTTAAGGACCATTAAAGATATTAATCTATCTATTTCAAGTTCTTATCAATACAATACTATTTATTGGTAGATTAACTACTTTGTTAAACCTCGGCATTACATTATTGCTCTATTGTTTTTACACACATTTCTTTTTACACGAGTGTTTATTAAAAATAGAAACCTAGAGTTCATCTTATTTAATATTTCTATGGACCGTAGAATAAGTTAAATAAATAATAGGTATCTGTAACTTTTTTAAGGTCTAAAATAAATGATTAAATTATTATTATTGGAATAGGTAGTCTGACTTACAAGGCCATGTGTTTTCATACACATTCAAGCATCCAGCCAGATCTCCTAATGCGTTGCATACATTGCAACGCATTAGGTGGTTGGTGAATCTTTTATTAAATAATAAAAATTCTACTTACTTCTATGCTATAAATAAAAACAAAAGTTTTTGGTAATCTGTAGAACTTGGTCTGGTGTAAAACATTCTTAAATAGTCACATAATGATTCCTTCATACTTGGTACTATCTGAGCTAAGCCCAGGTGAAAGATGGAAACTACTTACTTACCATTTAAACTGATAGACAGTCTGATAAGAAACTAATTGAATTACCTTCAAGTTCTTTTCAATAACTTATTTATTTGATAAGGCTAATAGTTAGTTCAATTCTAATAGATTGTCAATTGTTTATCACATCCCACTAATCCCACTATCCCACTAATATTATAAATGTCAAAGTTTGGATGGATGGATGGATAGATAGATGGATGGATGTTTGTTACTCAATCACGCCAGAACGGCAGAACGGATCTAGATGAAATCTGGCACAGAGATAGATTATAGTCTGGAATAGAACATAGGCTACTTTTTATCCCGGAATTCCCACGGGAACGGGAACTACGCGGGTGAAACCGCCAAGGCGCTGCTAGTAACTATAAGTTATTAAAAATCTGATTTCAGTACCTAAGTGCAGAAAAATCCACTTTCACAAAAGTTTTCATCTTCTCTCTCACTTGATATATTAAAGTACATAAGCCTGCTATTTGCCTTGACTTGGCCTGTCTAAATAATGCTCGCCTAAGCCAAACTTTCTGCCTTGATGAATAACACATGACATCATTCCACTTAAACTTACTCATAGAGGATTTATGAACAATAACTTTGCCACAAATTGAGTCCACAATAGTTTGTCCACTGATATCGCTACGTGAGTTTGGTTTCTATGCCTTCAGAATAAGGTTCACTGGTTATTTTATGCTGGGGTATAAAGTTTATGGATTGCTGTGTGGATTTGCCCTAGAATTGAGCCTTGTCAAATTCTGAGAACTGATGAAATGATTATTATTAACTACAAAATGATCTTTACCTAGTCAATAGGTTCACAAGATCTATAGAATGTTGGTATTTTATGTCCTGTTCAAAGTTATTTCATACTTGGATAAAACATGTTGGAAAAAGGATTTTTAAAACCTGACCTACAGGAGATTACTCATTGCAAACTTGCAAAATTATGTAAATGTAAATTGTGTAATGTATGTATGTTTTAACTCTTAACATATCAGGAACACCTACCTCTGATATTGCTTGGTGTGGGCTCAGTCTGTTTCTAGTACTACAGTTAGTAATTAGGGTCAAATGGGCGCAGTTTTCACTTTGAAACCTCACTACGCTCAAGATTTAGTATCTAGAACAGTGAAAATATTGTTTAAGGGTATAAAAATTATCTGTTAATTAAAAATAAACCAAATCCGTGTTGTCATTGACGTGTATTTTTCATACAAATGCCTTTTAAGATGAAAAGTCGGAAAACGTTTACGTACCCCGACTTGCGGGAAGGTGTTCGCACCTTTATGGTGTAAGTGAATAAATATAAGGCTTACCCTACATGTCTTCATTTATTACTTAGGCCCGTATTATGATAGCTTGCTCAGTTATCAAACGATGCTTGAGTAACGCTTTTGTAAAGCATAAACGTCACTCAAGCATTATTCGATGACTGAGCAAGCTTCCATAATACGGGCCTTTGAATGCCTATAGCTTAACTTGGAATAGGGTTAGGTTTGCAAAATTATCCTGCTGGCCGCGGCCTGGCTGCCGCTGCCAGGCTGGCTAGAGCGCGGGGGGTCTAACATCTAAACTAAAGGTTCGTTAAAACGACACAAACGGCATTCGTTCGTAGTTGGCAATGAATTACATTAAAAAAAAAACAAATCGCAGATAATCGGCCCAGGAATTGATTTTTACTTTGCTGAACTCCAACTCCGATGATTCATGAAGTTGAGCTAGTTTTGTCCTGGTTAGGTTATGAGGGAGTTATACACAGCATGCAGATCGCAGTTCCCCGAGTTATTAATATTAGATAGAATTAGACCGTGATGCAACTGCTCTAAAGTTTAGATTCCCCTGCAGGCCGAATGCACCACTCCGCCAGCACGCCTGCGGGCGTGGACGGCGCCGGCGGCGGTTCTCGCACGCCGCCCGCTACGCCCAAGAAAGGAGGCAAGATGCTCGCAGTCAGGGTCCAGATGCTGGACGACAGTATATCCATGTTCCAGATACAGGTTTGTAGAGAATTATTTAGAACTACATCATCATCGTCAGCTTATATCGTGAGCGTCCACTGCTGAACATATAGCCCTCTTCATTTGCCATAATCACCATGATTGAAGTTCCCGAAATCATGGAGGTCATTTTTAGGTAAAAGATCCTCATGACTTAAATATAAATCTAAGTCTTGAGGAACTAGTATGGGGAGCAATAATGTAGGTACTCGTTTCATTATCGACATGATTTGTTCATGTCGACTAGGGCTTCAGCGCCCCATAATCTGCTATCTACTCAATTTAATCAACCTAGAAAGCAAATTGACATATTATATGAATCGGCTTTCTTTCTTTATCATGTTGTGTCGATAAAAAAGTTCAAATGAGATTATTTTGCTTATCATAAGACATAAAAATATTTGCTAGCGAGAAGAAGACTAGCTCTTCTCGTAAACTCACAATTTGTTGGAGACAATGCTCTCGATCGCATTTTCCAATAACCCTATAAAATGTCGCCTCCGCATTCCAAGTTTCCGAGACTCGATAATCCGAATCCACTCCGATTCCAACGACAAAACTTTCAATATTTTGTATGTTGATTTTGAACCGGATTTGCCTGAAGCTGGCGGCTGTTCCCGCGTCTAAGGAAATTGAGAGGGTGAGATTTGAAGCTTGGAATTAGGAGTTGACGTAATCTGGATTGGTTCCACTTGAGTAGAACCTAGGCACCAACAACAAACAGTAAGTATACCTAAGTGCAATATTTCATTAAATAATTCCGTGATTTACAGACAGGCAGATAGACAGTCAGACAGACAGGAGGTTTAAAAATGGGATAATTTATGTTGGGTTGGGACCCTTTGCGTACAAAACCCTAACAAAATCGTCAGTCCAGGATTGGTCGTCCTTCGTTTTAGGCGATCCGCCATCTGTCAACGTTGTTAGACCTATTGTTTACGCCCGTTGCCATGGAAACTATTAGACTAATGGTTGTGAAAATTATCATGTGATGTTTTACATACGTTTTACGGCGCACATAATAATTCCTCGAGAATCTAATCTCTTTAATGGGACCACCTCAAAGTTAACCGCACCAACAAGTCCGTACCGGATTTCCTGCTTCTTTATATTCTCACCCTTCAGCATAATCAGAAACTTTTAGATTCATGGTCTTAAAGACCATCATTTCACAAAGTACCTAGAAGATAGCATTTTCTCGAAAATTTTCGCATTCGCTACTTGGTAATTCAATGTTTATTATCACAAATACGATAACAAACGTGCAAACAATCCACCAGCAAGCCAGCTTCGAAGCCGATGAACCTACGAAACTCTAATATCTCGAACCGTTGAACCAACTGCGAAAATGCAAAGCATTCATTACCAACAGCCAATTGAAGTCTGATCTGAGCAGAATTTCAAGCAACCTTGGGGCGGTGTTTGATTTTGCAAATTGAATCAGCAATCTCACAATTGGTTTTTGGTTTGATTGCTGACGATTGTTTGACTACTCAAATACCGATCAGATAAGCTAAATCTTATAATTCAAAGTACCCTTTAATCTTATTAAAGTGTCTGTTAAGTCAGTGGGAGGATGAATAGATTCTGGTTCTGAAAGATTCTAAAGTGTTTTTACCGACTTCAAGGGGCTTCTATGTTCGGCTGTATGTATTGATTTTATGTATGTACTTTAATAGGAACTGGATTCGTTTTTATCCTGTCAAGCTTAAAAACAACATAATACTTATAGAACATCATGACTAACTACAATAACTTTAGTGATATCTTCGCCAATTCTTAATAGATTTTGATGATTCTTTTCTTGTTTTATAAAAGAATATTATGTAGTGGTGGTTAGTTCCTCGAGGAATTTATATGTAGGTACGCCGTAAAACATAGGTATCTAAAACATCATCACATGATAATTTTCACAATCACTAGTGTAATGGTTCCATGGCAACGGGCGTAAACAAGAGGTCTTACAAAGTTGACGGATGGCGGATCGCATAAAACGAAGGACGACCGATCCTGGAGCGGCGCCATTAATAAAAGAAGTTGAAGTTGACCGATCCTGGACTGATGACTTTGTTAGGGTTTTGTACGCAAAGGGTCCCAACCCAACATAAATTATCACATTTTAAAGCCTCCTGTCTGTCTGACTGTCTATCTGCCTGTCTGTAAATCACGGAATTATTTAATGAAATATTGCACTTAGGTATACTTACTGTTTGTTGTTGGTGCCTAGGTTATTACTAAGCCACCTGTCTGTAGGTATGCCTGTATGTCTGTCCGTCTGTCAGTGAGTTGTATTTTATCATGCATGTTTTTTTTAATCATGAGCTTTTGCTACCAAGTGATCCAGCTTTGAAAACGAAACAATTAATCTACAGCTATGATGAAACAACCGCAGACATCCTGTAAAATTAACTGCCTCCAATTACATCGACCGCTCTGTGCCTAACTAGCGTCAACAACAAAGTAGCCATACAGAGATGAAGCTCGTAGATTATTCATTGGGTTTCCCACGTCCATTAATTATGTTTGCTCGTCGTTGGCCAGCAAACCTATCGATGTTTCAGCTAATCGGTTCATTAGATAACACTTATTCATTTATATCAGTCATGTCTGTTATAATTACTGCTAGTAGAAGAGCTGAATGTTCGTTTCAAGTAAAAATAAGACTAAACATGTTTCTTAAGACGATACCCCGAGCCTAACTAGCGCCGCCACCTATTTTATCTTATTATTTTGTTGAACAAAGTTAATTTCAAAATGTTCAATAGGCAATTTGTGATACCTATTATAAGCTTAACTTTGTTCAACAAAATAATAAGATAAACCATCTGTCTAGAGGCAGAGATGCGAAAATAGAGTTTGGTGGCCACAAAGTGCAACTTCGTATCTCTTCCTGGTGTGTGTGTGTCTCTTCGTATTCCTTCCTGGGTTATCGTCTTAATTCCATAAGAAAATGCATTGGCTGCCCAGTCTGCCCATGTGCGTCATGGGAACGTAACGTTATCTAAACCAAGTCCCTGTTAATTTTGATTAGAAGGTCGCGTCTAATCCAAATCAACAACGAATCTCGGTCAGTGGAGCTTTATCAGTTTTATCACTAACGGCAAAGGAGACACGAAGAGCGGAGATTTGTAGCCGTATTACACTCTGATCCACAGCTCGGATCTCTTTTTAGGGTTACGTACCCAAGGGTTAAACGGGACCCTATTACTAAGACTCCGCTGTCCGTCTGTCCGTCTGTCACCAGGCTGTTGTATCTCATGAACCGTGATAGCTGGACAGTTGAAATTTTCACAGATGATGTATTTCTGTTGCTAAAAAATAGAATAAAATAAATGTTTAAGGGGGCTCCCATACAACAAACGTGTTTTTTTTTGCCGTTTTTATAGATAATGGTACGGAACCCTTCGTGCGCGAGTCCGATTTGCACTTGGCCGGTTTTATTTTATGTTTTGTAAGCCTAAAGTAATAAAATTATTTTATTCTGAAATGGGGGTAGATTTGATTCCACTGCTTGATTCTATTACACTCTGATCCATAACACGGGTGGAATAAATTCCACTGCTTGTCAGCTTCAAAATTTATGAATAGTCGATTCAATCGGGCAGGGCCTTTGCAGTGTGGGTGTGTATACCACCGTCTGATCCCCAAAAATCGCCCTGCAGTCTGCCTGGGCTGTGAAAGGCATTACAATAACGCTACAGCGTCTGAGCAAACTAGTCTACAAATAATTTCCTCTCCTTAATCCCAGCCTAACAAATTGTTTATCCTTTCACCGAGATTGGTAGAAGCCTTTTACCCTCAATTTGAAACTAGATTGTGGACTGAATGACGGATTACAGTTTCGTATACTCGTATAAGTTGGTCTTTGGTTGTTCCTACAAGAGTTAACTTTCTGATCCCACACTGCCGCAACTTTGTTTATGTGTGATTTTGAATAGTGCTTGAGAGCGAACTTAGGGTGGGTATACGAACTTTCTTTAGAACTGACTAGCTGCTGCTAACCACCTCCCTTATTTATCATGCGCGGAGGTAATGCGTTCGCTGTTTCCTGTTTATTTATCATCCCCAGTCTGCAGGGTATGCTTCTCTTCACTTCACACTAAGTTAAAGTTTTGACGTAGTAGCACTGCTGCCCCACTAAATCACCTGCGTGGATTGCGTCTGTACATGACAGTTGACATTTCATGAATTAAATTGATAGGGTGTGGATTACTATTGCCGATATGACAACATACTAAAAATGAAATAAATTTAGGAATCATTATTAAATTTAAGGGGTCCAATGTCCAAACCAACAGGTTGAGTACCGATCACTGAGGTTAAGCAACGACGGGCGCGGTCAGTACTTGGATGGGTGACATAATGGCTTTTTGCTGTTTTAATTATTTTATAAATGATTTTATTTTATTTTTTGCGAAATTGTTATGTGCGGAACTCTACATGTTCAAGTCGACTCGCACTTAGCCAGTTTATATTTAAAACAGGGCAAATTATCTTTTTTTTTAAATTGTGTATCTTCTTATGTGTAAACTCATCTGACGACTCCATTGAATTGTGCCGCGCACTAGGTTTTACTTGAAATAAGAACATATTTGTTGTAATAAAACACTGTTTTATTATGAGTTCTCGCGAAAATAACCTTAGAATATACTATATTTGTTGTACCTACTTCCTAACATTGGACAATAAATTACATAATATATTCTATTCTCCTTGCATTCTCCTTCACCTTTACTGTAACAATACTTGTATCGGAAATAGAGAGGCGACACAATTCATCGCCTTGATATATTATGATTTATTTGCACGAAACACGATTCAGTTTCGAGTTATATAGCGCCGCTCGTGCATTTCCGGCGTCGTACTTCCGTTCAATAGGAAATATCAACTCTGTCTCGTCTGATATGGTTATTTTGCTCAGTATATGTGATGCATCTCTACCGGAACATATGTACTTATCAGAACACTGACTGTACTTACCATGTTTAAATTATTTCCCGCATGTTTAATGATGAATCATCATCAAAATGAATCGCTGCATGGAATGATTAGGATGGGGACACTATGCAATGCACTTAACATTTATAAAGTTAATCCATAAATTGATGAATCATTTGTTAAGTTACTGCTTTATTATTATCAAATTGTTTATATCAGTCTACCACTATTTTTATTAGGTCGTGTAATAATACAAAATATTTAGGAAGACGTTTAGTTAATACACCCAGTACCTACCACACGCAACGAGGTTAGGAGCCTATATTGAACCTTAGGGCGATGTGGTCGACAAAGTCCCATTGTATTTTGTTTAAATAAAAAAAACTAAACCTTGCATATTCAGATCATGGAAATCATTCCTCCACAACGACTTCCCGTATAAATAAAGCCAACTGTTTCGGTAACATAAAACTAATTCTCGTTTTGCATAATGTATACCAATACCATGGCTTAGGACCCCACTCAGCGCCTTTCATGGGCTCCCGAAACACCGAACAAGGTGGCTATTAATATGCATGAGTCTGTAACCTTATTGACATAAGCGAGGGATATTATTCCTATTCTTAGAACTGGCGCAGTGTGAAATTGTAAAAACATTGCTGTAAGACGGGTGTACTAATAAGGGAGAGGTAGGTTTATTAGTTAACCGTTCATGAAAGTTTCAAAGAGGTCGTAGCTTGCTCGAACAACCAGGAAGAACCAGTAGGCTAAGCATGGGGATTGTTCTTTAAAGTAGTATGGATTCTACGGATTTTCTTTTCGTTTTGAATATAATAATATTAGTAAGTCCAAGAAAAAATTGGAGGTCCATAGCAGAAGTCCTTATCTCTTTATAATATCCACTTCTAAAGTGAACCAATATTTACTACGATAAATAAATTCATAATAAATAGTCACATACATGTTTCAATATGAACCATCATACAGTTGTAGTACAGCCTTTTGTCACATATATTTTACTTCTTATATTTTTGTTTGTTATATTTAATTTATGTGTGCAATAAAGAATTTTCTATCTATCGAAGTTTGTCACGAGTTTTTGGTCACTTCTGTGACCTATGTCACACCCTTCTTATTTTGAAAAATATTGCCGAGAACCAAGCACAGTTATAGTGGACTATAATCAGATTCTACTCGTAGTTTATTCCTGCGTTGTATTGTAACCGCTTTGAGAAAATTGATGTTATTTTTTAGAGTTCAAACAACCCCATCGATCGGGGTTGCGAGCTCGGCGACCATTTTTTCTTACAGGAAGGTCTAAATAAAAAGAATCTACCATAAGTTATATTACACAGACGTTTAACTTTTTTCATAAATTTTCTACGTCGATGATATGAGAATGATATGAGATATGAGAATTATCCGTTTATCAACTGGATGAATATGATTGTGCCGTAAGGTATCTAAATCTCAAGTTTATATGTTGAATAATGTAACATTTTGGAGTCCCTTTACACTCGTAATATCGAATGGGGAACCACGAATCGCGAATCGCATATTGATTCCTCGGAATTCAGGCGTAAACTGTATGCTCTACTTGCTCTATTTCTGTTTTTCGCCCGCTTCATCGCAAATTGAATCGTGTTTCAGTTTTACTAAAAGACTTTCTTTCATCTCTATTGTGTACTCAATCGAGTTGTTTTTAGTTCACGAGGTATTTCTATTAGTTGAATGACAAAGGGAAGTTATAGGAATTGTAATGTTGCGAGAGCCAACGATCATGATGTCCTCAATGCTGTCTACTTCTGAAGTTGCTTCCCCTAAACAAAGGAGTTTTGCCATACAATCATGACATCTCGACGACCGATGTGGCACGGTGGGCGAGGGTCCGCCTGTGACGCAGGAGGTTGCGGGTTCGATTCACGCCTTGGAACAAATTTTTGTACGATCTGCAAATTTTTGTTCCGGGTGTTCTGGGTATTTTCTATGTATAATAAAAAATATCTATCTATGTAATGTGTTCTATAACAAATATGTCAGTTATAAAGAATACGCTGGAACTTTTTATTAATAGTTATTACTTTTTATCAAATTATTACTGACAATTTAAATTTCATTCACACCACACAAATTGAATTAAAGATGATTTCTAGCATGAAATATTAAAATATAAAAATATTAACACCAGAAAATATAAAATTAAACGCGGAAATGGTGATAAATGATATATTAATAATCGCTACGCTTAGGATTCTACCCTAGAAACCTTCGCTTTGGTCTGGATTCAAAAAATCGCTCTCGCCCTAGATACATTATTTTGTTCCCTTGTGGCACAATCTACTATTGCCTGATAAAAAACAAATTTATTTTTGTTATTTTGCGCGTGACAAGCTGTGGGCAGAAACTAGTTGGGATATAAAACGATTCTACCTCGTTATTAGCTTCGTTTACTCTATGAATATACGAATGGCTCAATTCATCGAGAGCGAGATGTGACCAGATTAAACTTTTAGTTGAGATGTTTGATATTCATAAAATGATGTGATCTCTAATAAATGGAGTTCATAAAATTGTTTTTCCGGAGCAGTTTCTTCGTTCTGTACGTTATTCCAGTTAGTTCTCTACCATCTAACTGCTCTTTTACTCTACTCTGGACTTCTAATAAATTATTGCTTTTCAATTTAATATGTTACAGGGATTAATTTAATCATATAGTTTTGCTAATAGCTGCACTTAGTCTCCTGGCACCGCTGAAAACCAGCGCTTCTGTGGCATAAGTGCCACAGCAGCATTAAGCTGAGCCGGTGACCTTTTTGTGTAACATTTAATTGAATACTAGTTATAAGAGCAATGTAATACCTATGTCATAATTTAACTCTGTTACACAAATAAAGATTTTCTATTTCTATTTCTAATCTAATAATTAAATAACTATAACTATTTTCGCTTTCTGATTACCGAATAAAGCGTTGCACATGGAATCACTCAAGCGTCTCAATCAATAACAACAAAACGTGACCTGAAAGAAACTCAAAAATTTGCATCTAATATTTGCTTGAACTTTCTAACTTGCCTTTGGTCTCACGATGTCGGTTATTGCCGTAAGTTCTGGAAACTGCAACGGCTGAAAAGAGGTTTCACGAAATGCATGGATGAATAACTATTTTGAACGTATTTATGTTTCAGTTTTATGTGCACTAATGTGCAGATTTAGATACTACCTCGTCAGTTAATAGGGCAGTCCCACTTAAAAGAAATCTCATAGGTCCCTTTAATTAAACTTTCCACTGACGGTGTGTCATCTCTCGTTAGATGGAGACCCTGGAATTGTTTCCGACAGTTCAAAGTTCAACAAAAGCTCCCCTATCTATGAAAACCTGAGCTAAAGTTTTGTAAGCCTTTTAAAATTCCTGCGGACGAAATTCCCAGGCTTCTTTTTGAATTCATTAAATTCTTTGAAACGTTTTCGTTCACCTACCTACCGTTTCCTATTAAGGCTATTCTTTCATGCAACATTAACTAGTAACAAACGAAGTTATTCTGGCGTAAAGTTATTTTGTGAAGGGCCGTTACCATTTGCTATTCCCGTTAGGAAGCATTCACTTTTGTCTCCGGGTCCGATTGGCCCGATCGCCCGCAACACGCACTGAACTGTGAAATTACGCACATGAGACCTCGTAGGTGGCTGTAAGAGTGTTTTTACGTTCACATTTAGTCAAGTAGAACTCTCATTCTATCGGTTAAATCGGTTGCATATCAAGGCTGGAGTTTCACCTCGAAATTGAATCGAATATTAGATGGGATTGAAACCAAGTTTGTTCAGTTTAGTTCTATAGGAATACTAGGACTCTAAACCCTTGAGTGGCGAGATATCATCACTCATTTGAGGTGGTTGATAAAATGTAACTCTCGAAAATAAAGTTTCTGGTGAAAAAATTCAGCGATAAAACCTACTACATCAAAGCAGTAAGATACAGGAAAATCGATATCGTTTCTGCTTCTTCAGTAACTTGAAGTAGCAGACTCAAGTGGCATGGTAGGCTATATCTTCTAGTGGGGTAGGTAAGTGATCTTAAATGCCTCCGAGCATCTAGCTAGGCAAACGTGGTGTAGAGTGCCCTCAGGTAAAGGGAGGGTTTACAAGAGGATAAGTGCTAAAAAGCTGAACATGATGCCTAGCTGGAGAAAAACAAAGGGTTTGATGTAGTTACATTTAAGTCTGAGATTTTATCTTTTGTGCCCAGACAAAAATGTGGTTTAATTGCTGCTTTATCTGATTTTGTCTGAGTGATACTACCAAAGCAGCGGTGCTGTGTATTTTTTAATCTGTTTTATGCAATATACACCTTAACCATCATGATGAGAAAGTTCATGAAGCTCTATTTCTTTTCAATATTGCATTAGTGACTACAATATTGAACGAAACAGAACTAGGCTGAAAAAGAATGTGACCTCGATCCTCGTTTACAAGAAACTATTCATCAGGTAGCCAATTTACAAAAACTCTGAGAACGTGGATATCTTTTACAAAGATTAGGTATAAAGGTGGAAACGCACTACGCGTCAGCGGAACTACGCGGCCGTGGCACTTTATGTCAAATTAGAACAAAATCACCAAAATCATAAGCGGCGTGGCCACTTTCGTCATTTGTTCTAATTTGACAAGCAGTGCCGCTGCGGCCGCGCAGTTCCGCTGACGCGTAGTGCGCTTCACCTTAAGAGGTATGACAAGACCACCGTTTACAATGTGACTGTATTCGGAACCGCTTTAAGTCCGAAACTTCGTATCCTCAGTATCTGTTCAATATCTGTTGGCGACGGTTTTGATCAACAACATTGGCTTCGTTTCTGGCGCCATACGTCGGTTTCTAAAAGCGTTGTTATTTGGCATAGAGGCCGTAGTAAAAGAATTTGTTGCGGTTGATTATACAAACCATATCCATACTGATATTATAAATTGGAAAGTAACTCTGTCTGTCTGTTAAATTTTCACGCCTAAACGGCTGAACGGATCGTTATGAAATTTGGCAGGGAGGTAAATGGTATTCCGCGGACGGACATACGCTATTTGGAAAGCGCGTGTGAAGCCGGGGGCAACAGCTAGTATGGTATAAAACTGCTAATTGCTAACTTTAAATTGAATACGTTTTTGATAAATAATAAAATATTCTACTGTCGTCAAAAACGGACAGATTTACCGAAAGATTATAATATAAATTTAGGTCATTCATCAGTTATTTAGCGCGAAGCTCGCTCTAAAACTCCATTCCTTGTTTAGACTTTATTTTACGGACCAGGTTAAAGGGAATTTTATTCGGGCCGTTTCTGAATATTCAGGGCTCAAATTAAAAGCAATTCCTTTGAATCTGGATGGGTTCTCGAACCACAGATTAAGGACTAGTTATTGAATGGCCCTGAAGCCCGGAATTCATTGGTACAATGCTTAAAATCGTAATTACGTAAAGGGACGGGGGTTGTAACTTCGTACTAATTGGAGCGTCGACCTACATGAGTACAGTATCATATCCAGTATATTGGATCACGTCTTCCTGTAAAAAGTATTAACCGCAAACGATTCAGTTTCAAGATATTAAGAATACCTATTTATAGCCATTGACAGAAAAATATTTTCGGTACCTAACACAAAAAAACTGTTATTTTGTGTGGGAGAATGATAAGGTTGAATTTCCGGCAAGAAATGAAAAAGTATCAAAAAAATTCCTCGTGTCGGTCCAGTTATCTTGCCAGTCTATTGTATCAAATAAACGCTTTACCAATATAGACTCTAATAGCCACGGTCTACGCTTGCTTATTCCTCGACGTGGATCTGTTTACTGATCCACCGACAACACAGATAATTACTAGCCATTGTTTGCGGTGTAATCAACGAAGTTTGCTTTACATTTTGCCGTGGAAGTATTTGTCGTAGGCTGAATTTTAGCGTAAAAATTATGTTGCTTGCTATGCAATGCTTTAGATTGACGCCCAGCCAGGGGCTGTGGCTGTAGCCCGCAGCAAAAGCCTGAGCGCAGCACTTTTCCTCGTCCCAGTGAGTCCATTGTTCTTCACAACTTTGGTCAATTTGACGCGACCGGAGGACTGCCGTATTCCATGGTAATACGGATGATTTATTACATCTTTTGTCGAGTTTTGCTCTACTTTCTGGGAGGTAAATGACGCGGCGCGGGCTTTTGACACACACCGTTATTGCGTATTTTTATTGTGTGGAATATCCTGCTTTTCTAGAGGGATGGGATCTTTTCATAAACCAAATGTAATATAAGCAAACGTGAATTTGTTTGGATATATCCTAGCTAATATATGTTATGTCTCTAACTAAGGGATGGGTGTCGTGTCTTACGTACAGAATGTAATAATGAAACCTGAAACTATGATGACATACTCTGGCCGTTGCTCCACCCTTTGTCGCAAGACGATCGATGACATAATTCTCCAGTTCTAACAAGGAAGCTGCTATAATATCACAAATTCACAGAAACCAGCTTCGAAGCCTTGGGAGAACGATAGAACGTCTTTTTATTCTTATTACCTCATTTCAATATGACTTTGGAAGATAGTCACTATAACTTATTCGATATAATTTTGTGTTCATCATGTTTCCTATCAAAAGTTACAGTTATTTTGATTGATTTACGATAACTGCTCGAGATCAATCTTTGTAACAGTTATCTAAGTTTTTTAACAACCGTGCAACATGCTGATTTTATTCATAATTTTAACAACCATTAAATAAGTAGGTAGTCATAGATATAAATAAATTAAATAAATAAATAATGCTGGACAATTCAAACAGCATTATCTAGCCCCAAGCTAAGCAGAGCTTGTGTTATGGGTACTAGATAAGATAGATATTTTATATTATAAATAGAAAACGGCCAGAACACCCGGAACAAATACCTACAGATCGTACAAATATTTGTCCCAAGGCGGAAATCGAACCCGCAACCTCCTGCATCGCAAGCGGACCTTCGCCCACCGGGCCACAGAGATCGTCAAATTGTATATTAGGTACTCGTATATTAGTTTAGTTATGTTATGTATGACTGACTTTTTCACAGTTTCAATAAATTCATGTTGACCCTAATTCCAAAGGACAGTTAATGCAAATTAGCAATAAAATGAAGTTGCAGCAATTACTAGGTTCTGGCGAGTTTACGCCAATTACTGTTTGACTGCGCTCCGGAGGCGCGCAACACGCGCTAGGTGTTTCACCGACTAAATTATACGCCAGTTTAATTAGTTTGCCTATAACTTTAAACGAACTTTGATGCGAACTGAGAGGGCCTTGTGCAAAGAGCATGTGCATGCGCTATGCTCGCTCGCTGATTCCGACTATAGGAGCATAAACCTGTGCTATTTCTGATATGTTTCTCTTTCTTTAACATTTCCATAATTTCATTTGGGATAAATCCTGTGGTTTTTAGGGTTCCGTACCCAAAGGGTAAAACGGGACTCTATTATCAATACTCCGCTGTCCGTCTGTCTGACTAAAAAACAGAATAAAATAAATATTTAAGGGGGCTCCCATACAACAAACGTGATTTTTACCGTTTTTATAGATAATGGTAAGGAATAAAGGAACCCTTTGTCCGAGTCCGACTCGCACTTGGCCGGTTTTATTTTAGAGACTCGAGTGTTCTACAAATAATTTATACTTTTCGTCTTGCTTCGAGAAGTGAGCGAGGTGTTGCACAAGTGATTTAAATTTCAGTGCAATGACTTCAACACCTTTCTTAAAATATTTTTTAAACGGTATAATGTAATTTCTCAGTTCGCTGATTAGTTAGGCTTAGCACAAGGTTAATTTGAAGTGAAAGTGCACCAGCGTGATTTAAATCCCAGTTTAGATAATTCGGTGAACCGAAGAGTCAAAGTTAAACGGTCAATGTCAACAGGGCATCTTTTTAGATAGGTACAAGATTTTTTCTTACATGCCTAGGTCTAGGTATACAAGCCAGCTAAATAAAATTTGCTTATATATATTGTTTGCCTGAGTGTAGTCTGAATTGAAATAAATTGACATGGTTATGTCTCGGCCAATCTACTCAAACGTTAACTGCCATTCTGTTCAGTTTATAAGGACCCCTAAGAGTTCACAGCGCACGCTCCGAGTTTGTTAAACTCTTTGTAAACGTATCTTTAGAATGTTTTTAAACTAAACAGATAGCGGCGAAAATCTTATCAAAAGTTAATCACCTTGGATTTTTTCTTTAAGATTTTATGATAATTCTTACGTTTCTCAAAATTTCTTTGAGGATAACATCCAACACCAGCTTGAGTTTATTAAGACGCGCAATGCTCAAAAGGCCGTATCGGTAGAATAAATTACCGTGGAACAAATTGTTGAAATTTATCAATTCGCCGTGGCTGCCGACCGACTAATAATAAGGCGAAGATTTTCCTTCTTCACAGCCCTGTTTCAACCTATATTTTCTTGTTAACCTTTAAGTACAGGGTTGTAAAGGCTGGTTTTCGAAGGCACGTCGCGTCGGTCGTACTGTTAAAGTTGTGACGTCAAAGGTGCCGTAACCATAAATAAACAGAAGCAAAAATAAAACGGTTGCCCTAATTGTTTACTTAAGAGTAGGGCATCTGCTGGGTTAAAATAAAATGGTTGTGTTTTATAGTCAACGATTTCTCACCATTCATTTTCAGAAGTATTCTGCTGAAGCGTGATAGGTGAAACATAATTAAAAGGAACTTGAAGATAGCCATTCTTAAAACAATGACAATAAATTTTCTGCTCATTTCATGAAAATAATAAATCACGTAGCTTTTAGGGGTGGTAAAGTTTAAGAAGCTTAATAAACAAAAAAAAGACCTTGTTTTATAGCTGTATCCAGCTCTAGAACGTTTTTCTTTGGCTTTGCTCCAGAAAATGGCATGGCATATGCGATTAAATTTGTTTAAAATATTATTAAGTTCTAGAGTTCTTTGACAAAAAGTTACCTAGTTGATTATAACCGGTCCAAAACTTCAACCCACCTATTAATCCTAGTCGCGCTCGTTAAGGTTGATGAGCTCAGAGATGTATATACTAATAAAACCGGCCAAGCGCGAGTCTGACTCGCGCACGAAGGGTTCCGTACCATTATCTATAAAAACGGTAAAAAATCACGTTTGTTGTATGGGAGCCCCCTTAAATATTTATTTTATTCTGTTTTTTAGTATTTGTTGTTATAGCGGCAACAGAAATTCATCATCTGTGAAAATTTCAACTGTCTAACTATCACGGTTCATGAGATACAGCCTGGTGACAGACGGACAGACAGACAGACGGACAGCGAAGTTTTAGTAATAGGGTCCCGTTTTTACCCTTTGGGTACGGAACCCTAAAAATAAGTCTGATTTGGCTACGAATTACCATTAAATAAAAACAAATTATTATTGAAAAACTTTTTGTGTAGGTCATTAACTCTATATTTAAAATATTTAATGTATTGAGAGAGAGCCAATTAGTTTTTAATTACGAAAAAGTTAAGTTCATAGTATTGTAACTTGCATTTAGATAACTTTTCCAACACAATTTCGTAGAGTGCTTCGTTCAAAAGCTCTCAGTGTAATGTGCTGCAAATTAAATTACGGTCGGAAAAATCTTGTGACTGTGAAATTTATGCGCACCCTGTATGTTGAGGTGCAAGTGCTTTTCACCTGCAATTGACATCATTTATGTTTGGGAATTCATAACTCGCGAAATAGTTATTAAGAGAAAATTAATAAATCCCAAAAATTTACGATCCCGACGGGATTCGAACCCGCACCTTCCCCTTCAGCGCAGGGGTGCTCTTTTTCCAACTAAGCTACGTGATCTTATCGAGTCGGCCCGAAAATCTTTGGGAGTTCTTTCGGCACTTACGCCGTCAGCGCCACCTACAGAGGAAACAATGAAGTTATCCAATTCTGCTCAAAGACCAAATTTACATTTAGTTCTTTGACGAGAGGTTTTGCCGTTGCTTGATTCTAAGGTTTTTATTTATTATACTCTGGGTAATTTCTAAGAAAATTAATAAATCCCAAAAATTTACGATCCCGACGGGATTCGAACCCGCACCTTCCCCTTCAGCGCAGGGGTGCTCTTTTTCCAACTAAGCTACGTGATCTTATCGAGTCGGCCCGAAAATCTTTGGGAGTTCTTTCGGCACTTACGCCGTCAGCGCCACCTACAGAGGAAACAATGAAGTTATCCAATTCTGCTCAAAGACCAAATTTACATTTAGTTCTTTGACGAGAGGTTTTGCCGTTGCTTGATTCTAAGGTTTTTATTTATTATACTCTGGGTAATTTCTAAGAAAATTAATAAATCCCAAAAATTTACGATCCCGACGGGATTCGAACCCGCACCTTCCCCTTCAGCGCAGGGGTGCTCTTTTTCCAACTAAGCTACGTGATCTTATCGAGTCGGCCCGAAAATCTTTGGGAGTTCTTTCGGCACTTACGCCGTCAGCGCCACCTACAGAGGAAACAATGAAGTTATCCAATTCTGCTCAAAGACCAAATTTACATTTAGTTCTTTGACGAGAGGTTTTGCCGTTGCTTGATTCTAAGGTTTTTATTTATTATACTCTGGGTAATTTCTAAGAAAATTAATAAATCCCAAAAATTTACGATCCCGACGGGATTCGAACCCGCACCTTCCCCTTCAGCGCAGGGGTGCTCTTTTTCCAACTAAGCTACGTGATCTTATCGAGTCGGCCCGAAAATCTTTGGGAGTTCTTTCGGCACTTACGCCGTCAGCGCCACCTACAGAGGAAACAATGAAGTTATCCAATTCTGCTCAAAGACCAAATTTACATTTAGTTCTTTGACGAGAGGTTTTGCCGTTGCTTGTCGGTTGCCGTCGGGATCGTAAATTTTTGGGATTTATTAATTTTCTTAGAAATTACCCAGAGTATAATAAATAAAAACCTTAGAATCAAGCAACGGCAAAACCTCTCGTCAAAGAACTAAATGTAAATTTGGTCTTTGAGCAGAATTGGATAACTTCATTGTTTCCTCTGTAGGTGGCGCTGACGGCGTAAGTGCCGAAAGAACTCCCAAAGATTTTCGGGCCGACTCGATAAGATCACGTAGCTTAGTTGGAAAAAGAGCACCCCTGCGCTGAAGGGGAAGGTGCGGGTTCGAATCCCGTCGGGATCGTAAATTTTTGGGATTTATTAATTTTCTTAGAAATTACCCAGAGTATAATAAATAAAAACCTTAGAATCAAGCAACGGCAAAACCTCTCGTCAAAGAACTAAATGTAAATTTGGTCTTTGAGCAGAATTGGATAACTTCATTGTTTCCTCTGTAGGTGGCGCTGACGGCGTAAGTGCCGAAAGAACTCCCAAAGATTTTCGGGCCGACTCGATAAGATCACGTAGCTTAGTTGGAAAAAGAGCACCCCTGCGCTGAAGGGGAAGGTGCGGGTTCGAATCCCGTCGGGATCGTAAATTTTTGGGATTTATTAATTTTCTTAGAAATTACCCAGAGTATAATAAATAAAAACCTTAGAATCAAGCAACGGCAAAACCTCTCGTCAAAGAACTAAATGTAAATTTGGTCTTTGAGCAGAATTGGATAACTTCATTGTTTCCTCTGTAGGTGGCGCTGACGGCGTAAGTGCCGAAAGAACTCCCAAAGATTTTCGGGCCGACTCGATAAGATCACGTAGCTTAGTTGGAAAAAGAGCACCCCTGCGCTGAAGGGGAAGGTGCGGGTTCGAATCCCGTCGGGATCGTAAATTTTTGGGATTTATTAATTTTCTTAGAAATTACCCAGAGTATAATAAATAAAAACCTTAGTTATTAAGAGTTCAGGACAAACGACTAGAGCTTTTGAGTCTACATTATGAACCTACTAGCAGCGCCTCGCGGTTTCACCCGCGTAGTTCCCGTTCCCGTAGGAATTTCGGGATAAAAAGAAGCCTATGTCCTATTCCAGACTATAATCTATCTCTGTGCCAAATTTCATCCAGATCCGTTTTGCCGTTCTGGCGTGATAAAGGAACAAACATCCATCCATCCATCTAAACTTTCACGTTTATAATATTAGTGAGATTAATATAATCAGTTTTTAATTGTTAATTCAGCGTAAATTATGTTAATTTGAATCTGTCGCGTTCATATAAAACTCTTGAATGTATAAATCTTATTAATAGACTTTGTCAGTTTTGATTTGTTCAGGATAAAGGATTAAAGAACTTTGTTAAACGAGATTATACAGATTTCAATAATCCAAGTCTTGCCAGTAAGAAATTGAAAAGGCAACTTCTTCCCAGAAGCTTCCAATCTCAGAAAAATACGTCTTATATTTTTTCGGCAAAGCTTTCCAATAAAGGGAGAAAGCTATCTGTACTTTCAATAAAGCTCTTATACACATAGGCCGTAAGACGTGTGGTTTATATTACACTGTTGTTGCTTCATATAAAATTGTCCTTATTCTTTCCAAATAACATCATTTAGGTTTATGTTAATCTGTTTTGTCCTTTGTAATGGAACAACTGGGCTTGGAATACTTGTAATAAACGTAACTGTTCATAAAAACAATATGCGAAGTTGCCGCGTGCTAGTAAGCCAGCTGATGAAACTGCTTTTTCGAAATTTCGAGTACAGAGCGAAAAGTATTTAAATGAAAAAAGTCTTTTTCAGGAACAAACATAAGGTAAAAAACCGGCCAAGTGCGAGTCGGACTCGCGCACGAAGGGTTCCGTACCATTATCTAGAAAAACGAGCAAAAAAAATCGCGTTTGTTGTATGGGAGCCCACTTAAATATTTATTTAATTCTGGCTTTTAGTATTTGTTGTTATAGCGGCAATAGAAATACAATCATCTGTGAAAATTTCACCAGTCTAACTATCACGGTTCATGAGATAAAGCCTGGTGACAGACGGACAGCGGAGCCTTAGTAATAGGGTCCCGTTTTACCCTTTGGGTACGGAACCCTAAAAACGAAAATATGAACCGAAATAATAAAGTACTGTGTCATAGATAGCAAGTAACAAATATATTTTTTGAATTATTTGATCATCTCACAGGAAACACTGCACTTTTCCGAAATCAAAAGTGGCCAAAGTTTTAATCCGGGGCATAAGCTATCTTGATACTAAAATTCATTTAAATCCATTTAGCCATTTGAACGTGAAGAAGCAACAAACATACTCACATACATACAAATTTTCGCCTTTATAATAGTTTGAAGTGTGAGTATGTTCTGTCCGCGTCTTAGCATGCATTTCGAGGTCTAATGCAGCCTAATGGGATTCCAGCTCGCCCGGTTCGTTCGGTTGACACTGCGCAAAATCATACCTTCACAAACGTTCGCTTGAGTATAGGTTAGAAGGATTTTGTACCCTAATCGTGAAATAGTTCTCTCAAAGACCCTTTGCTGTGATATGGTACTGAACTGTTTAGATCTTATGCAGGAGACTGTTGAAACCCATTTCACGTACAACAATCCTTTTCTGCTCGGTGGCAATCCAATTTCCCTTGAATTATATTTATAAGCTCAAAGTAGGCATGTGGGGAATTTTATACAGTGCTCGATATTTATGACTGAAAGTTTTATGCTTTGCTTTCGTACGAACTCTACTTACAATATAGGCTGCCTGTATGACTTGTTACCTTTGGAACATATTTAGAATCCCTCCGTCTTAGCTAGAGCTGTGTTGCGTTAGAATTTGTCGATGTTTCTTAAAATTTATGTTTCCTTGAGTAACTTGTACGGAAATAACATGCCTCAAAAATAAGTAAGATGTTTTTGCCACATGTCTTTTTTGTATGAATCATGCGAGGGCGTCAATGATCGATTACTGTCGATTTATCATGCTTAGGATCGTCATCTCATCACATCATACACGCGTTTAGAATCCGAATAGTGTATTAATACTCTTTGTACCTTGTCCTAAGGTCATACAAACTCAAGCAATCAAAGGTAATAGGGTATATCAGTCTTAAATAACATAACTAAACTAATATAACATAGTACGAGTACCTAATATACGATTTGACGACCTCTTTGGCGCGGTGGGCTAAGGCCTGCCTGCAACGCAGGAGGTTGCGGGTTCGCACCGCCTCGGGACAAATGTTTGTACTATCTGCAGACATTTGTTCAGGTTGTTCTGGTCGTTTTCTATGTATAATAAAAAATATCTATCTACGAGTATGTATTGTATTATGTATATCAGTTATCTAGTAGCCATAACACAAGCTCTGCTTAGCTTGGGGCTAGATAATGCTGTGTGAATTGTCGTAACGTAACTCGTAAGTATCGATTAGATGATAGAACGGAGCATCACTCATTCACTCGACATCTCGTCTCGGTAGGACAAGCAGGTCAGGTACAGATTACAGCATAGTTTATGAGGGTCGGTGCCAGCTTACCGCCCCGGGATGGGTGCTTAGCCTGAGACCAGATAAACTGCCTTGATAGACTGCTTCACGTTAGTCCTTGATCCGATGCAAAGAATAGACTTTGTAGTGTAGCCTATTCACTTTTTGCAGCCTTGTTTGCTCTCTTGTTTCTGCTCAGGAATTTAATAAATCTCGAGTTAAGGCTGTGTGAATTGTCCAGCATTATTTATTTATCTGATATGCATAGACCAATCAAAGTTGATACCAAATTTCCGATTGATGCCAAAAGGTCTGCCAAGCGATTTTGAATCATATGTCTCTATGATAAGATAAGCAAGGCACAGTTATTTGCTCTTGGATCTAGTGCTAGCCACAAGCGATAGGACGTCTATATCAATCAACTTTAATCAAGCGTTCATTCATGCGCGTCGGGATGTACATGGGTCTATGCCGACGCATAGTCTGCCCATACCTAGGGGTTACCTATCATGTTAAATGAGTCGTGCGCATTTTGCGTTTATATTTAGTTCTCGGTTAATGTATAATCGATATCTAATGGTCAGGATCAGTAGGGCAGGTGGACACGCAAGGTTGTGTAGATAGCTGTGCAGGTGTATTCAATTTCAGTAAACCTTGGTAGAGATCGCTCATAGCGAAGAAGGCTTTTTAGGGTTCCGTACCTCAAAAGGAACCCTTATAGGATCACTTTGTTGTCCGTCTGTCAACCCTCATTTCTCAGAAACGCGTGGAGGTATCTAATTATCAACTTCTAAGTCAACGCCATCAAAATTTACAGACTTTGCCCAATTTTTTTTAATTTTCCAAGGTAATCAATCACATACACACAAAACCTATAGGGTACTTCCCGTTGACCTAGAATCATGAAATTTGGCAAGAAGCAAGGTCTCTTATAGCACAAATAATGGAAAAGATCTAAAAACGTTAAGTTTGTTGTTACTTCACAAAAAATTTATTGATTACTTACAAGCTTGTACGGAACCCTTGATGCGCGAGTCCAACTCGCATTTGACGTTTTATTTCGTCCACGATCGAATTCCCGGCATTTCTTTATATTGATTTTATCTTTGCATTACAAAGTACCTATGTCATAGTTTGATCGAACTGTGGTCTCTGAAGATGGTATCACGTTTGCAAATTGCATCTCAAGCCATGTTTAACTTGAAATCAAGCCATTCAATACACGCTTTCAAACTTCTCTCACGAGCTCTCTCTCTGTATAAATTGGAATCTAAGTACCATTTAAGCGCAGTGAAACTTGTTTACAGAATTACTCCTGTACTTTCATAAAATTCCTCAAAGGGAAATGTTTTTAATTAAAAGAAAGGGTTAAGTAAGGAGCTGTTACGTAAAGCCTTGGAGAGTTCAGCACGTTTACTGGACATAAAATCTTCTTTACCGCTTACCTACACTACGGTCGGAGTTTAAGGTATTTGTTTGAAAAATTATTGCGAAAAGGAAAGGTCAGCTTATAAATTTCAAGAAGACTGTAGCGATGTGTTATTTATCAATGAAGTGACCAATTCTAGGACATGGCCACGAGATTTATATATATTATAATAATAATAAAGTTTATTTCTTTTACTTATTCTAATACATTTCCGTGGTATGGGACCCTCTTTTAAGTAATAGAATACCTGTGCTAGAGGGTCTCGCTCTGCAGCGCGGCTATCTTAAAGATAAATATAAGTATAACTAACAATGTTATGGTTAATTGTTTAAATTTAAATTACACAACAATTTACTCAGCTGAAGTGCAAATAGTAACAATTCAAATGCTAGAAAATCGATTGTTCAGAGTTTACAAAGATTTGATTTATGTGCCAATGCAATGAAAATAAAATAAATGTACCTACCTAATATCAATAAAAAAAAAAATATTACACATCACTACTGTCTGTTGTGTTTGAAATGCTGTAACAATCGAATTCTAAATAAGTCTCATGTTTTCTAGTTTAAATTCTTTATTTCACACATGTCGTTTCATAGATCTTACAAATTGAGTTTAACAATCAACATGAAATATATTATTTTATTTGAAAATGTTTGCGCAACCCGGCGCCTCGATAATTTATCATCTACTTAAACCACCCAAAAAGGTCGACGGTTCTCAGAAAGTTATTGAATGCTTGTTAAAAGGTGTTCCTGTCCAACCCTTACTACAATATACTGCCACTTACATTTATATTCAAACTCAGTACGTCTGATCCCTTGGGGACACCCACGCGCTGAGATAGCTCACGGCTCTGCTGAAAACCCTTAACTTTCCTCCCCGGTTGCAATATAAACTTTCAGAAATATGTTCCGGAAAATATGGTTCCGATTCTAGCTGTAAATTTGAAAGCGTTTGTTGGAAAACTGTGCAAGTTTGCAGTAATAGGAAATTCAATATAGAAGTTACTAGTTTCCTTCGCTTGTAATTTGATACTAGTCTTGGGTTTCTAAGTTTCTTGCACAGTTGTTGAGATTCATATTGCACATGCTATGCTCGGAGTTTCTCTGAAGGATAGAATTCGTAACGAATACATCCGACAAAGAACTAGGGTTATCGACATAGCTCAGAGGATTAGCAAGCTGAAGTGGCAGTGGGCTGGTCATATCTCGAGAAGAACCGACAACCGCTGGGGTAAACGTGTTCTTGAGTGGTGACCACGACTCGGCAAACGTAGTGTAGGACGCCCTCCGACCAGGTGGGATGATGATTTGCGAAAGACTGCTGGCAGATGCTGGATGCGTTAAGTTGAAGGCAGGGCGCTATGGCGCTCATTAGTGGAGGTCTATGTCCAACAGTGGACTACTATAGGCTGATTATGATGATGATATTGCACATGATGTACTTTTATAACATAATGCACTGCACAGTGTATGCTAACTAGTATTTATCTATTTCCAGTCTGAATCGTTCCACTGTTGTGCATAGGCCTCCCTACCTCCCAGCTTTCTCTGTCACTAGATGCCATGGGCCAGTCTGGAAGGTGCACTTCTAACTCGTCCCGCATCTCCGTTGTTATGTCAACTAACTTTTTAAATATTTTAATCATATTCTCACCTCACACGTGTAGCTGGCGTAGATGTTTACTGTCTACATATTTGTTCCTGTACATTTTTTAAGCTTTTTATTTTAAGTCAATGTTTGCATTGTTGCAGTCAAAAGCCGTGGGTCGCGTGCTGTTTGACCAGGTGTGTCGGCAACTGCATCTGTTGGAAGCGGATTACTTCGGCCTCGAATACCTTGACAACAACGGGACGAAGGTATGTCCCACGACGACAATTTGAATCTTCAAAGTCATTTGAAGGGTAGCTACAATCGTGTTTCTCTAGATCATTGAAATATGCGGTAACTTTCCCAAGCCTTGATGTATTATAAAAATTTGGAGCTTTCTGATGGATGTGTCCGTGATACTTAATCATAACTGATGAAAAGCCCCCACGCTTATCAGCAATGTCTAAGAATATCCTATTAACTTTTCCGTTTTTGTACGTTGGATGACATCAGAAAACTCGCCTCGTTGCGTAACAGGGAAATATTGGTGAGATAAATTGTATGCTGACTGGGACATGCCAGCGTGTCAGAGATAGCGATGAAACGTGAAATGTGGACGGATTTGGGCCGCAGATGAGTTATGACGTTGTACACTTTTATGGTAACCAAGCGGGGTTAACATTTTAGTCTTATCCTTCCGCTGCCAAATAAATACACAGACAATCTAAGTGTCACACGCACGACACACTCTGTTTCGTGTCACCCTCTCGAGTAAAAGCTTTGAGACATCTTCGGAATTCTAAGTACTTTGTCTTGAAGCCATATTATAAAAGCCTAACTCATATGTTAGGCCTCAACGTAGGTCACAGCCTAAAAGAGCTATGCATATGAAGACTCCAATACTTAGTGTACACACAAAACTACAGAAACCGCTTAACCGTTTTAGTAGAGGAGTGTCTCTACTAAAACTGCTAAACCCGCGAGACAATAGAAAGCGCTGTACTTTCGATGAATGTAATGTTAATTTCATGTCAATTCGTAACGTAATGTCTGAATAGTCGAGTCGAGAGTACGATCGATTTCATTCGTACGTTCCCGGGTTTTTATCTTGTTTTGAAACGGGACTTTTTGCTTTTTACCGACTTCAGGAGAAAGTTCTATGTTCGGCCGTATGTATTTTTTTCATGTGTGTTCATTGAATTCTTCTTTATGGACCGATTAAAAAAAACACTGTTGTATAGATAATGATCCCGAATTGGTCCCATAAAAAATATTCCCGAGGGATGATTATCTTAAAAATCACGACCAGCTGCAACAAATCTTCGCCAATTCTTAATAGATTTTGATGATTCTTTCCTTGTTGTATAAAGGTTGGTTTAGAGGTGGTCCCATAAAAGTTTCATCCTCGAGGATTTGATATGTGCACCATAAAACGTATCTAAAGCATCATCGCATGATAATTTTCACATCACTCGTAGCAAATGGTTTCCATGGCAACGGGCAGCGTAAAAAAGAGGTCTTTCCATTCGTCGATTCATCTATGTGTCATTCACATCATTCATCACATCAAACTAAATTAGATTCGAATTTTAACTAGATGTCGCTACTTGAAATATCGGATCGCGCTATCGAAGTGTTCCTTCCAAACCCATTTTTATCATTTAGGAATTTGAAGTCGTTTTATAGTCTTTTAAAACACGCCAAATTATTTATTTACATCCAGTCCAGTTTGTTCTGCGCTTTCTGTTGTCTTACTAGTTAAGCAGTTTTAGGAGTGGTGTCGTTAAGCAGTTTCTGTGGTATTGCGTGTCTACCGTACACGGGATTTATCATTTGTTCATTTTTTATAGACTATACGTACATATACATAATCTTCCACGATGTCATAACAATACACATTAATGGTTCAGCCGATGCAAAACTCATTACGTACTGCAAGCGCCACTAAGGAAACCATACGGGGGCGTACACTCGTAATTGGATGATGCAAATGCAACGCGCTTTGTCTGTCTGCTAATGCAATTGTTCTAACTTAGCATTTCAACGGGATTTAACGCGATATGTGCCACAGGCTTAGCATAATCACCCTAGACAGCGATTGAGTCTAGAGGATTAATCGAATGCGTAAACATTTGCAATGAATTTCTTCTATTTCGAGAATTAATGCTTTGTATAAGATTTGTGTCTATTATAATGTGGACAAAAACCTGTATAACTAGGGCATTGATTCTAAGACTCGAGTATATGAATCATAGTAGATATGCTACCTAATTGCACACCTAAAGGTTTGAGTTGAGTCACAACGCCCTATAAGTATGAATTAGCGTAGCGTTGCTTGGCTATTCGAAGAACAATAAAATTATCATGGTGCTAAAACATCAGCAAAATGATTTTTTTAAATTAGGTTGCTGCGTAAACAATGATGGTTTGGTTTTTGTCTCCAAATTTTGGGAGATGACTTTTAAATATTAGGTAGGTAGGTACTTAAGTAGTTTTCTCTATAAAATTTTCTGATTTACTCTAAAAGCAGTTAGATACAACGGGATATTTACCATGCCTTGTGTTGTTTGAATTTTTTAACACTTCTACCAGTAAGCATGTTAGTTTCAAAAGCGCTTCTAATTTTCGTATTTCTTCGCAGTACTGGCTCGACGTAGAAAAGCCGATGTGTCGACAACTCGGCCTTTCCATGCTTGAGCCGACTCTTCGGTTCTGCGTCAAGTTCTACACACCAGATCCAGCTCGGCTCGAAGAAGAGTTCACCCGGTACCTGTTCTGTTTGCAAGTGAAAAGGGACCTTATGAACGGATGCATACAGTGCAACGAGAATACTGCTGCGCTTATGGCCAGCTACATAGTACAAGGTAGGCTTATCTTTCGACTGTAAAATATAGTGTTTACGGTTTTAGTTCTATAAAGACTGTTTTAGCAGAAGTAGCAAGAAGAGTCTAGACAAGGCTTTGTCTAGATAATAATGAATGAAAAAGTCATACAATGCGTAATAATGCTTCGCTTCTAGACCTTCGCGATGCATCGTCATCAGCATATAAAATTGTGCTCAAACGTATGTATAGAATGTTGTGTCCGCCTGTTATTAGCGTATATATTAGAACCTATTTTATGTAACTTACCTATCTATAAGAATGCTCTATGTATACGCTGTTGGCGTTCCTTTCTTAATAAATAAATAAATAGAAGAAAAATGGTACAATAGTTTTTTTTCTTAAAGTTGATAGTAATAATAATAATGCTGGACAATTCACACAGCATTATCTAGCACAACGATAGAAACAATAAGAAACTATTGACGATTCCATGTCATTATTGTCCATTTTATCCCCCCGGACCAATTTTTAGCAAGAAATATAAATAGCTCCTGTCAGGTCTAGGATGATCAATGATCATGCTAATCCTGCTGGTTTTTGTAACTTTTTTACATACCAAATTAACCTCTTGCATCCTTAAATCTAATTAAACGATAGGTCCCAAACGAGCACCCTTTCTTTACGAGCAATTCGAAACCCGTCTTGGTCTCAAACTTTTGCACTTTTAAAGTCGTTACGTCTTACTTATTTAAAGCGAAGCAAAAAGATATCTTAAATGTACCTTACGATTGTCGTTATACCGTTTATTTTCGTTCAACGTCACGTACATAATCCTGCCTTCATACGAGACCTGTGGTATAAATAAGTAAATGGTTTTGCCTCGGAAATTGAATTCGTATTATCAGGGTTACTCTCTCGATGCTTTTGTTTGATTTTCCGCAAGCCCTTGCTTTGGTTTACGAGATTGATACTTGTTTATTCTTTTATACCTCGTACTCAACTGTGGCTTTACAAAGCATCGCTAAGCAATATACCCTATTTTTAATCAACATCGTATAAAGGATATTTTTGTACTATGTTCGGCTTTATAGGGTGGTACGAAAAACTAACGTTACCTTTACCGTTCAATTTTTTTTTATCTGAAGGGCAAGTATTGCATATTGGAAGATTTACTGAAAAATAAATGATTTTTTTATTTTATCAACTTGTTTAAAAATATGTAAAACTACTTGCCTTACCCAGCAGTAGTCGAATCCACTAAAATAAAATAAAAACATTCTGTATTTTTATTGTATATTTAAGTTATACGCGACCGTCTATACTAGTACAACTGCTTCGTGTCCATCCCAAGGTTGTTTGGAAGAGATCGCTCTTAGCGATAAGGCCGCCCATTGTGCAACTCTGTTATTAATTTTTTCCTGTATTCTTTCTTTCTTTTGTATTTTTTTGGTGTGCAATAAAGTGTATTGTATTGTATTTTTATGCCAACCTTTTCTGTCTTTCAGCGGAATGCGGAGATTTCGTCCCGGAAGACTATCCCGATCACTCTTACCTCAGTGGGTACAAGTTCTTTCCCGGACAGGATATGGAATCAGAACGAAGGATTATGGAGAATCACAAAAAACATATGTGAGTATTTACATCACGTGCCTTGGTGCGTTAGATGTAGTGTACAATATCCGAGAGTGTCTGGAATACGATATGAAGGTGGAAGGAATTTGGTGCGGGAGGATCTTTGTACCCGTTACTTGAGAGATTGCTTTACTAAGGATCGTCCACCATCTTGGAAATAGTAAAAACATTTTAATGTGATATCCTGGCAATTCCACTCGCAGAATCGCAATGACGAGCCAAGTAATCGTTCTGTTGCAGAGGTCAGAGCCCCGCCGAAGCAGATCTGAATTTATTGGAGACTGCGCGGAGATGCGAGCTGTATGGTAAGTGGCTGTAAAGAAAGAAATACAGAAATACAATTTATTGTATTATTACTGTATATTTACATGTCAAATTTTCTTAAAAATTTACAAATTGTACTCAAATCGATTACCACGTTAAAATAAAAAAAATTAAAAGTATTCAAATTCAATGGAAAAAAATAATAATAAAAAAATGGAAATCCAGTAACTTATAAAATCACTGTCCCAGTAGTTCGTTCACTGAATAGAAGGTCTGCTCGAAAAGATGACGTTTCAATATTATTTTGAAGCATTGTAGACTGCCATCAGCTGTGACGGAGTCAGGCAGTTTATTTTACACTGCCGTACCCATAACATGGGTTAGCTTTGATGACTTCGTGAGGGAGCGGGCGAGCGCGCGCTGCTAGTTTATTATTTTATTTGATTGATATATGTAATGCTGATAGGGTTTAGATTGGTAGAATGGACTTTTAATTGAGAGGAATTTAACTTTATTGAACTGTTTAAGCGTTCATTCGAATGTTGCAGTGCATGCAATTAAAATCCGAAATCCTGGAAGCACGAGTCTTGATACTTGTAGTACTAGATGGGTTTTGTTTCTATCGGGTTTAGATTGGTTGAATGGACTTAAAGTTGAGAGGAATTTAACTTTATTGAACTGTTTAAGCGTTCATTCGAATGTTGCAGTGCATGCAATTAAAATCCGAAATCCTGGAAGCACGAGTCTTGATACTTGTAGTACTAGATGGGTTTTGTTTCTATCGGGTTTAGATTGGTTGAATGGACTTAAAGTTGAGAGGAATTTAACTTTATTGAACTGTTTAAGCGTTCATTCGAATGTTGCAGTGCAATTAAAATTCGAAATCCTGGAAGCACGAGTCTTGCTACTCGTAGAACTAGATGGGTTTTGTTTCTATCCTCAAGCACCAATGAATTGTTTGGGTTCTTTGACGTTTTTGGTCAAGATTGTGTGTAGAAAAGTTCTATTGTTTGACAATTAAAAGTCTTGAAGTTGCGGAATCTTCTTCATTTTTATTTATACTTGGGTATAGATACGCGTAAAGACAAGCCTTGGCTATTCATAATTTCCCGCTACCAACTAAATTTCTCCTCTCGCTTTCTCGCAAACTTTTCCTAAACTCAAAACTGTACTTACAGGAGTGAAAATGCACCCTGCAAAGGACCACGAAGGCGTCTCCCTAAACCTGGCCGTCGCACACATGGGCATAGTTGTGTTCCAGAACTACACCAAGATAAACACCTTCAGCTGGGCTAAGATCAGGAAGATATCTTTCAAGAGGAAGAAATTTCTCATCAAGCTGCATCCGGAAGGCTATGTAAGCGCAGTTACAATTCGAGAATAATTGTAGATCTACCTATTTATCTATAAACTTCAAGTCTCAAATTACACCGGAATGGCAGCAGCGGCAGCGATACGGCTAGCACTATCAGTATTAAACTGGTGTCAATTTCACTACAAACTCTGATTTATTGCTAACTTATCAATTATATTACATTTCACTGTTTCGATTCTCTTAAAAAATCGGAACCCTATCTTTATCCTTTATCGTATTGGTTATTATTACTGAACTTTATCGAGTCAAAATTTTTTAATCTCACGATTAAAACTTTAGGTCTGGTATATTTTCCCCCTTATCTGTATGTATCTCTGTTTATTAAAAAAAATTGGTCCTTCATTTTTGTTACACCCAGTATATTGATGACAGTAAAGCCTGTATTTCCTTAAAGTGAACTCAATTTTCCTTTCTCACAGGGTTACTACCGCGACGTAGTGGAGTTCTTCTTCGAAGGGCGCAACGAATGCAAGAACTTCTGGAAGAAGTGTGTCGAGAACCACGGGTTCTTCCGCTGCACCAGCGTGCCGCGGCCGGCGAGGCACAAGGCGAGGGTCATCACGAGAGGATCTTCCTTTAGGTGAGGACTTAGAACCTTGCTTACCTTCTGGAATTGAAGCCTTCTTTTGAACAGAGTTTTGAAAGTTCGATCTACACAACCGCGTTACCCTGTACAGTACACTGCGTGTTTGCTAAACTGCATACATATCTGAGTTAGTAAAGTCATTGGTAAATTTGGCTGTAATATTTGAACATACATTCAAAACGTTGTTCCTATTTTGAAAGATTGTATACATTCGCTACGGACCCGGCCTACCCCTAAGCCTGCCCCTAGTGGTAGGCCGGGACGAAACCTGACCACCAAAATAGTATTACAGCAAAAAGATTTTAAAAAAAGATTAATTTTTGTTTTTAGGTAGCAGCGCCTCGCGGTTTTACCCGCGTAGTGCCCGTACCCGTGGGAATTCCGGATTAAAAAGTAGCCTGTGTGCTATTCCAGACTATAATATATCTTTGTGCCAAATTTCTCAATCATCCAGATCCGTTCAGCGGTTCTGGCGTGATTGAGTAACAAACATCCATCCATCCAAACTTTCACATTTATAATATTAGTGGGATTATTGTGATAGCACTTTGTGTCGTTGATATACTGGAATATACAAGAGCCATAAAAAAATCTCACCCTTTTGAGTAGATGCTAGTTAGTTCAAATGGTCGCTTATCATATTTTATCATAAAAGTGAAGACATCACGTGTGTACAATATCAGTCTTGGTTCATGAACCTATTGGTTGGTATACCTGTAAATTTCATTAGATATCCTATGCTTCAACAGGTATAGCGGCAAAACGCAGAAGCAAATCATCGAGTTCGTTCGCGACAACTACGTGAGACGACAAACATTCCAAAGGTAACATTCTAACTATCTCGCTTAGCTTACCAAACTTAAAACTAGTTGGAAACTTAGCTCGGCATTAAACGAAGGATAATCCACCTTCATTTTCTGTCAAACTGCATGAAAAATATATCGTTTAAATGAGAGCTTCAGCCGCTATAGAGAATTGCTTTAATGTAATTAACTTTACGCGTAGAAAATGCTTATAGATGTAAATCTAGTTATCGATTACTCGAACTATAGGGTTAATAGGTATTCGTATCTAACAAGGGATAGATAAATACATGAATTTGATAAGAGAAGGTGAGTCGATGGCATGGGCTGGGAAAAACTAGCTTTTGGTTTTGTCTTGTGGGCGTTTGTGTGAGAACATGTCATACAAATGTGCGATATAACGTGGTTTTGCATGGTAAAACATTCCCTAAAAACGACTAATATAAAGATGAATTTCGTTAGAACGAGAAAGGCTTGGATAGTTTTTGTATCGATGGTGATTAGCAATCGAGCATGCGCTGTAAGAGTTGATCTTTCGCTTCTTCCAAGATATAAATAGTACGTTGCAATCGTATCGTGGCTATCGGTCGGAGGATGGTGTTGTCGGACGAATTCTAGGCATTTCTCTACGAATTGTGGGTCTGCGTTCCGATATTTCTTGATAATATATAAGATAAGATTTGTTTGTATAAAACAATAACTTCATTATATTTGGCGTTAGTGTATGCTATTGATTTTCTAATAACCCTGAATAAAATCAGACATCTTTTTAATAACTTTCTTGCTTATTGCAAGTTTCCGATAGGGTCAGGTAGTTATGTTTACTTTCACCCTGCACAAAGTGAACGTGTGCACTCCACCGATTGTAGAGAATTCTAGACTGTTGTTAGTTTAGTTCGGATCACAGGCTCACATAAAATAACCACTAGGTCCACTATTGCGAAACCAAAAGCTGGCGGCCTACTTGTAACGAACGCTGAGTTTTTATTACATAAGCGAATCGGTTATAAACTGGTCTAAACTATAGTTTTTAATCAATTTTTGAAAGTACAAATACGTGGAAATGTTTGACATTCTGGATGGGAGTGTACCCTATAAAAAAGCTGGATCAAATTTTTTAAAGCATACTCTCAGATTGTAAAATAAAGAACAACAATATCTAAAAGCTGTTTATAGTAACAGCTGCGAGTATATAATAGAAAATGATGGTTGAAATGATGGTTTAGCAAGAGATATCGGGTTTTAAAGCGTTAACTTGCACAAAACAATATGATAGGATGCTGAGTACGAGGATTCAAAGATAAATCTTGTAGCTACAATGCATCTTTTCTTTATCAACTTTGCTTGTAAATACGAATTAAAATCGTCATTTAAACGAATTTATATAGGAATTCATGCTGAGATGTCTCTTTTATTATGAAAAGCTCATTAATTTCAGGTTGATTGACTTATTTAGCCAGTCTGATTCCTGAAATTATTTAAAACCTTGGCCAAGCACAAAATGGGCAATAATTTTCTGTAAATAAAACAAACCAAGGCAAAACCAATCGTTTTACAGTAATCAAACCCGGCGTAAGATATTACCATAATTGCATAGGTGTTAGGTGTGTATTCAGGGTGTCAAAATCAAAGTCGAATTGCTTTTATTTCTATTGGCTTATAAAATAAGCTCATAACATAGACTGATCAAAATATGATCAAATACATAGCCATAAATTATAATGTAATAAGAAATAAAGTGTTGATTAATTCTCTTCACTTCATTTTGTCCACTTGTGAAGAGGGGAAAAAGATGTATCTTAATCAAAAATAATCCAGAATCAAAAAATCTTTGTTTTCGTAAATACATTAGATGTACACTTAGGAAAGGTAATACGTAACTTGTGTGCATAGGCGTTAGGTGTGTAGGTATACAGGATGTGCACAGTCCATAGGTTCGTTAGTTAGGTGGTCTGGTCCGGTGTGTTTCTAGTCCGTTACCATCCTCTGTCCGATGTCGCAGGTCGGGGTCGTTCCGCGCGTCGCGCTCCACCACCAGCGTGGCGGCGCCGCTCAACCAGAGCCTGTCCGCGCACCCGCTGCTGCCGCTGCCACCCGGCTCTGACGGTACGTACCTTACAACCTCTACCTCCAATTAACAACACCAACAAACCAACCCATTGCTTTTCCACCAAAGATGTGCTACATTGCTACGTTCCCAGCCGTGCTACGTTCGGCTGGGAACGTAGCAATGTAGCACATCTGGAAAGGCACTCCTATTCAGGGGAATCGGAAAACTAAAATAGAAGTTTCAGATCCAGTTTCAGGAAACGCTATCTTATGCAAGTTACATAAGAGATGGCTTGAACGAAAACGAATCAGTAACTTCGATTTTCGTGTAGCCCAGTACCTCATATTAAAAATACCAAAAAACCAACCCTGGTTCAAAATGCCATATTTTTTTGTAAACAAATGGGTCACATAACCAAAAAAGTATTGGTGTAAAATATTTAACAACAACACTGCTATCATCGGAGCAAATCACATTAGCTCGAAACAATTATTATGTTTTAAAGTTTTCATTCATCATATCATTCGAATTCTGTCCGTTTTGAACTTTGTTTAACCCTTTTCACTAAACGTGTGCATTGTGGAAGTGTCTTTTTTTAAGTGATTACTTTGTTGTTATCAGTTTTTCTTAAAATGTCTTTCTTGACACGAGATATCTTGGATTTTAGAATGGAGTATAGTTTATTAAATAAAAACATATCAATATTTTGAACTAACCTAAACCTTTATAGCCGTTTTCAGAATCGGACCACTAAAGGTTGTGGTTTGCTTCTTAGCAGCAACGATATCAAATCTGGTGTTACCTACATTAAACGAATCCAATTTAGCAGTACTAAAGTCATCAACCATGATAATAAGTAACGAGTGCAGCGGATAGTACGCTAGACTGAGTGCTCGGTTCTTATAATCACTGAAGAGTTCTCGCTTGCCTCTCTCAGCCATTTTCATTTCTAATTATTCTGTCTCGGTGCTCTCAATACGAGCAATCAAGGCGACCCAGCTTATAAAACTGATTTGCTTCCTGTTTTTCTGAAGATATCCGTCATGCAAATTACCCGTTTCTGCATTATTTTCCATAGTAATTATCTGTATTCTAAATTAATTTGTTTGTCTATGCAGCGATTTCCCTGGAGTGGGACAAGCAACCTCACTACCTGGAGGCTTCTCTGATGATGAAGGGATACTCAGCAGCCGAGGCGCGCACGGTGGCGGAGCGGGGGTCGGCCCCGCCCGCGCGGGGGGGGACTCGCCCGCCGCTCGCAGCTACCGCCTATGCCACCACGAGGGACAAGGTCAGTGTGGGTGAAAGGGTACTAGGTAAATGGTACACACATAGAACATCATCAGTACAGAAGATCGTGTTTTGTAAAAAAAACGGGTAGGTATAGGCTGCATCAGGGATGTCGCAGTGAAAAACGCGAAATGATGCTCGCTTCGCTCCTTGCACTTGAACAATCGTGAGGTAAAACGTTTTGCATCCGTTTGTCTCGCTCGAACAATGTTGTGTTGAGTTTGCAAAGGTGGATTTGGTTAGACCAAACGAGAAAATTCTTTCCCCACTCCGTAAATACTTTTTGACGTGTCCAAGAGTCCTGTAAGGTCTAAAGGAAATAAAGCACTTTGAATTTTGAATTTTTTGTATATTTTTTCGTTGCTCTATCTCTGTTCGTAGAGATTAAAAGAAGATATATAACGTTCTTGTTCTAACTTTAGTTGTTTGTTCTTTTGGTCTAAGCCTACCTTAAGAATATCGGGGTCTGTTTGACATCCGAAAAGCACAACGCAACTATGTACAGTTGCAAGTTTACTCGTGAAAATGCCATTGCGTCCTTTGTTTACAGAATGTTCAAAATATTTTTGTTACGGCAAACTGACTTTGCCTTCTTTAACTCAATTAGAATAGAAACACATTCATAAACCTTTAGTATTTTTTTCTCCCATAAACTTAAGGCATAATTGATTTATTTATTAGTTCACAAAACAGAGTAAGACCCATAGAAAATACAGTAGGTACATTGTTGTTACGAACTAATTTTACCCAAATATGCAAATTGATGTAAAATCAACAAACATTCAACAATTTCTGTTTCTTTCAGCTCTCAAAACTATACTGCGATCAAATACTAGTAAGGGCCGTTACAAAGTTGTCCTTATCTTTCTAACATTTTTCATCTCTGTCTTTAACAACCTTGTATTCATTGCCTAATTTGGTTGCAACTTATAACTGACTAAGCCCTAAGATTAAGACCTAACTACAGACTTTATCATAATGTTTATACCGAAAACCAAATTAGGTATCTTCCCTTAACGAAAGCATGGTCCAAGGTTTATCATCGTCTTTCTTAATACTTAACATGTTTGTATGTCATTTTAATAGTCATGTTTAATTTTGCTTCCCATGTTAAGCTGCCATGTTATATTTTGTTAACAAACTGTTAATTCAGTGACAAGGAGGATCTTCGATTAAAAGCATTGAAAATTCTAACTTGTCCTATTTTGCTAAATTTTTCACCACCGACTAAAAAGGGATGTTTTAAGCTTGACGTAGGTATGTATAATTTTTTACCCCCGACAAAAAGAGGGGCGTTAGAAGTTTGACGTATATATCTGTGTATCAAACCGTAACTCCCAAACTGATTAACCAATTTGGATTAAGGTTTTTTTGTTTTAGAGGTGACTTGATCGAGTGTTTTTAACTGTGTTTGTACAAAATCACTGCAGGCGTTCAAACATCATGTGGTTGGTCAAAGTTAATTTTCGTCGGGGGTTTGCGAGTTTTTGCATTAGTTCATGGTTATATTAATCGAAGATCTAATCTAAATCATTAATATTTTTCACATAGAATGTTTAACAGCACCATTCGAGCACGTAACACGACCCCAGCTAAATGTTGTGGATAACCTTAACAAATAGGCCAGGCATCTATAACATTCTAAGTCGCAAGAAATTGCACGTCTCTGATTTTTTGGGATGTTGTTAGGATAGGAACCATTAGCGAAAAACGAAGTTTGCAAATTCGAAAAACCTGTGCTAACATCGTAGTACTCGGAAAATCTAGACTTTTTCAGTTTTTAGCTTACAACTTTTAAAAGTGCACGTTCTACGGCAAAGTCATACATGACACTTTTAAAGAAAACAAAACTAGCGACAATTTGAGCTTAATCCCAGCCCTTTTTTCTTAAAAATCTCTAGATACAACACATCAAACATGAGCCATTTTTTCCAAAAAGTTAGAAATTTGTATATAATTAGATTAGATTAGTAACAATCAACATAACACAAAAGTACAGTGAGTTTTACTCAAGGAGTAGGTATTACATTGACTTTATTGACTGCTATGAGCGGCCATATCGCTAAGAGCTATTTCTTTCAGGCGCTCAACCCACAAAAAAATATGACATTAATCTCTCGATGTACAATTTTGCAGAGTTATATTCGTGTAATATTATTAAAATTTACATTCGAACCTCTATTTCTTTAAACTATGTTTTTTTCTTTACCTGGTAATATGAGAACTAGGACCAACTTCCTAAAGCGTTTTTGTTATGCTTAAATTAAAATTAAATACACTACAACTTAATATCCCATGACTTTTCTTGTAGAATGAGTATTTAAGACGGTATTTGTCCGAAAGACTGGCTTAGCACAGGTCTTTCGAAGTTGCAAACTGGTTATACACTATTGGTATCTATCCTAAAAACATCCCAAAAAATCGGAGGAGTGCGATTTCCTGCAACCTAACGCGATTTTTGTGTCTGTGGTGACTGGCCTGACTTTGGACGTAAAGAGGGTATGTGAACATAGCGATGGTTTCAGGTGGACGAGGTGGTGACGCATGCCGAGGTCAATCATTATCCTACGCGGGATTCACCTCCGCCTCATCGGACGACGACACCATTGGTAACTCTCTTACCTCTCTTAACTCGAATCCTCACACGCAAAACAGATTTAGGCACGTCTCAAGTTGAGCTTTTTGGACAGATTTTTAATAAAAATCGAACATAAATATAGCGTCTCGAAACGTGAAATGTGCGTTTGAGTAAGTAGCTAGACAAGTTGTGTTCTTAGAGTATCATAACATCAAATTCTGAAGTGATAATGTCGCGGGGAATTGATGGAAGATGTCTGTTTGGTTGTGCAGGATTCTCCGGAGACTACATGGAGCCGGGCGAGCTCGCGCGGCGCTGCGGGCGCGGGAGCGCCCACGCCGCCGCCGCGTGCCCGCACAGGTCAGTGTGCGCGCGCCGTGCCCTCTAGCGTCTACCCCGACCTCGTGCTCGCCAAGCGCAGCCGCTCCTTCCGCTCCTCCCGCGAGCGCCTTGACTATGAACTATCCATGTCCAACACGTACTCCGCCTGTCCTTCCTCCCGCTCCTCCCGCTCCGGCGGCTCGCTCCTCGTGGAGCCTGCCTCCCCCCCGCCGGAGGAGGCCCCACCGGTAGCCCCCGCGCGCCGCGCCGCCTCTGCGCGCGACCTCACCCACCACAGCTTCGACTCTGACGGCGGTGCGCGTCGCCGACTCGACTCCCCCGTGACGCTGTACGCGGACGCGCGCGCGCTGCGGCTCGCGCTCGCGGACCGACTGCCGGCGGACGTGCGGCGCGCGCTGCTCGGGCGCGCCTACTCGGCCAGCTTCCCCGGCGCGGACGGCGAGCCGGCTCTGCGCCCGCCACCCTACCCGCGCACCGCTTCGCAGGACGACGTCTCGCACGACAGCTACGAGGTGATCGAGCGCTCCGACGACGAGGAGCCACCCCTGCCCCCCGCCTGGGGGCTCGTGCGCACGCGCTCCTGCTCACTGGACTCCGGCAACGAGCCGAGCGACGAGGAGGCGTGCCCAGCGCGCTCCGATGACGATGTGCCGCTCGACCCCTTCCTCGCCGACGACCCGCGCGTGCTGCCGCGCGAGAAGCTCTCCGTGCGCTCGGACGGAGCCTTTTACCGCGAGATTCGGCGCGCGCTCGGCTCGCGATCCAGCCAGGAAAGCCGCTCCGAGATCTACGACGAGAAGATCTCCAAAAGCAGCGGCGAGTCGAGCAAGAAGTCACGCGACTCCGTCTACCACACGGACAGCAAGAAGTCGCGCGAGACGCTCAAAAGCAAGAGCTCCGATCGCAGCGGGTCGCGCACATCCAGCCAGGAGGATTCCAAGTCCGAATACTACGAGTGCCGGCGCGCGCCCTACGATCCGTACGCGGGTCGCGACCCCTACGCCCCTGCAGAGCCCTACGCGGACGATCCGTACGCGGCCGCGGTGCCGTACGCAGACGACCCGTACGCGGCTGCCGAGCAGTACTCCCCGGGTGAGCCCTACCCGGCGGGCGACCCGTACGCGCCGGGCTTTGGCCCCGGCTCGGGGCCCTCGAGCCCTGAGGACTACTTCGATCCACACGGCGCGTTCCTGTCTCTGGAGCCGCCTGACTACGAGGAGCGCGCGCCCATCGACCGCTCGCACGAGGAGCTGCTTGCGCGCCTGCCCTGTTCCCCAACGTTCTTCCGCCTGCCAACGCCCTATTCGACCTTCCCAAGCGAGTCCCGGCGCGGTGAGGCGGCGATGCACGCGGGCGCCGGCGCGGGGGCCGCCAGCCTGCCTCATGTGGGGCCGCACGTCGACACCGATACGCCGGACGAGGAGGAGCCCCCGCCGCGCGACCCCGACACGCGCCTTGCCAAGGTACACACCTTCCAGCGGCGCCGCTCCTCCGACACTGTCTTCAGCTTCGACAAGGAGAAGATCGAGTCTCTCACTCGCTCCACGAGCCGGGAGACTGCGCCCTCTCACCTCATAAAAGAGTCGTCCAACGAGTCAGACGTGGCCGTGCGCGTTTTGCCTGCTATGGACAGCATCGAGTACGCCAAGAACAAGATCGCGCTGCAGGCGGGCGGCGCCGCTCTCTTACAGTCCGACTTCGACAAATCCATGCGTGGGAAACTACACACGCACATGGTCAGGAAGGACAGCCTCAAGGAGGAGCTTATGGCTAAGACTCACTTCGACGAGTACAACCCAAAGCTAATACTGGAGACGAGCTCGAGCAGCCGCCTCGCTGACACCCCGGCCGTGCCGTACATCCACCCGACGGTGGAGCGTACTAAAAGCGACCCCAACAGCCTGGCAAACAGGCCTCGCTTCAGCAGCGTCAACTCGCGCCGCCATGTGCTAATGCACCAGAAATCCATAGATCTAACCCCGGCCGAGTCCAGCGACGAGGACTACATATTCCGACAGATCCCGAGTGCGCCACCGATCGCCACCAAGCGCTCCCACTTTGAGTTACCCACCAGGCACAACGATCACGTTCGGTCCCCCTTCGATCTACCGAAGAACTATTTCAAAGAGTTCGATGCTTTCAAGGCCGGCTTCAAAGATAACAAAAAGGTGATCGACGACGGCTACGACATACCGTATGTGCTTCACAAGAGGCACGTTATGAACGGAACTGCCCCGTCGCCGAACGAGCATAGGCAGCCCCCAGATATCATAATGCTCCCGCCTCAGAATGGCCGCCATATTGTGAACGCTCATCCTAGATGTAAATATCATGACCATCCGAAATCCCCTCGCTCGCCTAAATCGCCTAAGTCTCCTAAATCTCCAAAGTCACCTAAATCACCTAAGTCACCGAAATCCCCTAAGTCGCCTAAATCACCGCGAAACAGTGTTCAACTAGATCATAGTTCTACAAAGTTTCTTGAGGTTGAAAACCGTGACTTTCTGTTTACGCAAAATATTGATTTATCTAAAGTTGACCCCGTTACTCTTGAGGTCGACAAGACTGGTCAAATGCAACATCTGCCCAGCCCGAAACGTGACATCACTAAGAACTTGGACCCCCATTTGCTTGAAACTTTGAATTCTAAACTGTCTCAAATCGAAAGCGATTCTGCTACTAGCTCAAAAACCGACAGCATGATGCAGGAACCTCAGTGTCCTCACGACATCAAATTCGCAATTAACGGCCGGAATGTGCAACAACCGCCCATAAAAGAAGCTGCCAAACCCATGACAGCGGCCGAAAAACTTCGAGCTGATATCAAATCAAAATCAGAAAAGCTTTCGACCGGCAAAAGAGGTAATAAAATCCGCGGCACCAGCAAAAAAGGTACCGGTGGCAAAATTAAAACTAAGAGTAACAACAAAATTCGTATTACATCATTCTCTTCTGATGACGAAAGTGTAGACTCAGATGACGTATTCGGTACAACTGAAGCAGGTCCAAAATTGGAGTTCTCTCCACCGCAGTCACGTAAAGAGCTCGAGCCAATATTGCAGCTTGAGTACGATAAGATAACTTCTGGTGCTTGGCATCGTGGTCAGACTATGAGCTCCACGGAGATCGAAGGATCTCCGCCGCAGTGCCGCAAGTTAGCGGAACTCGAAGCTAAATACAATCCGCAAGTACTTGAAGGTATAACGAGCAATGCTACTGAGTTACGACGTATCTCAGAACGATCTATTTCTATCCCGAGCTCAGAAGATGAGATTGCTATCAAAATGGCTGAAAAAGATATGCAACTACAGCAGCAACAGTTCAAACAAACTAGCAAAGAAAGCTCTACATGGGAATACAATGAGAACTTGCCCTCGCCGATATTAGAGTCAGTCGAATTCTTCAAATCTGAAGACGAACATTTTGCTGACATGGAAATTGCTAAAGTGACTGGCTTACACGCCTCATCCGAAGAAAAAAGCGATGTTACCAAGGAAGATAAAAAAGATATGGTTACACTGAACATTAAAAAAAGCTTACGTGATGAGCTCATCTCTCCTATGCTGCGCAAACAAGGAGGGACGCCGATAATTTTCGCTCAAGGGAGATTGAACCTTTCTGAAGGCTCCGTATTTTCTTTACAACGCCAGAAAGCCACTGATTCGCCAACATCCAGCCGTAGGGCTAAAAGCTTAGATACACCAGTCATACAACTACACAGACTCCCACCTATGAATGCATTTTCTTCTAAAGACGATACACTTGGAGATAATGAGGAGGGAGATGTACTAGAAGAAAAGGCTATTATAGAAGAAAAAGCAAAAGCGCCACCTAAGAAAGATGTCATCGAAAAAATCGAGGAAGTAGAAGAAAACGAACCTCCTGCAGAAACAAAGTCTGTGGTCATTGATAATGAAGAGTTAGCGCTTTTGGCTGATTTGGTTGAACACCGACGTCCGAGATCTTTTAAGCGTACCTATGACTTGAGCAAATTGATATCTCAGGGGAAATCGCCTTCTCGATCTCCACTAAGTCGGTCGCCGCTATCACGGTCACCTATTTCTAAATCCCCGTCAAGATCTCCGACTTCATCGCTAAATTCACCGAGAGGAAGCATTAGAAAGCTCTCGGATCTGAGTGAGGACCAAATAGTGCCTGATATCGAAAGAATCAAGCGCAAAGACAAAAAGAAACTAACCTTGAAGCCCAAGCCAGATGAGAAAAACAAGTTGCTTGCCAATAAGTTAAACAAAATGGGATCGCTTGATACGAACGCTCCGAAAATAAAAGCGTTGCAAACTCAAAAGTCTCTGCCGTCGTCTCTGAAGGATAGGCCGGACTTTTTAACTGTACCACCCCTTGAATTGGCTAGAGCCAAGAGCCAAGAACTGGAACAGAAAGATAAAAAGATGATGAAGGAAAAATCAAAGTCTCTCGAGAAAATGGATATTAAACGCGGAAATAGCAAGGAACGAACAAAATCTCAGGAAGAAAGTGACACAGAAATAGCTAAACGCAAGGAAAAACAGCAGATGTTGTTCGAAGCTGCTTTGAAACAAACCAAAACACTTATCAGTCCTGTCAAAGACACAATGCCATCATTCCCTCAACCCGAGGATAAGATAATGGTGAAGACTGAAGGGGACAAAATAATAATCGAAACCAAAATAACCAGTAAAGCTGAGGATCATGTTTTTATTGCCAAGTCGCCTAAAAAGCTGGACAATAAAATAGGTGGAAAAGTAAGTAGGAGTTTCGAAGACCAGAAATCGTCAAAATCTAGTAATAAAATCAATAAAAGTATGGACGATAAGAGTCAGTCTATGGAAGACAAATTCGACGATCTTGCTGCGTTACAAAAATCACCAAAGACCTTGTCAAAGAAGCAAGAGATCAAACAGCAAATTGAAGGCAAAGTAGTCTATCAGAAAATTTGCCAGGGTGCCAAGTCAAAGAGTTTGGATCGCAAAGTAGATAACCAACTTGAAGCTAAAATAAAGTCTAAGAGTTTGGATAGAAACTATGTGGTTTCGTTACCGGTCGACCTACCTCCGGAACCTAGTGACAAGCACTTCAAACAAGAAGTTGTCAAAGTGGAAGTTCACCCCACTATGCCAAGTATTTCTACTGCTAAAGAAAATCCGGAAATCCAAGACAAAAAGGAAGTATCCCCATCAAACAGTTATAAAGAGAAGGAAGATGACTCTTCTATAGAATGGACGACCAGCTCCCTACATACTGTCATCGAAAACGATACACAGACTGTCATCATTGAACGCCGGAAGATGGACATTTACAACAAACAAAAGGAACTTCAGGAAAGTCGAAGCAGTCAAAATATCCACGAGTTGGTTTCTAGAGAAAAAAAACCTGAAGTAACTCGCCTTACTAGCGAGGAAGAGTCCTTGACAGATGTCAGTGATATAAAAGTTTCAGATGATGGACAGCTGCTAGGAGTATCTCTACCATACATTGACGCCGACAGTTCTTCTGACCCAGAGTCAAAGAAGTTGCAACTTCAACGCGGCAAAAGTACTGATACTGGTTCATGGGTTTCGGACTATGATGATACAGTTGAAACAGAACTGCAGATGTCAGATCTCAGTCATACAACGGCTAGAGGACGGAGAACTTTAGATCCACAAGGAACTTTCGATGAATCTTCTGCGAGTCTCGTTGAATTCCTAAAACATGAAACTATTTCACAAATTGTTGCTGATACTGAAATCGAGCAAAAACATTCAACTGATCCGAGAAACGTAGACTTATCACTAAAATGGAAAAACAAAAACAAGATTATTGTCACTCCACCGCAAGAAAACAGCCCTACTATAGAAAATATACCATTCATTGACTCGAGTACTTCAAAATCTAATAAATCTGAGTCAGGAGAACACACAGGAAGCTCTGGCAGTGATAAATCTCCGACGGAGCCAAGACTTGAACAGAACGTTCTGTTGACAGCTAAGTCTAGACGAAGCGAGCTTCTGAAGTTAAGCGCTGAGCGTTCCCGGAGCTCAGAGTCAACGTCTTGGACTAGTATCGAAAAAGACGTGAGCCCGTCAAGCCACATTAAAGGCAGCTCTATTGATGACGAATCCAGTGTGAGTTGTTCAATCGCCAGACCACTGGGAATATCGCAGGATATTGAAAAATTAAATAAGAAAGACAGAGAATGTTTAGAAGAGTTAAAACAAGCTATGGAGTACGGTGAAGAGCATTTACTATCACAGCACACAGGTTCGAGTTCCAAATCAAATTCGAAGTCGCCCTCGCCAGTTCCTGAGATGTCTCGCATTGAAAGTCCTCGCAGTCCGTCAAAATATGGCACCAGGAAATCTCCAACGCCCACTTTAGAAAAACAAGGCCAGGTTGATTCACAAAAAGCTCCCACCGACTCTGACTCAAGCTCTGAAAGTATCGATAGAACTGTGGAACAACTATCTCGCCCTAATCAAAGAAAAACCGGCATTGACAAAGTAGCCAAATTTGAAGAATCTGAATCTAGTCACTCAGCTGCATCTAAGACGTCCGATGCAGCCTTGGAACTTCAAAAAACCGTCAAGAAAACTAAAATTGCGATAACTATATCACAAGAAGATCAAAATACTACCATTGATTTTGATGATGACGGCAATGTTATAACCTCTTCATTTGAAAGGGAGCTTAGAGGTAGAAAGAGGACTTTGAGGGACGATGATCGTAGAAGTTCTTCTAAATCTAGCATGGATACTACAACTACCACAACGCCCTCTAAAGGATCCCTCAGTGTTGATGATTCATCTTCTAGAAGGAAATGTCGTCTAGATGAGCAAAAGAGCTCGTCCAAATCGAGCATGGATTCGAAAGGATCTCTGAGTGTAGAATCCAGAGGATCGTTTGAAACTACCGAATCAACATCAGGGTCACTTGGCGAGGCTTATCGCCGAGGTGAGGAGCTCAAACCGACTTGGCGTCCGTTCTTTGGTGCTTCAGGTAGCGAAAATAGTACAAGTATCGAAGAAGCTTGGATACCGCAGGACCACGAAGGCTATGAGAGTTTAGGTATCAATAAAGATGTGTTCGAGCTAAATAGTCAACGTATTCTTCAAGAAGATTATCAGTCATTTTCTAAAAATCCACCATTGTCGACCAACTCGTCAAAAGATTCTACTGAGGCTGATTTCACAGATGATCTTAACGATTTTCCTGTAAATTTTCTGTATCCTTCCACTTCATCTACGCCAAACGATGTTGTGATCGGGTACGGCCAAAACTTTGGACGCACTTTATCACGAATATCCGAACGTAGCACTGCTTCGGAGAAAACAAGCGCAGATGAAGATTCTACAAAGGCGATCTCTCGCTCCGAGAGTATCAATGAAGAGTCGCTGAATTCAAGCGATCACCAAGCTAGTCTGAGTTCCGATCCGCCTAGTAACGCCAATGTCGCTTACATATCAGACACCGATAGAAGAACCTCTGCTGAAATGCCTGATATACCTATTGATCAAGCGAAAATAAGTGAAATGTATGAAAGATCAACGAAAGAAGCGAGAGCAGGAAAAAGTCCCGATGATATGACCGATTACAAGAAAAACGAAAGTCCTCGTCGCACTCCACTAAAAGCACCACCGAAACAATCTTCGACCAGTGAAAGCCAGGAGTCTGAAGATTGGCCTTTACCGGAGCTCCCACCACAGGCTGTTGGCAAATACCCAGACTCCGAAGCCACAAGCCGACGCGTATCAAGCGACTTCGACCAATGGCCATCTCTGCCTTCTAGTCTACTTGAAACTCCTATTATAGAGAAAGTTCATATTTACTACATGAGTAATGAACCAGAACAGGCAATGAAAGTAACTCTTCAATCTGAAAGCTCCAAAGACCAGGTTTTGCAAGGTTCCGATGAAGATAGTGACACCCTAAATAATGACGATGATTTGGAAAGAGACATGCAGTCTAAATCAGAGCTTAGCGATGATCGTTCTCAGAAAAATAATAAAGTTATTCCATACGACAAATCTGGCTATATGGTAGAACCTTTAGAGAAGGCTGACGAATCGGCATGCTTGAATAAAGGTGTCGTACCGAGCTATGACAAGTCTTGTCTCAGCGGAACATTTAGTAAATCGTGTCTCATGGGTGACGTAGGAGCCTGTTGCACACGAGGAGAACATAAATCATTCTCTAAAAGCAGTTTAGACGAACAAGTTATTATGAGCCAACCACAAAGGTCGCCCAAGTCTCCGGCTAACCTTAGCCCCAATTTCGAAGATGATCATTTGTTTACTGATGATGTGTTTGGAGGTGACAGCAAATCTGTTTCTCCCGACTTTGATAAAGGATTTTCTCAATTAGCAAGTCAGACGAAATATTCCTTTGGTTCGAATACTTCGGACACATCGGTCGACGACCTTCTTTCTCAAACGAATGCTGATGAAACTGTTCGAGCAGCGACTAAACTCAGTACTGGGAGTGCAGGTACTTGCAAAAGATGCAGTCACAGTAGCCATTCCGAGGAAGAAACAAGTTCCTTCGGGACTGATTTAGATGGGACGGTCAAGATTGGATTACCGCAAAAGAAATGTACTCACAGCTCTCATTCTGAAGATACATCTATTTGTTTGAGCATATCGGAGTGGTCAACCGGAACGAACACGGTTCGTCAGTATGCAAACCTCTCAGCTTCGGAGAGTATATCTGCGGTTTCGGTACCTAAAAGCGAGAAGTCAGAAAATATATCAGCCAAGGCGTATTCGGCATCCCATGTCAGTAAGAAATCAGAACCTAAGCCACCCAAGATAGGCTCGCAAGCCGAAATGAGTTCTAAAAGCAGCAGTCTTGACAAAAGTTCCGAAAACATTAAGTACGATAAACTATGCAGCTCCGAAACTACCATTTCTCGTAAAGGAATGGATAGTAGCTCTGGCACTAAAAGCGATAGTACATTGACTCTTGCTCAGTCAATTTCTGATTGGTCGGCCAGTACCACACACACACTCGTAGCTACAGCTCGTGAAGATCATCTTCAGACTGATAATGGCAAACATGATGATACTATTTCACAAGAGCCGACTTCTGATAGCGAGGAAGCCCTTGATAAATACGATATTGAAGTAACAGTGACAAAACCGTCTTCACCCGTGCCTGATATGCAAGAACCCACAGAGCCTGTGCTGAGACTCTCAGCTTACGGGAAGACAGATAAATCTTCCTCTATCAGTTACAGTGACAAGTCTGATAAGTCAAGCTCCAGTTCTTTGAGTAGTCTCCAGAAACACACGAACGGTGTACTGAGATTTGATCAAAGACTGAAGGGTTTTCACGGACATGATTCGAGACATGATCGTTATCACAACGCGCCACCAAAAAGCATGAGCTATGAAGAACAGTCAAACCGATATTTGAAACAGACTATACGTTGCCAGAGTGAAGATAGTGGCTTTAAGCCTTATTTTGCCGAACCGCAGCCTGAATTAGACATCGATATGCCGTCTCAGCTTTACAGTCAAGAAGAAAAACGTAGCGAGCGTTATCAAAGTCAAGAATTTTCCAACATGATGCGAGAAGACATTGGCCCACCTCAGTTTATAAAATCTGATTACAAGCCATTGTCTAAACATGCAAGCTACGATGACAAGACCCTCTCTAAAAACCAGATAAAAGAATACAAAACTTCTCAGCAGTATCGATGTAAACCAAAAAGCTGGTCTTTCCATGAACATTTTCTCTCTTCATCTGATTTGCCCGTTATCTCTGTACCTGAAGTACCATCGGTGCATAAAGATCTACAAGAGAAGAAATCAGCTGAAAGATCTGGAAAGACCCCGCTATCACGTTGCTCTCCTTATTATTCTAGTAGCTTGAGTTCGGAATCTCCTCCAATTCAGCCATTGAAAGCGCCAGTCAAGAAGTCGCTTTTAGTGAGGAATATATCAATGAAAAGTCCTCCGAGTGGCAACGACACCGATAGCTCCTTGGACGTAATCAGAGATCCAAGGGAGAGAATGAGAACGTTTAGACGAAAAAAACAAGTGACTAGTGCACGCAAACGCCAAGAAAAGATTCAAGACGTTCTGGAAGAAGATTCAACGAAGAGTCAGTGCTCTTCAGAAAGTGACAAGCATCACTGCGAACAATTTTTGGTCGTCGATGAATCTCTTCGTCGTATGGAGAGCTCAGAATGCTCGGACAGCTACTTGCCTGAAGTAGAGTCCGGCTCTTCTGAAGTCTCTAGAGGTGATGTGGCGGAGGCTGCCAGCTATTCCGAAGACGAAGGTCAAGATGAGTATGCTAAATACAAAAGTGCTAACTATGAAGCAAAACAATTTCCGATAAGCATAACTCCGGTACAATTCCAAGGTTTTGGATCGTCGGCCGATGAGGACGAAATGGGATTCCCTCGCTTTGATAGATTAGGCAGACTGCGTCATCCGTATCTGGATTCACAGGAACCACCGTATGTGCCTGAGGATAGTCCCCCGCGGACTTCTTATTCAAACAAAAGCAGTCGCCAATCATCGCTGAAAAGAAATAAGTCTATTTCGTCACCATATCGCCAGTCAGAAGACTTATCGATGGGAGAGTCTTCGGGACAGCATCAACCGAGAGTGTTCTACGAGGAACAAAGCGACAGAGATGATTCGGACGATTACGCTTATCCGATTGACACCATTAAGCGTGCTCCAAAAATGTCTAAATCTGGCAGCTACATGTTCGAGCGCGGGGAGTCCGTGGCTTACTCGGATACCGACATTCCGGTTGACAAGGATGAATATGAGGAGTACAGGGGTAGCCCATATCCGGAACATTACGAAGAAGTAATGTTCCAAACACAGGAATGCTATCCTCAGTACGACCGCGCAATGGAAGCCCGAGACGAGGCGCAATACTCTCGCGACATGGATCAGCGTTTCAGTTTGAACAACGTCGAGAGATTCTACTCCAGTCACTACGTCGACTCGCAAGCTTCTAGCGGCAGCCCCGAGCAGAAGTTCGACGTTTCTACTCTGCCACCGCCGCTCTGCTCGGATGATGAGAATGAGTAATGACTTTGAGTACGCGCACTTGTCACGAATTTAATCAAATCAATTAGAGACTTGATTAAAATAAGTTATCGAAGTGCGTGAAGTATAGTTCAATTCACATTAGCAAGCTTGCATTATTTTCTCGCAATCACCCCCCTCCTATTGGATGAGTGTTCATGGTACGGCGAGCGAATGCTGAAGGCTGAAATTTAGTCAGCATTTTTTGACATTTGAATTCAGACTAACGCAATTATTGTTATATTGATATTTGGTATTAGGGGGTATTCATTGTATTGAATATTTACATTGTCACTTTCAATATTTAGCAAATAATGAATTTAATATCTAGTGCCAATTCCCGGATAGCGCGAACTCTTCGACTATCGTATTTTACGCGGACTTATACCCTAGCTTACTAAGGACTTAGCGGTAGTTATATGTGTATCGAATGCATCTTCAGGCATTTTCTCTGATATTCTAGTTATAATAAACACGTGGAACTGCCCCTACTATTAGTTAGTTATTGTTAAATATTATCGTTTAGACCCTAGAGCTATAAAGGTGATCTATCAATAGTATCATGTTATTATGTACGTAGTGCCAATTTTTTCTAGTTGAATTCGTTGTTGATCTCTATTGAATTATTATTGACGAAATTATTCAACATAATAGTATTATTGTTAAGGCTGTGATTTTATTTCGTGTGTTGAGATCCAAGATCTTTGTTCTTTGAATGTTATCTTGTTTGTGATTTGTTGTTGTTGTTCATCGTTGACTCATTGGTTGCTACTTGCTACACCACTTTGACGCTATTCATTTCATTCACATGATACTAGACTTGTAATCTACGAGGGATCTTGCAATCGTGCCAAATATGCTCAATTTTTTCCAACACTATTATTATCGTTTTTATTACATTTTTTTATGAATTTTGACAAATGGGTCGCTGTGTGAATAGTTGGGACTGTGAGAATCGGTGTCGTATGGATGTTTAGCACTAGCACTAAACTTAAGAAGTCATCGAAATGATTTTATTGTAGTTTGGTTTATGTAAAATTTTGAATTTATTGCTTTCTTGTTCAAGGTCTATAAAATGAAATATGCGTTGTATCGATTGTTTTCTGGTTTAAAATTAAGATTCAAAATAAACGCAGTGTTAAAAAAAAACGTTTCCCCGATTTAAAGTAGTATGTTGACATAGTTAAATAATTATACTTTACTTTATACATATAACTCTTATTTCGCATGGTTATCACGAAGATGTAGTTAGGAAAAAATGTATGTGGAAATAGATATAACGTGGTCTCTAGATCCCTGTATTCCTTTTAATTTTGTTCTAACCTCCGTTGATTTTTGAGATTTTTTCTATTCTTCTTTTGTTTCTTCTTGAGTTTCAGTTTGGAGTCATTATTTTTTGTTTTTCTGTTAACGTTGGGATCTCGTCTATTTATTGTTATCCTCCAAATCCAATGCTGGATAGTGTTCAATTATTGACCGTGGCGGCGCTCACGAGGCAACTTAGATGTAGCGGCAAGGGCTCGGCCACCCTCTATGCAATAATCGGTCGGCCAAATGAGTTAGTAATGTACTTCGACTTTTGAGAGTGTACAACCCGAATAGACTGTAATTTATTATATCTATTTAAGTTTCACGTATAGAACCAGCTGAAGGAATGAGTCTAAAGCGATTGATGTGATTAGTTCCCAAGTAATTTATTTTATGTTCCAATCTCAGTAAACCAATCAGGGCCTTAATTACACTGAATTAATTGCTTAGCACTAACAATTGTATCGTCTCAGAATATCGCAATTGACATTTTACCTTTGATGAAAGAAATTATAGATGGAGTGACGCGCGCATCAGAAGTTTCAAGGTTGATTTATTATTTTCGGTAGATTTAAGACGCGCGTGCGAAAGCTACAACAAAACAAAAACTCCTAATACATTTTTTCTCTCGCTTGCACAAAATTGAAATGTTAATACCGATATTTTTCGTGCTTAATATCGGTTAATATACAGATATAATTAAAAAAAAAAGTTTAATTGATATCGATACCAAATATGTACCGGTACCACGACAAGGTCAGTCGAACCGGTTTTTTAAGACACCGGTATTCCATGCCCTGTCTATGAACGATTCTGCAACTGACTGTCAGAGTAATGTGTTTTTTTGTATGTTTCGGCCCCTGATGGATGAATTTTGATGACCTTGGCTGGTCTTTGATATTGTTTCGGATATTGAAACGTTTCTTCCTTTTTGAATTTATATGTGAGTGTGAGTGTACTTTGCCCCGCAATACACGTCACTACCCCGTTATGGGGGATAGTTAAACAATTAATAAATAAAATTAAATGAAACAGAGTTTTATTCACTTTCAAATGTTTAGTTGCCCTTTTTCAATTATAAGCTGCCAGGAAAAACGATGTGAGTTATCAATATGTTAAAGTGCATGTTCGATGTTGAATTTTGCATCGGTAGTGGACCTAATTATAAATTGTTTCTTTTTCAGTTATTTAAATGCAATATTTCTTTTCAGATGGTTTGCTTTTTATTCATATATTGTTATTCTTAGATATATTAAGTACATTGTTATTCTTAGATATATTTAACTACATTTTTTTCTTTAGTTGCTATTTTGTTTAAAAGCCCACACTGCATGTTTACAAAAATTGGTTAGCCGCATAAGCAAAGATATGTTTCGTGTTCGAAAAAACACACAATACGCCTATTCGGTAAACCATCTTTTTCTTCATAAGCTTTTTATTATTAAACCACATTTTAAACGTAACCTATGTAATGTTGGTACAAATTTGTCAGTTTTTGTTGTTATAGTGCTTCCCGCACTCTGGTATCTCTAAGAAATGAAATAAGTTCGTAAGAATTCCCAGAGATTTTCGAATCAGCGGGATGAGATTTCGTAGCTTAGTTGGTTAGAGCACACCCGTACTGAAGGGGAAGCGCGGGTTCAAGTCCTGTCGAAATCGTAAATTTTTGGGAACTTATTTCATTACCTAGTCAAGTTTATTCACGAACTGTCTAGTCGCTTCATTGTTTTTTTGTGACGACAACAAAAATCAATCTTTTTCTTATCTTACAAAACTCATAGAGGATCGAACGAAGTGGGGTTCGGGGGTGCTAATCTGCATCAACTGGAACCCCATAGAATCAGAAACCCCCAAACAACCCACTTCGTTTTATCCTCTAAGAGTGTAATTTTACTTTTTACATTAGTTTCATGTTATAGTATGTAGGTATATTCTCACTGCATAATTCAACCTTACTTTTTGATAAACAGACGAAACATCTCTAGAGGAAGATAACACGGTGTCTTCCGCTAGTCTCTGTATGTCGCCCAGCGAGCGGACGGAAATGCCGCTGTGCGCTTCGACGCCGTACGCGCCGGCCGGCCGGCCGCTCACCAACGGACACGACGCTGTGGATAGCAGGCAGCGGACGCATAGCGACGTCATTAATGGCAATGTTAACGGTAAGTTCAGATTGTGGTATCGTCCGCTAGCCTCTAAATGTCGCCAGTGAATTGATGTAAATGCCGCTGTGGTCGTCGGTTAGTTGTTATTGACCACCTAGCTAGGTCTTTGGCTTGTTAGCGGACGAAACTGCATTAAATAACTGTTATTTATGTGTCAGATCTAAAATCTGTGATAAGTATATTAATGGGGCTGGTGTATAAAGATACATCATACACAATGAAAAATAAAACTGTACTGAGTTACGGGTAATAAAAATGTTGCCCTTTTTCTGTGACGTCACCGTTCATGGATGTCAACTCAAAGTGCTTCTGTTCCTTCAATCAAGATGAAATTAAAAACAAATTAATGATAAAACCATCAAGTTTCTTATTTATGTGTTGTGTCAAATAAATAATTTTCTTCCTTTCAAAAAAGATGTCCCGCTAAAGCTTCATGACAATACGGTGAACGGTGACGTCACGTTAAGAAATTTTATCAATAGAGAATACATAAAAAAAGGTTCCAAAAAAATGTTTGGTTGATCGAAGTATTTAAGATACTTAACTTTAGATATGTTTTTTCTGATAAGTGAAATGTAAATTTCTTTTTGAGAAAATAAATAATATAAATATTCTTAACCTAAAAAAATGTACCAAAAAAGAAAACAGTGTTTTTGAAGTCGCATATTTACAGAATTAAGTACCTACCTTCTAAGCTAAAGTGAGGACAATAATTAAATTTTTGAGTAATGAGTACATAGCTCCGCACCGTCCGTATGATACCTACTTACCTACTAGCTAGATTATAATTTGGACATATGTATACATAATCGGTAAAATAGAGTTTTGTTTGACAGTGAACATAATTCACGAATCAACGAACAGCATGGACGTGCTAAGCGGCGGAGAGAGCGATGCCGGCGATACGTTGACGAGGCGGAACAACAATAGGTAAGTTCTGTCTCATTTGTTTCAAGCACTAGAGCACTAGTTGTTATGCTGACAACAAAAAGAAACTTCACAATTATGCTTACGTATAAGTAATAATTATTAACGCCCGTCTCAAATTACCGCGGGGAATTCAATTTGCGGAGCCGTAATTCGAGGTCCGGTGCGTTTCCGCGACAGTTTCGCATCTGTTCCGCATTTCGTACAAAGGACAACGACATTGGGAAACTCTTGCGGCACCGCACCTACGGTACCGCGCGGTAGTATGATAGCGCTTTTAGTGTGTTGTGAGTATGTTATATGTAATACTAGCAGCGCCTTGCGGTTTCACCCGCGTAGTTCCCGTTCCCGTGGGAATTCCGAGATAAAAAGTAGCCTATGTTCTATTCCAGACAATCTATCTCTGTGCCAAATTTCATCCAGATCCGTTCAGCCATTCTGGTGTGATAAAGGAACAAACATCCATCCATCTATCCATCCATCTAAACTTTCACGTTTATAATATTAGTGAGATGAAAACACAGTTGATTAAATTTTCTTCTAAGTAAGTATTAACCGACGAAACGAAAAACAAGAGGAGGAGGTTGTATGTTCGGCTGTATGTATTTTTATGTACAGTGCGCGTCACAATTAAGTATCCCCCTATCTCAATGTATGTGGGTTCAAATCCTGTCAGCGATCGTTGGAGATTGGGTGATCAAAACTACATGTTTTTTATAATTTTCCATTTTCTTTTCATATTTTTGACGTTTCCAACAAAAATTGTATGTTCTGTATCATTAAAACGTAATTTTTGTGTAAATTGTTTCATTTTAATTTCATTTTCATTTGGTAACCTTACTTAAAATTCGATGAATTCTCTAAGTATCAACTTTGCCTTGCGGTAGTAGATAGATAGATAGATAATTCTTTAATCACCATAACTTAAAAAGAAAAACAGATTGTGTAAAATTAAAGAAAGCAAAGGATTCGGCGGCCTTATCGCTTAAAGCGATTTCTTCCAGGCAACCAGAACAATTGAGAGACAAGGAAGGGATGGCGGTGCTTAACATTTAAAGTTACAACATATACATAAATTTAAACTAAATACTAATACACATAATACTTATACCTACATAAATCAAATCAATTATACTAAGTAACTCTATGGGACATGCTTAATAATCTAGTAGTAACGGGTAGTAACCGGCAAATTAATGCAAGACAAGATAAGAGTGACAGAGTTCGAATCTCGTGAGCGGTGTTTCGTTTTTTGTTGTCAATTGTTATCTTTTTTCTTTGCAATATGTAATATTTTTAATTGATATTATTTTTTATGGGCTTAACTGCAAGTTAATGAAAAAAAAAACAAAAATTACAAAAAAGGATATTCTATAAATGTCTACAATATTATACAATAACTACTACGTATAAATCTATGATATTATAACGACATAACTATTTTGATAAACCATAATAAAAAATAATATCTGTTAACAGTGAAAGGTTTTTTATAATAGACTGTGATAATTTATTCAAAAATAATTTGTTTACAACGAAAGAACATTGGTAACAATATTTCGATCTCTCGCAAAATATGCACAAAGCAAACCACACGACATAAGACGAGTGACAATTACTTTGTTCGCTACAAACGACAAAGACCAACCCTACCCGCATCCATAAAAAAAATGTAAGGCATTAAAAATGGGGACTAATTAGACCGATAGACAAAATTTGATGCATTGTTCCAACAGCTAAATAGCTCAGTTGATCTAATGCCGAGAATTCGAGTCTCCATTAAAGGGTGGGTGGTTCGATCCTTTGCGGCTTGATAAGTTTTTGCTTTGAAAATTAGTCACAAGCGAATAGAAGTTAGAAAATATTTTGTAGACAAGGGGGATACTTAATTCTGACGCGCACTGTACGTTTGTCGATTTAGTAAATTCTTTCCTTATTGTAAGGGAGAATGATCCCAAGGTGGTGACATAAAAATGTTAGATTCATTTTTTTATAGTATTTATCCCGAAAATCTTAAAAAACTGTGTAAATAAAGGAATTTGAAGTCGGTTATTCGTTTTTTTTAAACAATCAAATTATTATTGCTCTCCGCGATACAGGCTTTGCCTAGTGCGGAGGCGGATGGTAAATTGTAAACTGAACACTGTGTACAATTACAAATATTTTTTCATTTTAGTGGCTTTTGTATTATATTCCCAGCATATCTTCCTGCCTATTGGGCACACTAAAAGAAAGCACGAGCGAACTACCGCGGCGGCGCAACTGTGATATTACCTACTTCGTGGCCAAGGAACTGCTCATGACTGAACGCACCTACAAACGGGACCTGGAGCTTGTTACTGTCGTGAGTTTACTCTTTACATTCTGATCAATATTCTCCTCATAATCCGTAATATCGACTCAAGGACATGTCTACATCCAGCACCGCTACCGCACTTCATAAAACTTCACTTATGAGTTTGAACTCTATATATTACAGTGACCAAATGGCTTTCCGCAAGCTTCAAACGAGTGGCACGCGAGGTGTCTGTTATCTAGTGCCGTCAATATAAAATTGTATATTAAGAGTCGAGAAAGAAAGGTCGTATTTGAATGCAAATTGCTCGCTGTGCGGCAGCGGTGCGGTTCAGATCTGCGACAGCTTTACTTGTCACGAGGTTCAGTCTTTGATTTTTAGCTATTTTTCTTATCAGGGTAAGCTAAAGACCTTGCTTAGCTTTTCCTTTACTGAAAGCACATATAAAAAGGACCTCGAACTAGTTACTGACGTGAGTTTAATGTTTTTTGCGAGCTTTAGTGACAAAAACAAGCGTGTGTCTTGTGTCAACATTATTTAAACTTACGCGATCTGAACGCATAATTTTTAATACTATTTAACGGGTATTTCTATATTTATCGCGTTTATTTACCAATTTTTCCGGACGTTGTACAATCACACAGTGTGACAGTTTGAATATTAATAATTATTAAAGCTGTTGACTACATTAATTCCTATCTTAATTCCCCAGACATGGTCACAGCGAATATCAGAGCTAACGAGCGAGGGTGCGGAGGTGGTGACCACGTTGGCGCGCGCGTGCCTCGCGCTCGAGCCGCTGGCTTTACCCGCAGGCGCTTTGTTGGCGCGACTCGAGCGCACCTTAGCCGCCGCCTCGCCTTCTAGAACTAATGGTAGGTAGGCCTTCCGACTGCGCCAGTTTAATTCTATCTGAGTAAATATGATACCAGAAATAGTGCACTTCTCCAAAAAAAAATTACTCCTTTGATAATATACAAATGTCATGGCGACAAGAAAAAATAAATTACGAGACGAAAAATGATGGTAAAATTTTGCAACTTTCTGAATGTTGGTAGGTACTTGAAGTCATTGTTTAAATACGTAGCAAGTTACGAATCACTGAAAGGTTCCATATCGTTGTAGAAAAAAGAAGCTATCCGTCAGGCTGCGCCAATTTATATTTTGACATTAATTATTCACAGACACTGAGGAACCGGAGTACAAGAAAATAGCAGAACTACTACACGATTACTTAACTTCAACATCTGAAGCGTACGCCACCTTCATCGAACGCGCAGCCACTCTAGTTGGTTTGGTCGAAAGCGTTCGGCGAAGTAACCCAATCGTGAGGCAGCAGTGCGCGAGCTTTGACAGCATCTCGCCGCTGCCGCTCTCTTGCTTGTTGTTGAGGCCGTTGCATAGGACACTGCATTTGGAACGGCTCGCTGCTGGTAAGCATTGTTGTACTCAACCTATTTGATATATTCTTTGTAAACGATAACCAGAGAGATAGGTAGATAGACAATACTTTATTGTACCACACAAACACAGAAAACAGTACAGAAATTGAGAGAATTGAATTGAATTATTAGGATTGTGTATTAAATTTGCCTGTCTAACGTAAGTTTCAATTTCTAAACTCATATCACAAGGGGTTTAGATTTATACCTTTTTTAGACAGATCGCATTACTACTACGTTTATAATATATATCTTTCTGTAAGTCAAGTGTGAATGCTAAATAAATAAATAAATAATGCGATGTCTCCAAAACTATTTAAATAATGTTTAAAAATAAGAATAAGATTTTTTTATTGGTTCACAATACCCAAGAAAATACAGTGATAAAAGAGAATTAATCATAAAAAACAAAGTGAGGCTAAAAGGCTGCCACTCAGCATGTGCAGGCTGCAGGAGCTCGGGGAGCACTACAGCGCTGCTCTTCCATTGCACCTTAGCCGCATCACCTTTATTTTAATAATAGCTAGCTACAATATTTATGTCTTTCTTCTATCAACGTTTATGTTGGTATCACGTCAGCGGTGCCGCGTGCAGAAGCTTGTACTACGTTTTAAGTTTTAACACTTTCATGGCCCAAGATGCAGAAGTCGATCTCCAGCTCAGTGTGGCGGCGGCGCGCCCCTGTGGGTCGCACTGCTGAGGCTGGGCAGTGAATGCGTTAACAAAGACTAATTCTCTGAAGGATAGGATTCGTAACGAATACATCTGACAGAGAACTGAAGTTGTCGACATAGCTCTAAAAATTAGCGAATTAGCAAGTTGAAGTGGCAGTGAGCCGGCCATATCTTGCGAAGATCCGATAACCGCTGGGGAGAACGTATTCTTGAGTGAATACCACAACTAGGTAAATGTAGTGTAGAACGCCCTCCGGCCAGATGGGATGACGACCTGCGAAAGACTGCAGGCTGATGCTGGATGCGTCAAGCTGAAGTCAAAGCGCAATGGCGCTCATTAGGGGAGGCCTAAGTCCAGCTGTGGACGAACATAGGCTGATGATGATGAAAGACTAATAATTCGTTTCAGAGTTATGCTCAAACGGCGTCGGCGGTTCCGCATCAGCAGCGTTCGAGTTATCCCAGAGCATAGCGAAGCAAGCGAGAGAGCAACTAAGACACATAGAAAACCATTGTGCGCTCTGTCACCTACAGCGCGATATCGCGGGGTACGACAAACTGTTGGTCGCTGAGAGGGAGTTCATCAGGATGGGCTGTTTGTACAAGCATTCTAATAGAGGATTACAGCAACGAATGCTTTTCTTGGTGAGTGTATAATACATAGGCACATAGAGGACCATTGTGCGCTCTGTCACCTACAGCGCAATATCGTGGGCTACGACAAACTGTTGGTCGCAGATCCCTCTGCGACCAACAGTTTGTCGTAGCATCAGGATGGGCTTCTTGTACAAGCATTTCACAAAGGGGCTGCAGCAACGAATGCTATTCTTGATTAGTATCTGAACCGAACTTTTAAAACCATTTATGTGACGCCCACATTCACTTATGCCTTTTCCAATAGATTTCTTTATAACATGCGAATTTCTTCTTTTAGCCTTTTGGATTGTGAGCCATAAAAGTGCCATCATTTCTAGGCTAGGTATTCGTTGGATGTAGAAACATAGCAAGTAATCAACAGTTCCTTAAAATTTTAAGTATTATTTTATAATTTCAGTTCAGCGACGTACTTGTGATAACGTCAAAGTCTGGCAGCTCTCAGTTCAAGGCACACGTTGCGTTGCCTCTGCACACTTTGGAACTGAAACCTTCGGAGCTGCCCCATACGTTTGCACTTGAAGGTAAGACTGCTGGTGCCAAAACGTTATTTGTTAACTAAACTCGCCTTTGTGGGCAAGGCAAGCTTAGAGTATACCTCCTCCATAACAGGAGGCATTTCCATATATGTAAATGAGGATTTACGCGATAACTTAACACTAATACACAGAAACTCTAGAATTTGTGAATAACTTGTTTGTTTTTTCAATCGATTCCTACTTCAAAATCGAGGCTGTTGACCTGTTCAAAGATATATCAGTAAAATTAGGATTTACGCTATCATTGAACACTTAGAACGATGTCTGTAGATCTGTAAATTGTGTACCGTTGAGAATAATACGATATTGAAGAGATACGACGAGTCGAGTCAAGTACGAGCATAACCACTCGTAGACAAAACTCCAAATGACTGCCATTTAGTGAGGAAGAGTTTCTGGTCACTTTTGTCCAACATATTTGTCAATCATTTTTGGTCTAGATTTACCTGTAGGATTACAGTGTTACGAGGGACATCATGTAGTATATACAGCATTGTTTTATTGTCCAGGTCCCGACGTTGAAGTCCTGCTCAGTGCCAGTAACGACCAGGAGTGGACGTGCTGGTGCAACGCGCTGGAGCAGACGATAGAATACGCGCGGGACGCCGGGCTCGCTCTTGATACTGAACTCACGCCCTATGACCAAGAGATAGGTGAGTGGTTCATGCAGGCAAGTATATGGGGTGATCGTGAGCAACGAGCTCTTCAGCGCAGTGCACGCAGGACGAGGAAGCGCGCGACAAGTTCGAACTCATTCCGAAGAAATCACCGATACAAAATAGTTTATAGTTAACCCGTGCACATTTATAATAATCATTATAAATGTGCACGGGTAATAAATAATGCTGGACAATTCACAGAGCATTATCTAGCCCCAAGCTAAGCAGAGCTGGTGTAATGGATGAGTTAGGTTAGACGTAAATTAAAGTAGCTAGTTGTTATGTGTATATTCAGTTCCTTGTGAGTTTTTATGTATAATATATAACAAGGTTAGACTTTGTCCGCAAAAGTCCCGAAAACATGTTACTTTCCCTTACTTAACACATTGTTAACAGTTATACCCGACTACTTGTGACTTATAGTTTTACTTGACTTCAGTGACAACATCTGTTTATGATGCAGAATCATCGACCGCAAATCTGTCGAGCATGAGCGGGGGCAGCCTGGCGCACGTGTGCTGGCACCGCGCCACGTCGCTTGGGCGGGACCATCTGCATCTTGCTATGAGGGTAACTCACTACTTTTTCAAATACATTAATTTACTGTATCACCATTTTAGCATATAAGCTTTGGGAAAGGCTCGCCACAATAACCACAATCAGAATGATTACTTTCTCCTTAGTCTAAGGATATAAGCAAAACCATGTTTTAATGTGATTGTAGTGAGCGTGGTGTATTTGTTTCATTTAATGTATAGATGGGAACCCACGGCTTATGTGCGTATCAATATTCAATCCATCTCTAGTCTTGTGTACAGGCAGTTAATGGCATTCCTGGAATAACAAAAGACTTAACGTAAACTAAACTTAGCAAGTCCGACTCACGGCTCTGTGTTACTACGGCACGTATTATGAAAGCTTGCTCCGTCATTGATCTATGCTTGAGTGACGTTGCCATAGAAAAGCATTATTACTCAATTATATATCGATGACTGAACAAACATTCATAATACGGGCCTAAAAAGACTAAAATAAACTAGCAACTGAACTTTGAACGAGTTTAGTTATTGATTTTGTTTGATAAACTTCAAACAAAATCAGTAACTAAGTTTATAGGTACTTTAAGTGTATAGGTACCCTTTTTGACTGTGTGTGAGTGTGTGAAACATAAACCTGTACCTATTACTCGGTTTGAAATGTTTGACAATTGGGTAAGTATAGGAAGTTTCCAAAAAAAAACTGCAAAAAAAAGAATCGTCAGCGCCTTGGTTTGTTAACTGAATACTAATCTGTGGTAGCAGATGAATAACCTCCTTCAGTATTGTACGCTAATTTGGAAACACCCTGTATTTTCTTGTACCAATAAATAAATCTGAATTATGTTGTCCTCAGACGCAGCTATCCGGGTACCTGCTCCGTAAGTTCAAGAAGTCTCCGGGCTGGCAGAAGCTGTGGGTCGTGTTCGCGGCGTTCACTCTCTTCTTTTACAAGAGCTGGCACGATGCGGCGCCGCTCGCGTCTTTACCACTGCTAGGGTAAGTAACATTCATATCGTTAGTCAAATAAACGGTATCGATAGACCCGTCCTCGTGATCCTGTTATGTTCAAAGCTAATTCCCAATCACACATCAATACATACTAATATTATAAATTTGAATATAACTCTGTATGTCTGTCTGTCTGTCTGTTACCTTTTCACGCCTAAATGGCTGAACGGATCTCAATGAAATTTGGCAGCAAGGTTCTTTTTATTCCGGAAAAGCGCGTGCGAAGCCGCGGGCAGAAGCTAGTATTTTATAAATACATATAATATTTTTGTGAAGTAAAGATAGTAAGCTGTTATTACACACTCAACACTAGTCAGAGGGTTTAAGGGTTTACCTATCGATGTCCGCTCACTGTACTTCGTAAAACATGAAGAACGTATTTTCGAAGAAAACGTGTCAGAAAATCTTGACATGCGAGCAGCGCTCATCGTCACATGTCTTTATATTTTTTTGTAATTTTAAAATCCAAAGTTTATGCTGTATGCCTTGCCTTATACATATATTTACAGGTATCAAAAAGTCTGCGTGAAAACTCTCAAGAAAGCAAATGAACAAACAACGTCCCGTTTTTTTTTCAGATATTCCGTAGGTCTTCCATCGACGGAAGACGGCATAGAGAAAGACTTCGTGTTCAAACTTCAATTCAAGAATCACGTGTACTTCTTCAGAGCAGACAGCCAATACACTTATAGCAGGTATGTTTCTATCTATTCGGAATGGGTGATGTTATCGCTGAAAGAAAATCCCTCAAAACTATTCTGAAAAAAAAGGATTACAAAAAAATCAGACCCCAAAAAAACTATGGTTTTGATCTTTTTGTATGTAATATCCGTCATTATTGATTTTATTCGTATATATTGCGCCCTCCGGCCCATATAGAATACATTCACACCTCTTGACTGACGAGTTGTAATAGGCGGCGCTACGGTGAAAATATAAAATTACAAATATGTTATACCTACAAATGAAATAAGTTTCCAAAAAATTTTGTGATTTAGAGATACCCAAAGTGCGGGTAAGCACTAGAACAAAAAACCTTGTATAATACAATTACTCGCAGTCTACAGTCAAAATATTAGACGGGAAATTTTTGACATAAAGAGAGTATGGGGGTAATGTTTTGTATGTTTTGTCTACAGATGGACGGAAGTGCTGTCGACGGCGATGGCCGAAGATCAAACGAACGATTAACACTAATTAATTATGATATTACAAATAAAACGGTTCTCAAACACTTGGTGCCATACGCGACTCCACGTAAAATTATTCCAAACTATTTTTATAGATTTTTATCAGAAGGAATCAGTAATAATTTATATTATAAGTATGTCTTGCCTGTATTTATTTTTAATCGGCATCGCGATTAATCGAAAACATTAAAATCATGAAGGCAAAAACGATAAGTAACGAAGATCAATACGAATTGCCTACCTACTTTAAAAGTCATGTAAGAACGACGACCTCTGTGTAGTGTAGGGTAGCGAAAATCCACCTAGGACGCAGAAAGTGGCGGGTTCGATTCCCGCCGGGACAATGTATGCATGATCTGTAAATATTTGTCCCGAGTCTGGGTGCTTACTGTTAAAAATAAGTAACATTTTACAAAAAAAGTATTTATTTAAGTACATCTGGTTCCCACAAGGGCAACAACGAAGCTCGCTTACTTTGGGGCCAGATGATGCATTGTGAAACGTCCAGCATTATTATTATTATTATTAATAGGACATGACTGCATAGTACAACAAACTGTAGAATAGGTAACTCCAACGACTTGCTTTGAACAGCGTATTTTTAGTATTTATTCAATGTTGTGATAGTACGCTTATAGGTTTTATCACCCACGATTATGCTCATGTGACGTAAAAGATTCGGTGACGAGGGGGAATTAGGAAGGTTTAACAAACATCACATCAATCATAATCACAAATATCATTGGTTTCTTGTACATATAAAAAAAATATTTTAGGGGCATTTAGATAAATATTATTATTATGCATCTTCAAATCTCACGCGCAAGCACAAGGCGTTGAAATTGGTACAAAATTGGTCCAGGTCTTACTAAAATTTCGTGATTGTTCATTGAATTGAAACGTGATAAATTATGTACAAACAGGTTAGGGGAAATGTGTGTACTAAAGTGAATATCAAAAGAACTTCGAATGTAACTTAAAAAGGAAAGGTTAAATTTTCATAATTTTTTCATTTAGCGAAAGTTTTATTCTATGAAATATAACGACAATTACGGAACGTTTATAAAACGTTGATAATACTGATTATAACTATTGTGTATTATAATTTTTATTATTGAAGCATGAATGATGTTGTTTCCAAAGTTAGATGTAAAAGAAATGTTTATATACAATGTATGGAAAGGTATGAATTTGGCAATAAAACTTTGAATAATTTACATGAATATACTGTTTTATTTTACAGATGTCTCTTTATTATAATGTACTATGTATAAATTTGGCTTGGAACATCAAATAACTTTCTAACTTACAGATAATTTAACATTAATAAGCGCTTTAACTGTTTTTACAGCTCACATAGAAGTAGTTACGCGTTATAGGTCTATAAATCTAATTTTAAAGTTATTTTGATAGTAAAATTCAGATTCGTTCAGATCTATATAGTCTTACAGTAATTTAAAAATGCTGCTGAGATCAAATTTTTATTCATGGCACAATGAACACCACAAAACTAAAAAAAATATGTCGTTTGACGAATTCATTATGAATGCCAAACCCACTCAGGGTTAAGCGTCAGCTCACAACGAGACGAGACGCGACGCGACGCTGCGCGCACTTTTTAAGACTGATTCAAAGTACAACTTTATTTACTACGCAAAAAGATACAAATTTTAGTGATATATTACGAAAATTCCCCGCGGCTCCGAGTTGCGTCTCGTCGCGTCTCGGTGTGAGCTGATATGGCAGATCCTAACGGGAACGCGGAACGAATCGCACTCGCCTGAAGATTTCCCTCGTCCCTTTCCCTGTCTACTAAGGGATGAAACGTTGGTGTTAAATTCAACACAAACAAGGTTAGTAACTAGCTCACATATTGAACTATCAGTTACCTACTAAGCACAATTTACGGTTGGTAAATAGTCCTAAGGGATGATTTGGTAAATGTTCTTTGGTACAGTAAATATGTAGATTATGTTAAAGACTCTTAAAATAATAATTTCTGTACACTGTACAATAATAGTCTAATACCAACGAACATTAAAATTTCTTAACCTAATTAAATAAATACTTTGTTTAATCACAATTAATTACATAATAGAGCGTAAGTATCCCACGAAAATATTGACTTAGATAAACTAACTAATTCGAACCAAACTTTAAAAAGAGCCCTAAAATCAAGTAATTTTTCAAAGTGTCACACTACGTTCCACTAAGAGTTCAACTGTTGCAGTGAATCCAATTTCACGCGATGTAGGATCAAGGCTTGGTAACCAACACCTTTGCTTTGTCTTTTATCATTTCGCTTTCGGATCCTTCGTAGAGTTCATGGACCTTAACTTCGCTACACATCAGGCTTACGTGATGTGACGTAGCCTACTATTGACATCTGTGCGCCCCGGTAGTAGTGGTGAATCTGCGGCTGCCGCTGCAGCCCGTTGAAGTTTCTGTACTCGCTTGTCAGATAGGTTATTTGTTTAGAGAATAAAGTATTATCTATTTATTTGCTCTCATAGTGCTTACCAATCATTATCCGATAATTATCGGTATCCCAAAACCTTGTTGCGCAATAGATAGCGCGTAGGAGTAGGTTGCAGGCCCAAGTGCCGTCGAGGTCGTTAATATTTGGGATATAATTTAAATTCGTAAAGATTTTGGGATCATCTACCTGGGCACACGGATGTCAAATAAGCGGTCGCGTCTGTCATTCTCGTATAGGCCATAAGTGACGAACTGCTGTTACACTTCATAAACCATCCTTCGTGGATGTCCAGGCCATTGATGATGATGAAGGCAACTATATCCGAGTAACGTCATCCACTGTATTAGCGGTCTCCTTGGGCTCGTCCCGCGGTTCCCGGGCGCGAGGCAGGCGCGGCCTCCGCGGCGCTCCGTTGGCGTCGCCCCCGACGGACGCCAACGGCGACGGTCTGGGGGACAGGTCGCTCCGTGGGCGGTGGTACGAGAAACTCGCCGCTTTTATTCTGGCAGCTGTCGAGGAAACGCAAGTTTTATGTCATGCGCACAGGAGTAGAGCCAGAGGACTCTGGCTGGTCGCTTGTCTAAGCTTAGATAAGAGACCAGCCTTCGTCTATATGTCAACCAGGATCTCAAATCAAGATGAGCAGCTGAAGTATACTTTAATACCTACCTTGTTATGAATCAATAATGAAACACCTATCTACTAAGTTTAAAAGTGATTTTAGCATTGGCCTCCAGCTATTCTGAAATTTATCTTTTGTCCACATCGACGTTTAATCGGCTAGTCCGGTCAAAAGAAACTGTGTTTACGCCACTATTCCGTATTATTAGGATTCATTTTTCTCTGTAGCTGAGTGTCCTGCCCAATTCTACGTGAGACCCGCGGAGATTTCATTTAGTTTTCTAAACATTGAGCGAAGAACATATTTATTCAATGATAATCGGCTCGACTTAGCGAAAGAAGGTCGGAAAAATAGTGGTCAGTAAACTGCTGCTGAGCCCCTGAGCTACACCCACACTAAGGTTCTCGGGATGCTCATGTAGGGCTTGACGAGGAGCATGACGTGCGGCATGACGAGTCATGTGGCCACACTACGTCTCTGCATCCTTTGCTCGCTACTGTCCACGGCACTGGACGAGTGTGTGGCGTGGCATGGCTATAAGAATGAACCCTAGTTACCTATACCGCGCTTGGGCGGGTTGTCTAACGCTGGCGGCGGCGGCGGCTGGTGGTGGGAGGTGGGCGTGTGCGGTGCAGACAGACTGCTGGCGGGGTTGGCGCCGTGCTCGCGGCGGATCACCATCGAGTGCGTCTTCGAATGGAAGCCAGACTCCAAGTCGCCGCTGTAAGAGAGGGCGAGTGTACACGTTACTTATACAAGAGATAGATAGATACTAGCGTCTTCTGGTGCGCTGTTCAAAAAGCGCACCAGAAGAAGCTAGTACGTAGTCGAAAGCCTGTTTAGTCGTTGAAAGGGTACAAACAGTTACTTGCACATTTATAGTCCTTCGGAGATGTGCCAAGTTGCCAGAATCGTGTCCCTTCTTGAACGGGAATGCGTCTTTATTTTAAGCCCATTCCGGTTCAAATTGTACCTGGGAACGTGCAGGTGCAGTTATTGCTAAGGACAGCCTTTATCCATGTGAAACTTACTTCCTCTTAACCCTGGTGCGTACGCGCTGCAGCACAGACATGTGTCGCGTGGAGCCGCTGGGCGCTGTCCCTGCACGCCCGTTGCGTCCCTGCTCGCCGCTTTGTGCTGCCAACACAAAATAGGTGATAGAATACACTTATTTCAAAAACAAAACTAAACATAGAACAATTGACGACCTCTGTGGCGCGGAGGGCGAAGGTCCGCCTGCGACGCAGGAGGTTGCGGGTTCGATTCCCGCCTTGGGACAAATATTTGTACGATCTGCAGGTATCTATTCCGGGTGATCTGGACGTATTCTATGTACAAGAAAAAGTATTTATCTACGTGTATTAAGTACATCTAGTGGGTTAGGGTACAACTCATCCGAGTAAAAACTCATCCGCGGATGAGTTGTCCCTTTCGCTTTTTTTTGGGTAGGTACAACTCATGCGAATGAAAATTCGCTTGGTTTTTGATTCGGAGTACCCATAACACAAGCTCTGCATAGTTTAGGGCTAGATTGGTCGATTGAGGTCTAAAAGCTAAGTGACACAAATGGAGGGGTTTGAGCTTTGCTTCTATGACCCTGTGGCGAAATACTTGGTGTAGGTGTTGCATTTTCAATCGTTCTGCATGTATTGAGCTATTTGAAATGCCTTTAAATGTATGTACCTGAGCGCTAGGTACCTGTACCTACCTAAGACATGATTCTGCGCCCGCCATAGCACGATAGATAGCATTTTAAAGTATTGTCATCCCATTGCACTTGCGGAGTGCTTCCAAAGTTGAGGCTGATGGTCACAGGTTTTGGCAATTTTTTTTTTTTACGGATTTTGAACTATACTTGTTTTTACTAGCAAAGCAAGCCATGCGCTGTAATTGATTTTGTCTGATTCTGACTCTGAACAAGGACAACAAGTACTCACGTCTATCCACGGAGTCGAGCGGATGCGTATAGATCCTCTTCCTCATCATGGTGAAGACGATCGCAGCGAGAGATCTCGGATGGTTCTCGCTGTCGTCAGTAGAGGGTACGACGTCCGGTTTGACCGCCGCGCCGCGTTCGCTCACCACCCACCAGGTCTCCATGGTCCCCTTGCCTTTCACCTCGACCGGCCCTCGAGGCTCCAGCACGTAGCCTTTGCGATCCAGGAGCTGAAAATTCCTTCGAGATTTTTATCCGTATCTTGAGGATTTACCCAGGCTGCCCATTTAAATGCCCAATCGGTTAATTCCACGTCGTCTAGGTTTTCTCAGTGCGTGTTATGCCGGGGTAGGGACAGACCAAGCGAGCGAGGGCGAGCGAAGGCTAACGAACGAACGCGAAAGAACTAGTGTGGCTGTCATTGCGAAAGCAAGCGAGCTCAAACAAACAAGGGCCTTCGTTCGTCTCCGGCCGTGCTCCGGCGGCTGCTGCTACATCAAAGAAAAATGGAATGAATGTACCGATCGTCCAATCCCACTCGTTTGTACCTATCCTTATCCCTTAAAAAATTAATAAACATTATTTTAATTTATTTTTCAAGACTTTCATAAATATGTACTATGGAATGTGTCTATGAGAAATAAATGAGTAAAACTGAATCTGAATGTTTAATTGCTTAATTCAGGAAAAGTTACTATCTTTTTGGATGATTAATTGATTTTGGTTTGATTTTGATGACATCTTACTTTTGCTGATTATTTTATTAATGTTTATTATGTTGTTGATAAACACATAACAAAAAGGCTGATTTTATTTGAAAAAAAAAAACTGATTTCATTGCTTGTCTCAAATCCCGGGACCTCTCTATATATTTTACTGAAATGTTTATTTGATTTATTACCTACATACCTTTTATTTATAGGTACATTTTTACGTAAGAATGTTATGAACAGATTAAACAAAAAATATGATAAACAGGAGAAATAATAATGAGACATAAGAGTAACAGAAACTAACTTTACATCAAACATGTTAGTTTCAACCCTAAACCCCGATTTTATTGTATGATCTATGTTAGCAAAACTATATCTGTATCTCCTAGAATAATAAGAAATGTTAGCTTAAACTTCGAAATGAACATTTTTTTGTATATATACTGTAGTCCTTCGAAAGCGTTGATATTAGTAGCTGCATGCTATGGAGCTTTGGTGTATAGTTACCGTAGGTGTATTTGGTGAGGAATGCTGCTCGGGCTCCCTAGTGCCAGTGGCCCTTTTCCTGCGCTTAACTAAGCTGCTGTCATCTCTATAGCATAGAGTTTCATTATTGTCTCCCTCGCTCAGTATCTGAACCGTGGGAATTATACTATTTACAGACTTCGAGGTATCAGAATGTGTATGGTCCGAAGATCTTGGAGTTCTGGGTGGATAATAAGCCGATGATGAGCAAGGTTGTGGTGGTCGGCCTGTATATATGGCGTTCTTTGGTTTAAGATCTATAAAGTAAGTCTCATTGGTGTCACGTTTAGCCCTGGCAGCGTCTCCGCCAGCCCACCACGTGTGCATCTTGCCCAAGCCTTTGACGTTCACGGTGCCTCGAGCTTCGAACCCGCAGTATCGCTCCAATAGCTAACATTTATACACACATTAGTCACATAAAGGCCTTTTATCGAAGAGAAGCGGAGATGTGTAAAAATATACAAAAGCATGTTTCAAAATAGTGTCAAATGACATGTACCTACTATTTTAGATCATTTTACAAATTATTGCTTCGGCCCAAAGCACGAAAAACAAGAATGTTAATTAACAATGGTGAAAACTTATATTATATTTATTATAATGATGAGTAAGGAAATAAAATAGAGTACCTACAACATAAAAACAGCGTTTGCAAAGACATGGTTCACATGATCAACTCTTAGCACAATAGGTGGATGGTAAATACCAAAGATCGTAGCTACGTTAGTTACAAAGAAGCCTACTTTCCGTTAAATATCAGTATTTATCTACTTGACATGGAATTTCATGATTCGTAATGGTGCAGTGGGATAAAATGTTATTAGAATTATTGACAAAAACTATACACGCTAGAAAAAAATCGATACGATTTTGTAATTTACTCAAGTATAACTTTCATATGAGACCAAATTTGATTTCATTAATTAATTTTTTGGACCCCCATAACTCAAAAACCCCTCGATGGATGTAGCCTCACTAACTTACCAGCATATTTCAAAAGTCTAATTTATACACCTATCGAATTTCACGCAAATTGGATCCATGGTTAGACAGTATGCTCGAAGTGATTATTTCACCATACATTCAAATCACCCAAACTGTCACTAAGAACTTCGTTCGCTTCGCTCACTCCATTCAATGATAAATCCGCTTCATATTAACAAAATACGAAGAAACTGAATCAATTTAATCAAAATCAGATGAAAATCAGAAGTGCATCAATAACACATACCTACATCAACAAACGCTCAGACACTGGTAGCTCTTGAGGCCTGGACTGTTCCACATTGGTGTCTCCAGGAGCTCCACCCGCACGCAAACATTTACAAAATGTGAGAGTTAAAAATCCTTTTCATTTAACTTTCGTTTCTTATTTTTTTACATGAACGCCTGATTTCTAACAAAAAAGTTATTAGTTATTCGAAGTTTATATGAATAAATATTAAACTGTGTTTTCTGTATGGTGAAATCGGCTTTAACCTTACCCTGAGTTACGATTGCGACACAGTTTAAGACTTATGCGCTTTCCAGTGTTCCATAGTATTTTAGCTATATTATGTTTTTGTTCATTCTAAAAGTACATATATAAACATTTTCCAAGATGATGTTACTTGCTGAAACATACCTGCTTAGTATACTGTGTGACCTGTACCCGGTCCATGGCCCCGGTGGACTCCATGCGAGAGGCCTCGTTCACGGTGTTGCCCCAGATGTCGTACACAGGCTTCCTTGCGCCGATCACTCCGCCTACAACGGGACCGCAGCTTATGCCTGCAATTGTAAAAAAAGCCTATACCTATTCACTATAGGGGCAGTCTTAGCATGATAACATTGATAACCCTAGGTAGTGATTTGTTAACGGTAGAAGAGACAAAAGTTACATCGAATACGTTTTTTTTTAAAAATTTATTTATTGCTTCAGCAACACTAATTCATACTTTGTTTATTTTTTTTCTATATTCAGGCCAAACAAAAATTTGTCTTTAAAAATAATAATCTCGAATACTCAAATTCTAACGACATATAAAAATAATTAATGCTTTTAAACTCACCGACTCTTAGACAAAACCGGTTGAAACTGTGTTTGTTGATCTCCTCGAGCGTCTTCGTCAAAGCGAACGCGTAGTCCACCAACGCATACAGGTGACTGCAGTCTTTTTCCCCTGACTGAACAAAATACAATGATAAGTACTTTATCCACTCAGAATCCTTCTGCAACGTAAACGGCATAGCTCCCACTCGCTTCCGCCCCGTGCAATTAATGGACGGACGACATTTATGAGTTTCTGGCATCGTAGGTATCTCCCAAACGGATCTTCGTAGATGTAGTAGTAGTAGTGTAGTAAGATGGAGGCCAAATGCCTGGGCGTCTATAATAATTTAATAAATTCGAAACTAACTCTGTCTATCTGTTTGTCTGTCTGTCTGCTACCGTTTCACGGCTGAACGGATCTTAATGAAATTTGGCAGGAAGGTAAATGGTGTCCTAGGGACGGACGGAAAAACGCGTGCAGCAGCAATTTACCAACAAAAAAAGGTGAGATTGAGGTCAAACGAGGTCTATCGATTGTAAAAAAGATGAACCGATGTTGATTTATTTATTGTTTGAAAGGCAAATTGATCGAGATTCTAATAGGAATATTCTTAGAGATGGTTAATGAAATTCAATGCAGATATTATAATGTTACTCGTTTCTACCCGCGGCTTCGCGCGCGTTGTTTATATCCCATGGGAACAGACGAATGGAATGGATGTGGAATAAAAGAAAACAGAAGCCTATGTTTTATACCAGGTCTAGGCCTACATATATGCAAAATAATAACCAGATCCGTTTAATAGTTTTGGCGTGAAGAAGTATAAAAAAAAAGTTATTCAAACTTTCGCATTTATAATAAATGATGATTCATCTCTAAAAACCAAAGTCGCAAGGTCCGTATTTTTGTAAAACATTTTTTTAAGTTTGAAAATGATTTTGATTTGGTTGCGTAAAGGCAGGAAAATATTATTGGGTATGTATGAATATTTACCACGCTTTCCGGGTTCAGACCAGAGGCAGCCATGTAGATGGCTCCGATGGTCTTGATTTTTTCAATGCTCTTGAACCGTGACTCCAACAGAAGCTTATCGAAGTCGACTGAAAACATACGAATGGAATTAAAAATTGTTGCTGCTTTCTCCTCAGCAGGTTTACTGAATGCAAGATGTTACGATTGTTACGATGGAGAAGTGCTTGTGCTTGCTACGATGGCGTAGCGTTTCTCCTACGAATTTTGATATTATTGTAGAAGCACTTGCTACGGCGTAGCACCTCTCCAAACAAATATTGCTACGGAGTAGAAATGCTTGCTACGCCGTACTACATCTACGAAATGTTGCTACGTCTCGGTCGTCGTAGAAGTGCTTGCTACGGCGTAGCATTGATCCTACGATATGTTGCTACGAAATATTGCAAGAATACTGTCTCTGGACTGCAACACTGCCACACAGTACACTAATGTGCTATCAAATATTGACTTAAATTCGTAACGCTTAGACACATTTCTCTGTGGCGGCTTAAAATAGCAGACAGCGCGTGGGTCACTCACTCGCTTTGAGCTTGCGGTGAGCACTTATGTCTCTGTAAAATATATCTAAAGATGACGAGTTTAATCCTATATTTGAATGCTTATTGTTGTGTGATGCTGTAGCGGTGCTGTATTTAAGTCCTCAATAATCGCATGTAAGATTTGGTACATTACAGATGATCTCGTTGAGCAGCCGCATGCAGTCGATGGCCTTCTCCTCCGCGTAGAACTCGTGGAAGTTTGGGATGCCCGCGAACATCACGCCCACCTCCTTGTGTCCTTTAGAGAACAGCTTCTACGGATGTTGTATGCATGTTTCAGCAAAAATTGAGAAAAATTTAATGAATTTCATTATATCGAACCGAACCTGTTTCAATACAAGGCATAGGTATCTAGATGTACCTTTAATGTAGGCCCAGGCTTTACATTAAAGGTACAACTAGATGACAAAACCATCCATCACTGGTACTATGGCATAGCAGATTATCATCGTGCTGGTTTTGCGTTGTGATCATGGTGCACAGTTATTTAATTAATTTGAGGATTACTTATCGATACGTTATAGATATACACTAATAAATTCGGGTTTATGAAAATGATCGTCTGTTGCCGTCTGATAGATATTTCAGCCAATGTTATTTTGTGTTGTGCCAGCTTAGAAACTGCATCATCCCAACTGTTTTCGCGACTGTCGTAAGATGCGACTAAGGGATATCCTCCGGGGGCGGGCAGCGGAGCCCCCTGCAGAATAGAACCACCACCAAACTGCGATCCCCAACCCGCATGCTCAGCGTGGATCACCTCATTTGTCATACCACCTAATGATAAGAGCAAATGAGGCGCTTAACATTGGAGGTCCAGCGGACTGGTAAAAACTGTTGAAGTGTGATGTCGTTTCACTGCTCGTCAAAGACGTCCCTAAAATCTCACCATCAGTCCCAATTCTCTGGAAAGGTGTTAAGTAATAAAAATAAAATTACTCTTACTTCAGGACACCGTCTCCTAGACAGGAAATGATTGACCACGTGATCGGGCAGTATATGTTCCAGTAGTAGTTCGTTGGTTCTCTGTGTCTCCTCCATCCATTTGAGGTCCTCGCTAGCTTGCAGATTCCACAGGAAGTCCAGTCGTGACGTCACTTCCACCAGGCGCGCGTGGTAGATCACCACCACCAGGAATATCGACATAAGGATCAGCATTTGAACGTACATGGGGAGATGACTGGAAAAAGAATTTATATAATGTGTTAGATCTAATTTTAATGGTGTGTAGGGTGTGTACAGAGTACTAGAGGTAGTACGACTTGTACGCACTATCTTTCGAATACTTCCATCTATTTCGAGACCTTCGAGACCATATTTAGCGCCTTGTAGCACCCCTACCGAATCGAAAGGAACTACTTATCGTAGTAGGTATGACAACGAGCCAATCGTTTCTTACTAACTCGATGATAGTTTTCGAATGATTTTGAGTGCTTTGTTGCACTTTGATATCATCGTTTGCGGCATTGATGTTATAAAAGTAAGTAGATAGAGCACCCCTAACATACCTTGGTCACAGAATGCCTTCAATTGGTGCTTCAAGAATAATAACAACTCACGGGAAAACATTTCACTGGGTACTAGCACCGAATCTAAGTCCTGCGTCCTATGAGCGTACCAAGTCTAACCCAAACACGTCAATTATAGAAGTAAATGTAAACATGCTCACTCAAAAAAATTCGTGATTTTTGAAGATAAAAACGAATATATGTAAGTGTGAGTTGACAAAAATAATTACAACTTCAGTGTTTTCACACATAGCACGAATACGAATAGGAAAATGAGAGTTATTAATCGCATTTTTTTGGCTACACTTCGTTTGTGTCTACTATCATGCTAAGCCTTTTTTTGTGGAAGACATCAATAGTTCTCGATTACGTTTATCGAATGTTTTTGTGTTAACTCAGACTAAGGCCTCAGGTACCTACTAGAACAGTGTAATAACTAGAAACTGTTAACGGTAGTGGCTCTGCCAAGTCTCCTCGGTGGCTCCTGATATTTACTATCAACAAATGGCCAAAAGCCACAGGCCTCCCAACTCCCTTTCCATCTTCCAATCTTCGTTCTTACGCTAGGTAGAGCAGTATCCTCATTGGTACTTACGCCGCTGGGTTGTTCACATCCGATGGATTAGTTATATTCATGGGCGCGGTATTATAATACTTCACTAGCAGCCCACAGTACACCACATAGTTGATCGCCGCCAGAAAGGTCTTGATCAGGTAATACAGCTTCAGTATGGATGTCAGTGCTATGAGGCACAGGATCCAGGTGAAGACGACGTATTCAGGGCTGGTGCATTCTGCGCACGTGGTGTTGATGGTGATGTTATTGTTGGTGTCTGTTTCGTTGTGCGTTATTTCAGCGAACGTGCATACGTACAGTTTTATGGTGCTGGAAAAAAAAAGTGAATACGGTAACCTAACTGTTTGTGACACGTACACACATATAAACACTCTATAAGCACTCATAGGCATACCATTCATCACTCTCAAACGCACAGTTAACCGCTAAATCATAATTGTCATTCAACATCGTTATTTCATAAGTTACTGTACAGCCTTTAGTTTTACAATATGGTCTATTCAGTCTAGTCTCTATATAGTCAGTCTGGTCTAGTCTTTTGGAAAATTGGTGTTCATTAATTTTTGTAACCATGGAGCCCACAATAGACGGAGCATAATTATCTATGTAATGTATTCAACAGACGGAGCTATTGACGGAGTATATTTTCCATAGTAATCGGCTAGTGACCTCAGACGCAGCAATAATGGAATATATTTTTATTACGTCACCAAAATATTTCGACAGATATAGCACGATATATTTTGGTAGAGTAAGACATTCATTACAGATGTTAGCGGGTTAACTACGAACCTTATTTGTGTTGGAAGAACACCAACCAAAAACGTTCGTCAAACTACGATAGTTTTTATAGTAAAAGAGTAAGACATGACGGAAGCAGAGCAAATGAGTGCAAAAATACAATTGCTATAATCAGCCACCGCCTGTGGCAGCTTGCTATACCGTAATATATAGCTTACTATATTAATATTATATTATAGCTCCGTCTTTTGTGGGCTTAAACGACAAGATTTTTAAGGTGTTTATGTTAGTTAGGCACTCGTCAAACTTGGTCAAGATTTATAGGCGCATACCCAACCCAAATATAGGACGCATAGGCAGTGAATCGAAGTTGTTCTTGATGGCCACCAAAATCTATTTTCGATTCACTGCCTAAACTAAGTAGAATAAAACTATTACAGAGGCATTAAAACAAAGGCTCATAATAGGTATCACAAACGGTGCGATGGAATTTTGAAATTTTCTTTGATATACGGAATAATAAGATAAAGTAGGTGGCGGCGCTAGTTTAGGTCGGGTATGCGCCTTAACGCTCTTAATTTCCGTCTGAAGTAAATATATGGCAAATTGCGACCTTACCTAGACATAGACATGATAGTGACAAACACGCAGATGTACGCGTCCTTCCGCCGCTGAGTCCCGCTCAGCCCTGAAGACAGGTTGTAGAGGAGTGTGATGCCGCGCTTCTTCGGTGGAGCTCCCTTCTTCGGTTTGAACTCCGCCAGCATCACGAACACGAACGAGAGAAGCAGCGGGATGGTGATCACGCCCAGGATTATCATCAGGTTCGTGCAGCTGTAAACAGAATTTTAGTTATATATTTGAATTGTACCTATTGTAAAATTCAAATTCAAAATCAGTAAGTGACCTAACTTTGACTTCGCACCATTGACCTTAGGGTGCGAATTTAAAAAATCCCGAGAAGCGTTTATTTTTGGGTCTAGAATGTACTAATCTACGTTTCAAATTTTGGCGGGCCAACAGTTACGATCATGAAGGTATTGTCAAAATGACCTTTAACGATGTATTTGTTTGAATCAATAAATCTACACCAAATAGGTATCTGAAATGGCACTCACTTGCAATGCATAACCGCCTGCACGGCGACAACAAACAGCCACAACACCAGACAGCACATCACATTGCTCTTGAAGCTCATCTCCTCTTGTCCTTTAAACTTCACCTCGAGCGATGTCTCCCGGAAGCGCAGCGTGCCCGTGCGCATGTTGTTCTTGCGCATGCGCCGGTTGGAGCTCACCTCGATCGACTTCAGGATGTCGTTCTCCTGGAAGGGCAAGCCCTTTACAGGAGATGGAGGTGAGATTCGTGCAGATAGAATGGAAAGGTGCAAGAAATAAGAATAGAGGAAAGAACCAAAGATTTTCGACTAGTCGGTTATTTGACCTTGTGGCGAAATAGGTAGCGTGTTCCCGCACTAAGTGGAAAGTTGCGGTATCAAGTCTCGTCGAGGTGGTAAATTATTATTGAGAAAGCTTCTAAAGCGATGACTTAGTTAAGAAACATGAGTATGACTGAATTCGGAAGATAAAAGCAGATAAAGTTCGGAGTAGATCCACTTAGGTATTTCACATAACGACCATCATTGATGATGGTCGAAACTCCGTCCACAGGTGTATTTTACTTTGCACGCCAACGAAGTTTCCGAATTATTGTCAAGTGAGTGAATGCATCCAGCATTGGAATATTATAGACTGTGAGGAAGAATGATGAATGAAAACGAAAGAAAGCAATATTCCATAGACACGTTTCTTAAAAAAAATGTTAATCTGGCTAAAGAAAAACTGGAGCGATCAAAATCTTCGATATTTATCGTGTCGTGCCGATGGATTATGTAGCGAAGATTCTTCGAGAGAATCTTCTCAGAAGATTCTTCTTGTCATAATTATAGATCACGGTATTCGCTCGTGCTAATGATGTTACCTCTACGTCCTCAGTGAGCGGAGGGACGTCCTCAAGGTCCGGCTCTGCGTCGTCCCACCGCGACCGCGGGCGCTCGCTCTCGCCGCCGCCCGTACTGCCCAAGTACAACTGCACGAGTATATAAGGTTTAACTTTAATATTTAACTTCAGGGATCTTAACAGATAGTAAAAACTGAAGCAGTAGTATAGGCTTAGATGCTACAAGATCTACGATAACGTGGTAACCCCTTCCAAATTGCAAATTGCTGTCGTTTCAGCGAGAATTTCAAGACCATTTGCAGCGCAGGATACCTGAAACTTTATTTTTAACTAACATTTTATGCGTCACTGACATTATGACCATCCAAAAAAAACCATCAGACCTTAGACCATCAAAAAAAGGTCTTCGAAGAAAAATGCAAACCATGTCAACCATTATCCAACGGAATAAAACTTTTGAACCCTCATAGTTTTGATTCACGGTGAATTGTGGTGTTTAGAGTTTCTTGAATATAGAGGCATTAGCCATCATCATCATCATCACACTGGTGATTCCAAAGCGAGGCGAGTGCGCAGCGAGCATGCCGCGACGAGACGCCGTCGCGGGCGCGCTGCAATCTTAGCAATCTTAGCAAGCTCGCTGTGCACTCGCCTTCAAATCGCTTGCACATCGCCAGTGTTATAATGCTCTAAGTATTAACTAGCAAAAGCGAGAATAATATAGCTTTCTGTGTTTAAAGGTAAATGAGTCTACTTCAGTTATTCTATGCGCATGACACATGAAACCCTGCCGAAACGTCTGAAAACTCAAAACATAACAAATTCACGTGAATAATAATCTACCTAAAGAAAAGCTTCTGCGTTCTTCGTAATTTGAAACATACAACACTACCAACGCAACGCATGAAATAGTGCAAGTCTAAAATGCGCTTGCTTCTTCGTGCTACATGAACTCTACTTCAGAAGAATGAGTTGATTTCAGACAACTAACCTGGCATCAAGTGGGCCATCTGTTTGTTGTCTGCTACACACAAAAAGACAAACATTAGGAAACTTATAAATTTCAATAAATACATCGAGCACCGTTTTATATCAGAACTACAAGGTAGTAATTTGATCTTAGTAAAATAGTCTTCCAAGATTTCAGATGCTGTATTTCCACACAAATAGAAACAATGAAGTTATTATACTACCGGAAATCAAGGAATTAAATGATTCAAGGAGTTAATATCCTAATAACATCCTAACATTATAAATGCGAAAGTTTGGATGTATGGATGAATCAATGTAGGTATTTTTATTAATTCTTCACTTCCGTTCACTTCAGGATCGGGCTGAAATATTGCAAAGATAGTTAGTAGGAGCTTACACCTGGAATATCACATAGACTACTTTATTCCATAAATCAGTTCCTATGGGATATAAATAATCAGAAAAAGATTCCATAGAACGCGTGCGAAGGCGCGGATCTAGTGACGATCTTTCTCCTTGATAATTTAAGAGGGGGCTGTTTACTTAGCCTGGTATGGTTTACCAGTCCCTCTTAATAGGTACATTACTTATATAATGTGACATACATTTTGGAAAGGCATCTCGGGCCCAGTCCAGTTGTTGGGCACTGCTTCGGAGTTGTTGCTCGGCCGTCGTGACGCATCGGAAGGCGCTGGCGCTTGTGAACTGACGTTTCTATGGGGTAAGTATAGTGTTTTGTTTAAATTCTTTAAAAAACTTGGAAATAACATTAAACGTAGGTACGTTCCTCTTCTTTAATATATACTAGAGGAAGTTGAAAGTTAATAAATAGGTCATCAATTTGTATATCGCACGTTGTGTGGGCCTGTTAATCGTTAGTCGATATGAACTTAGCACTGAAAATAAAAACTACAATTAAACAATTAAAACTAGAACTTATTTATATGTTACTAGCTGGCCTGTTTTTACCTTCGTTAATTTTCCTTTATATGTATTTTTATTAGTTATTCTGCTATTCGGGACGTAGACAAATCCAACCAATCAAAGATAATTTAAATCGGTCCAGCTGTTCTTGAGTTATTAGTGGTTTACGTTCCTATAGTTAGGACCAATTATAGGCAGAACGCTTTTCTTTACAGAGCTTCTTGGTCGTTTAATTCCTTAGTAAATGGAAACAGTGAGGTAGACTTATTTAATACCAGTACAAGTAAGCTTAGACGCTTACTTAGTGATCTATTTGCAAGTGTAAGCCAAACTATGTTTAACTCGATGTGTTTGAAGTATTTTTAGTATTAACTAAGTTAATGTTATTTAGTTAGTTATGTTAGTTAGTCGTCAACTTACCTACACTATATCATACAGTTTTCAAGTCAATCTGCGAAAACTTGTCATTAGCCATCAACAAACATGTACTGGTCTATCCAGGCATGTTCTATATTTTAATTTGATTATTTATTTGTAAACCTAGCTGTAAGTTTCTCCAAAATTTTGAAAATAAAATAAAATAACTAACATGGTTTTGTTTTATATCTATACTAATGTTATAAAGAGAAAAGATTTGTTTGAATAGGCTCCGAAACTACAAGACCGATTTGAATTTTTTTTCCACCATTCGAACCCTGCATTATCCCTGATGAACATAGGCGATATAATCTACCTGTGCGAAGCTCGGCGGGCCGCTAGTATACTTATATACAGATTATGCCCACCTTGTAAGTTTTAGTGCACGCCATAGGCTAACCTAACTATACATAAATAACTGAAGTAGGTAGCAATTCATTATCATCACCATTAGAAAACCACTGCTGGACCATAGGCCTCTTATAATGAGCTCCAGAGTGCCTATGATACCTAATATCATAAGCCTGTCGCATCCATGCCTGCAGTCTTTCGCAGATCGTCATCCCACCTGGTCACAGACCGTCCTTCCTACATTATGTTTTGAGTTGATCCTAACAACAAGCACGGATATATTTTGTGAGTAGAATTTCCTGCTTGAAAAGGTTTACTCCAGGTTTACTCACACTGCTCTACAAGCCTGTTCCATAGGTTTGGGTACGGCGGTTTGCTCGACCAGGTACGTAGTAAGGTTGTGTTCCTGGATGTAGGGGTCGCGGCTGCTGCCTTCCCCGGGTTCCACGTTGAAGGCTCCGTTCAGGCACTCCTTGGTATCACTCGATATGTGGACTCGCCTGTTCATAGACAAGTTGTGGGGTTATAAGGAGAGAAGAAAGTTTGGTCTCTCTCGTAAGGATTTTGTGAAAACGGTGTAGATTCCGTCTTCCCCGGCTTGTGAAAATCCTGAGAGACCGGGGCAGATGGAACTTATTTTCGTATTTTAAGGATCAAGATCGTTTATTCTAGTTAAATCTTTGGTGTTGGCGGAAAGACAAGGTGGGTGTGGCAGGCCAGGTGGTCTTTCTAAGAATAGGCCCTTCCACCTCAGCCTGTCCATGTCGTAAGAGCCGCCTTAGGAAACATACCAAAGGAACGGTAGAAGCTTTCCGTCTGTGTATTTTCCACTGATCATCAATCCACCTGTCAAACGCTGATGATGGCAAAACTCCCGGTTGTCTGGGAAAGTCATGCTCAGCTGTGGACGTACCTAAGTCGGCTGATCAGGTGAAAAGGAAATAGGAAATACGACACTTTTTTACTTTTTCTAAAGCTAATCCCTTTAGAAAAAGTAAAAAAGTGTCGTATTCTATTCCTATTCTATTCCTATTTTGTGTTTCTCTTTGGTTCAAGTCTCTTGTAATTTTTGGCAAGTCATTAAGTTATTTTAAATTAAAATAGAGCAGAGCTGTGGAGAAATGACTGTCTTGCTCTAACTCGTGTCTTACCCCGGCACTCCCCCGCTCTCCATGTGGTTTGCTATGGTGACGTCCTGCGACCACAGATCGAACTGCCACTTGAGCAGGCCCAGTACGCCGCACAGCACAGTGCCGCTGTGAATGCCTATTCGCATGTCCAGGTTGTCTAGGCCCAGCTGGGAACATACAATGGTAGGTGGATCTTTAATTCGTCTATAATCTATACAAATGTTCAATTACAAATCTAGAGGATGCAGCGCCTCGTGTCAAACTTCGCTCAAGGTTAGTTTGTTTAATCTTCAATTATAAATGCGAAATTAATGTTGAGGAAATAGATTTATTTCCTAGAAAAAGCCATCATAGGCCCTGGAAAACGCGTGCGGAACCGCGTTCTGAGAAACAATAGCTAAATGCGAAATAAGTCTATTTAACTGTTAGGTTTTATGACTAAACTATCTGAGGGAGGGCTGAACAGTAGTTTGGAAGAAAATATGTAATAGATTGTAGCCTGGAAAAGGACAATCATAGGATATATTAAGAAATTAATTAATTAGGATATATTATTATATATAGGCTACGATTGTTTTTAAATAATATCTCAAAAAATTTCGATTTCGGCAGGATTCGGAGCTAATACGACGCTTAAGTCGTAAGAAGTCCCAGATATTTTCGACCAGGCACGTGTCGATCTCGTTGCTTAGATGGTTAGAGCGCACCTGTACTGAAGGTGAGGCGCGGGTTCGAATCCTGCCGAAATCTATTTTTTTTGGGATTCAGGATTCAGTGCGAGTAACGCACTATAAAGCAAAAAAACTAAAAATATATAGGCTACTTTTATCATGAAACGCATATAAAGGCACGGGCAGAAGCTAGTTATATCCATGTTTTGGAACTTATAATAACAACAAGAAGTCTGCATTCTGCCCTTCAGTAGTCGTTTTCTTGCATATCGAGAGACTGAATCAATGATGGGATAATTTAGTGAGCCTCTAGTGGAACAAACAGCTGAATGTATAATATAAATTACTAAAAGCACGATCCCTTATTGTTTTTCCTATACTTTAGGCCTGGATTTGTGACGTCAGCCTGAATAATTGTACGAATAAACAAAAGACAATTTTCTAGTTTTTTTAATTTATCTATAACTCTATAAGCACCGTTTTATGGCTGCTGCGCACTTCCCTGATGGCACGCAACATGTGCAGCCCCATGTTGACGCACCAGAAGGCGTGCTCTTCCGTCCGCTCCGGCAGCCCGCTCACGCAGAAGTAACAGTCCCCCAGTAGCTTTATGCGGAGGCATTTGTTTCCCTGCAATTTCATGTAGAGCATTATTCCATACCGTTTATAAGACAGGTGTCTAAAGTGTGTCGTGTCTGTCTGTGGCATCAAAGCTTGTATCGGTTTGGAAGTAAGCGGATATGTATCGGTTTTATTTAATTTCATTTTCTGTAACGACAACTTCATCGAGAGTGGTCTAAGAGTGGTTTGCGATAAGTATAAATCCAATGCCAATAGCCTTATATATAATTTAGCCTATCTCATGTTAAAATCTCACTAAAGTTGATACTCACTGAAGCTAGTTCGTCGAATCGTCCAAACAAATCGTTGAGCAATGACACCAAAGCCGGAGCACTCAGCCGGCCAGACAATTCTGAAAAATCATTAGGTACATATACCATCAATAAGACACGGCACAGGGTTCATTTTACCGCTGCACTCACCAGTAAAGCCCTTGATGTCAGCGTACAGTATGGAGACATCGTAGTATCTCTGGATGTATAGGTTATTGAACTGCTGCTCTTTGATGTTTACTTTCTCGTTCTTCATGTCGTTGTAGATTTCTTTCGCCAAGAAGTCTGGTATCACTGAAAAAAAAAACCAAATCTATAAATGTTTTTAAACCTAAGCGATCTGAACATATAAAAAAATAAAAAATAGCTAAATAAACGCTATAAATACCCGTTAAATAGTATTAATAGATCACTTATTGTACCAAAATCCTAGAAAAAATTTGTTGGAAAATTTATAAATCATAACTGCTTCTGCTTCCATTTTCCTTTAACGGTCGTCGTCATCTAAGAACAGAAATATGAACCTACAAATAGAGATAGTGACGCGTTTGACCAACATCTCACTTATGAAAGTGAAGATGGAGCAGGCTTTCCCAGAAGGAACTTATTCACTAGGGATTAGAAGACTCCGAGATTATAATCTACCGGGAAAGTCAACGAAGCAAAAGACTTAAGACTCTGCCGGTGTTAAGTCTTGTGTTCGTATTCTCCGAAACATTTCAAGGTAGTCTTTAATGACCTCACCACTATTGAACAGCTTCCAGTATCTCTGCGACTCTCGCTTGATCTTCAACCTGGTGATCATCGTCTTATGCGTTTCGAAGAAGGCCTTGCGCTGTCCACCATCTGCCAGCGACTTGGCGTACATGCCGACAAAGTTCACGGCTATGTACAGGAGTGAGTTACTCGCCAGCATCCGGTATCTGCATACTTCGATCTGGAACAATTGATTTTATAAGAAAATTGTGACGATTAATTGTTTTTAAAATAAAGACACAGCGTCATCTAGCCACGAAGTAAGCAGAGTTCGTTTTATGGATCGCAACCTGAAAAATTACATGATCTCGAGATCTTGTTTATTGTGATCCAGCATCATGAATCCATATGAGTCTGGTAAGATCTTGTGACTATGAGAACTTAGTTAAATCATAATAGTTCCGTCTATCAATTAATGAATTGGCCTTTAAAGTGTAGTTATTTTTTCAGAGCTTGCCAAAAAAAAACTAATGAATTTCGTTTGTAGATTCAACTAAGTTAGATATTTGACCGAGTAATGTTCGTCCATTTCTGTTAAGCTCTTGTACTACGTGACTGTGTAGCTTTATCAGATCAATAAAAGATTAATAAGTAATATATCAAAGTATATAGTAATATCTGAGATCTTCTAGAATGCATTCTATCAGATATATTATGCAGTGCATTAAATAACAGTAAAATAACTTTTTTTTTTTTTTTTTTTTTTAATCATATTTGTAAAATAACTTCATTGATGGGATCGGAAAACTCGCGCATTGGATTTTGTAGAACTTCCCGTATATGTCAATATATTTCCTATGAGACACAACGTCTATGAGTCTCATATGTTTTAATGTTAGCGCTATGGACAGTGAAAAGATAGGTATTAAATTCTTGAAAGTTCTTGTTAAAAAGGTTGACAAGTTGGAACTCTTGAAAAAGGTAGTTGTAATTAACAATCTGCCAAAGAACAAATAAATTAATAAAATTATGCTGGACAATCCACACAGCATCATCTAGCCCCAAGCTAAGCAGGGCTTGTGTTATGGGTGCTAGGTGAGCGATAAAATATAGTCCATACATTACATAGACATTTTTTTATTAAAAGTTACATAGAAAATACCTAGGACACCTGGAACAAATATTTGCTGATCGTACAAACATTCGTCCCAAGGCGTGAAACGAAAAAAAAGATTAAGAGCATGTCTGTAATACTCACTAAGTTGAACACAATGATCAAATGCACCACCGAAGTCAACGCGCCAATGATAATGCACCAGACCAGAGAGAGCGGCAGCATCGTGTAGGGCACAAACACGATGAACAGCATGTACCAGACTTTCCTCTCCGGGCTCTCGAAGCCGATGCTGGTCCCACTCAGTCCTGAAGGCAGACACCGCCAAGAATAAATAATTAAAGAAAATTACACATGTTTGAAACTCACGAACAATACAATATGAAATGCTGAACTTTTCTCGCAGCTCTCTCCTAGCCCAAAAGGTTATAATTATTATTTAGGGTGTAACAAAAATGAAAGGCCAAACTTTCAGGAGGGTTCAGCTTTAATAACAGAACACCTGCAGCCCAACAGATACACGGCGCGGTTCAGGAGCGAGTTGCCCAACGTGCAGCCTATCCTCTTTGGTTACCTTGTGCGATGAGCAGCAGCCATGTAGCAGTGGCAGCCCAATGCAGGTAGTCGTTGGCAAAGCACCGCCACCAGCCCAGCACACACACGGCGAGGTTCAGGAACGAATAGCCCACAGTCCAGCTTATGCGTTCAGCCCAATCCTCCGAGTCTTGGGCAGTCATTGAAATTAACACATAATATTAAAAAAGCTATATTTTCGTTAACATTTGTATAAGTTTCTTAATAAATTTTATCACTACTATGGGGTCGACTATTTATCACGCACGTGAGGCTAAAAAAAATCTTGAAATATCACAATGGGGGAGGCGGAGTGCAATGAGCTATCACGTGTAGTTTTACGATGAATGCGCTTTTTTTGAAACAAAATATAAAGTGACTCTTTTATAAACTCCATTTCCGAGTCTTCGACACTGAATCTGAAGTATATCGCGGGTAATTCAAATATTTTAGCGATTTTCGGTTTTTCAAATATACACATGATTTTTATTAATATAAATGTTAAAAACTGCTAAAAAACTTTTGAAACTATCATGGTTATTAACATAGAAATCATTTAGAACGGGATATTTACCATGATTCAGTTTTTGTGTTTTCCAATATTTCTGCACAGTTTCATGCGCCATGATCACGGAAGAACTAAAGTCACTGCGAGTTGGTTATTATTGGCAGACATACCGATCTACCCTCATTCTTTGTCTTTTGCTACGAACATTACCACTACCTGCTACTGTGCCGAAATATTGGAAAACTTAAAAATTGAATCATGGTAAATATCCCCTTCTAAATGATTTCTATTGCTAAAAAAACCCCACGTGATTAATGAACGACCCATATACGCAATTATTAGAAACGTGGAAACAACAAGCATCTACTTACGAGGGAGATCTCTTTTATGTGAAGAATAAATTATCGCTAAACATATCTGAAACAGGTTAAAATCTATCATTAGCCGTTTATTTCATCTAAATTATCAAAACCCCGCATTTTATAAGTACAAACCTTAAGTATTAAATCGACTACGTTAACCATAATGAGTGATTTTTGTCGCTGCCGTCTAGAGTAACACTGGTACCGGTGCTCCACCTCTTTATCCTGGGAAAATGAACTGCAAATTAACTTATTCCAATCTAAATAATACAAAAAATGTAATATGAAACAAAAATAATAAAACATATAAAATAAAGAAATGCCACTCACCTTAAAAGTATAAGATAGTGAGGGCCAGAATATACCTCTATAATACCGTGGCTGTTTTAGTGTGCATTCTGAGGAATCTGAAATAAAAGAAGCACCAATACAAACAGTACTTAAGTAAATCTACTTCTCATTATGAATCTTAGCCTTGAGTATAGACATTTAAGTCTATACTCAAGGGCTACGTCATTTTTACGATCGTACGATCGTACGTACGATCGTATCGAAGCATACACCGGGTCATATGATGAAACATGGAAATAATGTTTCATTTGTGACCGATAAATTAAAAATGACTGAATGAACACGAAACATTGCAGTAGACGCGAATCACTTTTTTCATTTTTTTCCCCATCTGCTGACCAATCTCCCAGAGATGGCGGACGCAAAACTTTTGAAAAATTTCGGAGCCGTTGTTGTTGTTTCGTAGATATTAGGCATGAGGCATAAGCCATCTTTGTCCTTTTCTCTACACTTTATGCAAGGTAGAGCAGTAAAGAAATAGTCTATGCATAGTTATTCTGTGCAACCGGTTACAAGTTACATCACAGCCTAAGTCACCCCAGGAGATGGAACCACAGATACGGTGTTTTTGTCAGCCATTTCCTGGAGATGAGTCAACAGATGATGGGATAACCCAAACATAAACGACTGGACCAACATACGGGTTAAATTACTTATTTCAATCCAGTATTTATGTTCAAGTCCTGTATACTGACTTCGGAAAAGGAGGTACTATGTTAGTCTGTATGAATGTTTTTTACTTTTTTATTTGTTTACGCCGTCGTCGTTTGTTTTCCAATTTTAATGATGTTTTTTTTTCTATATCTAAGTGATAGTACTTCAGTGATATATGGTACTATACTAATCTATACCATAATATTTTAAAGAGGACAGATTTGTGTGTTTGAATTAAATAGGCTCCGAAACGACTGGACCGATTTAAATCTTTCAACATTAGAGTCCTACATTATCCGTGATGAACATAGGCGATAGAATATACCCGTGCGAAGCCGGGGCGGACCGCTAGTTATTTGTAAAGAGAATGATCGAGTTATACCCAATATCTCGCGAAAATATTCGTAACGTCTCACGGAAGTCATCGCGTCAAAGACTCATTTCTGAGTGGTTTTCTCGACAAAATTTTAAAAAATTGTGTTAATTAATATAAAGAATTTGTAAGTTAATATTTCGATTTTGTTTCAGGGGGTCATGAAATATACAACAGCATCTGTGATTAATTTACCTGGCGCTTCTTCTATATTGAACCTGCTTACGTAATTAGACCGGCTTTCCTCTTGTCCATTCTGAAAGATAGACTACGATTATTCTGTGTCTGCCATAGATTAGTAGGTGTAGTCGATCGATCAATCGATCGAATCGATAACACTTTTTGTTCTCTTAGTGGTACGAAATCAAAATTACCTTCTGACTTCTTTCGCCTTACAAAATAAGCTCTTAGACAAGGCACTTCATTTTTTGTCCACAAGTGGTAGAACGACCAACCTGTTCATTCTGCCCCGTGCTACTGGCGCCATCTCCCGGTAGTCTGTCGCCCGGCACATGTGACAGCGCTTCCGGCTCCTGCGGTAAACTGCCTCGCCCACTACTGTGTGTCTGAAAATCAGATATAAAACAGAAATTAAAGCGGATAAACTGTCAAACGTATTATTTTCGGGGCGTCCAGTTAGCAGGAATAAGGCATATTTTCTAGACTCACTCTCAATTACAAAAATGAGCCGTCACCATTATGTCTCGATACTATAGTCAATTGCTAAACCTAACTCAGGGCTCTGGGGCCCAATTCTGTTTACCAATTGCTTAACTATGACAATGGTATCGCAGTATCGTCACGTGGAATCCTTAGATGAAAGGAACTCGCGTACGCTATGCTATATGCACGGAGAGATCAATTTATTAAGGTGTAGTGTATGCATGTGGCTTCAAAAAAGCTTATTATTATTTTTGTGAATGGAAGTTTTTATCACATGCCATGAAAAGATGGAGATACTCGATGGGTGCCTTGCCTATCTCTCCACCGTAGACTCTACCTCATCTGCAACTGCAGTCTCGCATTGTATTGTACTATTTATCTGAGTATTCCATAGATTAGAGCTACACTGAAGAAAATATTTTTAAACGCGATCGACGCCTTGAGTGCGTTTGACGATAATGTCGAGACGTCATCGTGGCGTCGCCTTTTTATGGTACAGCCAGCGCCTCTATCGTACGGCAGGGAACTACGGAAATCCTATACAAAGGTTCTTATCTTTATATACCTATAGGATTTGCGTCATTATCACGTCTCGATACAGCATCAACAGAAAGAACTCGGGGCTCTGAACACATTATAATAACTATTTACAGGCATTAATCGCATTTAGTAACCGGGTGAAACCGCGGGGCACAGCTAGTAAGCTGTGCCCCGCGGTTTCACCCGAGTTTAATTTGTATTTCACATTTCTAGGGGGCATAAATCCCCATAAATCTCTTATGAGGATTTGATGTTTTACTTGGACAAAGTCTATGTTACTCTCCATCCTTTCAACTAACTATAGGCCAAAAATCAAGTTGATTGGTCAATTAGTTAGGGTGTGAAGGAAGGACAAACAAATAAACAAACACACTTTCGCATTTATATTATAATTTATAAGTTTGGATTTTCCAGCTATTTTGCTATTTTTTGTGTATGTTCACCGATTTTTTTCTTTTTTTCTTTTGGACCGATTTGGATGATTATTTAGTTTTGTCCATAGAAAGATCCCAGTGTTGCCGTAAACAATTTTTTTCCGAAGGATGACTACTTGTCCCGCAAACGTAAAAAATAGTGTTACTTATTATAAAATAATGCGAAGTCTGCTTTTGTTTTCCAAAACAATCAGTTCATCTGGTAGGTATAACGAAAATGAAGGACCAAACTTTTAGGGCGAACCCACCCTGAGTTCAGCTTCGATCACAAAACACGCGAAAAATAAAGCCTTGTGTGACGCCTTGTAACGTAGCACGGGGCAACTGTCCTTCCGAATATTTATATCGTTGTGTGGACGCATTAGCGCCTTATCTGCGATACCGTCCGATAAACCTGTCGGGACATTTGTTTAGAGATGTTTCGTAGTCAAACAGTAAACGTCATGCTTCCAAAGCGATTTTAAGGATGATTTTATTGTAGGTACAGCTGATTGATATAGTAGGCTGTGGCTTATAAAAATATAGGGTGTCACGTAACATGTGTATTAAGCCAAAAGAGGGTTATTCTGGACCCCTAGGGATCAACTTTTGATTATGTATTTTGAAATTTCGAATATTATATAATTACTTATTTTTCGAAAAAAATCAAGATTTTTATTCTTCTGGATTACGATAAACTATCCCATTCCCATTGGGCCATTCGGGAAGGATGTTCATAAACAATACCGGTAGCCAATATGTTACTAAAAATGCATACAACTTTCTGGCGGGATGGAGTCGGATTCGATCGGGATTTTAACGTCAACGTCAAGATTTAGGTAACCTAAGTAAAAGACAATTGTTAGATTACTCACACTTGCAATTTTTTTTTTGCTCGCTTTTAGCAATTCTGATTCAAATTTACAAACAGTTATTACAATATGAAATTAAATAAGTTCCCAAAAATTTTCGATTTCGCTTAAAGACTATAATACAACAACCTTAGTCATTAATTACACTGCAGTAATGAAACCTAGTCGAGCAAAACAAAGTCAAGTGTGAGTAGGTAACATGAGGATTAACGTTCAGTAACATAAAAATCAAAATCAAAACATTACAGCAGGGAGCATTGTTGGTCTCCCATGTGGGCACATTTTGCCAGATCCGTTGCACCCGTCTGTGGTTATGATGCCTGATTTCGATTTAAGCTGTGTCTCTGTGTGTAATTTTCTATAATGTAATTTAATCTAGTTTTAGCTGTGTAATTTTATATAATGTAATATTTCTAATTATTTAATGTGTAATTATGAATTTTATTTTATTTTGTGTATGTGTAATATGGATTTATTAACTGTCTGAAATAAATGAATACAATACAATTACAATTCAGTTTGACATTTGTGATATTTAGACGTTGACAGCTACGACCCCGATCCAGAATCACCCCCTATCGGCTTAGTAGGTACACATGTTACGTGGTACCCTGTATAATTTTTTCAAAAATGTAAGTAGGTACCAAACAATACCTACCAAGAAGATCACCGATAGGTACATATTACTACAAGCTACAAAAGCTTTCATTTCCTATAAAGTAGGCACGTCTACACAGTTCTACGTTTAATCAGAAAAACTATTATAAAGTACTTTACTAATAAAACGTCTCTAACCTTACAATATGACCCATACGACCTCGGCATACGACATTATATTCTACCGTTAGCTTGCTTGCTGTCCACCACATGTGTCACTGTCGATTTATCATCACGGATTGGGATGATGGATGACCCTTTAAAGTAGTTTGCTATGACCGTTAGGGTAATAACCGTGTGTCCAATAAAAATACCATTTACGTTATAAGGATCACGTACATTGTGTCTTTGTATATAATGTATTAAGTGTATCAGATATCTAGTATCCATAAAACAGGCTCTGCTCCTTACTCTCTCATTTTGGGGCTAGCTGATGCTACAATCCACACAATTGTCGAGTACTTATTATTTATTTATTTAGTGGCGGTTTATTGCATAACATCTCCTTACATACATACAAAAGTGAGGAACTTTGAAATATGCTTTGCTTCGCTGATTACAAGTGGTAACTTACCTATATATAAATAAACACTTCTGATATAAAGTGTGACGTCACCCACCGCTGCACATACTTAGTAGACAAGCGAACTGAATTTATTCACACATCCAAATACGATTTGCGTGAGCTTAAAAGTTGCACCAAGCTCCAAGCAATCAAGCTTTTCAAAGAGAGGAATGGAAAGTTGCGCTCGACTCTCTCGAAGTATCCACTTGTGCAAAATATTGCGACCTCGAACCAAAATTCTTGTGCCCTAAGTTCTTTTAAGACCACAGGATACAAAACTGATAAATCAAAACATGTTTGTTAATCGTTTTTTCTTTGTTCAACAAACAGACTCGGCCTCAGAACAAACTGTGAAGATCGGAGCAATAACAATCCACTTACAAAGGACAGTGAATGAATATTTATTAATTAAGTACCACCTACTATAAACTTTAAAGGCATTTAGAGCAGCAGAAAATATTGGAACTGACAACCAGCAGCGTTCCCAAAAGACGCTCTTGTATTTCCAAAATCCATGGTGCTGGCTGACTCTACCATTTGTTTCCGTGTGGTATTAACATAATGCGGTTATCGTAATCATTCACTAATTTTGTCTTTATTTTATATTTTCGTATGTAATAAACCAATTAGATATTAGTCAAATTGCTCTGAGAGTCCCCCGAAGCAGAGCAGGTACGATATTTCACTACCAGCCCAAACCTTTAGGTGAGCATCAAATCTTGTAGTCCAAACTCAATCCAACCCTATATTCTATGTAATATATTATTGTATGTATAGAGTATTCAAGTCCTAATCACACACACAATGTGTCAATCAGAGATGCAAATTAATTTGCCATTTAGCATATTTGTCGCAGCAAACCGGTTAGTTTGGGGTTTGTTGACTCACCCCGGAATATAGATAAGTTTACCTTAGGGTCTTTACATCAGCCTGATCTTGGTGACAAACTGATTTAAATTCTAATAGTGTGTGAAGATTTAGACCGAACCAAAGCGGTCACAGAGTCGGTAGGAGCAAGTCTTCATCGAGGCAAACCCAGGTGGATTTATGATAATCATCAGAGCAGGTAAGGTATCCCAACGGGACGGATGAAGCTTGGCCTATGAACCTATGAATGGGCTGATACTGACGATAACTGATCGGAATGAGCGAAGCGAACGGATCTCAGTGGCAGCTTGGGCACAGCTTGGGTGATTGGCCTGTAGTATGGTGCAATAATCACATCGAGCATAACTGTCCAAATGTTGATCCGATTTGTGTGAAATTTTATAGACGTACCTACTAAAAAGACTTGTGTAATGTGCTGAAGAGTTTGTGTGGATCAAACAATTAAATATTATAATATTACTAGTTTATTTCCTCTTCCTTATACCTTATGGGACTTGGTAATTAAGTCGCTCAGATTAGGCGGTCGGTATCCCCAGAAATGGACCATAGATCAGCAGGAAAATCATTAAAATAACTAAAGTCAACACTGCAATATGATCTCTTCCGGCCACTGATCCAAAAACCAAGTCTTTGGGCACGATGCCTTGTTTACGAAAAGCAATTTTGTGTTGTCAAATTTTCTTTTGTTTACTTGGCTAGAAACAGTGATGACTTGAGGAATTTAAGCGTCAGTTTTGTTTTGCCAACGTTATAGTGATTTATATAGTATACATGTACCTAATGAATTCATCAAACTGCGATAGTTTTTACATTCTAAGTGTGTAGGTATGTAAGTATGTCTTGTTTTTATTGTTTGAAATACTTTTTTATATTTATTTACATTTCACAGTAAGTACATAATTTATCTAAAAGCTAACTTAAACCGTAATACATATATTCGGTTTGTCCGTAAGCCTCAGTCTCTATGATTTAATATAAATTTACTAGTATGTACCTACTAAGTTAAGTAGGTAAATACAATCGATCAAGTAAATACTTTTTGGGATACAACACTCAGAAAATACTTATATAATAAGCTGTTGTGTCGTAGTCATAACTTGTTGTCCTATCCAAAAGTTAATCGAAACAATAAAGTTTGGTAAGCCAGTGCCTACATGTTCATTCGTAATAAAATAAAGTTCGATAACTTCCTTCCTGAATGACAAAGTTGCGTGGAATTACTTCACATTTCGTCCTTGACCTTGATATTTATCATATAAGGTATTTATACCTCGGGAACAATAACTGAAAAGGCTTGTCAATCTATTTTATTCCATGTTCAATTCTACTTTCCCCAGAGGTTTTGTCAATATCTGACGACTGTGTATTTTCGTCCCGTACATTTTATTACAGTGTCAATCACTGATGGAGGATAAAGAATATTTCGTGTATTGGATTGTAAATAGGTGTAGGATTTAATGGAATGTAAAGATAAATTTCGTTTATTTATTGGGTCGGTTTCTATCGGCTCCAGCCCCTAGGCCTTGGAGAAAGTAATCCTCCTAACGGACCCTGTCTGGGTTGGCTTTAGACTTTTGTTGACATAATTTAGCTGTTTGTCCCAGATAGGCCTTATATTGAAGCTTGAGACAAATCTTCAAACAAACCTTCAGTTCGGATTAAGGCCTGCCAGGGGTCCATACAGTAGACAGGCAAACGGACCACTTATAGAGCTAGAGACACAGATTGGGTAATGTTACTTCGCGAGGCCAAGCACCGGGCCGAAGCCCGGAGTTCCTTGCAAGAAAAAACTTATCTACGACCATGTCTACCTTGAGCGGATGTTTGCCACTAGTTTGTAGGTATCCCGTTTGCGCTTTCTCTATTACATTGTCGAAATGAACATCAAAAATGGCATTAATTTTCTACTCTGTCATTGTTTTTGACAGGTTAATAAACCAAGAGTTCCGCAGAGCCGTTGAAATTGATAAATGGGTCTCGTGCGGTCATGACCACAGCTCGGATAAACCTCGCTTATTTATAGTTCAACTATTCCAGGATTTTATAAGGTAGGTAGATATGGCAACAGGATAAACATATCTAATTTTGTCCTTGGTTCTACACGCTAATTTGGACCTTGTGATGTAAAGGGTAAAACCCTTATGCTGATTAGATCAAGTTGTTTGGAAGGAGCAATGATAAAGAAAGGGTTGTAATTTTATCAAATAACATGTGGAGTGATTTTGTTTCTGGTTTCAACAAAGAGACTGGCGCGGGTTTTCCTATTCAATTAACTTTATCATCAACATCAAGGCTTTGTCCACTCGTAAACATTCCTATTAGGTAGGTACTCGGTTTCTTAGCTACTCGTAACATATTGTAATATGGTACCAGCGGAAGTTTGAAGAGAGGATAGGTAAACATGTAATATGTATGTTTACTACTCCATCACGGCTTGTACCTACAGGCTGGCTGTTGGTGGACAGCAATCGCGGATTTATTTATTTCTTAAGCGGCTTTCAAATATTGTTGATTGAAATGAAATTGAAAAAGTATAATAATAATAAATAATGCTGGACAATTCACACAGCATTATCTAGCCCCAAGCTAAGCAGAGCTTGTGTTATGGGTAGTAGATAACTTATATACATAATACAATACAATAGATAGATAGATTATTTTTTATTATACATAGAAAACGACCAGAACACCCTGAACAAATGCCTGCAGATCGTACACACATTTGTCCCGAGGCGGGAATCGAACACGCAACCTTCCGCATCGCAGGCGGACCTTCGCCCACCGCACCACAGAGGTCGTCACGCTGTATCGCACGCGGCCGGTCAAAATTCAATTACAAACTGTCAAAAACTCAACGCCGCCGCCGCCGCGCCGCTCCTATTCCAAAAGGTATATACTACATCTAGATAGATAGAGACACGTACCATAAAGACCGAACAAGCAATTTATAAATCTGTAGGTTCCTACTAGGGATTGCAATGCTGGATCCAACATTCCAGTAATCCAGCTGGATCCAGCATCAGGCGCTGGATCCAGCGGTGTGGATCTGCAATGAGCTGAAAACAAGTAAGTTATTTTATGTATATAATTTTTTTGTATATTAATTTCCACGTGGAAGCGGCACAAAACTTCATTCTGTGGTTTGCTGCGTGTGGGCTTTATTCCGAACTGAAACAAACGAAGTTTTTTTTTTTTTAATTTATTTATTTATTTATTCAAAACATTACTACTATTTTTACAGGTATTACCTAATACAATAGCGTAGTCAACTAAATTTTAAACGATACATATTATGTCAATGAGCAAACTAAAATAATATAAAACTTAAATCAATACAATTGAGATGTTAACGTTCTGTCGGTCATGTATGTACCGTGGCTCGTACTCAATTCCATATTTTCGCCGTACTGCCTACTTTTACAAGCTTCAACAAACAGTGCTGGATCCGCGCTAGATCCAGCTGGATTTGCTTCGATCCAGCATAAATCCCGCTTGATTGAAATTGCTGCTGGATTTCTATCCCTAGTTCCGAGGTACCAAGTACTAAGATTTAGGTTCTTAATTAAATACTAAGTATATCTACTATACGGGAATACCTATCTCCCCAGACGAACCCTTCTAAAAAGCGCTCTAATATAGCGTCCTATTATAGCCGTAGTAAAAAGAAATGATAATGAGAACACGACCGCAACTTCATAGTGCCTGAAGCTCAGTAGATAACTTGGTACCTACTTATTAGCTTTCCTAATAAGTAAAAGCACATTTTCCTTAAGAGAATTCCCGTTACAATGTAACACAATTTAGCGCTCGTTAATCAACAACTCACTCATCGTTATGATTCCTTATCTCCATAACTTTGCATAATTTAGGCCAAAATCACAAAAGCAAAATTGCATCTGTATTTCCCGTAGCATGTTGAACGAGCGGTGACCCTGCCAGCTCCAGCCAACTGCCAATAGCACGTGGACCCAATGACTGTTAATAATGTCTATTGGACAAGCCAGTCTTTGGAAAGATAAACACAATGCTGCTGAACATTATTTAAAAAAGCAACTATGGTAACAGGAGAACACCAATTTGGATACGTATCAGCGTCGCTGTCGCCTGGCTGCGTTGCCGCGTTGCCGCATAGAGCGAAGAGTAAATAAATATGTATCGGCGCCCGCTGAGGAGATATAAGAGGCGGCCAGTTAATTGGGAGGGGCCCAATTCTGCTAACCAACCGCTTCACTATGACAATGGGTTCGTCGCAGAGTCTCCTCGTAGAATCCTCAGATGAAAGAAACTATAGATAGTACGTGCAGTGTATCTGCACAGAGCGATTGATAGAATGGTTTTAATCTCGACACTTTTGACGTGCATCCGTCCATAGCTTTATTCATCTAAGGTAAAATACCAAACGTGATGATGTCCTCCTGCAAGAATTTCGACCACGGCGGTCACTTTCAATGGAGACTAGCCAGGTGCGCAGAAAATAGTGCACAAGTGTTTGCGAAAACACAGGTGCACTTTGTTCCCTCACTCTCATAATTCGAAGGGATGGCAGATCAACACGACCGGGGGGAGAGGTCAGACGCAGGGCCAATAGCTTAGCGTGCTTTCCAAGGCACGGTGGTGTAACACCGCCAACTTCCTGACTCCGGGCTGCTAATGTGATTTTTTCTTGCTAGAAAACCCCCAACAACAACTTTTGGTCAAATCCGAGATTTGAACCCAGAACCTTATTATCAGCGGTTGAACAAGCTCACCTCTACACCAACGACGCACACTGAAACGTGTCTATGGTAGGACGATACCATTGTCATAGTAAAGCTATTCGTTTAGTACTTCGATCAATAAGGAGTTCGCGGCCTCCCCCGTAGATACCTAGAGCCTTACAAAAATGTCACTCAAAATTGGGTTCGTTTTGTTTTGACGCAGACAGTTTGCGCAGAGCCTGACAAGTTTTTTCCATACGGAACAAGAGATTGGTGGAGTCGAATTCATTTTATTTTATTTTGTAAGTAGGTAGGTACCTACCTGAGAATTATATACCTACCTACTCAGTTTATTTTCTATAAGGATTAATTAACAGAATTCAGGTAAAGATAACGAATCATTTATTGATGAAACTATAAATTGGTGTCTCAACAGTAGGTATTTATACAAAAGGGTCATTTCAGACATACAATAATTTAAACTTACAATACAATTTCAGGCAGGCACTCTAGATTAAAAAGAACTGGTTCCTGTCTGCGGCTTTGCACGAGTTTTTTTTACGGGAAAAAAATAAACGTTTTATAAATTCATACTTCTGGTAGGTAGGTAAGAACCTAGTCTTTCTTTTATTAGAGAGTCTACGCAAATGAAATTTTAGGGCGGGCCAACTAATTATTTTAAAAATCATCAACTAGTAATATTAAACTTATTTTTATGAAAAATATATTAATACATACTATAAATGAAAAAAAAATTTAGAAGAAATAGCCTCTCCATTTATCAATTTAGAACAAAATTAATATTTTAACATAGGCAAACCAAACAACAATATTTTATGCTGATTTCACAAGTATATGACTCACATCTCAATATACGGGTAAAAAATATATATAAACTTACTGAAAATAAGAAATTCCATCCTTTTTCAGCACTTTGGACGAGTGATTCTTGCATTTTTTGTACCCATGCTTTTTGTCTGAACGCTAAAATGACACTAGTTGAAAAGCTTCCCTAACATGTCAAAATGTTCTCTTTTGCTACTGAAGGTTGTGGCGTGCGCATTGTGAATCTAAGGGGGGCCGGCAAAGCCGGACATTTTTGATCGATGGTTTAGTAGGATAGAATCCCATAACGATGAGTAATAAAAAACAAAAGATACCTTTACGATTGTGTTTTGTTTGTGTAATAGAGTTTCATACAAAAACAAAGATTACTGCTGATCACGGAGCTATTTGTGCAATATTCCGGAAGCGTATTTTTGATACCCTGCTAATTCTTCGCATGGGTTCTCAAAATATTCTGCTGAAAACTGTCAAAAATTCGGTCCATCTTCCTTCCACTGCTTTCCAAACCCTACAGTTAAGCGTGTTGTTTTACTTTTAACGGGACGGGATTATGGAGCTTCCTTCATAATCCTGAGGGGACTTTCCCGAAATCCTTTTTTATTATACTTACCCCAAGGGTATTCAAGGAATATTTTCTCCTTTCAGATCTCAAGATTCATTTTTTTCAAGCTATGCTAGATAACCTACAACCTTAGACCTACAACGGTAACAGTTTTATTGCTAGGATTTCTTAGAGGAGACACGCGATAAAGATAATAACATGATAAACTATCTATGACAAAAGATTAACGTTAAATCTCGCAAAATCGGCGAGTTTCCTTTCAAATTTATGGTGATCCATAAATTTGAAAGGAAACTCGCCGATTTTTTACCCAAAATATGCATATTTTTAATAAATTATAAACAATTTGGAACTTATTTTTAATGTAGTCTAATACACATTTTTTTATATATGATCACGGACCCGAAAACGCTCTGCGTCTGGTAGGATCGCTGGTGACGTCACACTATTACAGATTACAGTGTCAATGAGTTTTTCTTGTTAGGTGTGGTGTGGCTAGTGACGTCATTTCTCGGAGCACGGGAGCCATGACAGAGATTATCGTTTTGGCGCGCCGTTATTTTATTCAAACTTTAATATTCGTTTTTATAACTAATTAGACTTGCCTTGAAGAAATATTAATTACACTTTGCATTATTTTTATCAGACTATATGTTAGAATGATTTCCCAGTAGTAGTCAAGTAGCCTATTGGCTTGGTACCTATCTACCTTAACAGCAAAATGTAACAAACATCAATTCATCTTAATACTTCACCATTCCCTTGCTTTATTCTGATTAAATGACTGAAAAGTTTCAACATTTATGTTCAATTTATTCCGTGTTTTTCCATTTCAACTGAAACGCGAGCAATGATTGTGAAGCATGATAGGAATTGCATTCAAGTCGCGGAAAATATCTACAGGGTGTGTTTGAATTGTTAACTATAAAATTTCATACTGAGTCTGTAAACTCCATAAACCTTGATTGAAAAATCATTTAGAACGGGATATTTACCATGATTCAATTTCAAAAACTCAAAAATTGAATCATGGTAAATATCCCGTTCTAAATGATTTCTCTAGTAATAACCATGATAGTTTCAAAAGTTTTATCTTGATTGAAAAGTAGGTATCAGATAAAGTTGGAGAGAGGATTTTAGAGTTACCTTACAAAGCTTTTGAATTTTAGTTAAAAAAGTGGCTTATCGACAAATCATTTTATACTGTATCTGAATTCCTCTATTATCGAGATTGACGTTATATAAATTCACTGATATTCTAAGACTGACTCATTTTTGTATAACATTTTATTTCCATTCATTTTATACCTTTGCTCAAATTTAATCTGCGATGCGAAATAAACACATGAATACTGTAATATCAGTATTCATGTGTTTATTTTGCATGCCGAATAATTTGGTGAATTATGTTGAACTAATTTTAAGCATGACCTTTATAAAACCATTTTTCATGCAGTAAAGTTATATATTATTATTATTGGTCGTGGCGCTCTACGCGTATAATTTGAGCATCTCACCAAAACAGTAGTGTAAGTAGTGCGTTCTAATCTCATAGGTACGATTTCAAACAAAGAATAATTGGCTAGTTTCGTTGAAGTGAAGTTTCGCTAAGTGCGGTCGTGCCTTTACACCAACAACGCATGGGGGCGTCTTCTCACCGGTTGTGTCGGTCTGCCGACACATCGGATTATGAGAGTGATGAATAGAGAGCGCACCTGTGTTTGCGCACACACTTGTGCACTGTAGTCCTGCGCACATGGCTAGTGGCCGGTGAGACCTTCGATAAAAGTAAAAAAAAGGGAGACGAGGCATTATAATAATAAATAAAATAAAAAGCCTTTTATTCCATAACCTTAAGTAACATTGATCAATAATTCTTTAAAAAAATAATGTTATAATTCAAATTTTATGTCAAATATAGTGAAAATTCATGTCAGTTAAATTTAATATTAATATCTTATAAGTAGTTAGGACCCCTCTCGGGTAAAGGCCTCCTCCAGCTCTGTCCAGTATTTGCGGTCTTCTGCAACGCTTGTCCAATTTTGTGTTTTCAGATATTTTCTGATTTCGTCTGACCATCTTGCTAGAGGTCTACCAATTCTCCTTTTGCCATTAGGGCCTTTCCATGAGGTGACTAAGGTGGACCACCTTTCTTTTGGCATTCTGGCTACGTGTCCAGCCCATCCCCACTTCATTTTAAGTGCGTGTTGTAGAGCGTCTATAAATTTAGTTTTAGATTTGATTTCTGTATGCCGTAATTTGTCTTTCAACCTTATCTTCATTATGTTCCGTTCTATTGCTCTTTGACATTTTGTTATTTTATCCTTTACCGAGGCATTACCATCTCGAAAGTGTATGGCTCAAGTCAGGTCCAACTATGTTTACTTCAGTCATAGTCGGACCGGCGCACTATGGTCGGAAAATTCAATCTCCCTTTCATAGGAATTTTGAAAAAAAAAGTTTCTTTTTTTGGTGTTTTGAGTATGCAGTTTGGTTGGAAACGTAAAAACATGGTATAACATAGTAGCCACGTGGCTTTTTTTATTTTTTTTATTCCTAAAATATGGGTTTGTAGGTTTTGAATGTATGAAAATGGGTTTTCTTTTCCTCATAACTCCTTTCGTTCCCGCTCGGTCGGGATGAAACTTATAGATATTATAAACCAACCTACAAGGAAGGCATATGACCTTTGACCTTGGTCCGGAACCGTCCACTCTTCAAGATATGAATTAATTAAAAATGCCTATTTGGGCCATATTACTATGTGGTGTAAATGTAACACAAATGAATATTTTGTTTGATTTATATACTTGGTATTATTACCTAACCTTTAAGGAAGCCAAACAACCTTTCACCTTGGTCCGGAACCGTCTATACTGCAAGATATGAATTAATTAAAAATGCCTATTTGGGCCATATTACTATGTGGTGTAAATGTAACACAAATGAATATTTTGTTTGATTTATATACTTGGTATTACTACCTAACCTTTAAGAAAGCCAAACAACCTTTCACCTTGGTCCGGAACCGTCTATACTGCAAGATATTAATTAATTAAAAATGCCGATTTGGGTAATATTACTATATGGGGTAAATGTAACATAAATGTGTATTTTGTTTCATTTATATGCTAGATATTTTTACTTAAGCTCTAAGAAAGCTTTGACCTTTGACCTCGTTCCCGATTGGTCCCGTTTAAAATATATGAATTTAAAAAATATGTATCTGGGCGAAATTATCATTGGCGGTATATGTGTCACAAATAATTTTTTTGGTCATATTATTAGTCCCATATTATTAGGCATGTGATAAATACCAACCCCAATGATTTTTAGACTAAGCCTAAAGCCACATGCTTAAAATTCAACGATAAAATATGCTCTCAACAAAAAAATTTAAAACGAAACCTCAATAACGAATTGACATACTAAAAGATCGTGATATTACATACCTATCCTTCCTAGGTACCTACTTATTTTTTTATTTTACTGCCTAGCTTATCAACAGCTACCTGCGCTGACTACCCACAAAGTCTATTGTTATTTCACAGGTGTGACCAAATTAATGTTTTGGCTTCTTTAATTAAGGTATGTGCCTACTTTGTTTGTTATGGCTTGTTTTTCAGCAAAATTATTATTTTCTGCAAATTTATTGTTATGGCAGGTATCTAAACCATAACTAAAGGCAGTTTAAATATCGAATGTACGTAAATTTCATTTCAGTGCTCGTCTATGATTTGTACTCGTACGTTATCATCGCGTGGATTTTAGATTGCTTTCGATCAGTATGGAAGGATTCGTTTCAAATCTTGATGTTTTTACCTCCATGAGGCAAAACGGATTTGATGCGAAATTGTTTTTTGAAAAAGTGATAACTTCTGTGAGTTTCCCTCTATCTGAAGAAGAGCAAACAAATATTAAATCGTTTTGTGCAACGTACACTAGTAACATAACTCGAAAATGGAGAGCCACTAATAGCTCAAAAGACTATTTTTTAAAGAAGTTTGGTGACTGGCAAAACTCAGACATTAAATGGCCAGTTTTTTCAACAAAAAATTGATCAAATAAAGAGTGATGAATTGTTGAGTGATATGGTAAGACATAATGATGAATCAGATGGTGTACCTAGTACATCGTCAGTATTTGCAATGCCCATGAATGTATCCGTGTCAACTTCAACTGCCAAATTGACCCCTCGAACACAGTTTTCCGACCTCAGTCCATTACAAAGAAAAAGCAGAAAAGATGATCTACTTGACGCAATTGATTTTGATACCCTAGCTTATGCTTTAGTTAAAAAAGCTAGCGAAAATGAAAATCAAAAGACTACTTTTGATTTTCATTTTCTTGACTTTGACTTTGCAGAGTTACTAAAGCATTTGATCAAACATCCTGAAGATGCATCAATGCTGCGTTCTTATCCTAAACCCGTAAAGAAAAGGTGTCCTGCCGATAAAGCCCTAGGTCTATCTACGTCACTTAACTTGTCTAAATGGCAATATATTACTTTAAAGAAGGCTACAAAATATATGGGATGTGATATGTTCCCATCATATGATGTTTTGCTCACTGAGAAAGTACAATGTTACGTGGAAAAAGAAGACATGACCATAACCGATTCAGAAGTCAAACTAAAACTGCAATCCATTTTAGATTATTACTGTGAATAGACTGAACTCAAACTGACTGAACTGACTCAAAACTCTTGAAACTGAAGCCGGCAGTAATTTGACCCTTATTAGTAAATGGGGCTTTGACGGTGCATCTGGGCAAAGTAACTACAAGCAAAGAATGGATGGTGATGATTCTAGCATATTTATGTGCTAATTGGGGTTGGTATTTATCACATGCCTAATAATATGGAACTAATAATATGACCAAAAAAATTATTTGTGACACATGTACTGCCAATGATAATTTCGCCAAGATACGTATTTTTTAAATTTATACATTTTAAACGGGACCAATCGGGAACAAGATCAAAGGTCATTCAGCTTTCTTAAAGATTAGGTAAAAATATCTAGCATAAAAATCAAACAAAACATTCATTTAAGTTACATTTACCCCACATAGTAACATCGCCCAAAAAGGCATTTTTAATTCATTAATATCTTGCAGTATGGACGGTTCCGGACCAAGGTGAAAGGTTGTTTGGCTTTCTAAAAGGTTAGGTAGTAATATCAAGTATATAAATCAATCAAAATATTCATTTGTGTTACATTTACACCACATAGTAATATGGCCCAAATAGGCATTTTTAATTAATTCATATCTTGCAGTATAGACGGTTCCGGACCAAGGTGAAAGGTTGTTTGGCTTCCTTAAAGGTTAGGTAATAATACCAAGTATATAAATCAAACAAAATATTCATTTGTGTTACATTTACACCACATAGTAATATGGCCCAAATAGGCATTTTTAATTAATTCATATCTTGAAGAGTGGACGGTTCCGGACCAAGGTCAAAGGTCATATGCCATCCTTGTAGGTTGGTTTATAATATCTATAAGTTTCATCCCGACCGAGCGGGAACGAAAGGAGTTATGAGGAAAAGAAAACCCATTTTCATACATTCAAAACCTACAGACCCATATTTTAGGAATAAAAAAAATAAAAAAAGCCACGTGGCTACTATGTTATACCATGTTTTTACGTTTCCAACCAAACTGCATACTCAAAAGACCAAAAAAAGAAACTTTTTTTTTCAAAATTCCTATGAAAGGGAGATTGAATTTTCCGACCAATGTGCGGCGGCGGCGCGGGCGGTGGCGTTTGTGTTTCGTGTGCTCGCTACGACGTATAATTTTGTGTGATTTCGACTAAAACACCACGACAATGCCCTCGTGTTCGTTCACCAGGTGTACAAATAGCTCCAAAACAGAAAACAAAGCCCAAAGGCCGAAGGCATCACATATTTTTCCGCGTAAGTAGATACACCAAACTTTAAATTTTCTGATAATCCGATACCTTATCATTATTTAATCTGTGACACGGTACAGTTTTTGAGTGAGCGCTGGTAGAACGTACCGTATCTTCCTTTTTTACTTTTATTGAAGGTTGAGACTGTCAACCGCCGCTGTGTCCAAAAATTCGGCTAGGAGAACATCATCAACCTTGACAACACTTGATAATGTAGTCTTTTGTCTGCAATTTGGACTCCAAAATTAATTTATTACGGCGAAGTTAAGAGAAAATGTACGCTAGAAGGGTCTGTCCTGAAGGTAGGTCCTACAGGGTCCCATTTACACTCTACAAACTTGCGAATAACTCGACACTGCTACTACTACAAGTATTTTACCTCCTTCCTCGACTAGGCGTAATTTAACTTCGTAATTTCCACGGGGACTGTGTAAATGTGTGCCATTTGAATAAACTTCCCTGTCCATTCTATTTCGTCAACACCGAATGGAAAATGGCCTTGATCGACAATTGAACATACACCGAACTGTGTCATTAAAACATTATATACCTGTAGGTAAAGAAGGAAGGTATTTCGTTTTAAGTTTTAGTTTAGTTAGTGAATTTGCAAAAATTAATTTAATTTCAATTTAATTTTACCTGCCAAGTGAATTAATAGTAGTCGTTATACACGGAAGATCCGTGTATAACGACTACTATTAATTCCGATAAATATAGTAAAGTCGCTCGCGAGAAGATGTTTGGACACTCTCCCTAAAATTGAATTCAATAGCGTTATAGTTCCTTTTAGCAGAAGTGTTAAAACCTTGTACTTGTCTCATGTAATGTCTTTTTGTAATGTTCTTTTTCTGGTGTACAATAAAGTGTTTTTGTATTGTATTGTAAAGAAAATCAATGCATAAAACAAGTTTTTTTTTAAATTTACCACTAGCCCGTGGTTTCACACGCATTTACCTTAGATAAAAAAATATCCTATGCTATTCGTGGTCTTCTCTACACTACATCACTATATGTATGCAAAATTTCAGACAGATCCATTATAAGTAGTAGTTTTGGCGTTATCTCCATCCGAACATCCTTCCCCTGTATAATATTAGTCATCAAGATTTTTTTCATTTATATCTCAGTTGGCTCCACCAGTCCCACCAGTAGTCGGATGGTATTACATTCTACACACTACCTACATACATGATAAGAATCTTCTAACATTTTCATCGATCGAGCTCCAGAAAAGTTTATTTCTAAAGAGTTAGCGATGTGTGAAGTACAGGCTGTATTTGCTGTCATTTGTAAGCGAACTATGGCCACATAAATCCCTCGGAGACGGTTGAGAACTTCATAATCCCACCCAACGACTGTAAGGTTTGAACCAAAAAACGCTGAGACAACAAACACTCGACAAAATGTAGTCTGGACATTTTATTGAAAACTGGATTTTAATAAAATAAAATTTAAATTTGTTTCGTCTGTAATGTATTTTGTGTAACAGACTAAAATAAAAAGTAAACTGACTTTTGTAGATGTTGCCAAATTGAAACGAGTTTGTAGAGTTTGTTTGTTTGGTGTATTGGTGTAGATATAGTTAGTTGAAGGTGACAGCCCTAACACACAACGGAACAACAAGCACTGCGCAAACACTCTGTAGCCGGATATGTAGCAAATTGAACGTGAACCAGTAAAGGCAGGAATTGGACAACTTCCTATAAAGAATAACATTAGAACTTATTTCCGAGTGTGGATCTTACGATAGAGTTGCGTCAAGTTACGTCTGGTCTAGCATAGAGCTTTTTTATTGGAACTATTGTGACAAACTAAACTTCTGCGTTCAGTCATTTATGGTTACCCAAGGTATCCGTAGGTAACCCATCAGATTTAATAAGTAAGACATCATTATGTCGACCAGGTATTCCATTATTTACTCCAATCCCATTAGATCATTTAATGCAGTATGTTAAGCGAGTTACGTGTAGATTACTATTAAATTAGTTAAAAATGCTCAAGCAAATGTTAATTTTTAAACAATAATAAAATTTAATTTGGTTCATGTTTATAATACCTATTATTAATGGTAATAAGAGAGGGAAAACGGTAACGAACAACTTGACAAAATATTCAAATAGTGATACGGTATAATCTAATGTAAGGTTTATAACTATTTGAATATTTTGGCTGAAACTTTCCCAATAACACTCAGTTTGATCAATTCGTCTGATCCAAAAAATACTTTCATCAGAGTATTGTACCTACCAATACAACATTTAACCACATAGATACAACTACTGAACGAAAACTTAGGCAAAAAAAGCAAGTATTCGGATAATAAGGGAATTACGATGTGTTGTTATTACCTATATTATTTGCCGCGAAAGTATTTCTACTTACTTTCCTAAAACGACGTCAAAGCAAGCAAGCTCTGTGTTTATACTAAATTGGTAATGAATCACTTAGTCAAGCCTCACAAACTTGAGTATACTGTTTGACGTCTAAGCAGCCTACTGAACAGTTCCTGATTTTTTTGACGTCACGGGAACAATAAACCTTTTGTTTAAACTGTAGGTTTCCACTTGCATGTAAGTCAACTGATGAGACGGACCGCCAGCAGAGGCACTTGCCCCCGATACCGTGGGTCAATAAGGGTGTTCCTACTTGCCGTTCGCTTTAATAAGACCGTGTGGGGAGATTCCTATCACTCACTTTTATGAGTGTTCTCACTATTGTCACTGTGGAAAATAATATTGATATTAAAATAAATTACTACTCTAGCACGTATTGCCAACTGTACCTAGACAAGGCAAGAGTGTTGAAAAGAGTTGAGGGGGGAAGGTTTTTGATGAACACCATTCAAAACAGAAAAGGGATAATTATTGAATATCTTATACGACATGACAACTTCATAGAAGGAAAAGTAGAAGGAAGACGAGGAAGGTAAGACCAATCAAGAACTAGCTAGTATATGAGGCAGACCAAGGAGAAAGTCGCTGTCATGTCGTTTATAGACATTGTGTTAGAGGGAGAAAAGTAAAAAGAACTCTTTTAATTTGTAATATTAACAACTTCTTTTTAAATACATGAAAAGTAACAGACGAAACGAAAAACAACAGAAGAGGAGGTCCATTATATTTGTCCATTTCTCCGTCAATTATGGACCGATTTGGAAAATTATTTCGCTATTGTATAAAGAATGATAGCGAGGTGGTTCCATATTATTTTACTCCCGAGGGATAAGAATTTCTTACGAATAACTAAAAAAAATGTGTACCTAAATACTAGGCCCTAGTATTTACACATTTTTTTTAGTTTCTAGGGCATTTTTTTTAAAGTTTTTTTTTTCAAAACAATCAAAATTATAAAATATAGGTAGGTGGTGAGCGAGAGACCGACGACGGCAGACGCTTGTAGATGAGGTGGTTAATATCTCATTTACATTTCGCTCGTCTACAGTTTACGGCGAACAGCGTGTAAAAGCTGCTCGAAATAATATACGTAAAAGGCTCCCATTTTCATATTTACCCAGACGAGACGTTAGAACCCAGCGCGGACCGTGAGTTGGTAAACATGTAGCGCCGAATGGTCTAGCACTCGAGAACGTTCCTCCCAAATAACATTAAACAATTTATTTGTCATCATATTCCACAGTTTCTAGGGAAAACTGTTTGTGAAGCTATTATCAAATTGATAGAGCTCTAATTTATTATTGAAGACTGATTTCAAAACCGTTTCACAGAAGTATTAAATACTTCTACTATTAGCATTCGTTTGTTTGGAACAAACGAATGTTACTTGGAGAACAAGTTTAGTACTCGTAGGTACCCGAAATATTCAAGATAGGAAATATTACTCAAACAAAGGAAACATTCATTTGTATATTATTGTACTATGTAATATTATAAAGAGGAAAGATTTTTGTTCGTTTGTTTGTTTGAATTGAATAGGCTCCAAAACTCATAGACCGATTTGAAAAATTCTTCAAAAAAAAAAGGCCTCATAGCTTTTTTTTCGTTTTAGTTGGTTGTTTACTGGATAAGGTAAGTAATTTTTCATAATTACAAGAACATAGTTCGTCTTATTTTTTAAAATATAGAAATGTTTCCGTTGAGTAAAATTATGTATTATGAATATTTCGGGTACTTGCCCTCCGGGTTACGTTCGTTTGTTCCAACCTGTATTTGATAGTTGTTTTTGCGACGTAGAATATCCGGGAGACTAAGGCCCGTATTATGAAAGCTTGCTCAGTCATCGACCTCTGCTTGAGTAACGGTTTTGTATGGCATAAACGTCACTCAAGCATAGATCTATGACTGAGCAAGCTTTCATAATACGGGCCTAAATCTATACCCGAAGATCTGTACCCGCTGTAAACGGTTACCAAAGCAACTACTGGCCCGAGAGATGGTAATGTTTTCCATGTCCCATGTGAGCGATGTCAATATATTATATACCTGGACGATATACCTCAGTGTCGCACCAAAAAATTCTGCTCTACATTCATAATAAGCACGGCCAAAGAGTGGAATGAGCTTCCAGCGCCTGTTTTCCCGCCAGAGTACAATCTTGGAGTCTTCAAATCCAGGGTGAATAAGTTCCTTCTGGGAAAGCGTGCTCCGTCTTAGGCCAAATCAACACTTATTCAAGTGAGATGGTGGCCAAACGCTTGACCAACAGACAAGGGTTATCCAAAAAAAAAAAGTCGCGGGCAATGATGTTCCAGTATTAAGCTAAAAGGAATTTTTGAATTGATAAGGTGTCATAATATGCCACCTAATCGTCGTAAAATGTAAATTAATTATGCTTAGGTGTGTTATGGTTGATGCAGGTGTGTTAGTTAGCAACATCGTGCAGGGAAAATAGTACTTAAATTGTTGAGTGATGTAGCCATGAGTCAGTGGTCTCTACGTTGATCTTATTTTTACTAAATCTTTTCCACCTTGGAGCTTGGCTAGCCGTGCGATTATTCGGCGATCGTGCAGCGGTAGTGCAGCGTGCGAAGGTCCGCCTGCGACGCAAAAATGTTTATGCAAAATGGGTAGCTAGTTCGATTCCCGCCCCGGAACAAACGTATGTCTGCAAACATTTGTTCCGGGTGTTTTGGGTATTTTCTATGTATAATAAATAATATCTCTCGATGTACATAATCTATTGTATATCAAGTAATCAGTTATCCATACATTTCTCTGTTTAGCTCGGGGCTAGACCATGCAGTGAGAATTGTCCAGCAATATTTATTTATTATACTGCCGATATTTACTACGACTGAAATGAGAGTAGTCTACGTGAAAAATATTTAAAATAGTGCACCACGAAGCTGCAAAGGGAAGTTTGAAGCAAAGGCAATTTCAAAGTGGAATGTCATTTAGTAAATTCTTCCATTATGAATTCTCGAACCGCACTATAAAAATAGCTTCGACGCTTTTCAACTTTTTTAATAGTTTTCTTCCCTACTGAATCTTATATAAAATTCTTGAACCATTTTTCCTTTCTTTTTTCACCACACCGCGTGCCTGCGTGCCGCGTGGTGATTATACCCAGATACTGTAGTGTGTAGGTGTGTGTGTGTTGTTGAACACGAGCAAAAAATCAAGTTTATTGTATGGGAGCCCCCTTAAATATTTATTTTATTCTGTTTTTAGTACGAAACAAAAATACGTCATCTGTGAAAATTTCAACTGTCTATTTTATTATATTCTATTAAGGTTCATGAGATACAGACTGTTGACCGACGGACAGACAGACGGGCAGCGGAGTCTTAGTAATAGGGTCCCGGTTTTTACTCTTTGGGTACGGAACCCTAAAAATGACATAAAAATGAAAATATCTTCAATCGGGAACACGGCGTTCGAAAGAATGAGCGGGTAGAAAGGTTTTCTAGTCTACCCTAGAGATGAGTCTACCACTGCTACATGCTATTACTATTATCAATTTACTCTATTTTTGACATTTGAGACAACTTTATTTTTAGGGTTCCGTAAAGTATTTATTTACTTGTTGCCGTTATAACAACCAATACACACAGACATACAACAAAAAAACAACAGAATAAAATAAATATTTAAGAGGGTTTCCATACAACAGTCATGAATTTTTTTGCTCGCTTTTGCTCGATATTGCTAACGGCAACAGGTAGATGCTTGAAATATTTACAGAATATTTAATTATATATTCACATTAAAGATAAATAATTAAATGAAAAAAAACAAATATTTAAGGGGGCTTCCCATACAACAAACGTGTTTTTATTTTATTTTATAGATGACACGAAATGGTACGGAACCCTTTGTGCGCGAGTCCGACTCGCACTTGGCCGGTTTTATTTAGAGTGTATTTGTGTACGATTATTATGAATCAGGGAAGGAATTGGCTTTTCAGCCAGTACGAGGACAAAAATCAAAAGAAAAATGATAGAAGATAGGTGAATTGATGCTTACATTTCCATTAGCGCTGACGTAGCGTCCCGTGTCGCTGTCTTCCTCGGCGACGGCTGATGGCACCTCCACCATTGTCTCCAACCAACCAGCTAACTGGAACAAAAGCATCGCGGTTCTTTATTCCAAATTCTTTTGACTTTTCTCCGTTACTATCATTGACGAATTTACCCTAACCCATAAAGTCGAGTAAAAATAAGATTTGAGGTCGCATTTCAAAACTCTAAATCGAGCAAAAACGACTGTTAACATTCAGAATTTGTTTCTAAAACGAAAAGTATTTAGCTTAACGGCTCATACTTGCTTTTATCAAATAGTAAATCACATTTGCCATAGAATATAGTACAAAAAACGAGTAATTTAGAACAATAAAAAATTTAAAAGATTTTTTGAAAAAATGTTGAAGGATATCTCTATTTTCAGATTTTTTTTCTTCAGCTTCTTCCTTTGAATTTGAACGATTCAGACACCGAATCTCGGTGTCTTGCCACACAAGCGCTGAGGAGAAATTGTTTGTTTTATTGATTGATACATATCAAATACATAGTAGCTTACGTTCCTACATACTTATAACCTATCCCTAATGCCTACCTATGTCACAAAATAATCAGTTCCTAGATCCTCCGAACAAAATACGAGAGAAATTGTAACAAGAATCAGATAATTAGATACCTCCACGTAAAAATACCACTACAGCAATATTTTATCGATACAATTTACAATAAAACACTGTTTTTACCGGATTGATCGCGTATATTTTATATTTGTTTATAACCTGACGTTTCGGAGGCTTTTCAGCTTCCATGGTCACAGGCAGACTACATACAACATTGATACAATTTACGTTCGCTAATGGTTTTTCTAAAACAGCTGTGTTTGCCGTCGCACGCTTCGATTTACGATTGAAAACGTTATTATCAAATAAATACCTTCTGCTTCTTACAAGGTTCAGCATAAAGTCCGCTAAAGCATTTGGTACTGAAAACAATCAAGAAAACAATTATTTCTTGTTGCTTTACAAAACTGCTTACATCGACAGTGAATAACTTAATAATTGATACTTAAATGTTATCTGACTTATCTATAAATCGTATCCAAATCATTGGTATAGCAGACAACCGACTTTAGGTTTATGCTCTTTTTACTGAGGCAATTTATCCCGTATCTAATTTTTCCCTGACTTCAGAAGGTATAGCACAAATAACTAACTCTAACGCATTAGACAGCAGCTCAATAGAGGACTCTGAGTCAGCTTGAACATATCGTAGCAACTCCTAGCGAAACGATATACAGCGCAATCTATTCGGAATACATAATTAATTGTTTAGATTTTTTTTACACAGCCTTTGTTGAAGTGATAAGAAAGTTAGATTAATTGTACTTGCAAGTCATTTTGGACGCCCAACTTAAGTCACGTTTTGTTGAGAAAAAGCAACATTTTGGAAGTTGTAATTTTACAACGTTAAATAACGTTAAAAATCAATTTTGGAGTTGATCAATATTTGTGAAACATAGTGTGGTTTGTGCTTGATCAAATTCATTATCGGATAGCGTGCATTAAGACGAAGACAATATAAGACGTGCCTATATTGACACAAATATCTTAGATTAGCGTGTTACGTGGCCGAATACCTGTTAAGTGTTGTATGTACTTTTTATGAATTATCTAAATTTATGGTGTTGCCAGCTTATGGAGGTAATACTTAGCATTAAGGTTTGTCACGCGTGAAAAAAAGAACGGGTTTTTACTATTATATAGGTTCTACAAATACAAAACTTAGATAGCAGATAAGAAGTTTTTGTACATTGTAACCATTCGCTATGAATCTTTGCTAAAATAAACATTGAATCAATTTGTAGTTTTAGTGTGTCGACATTATGTTGATTTTAGTATAACATATCTCTTATGGTCAATAGACTCCAAAACGGCAATTGTATCGTTGTTGGTTTTTGCATTGGTTCATAACAAATTTAAACCACCTTAAGCAGGAATCACTGTAATATATTACAGTTGGCATTGTGTTTTGTGGGCACTGTAAATGTTATCATGGCTCTGCTTAGCTTGGGGCTAGATAATGCTGTGTGAATTGTCCAGCATTATTTATTTATTTATATTACACACAAATACACACTGTCATATATTACAATACCTCAATTTTTGGTAGGATCCATTACGCATGCTTGTCCCTCACAGGAGCTAGGGTAGTAAACTCGTTTACCGTAATCTGGCTTTGGGCGGATTCGCGGACTTAAAGCGACTCAACTCGGAACAAACGTTATTAGGCGCGGTAGTTAAACAGGCTCAGGCTTTAATTGATTTTTCATACGATTTACTGTTTTGGATATTAAACTGTAAACGACTGCAACTGAAGTTAAGGTGCCATTAGAAGTGACATCACTTTAAAATTGTTACTTTATAGATTAGGCAATTGAAAGAAAAGTGAAAAGGAATGAGTTACTTTTAGGTCTAGAGACTAGAAGGTTATACAAAATAATGTCTTAATTGAAAAAGGAATGCTTTAGGCCCAGCGATTTTTAGTTTAAATTGATTTTTTTCAATTTATTGATTGCCATAAAAAGAAGGTAGGTATTTATTTCTTTCACCCATGTGCTGTAGAGTCTTTGAACGGTTATGGTGAAATGAGTCCCAGAATCACGTTTTGACCGTACGGAATATCAATTTTAAGGCAATAAAACACTACTTATTTAAATATTTTTTGATGAGCATCAAAAGTTCAGGATTCTTGTTAGGTAGTCGAAACTCGATTGATTCAACATGACTCGATACAAAAAAATCGCAGTTTCCTCTAAATTTTTTATTTTTACTACGGAAAACCAGTTTCATTTGCTAGTTATTCAACATATTTTAATGAAATGTTATCTAAGAAATACTTAACTAAATAGGTACTTTAGACGATTATGGTTAAACTTTTCTGAAAGAGTATTATTTTAGAGAAACTGAGCGAGGCAGACCCTTGTTTTATTTAAAACATTTATCTGTATTAATTCCGCTGTGTGCTTGGTCAATACAAAAGTTTTTTTGCCCAATTAACAACACAATGAATGTAAAATTTATATTAATTAGGCACCAGTTCCAACGCAACCTTTCTGAAACATGTCATGGCGGGCCTCCACAGGTGTCTGATAATGATAACAAAGGAAATAATATTATAACTTTGTGATGAGGGTCTGATCAAAAACTTTTATGAAAAGGCGTGGACTTCCTGACTTTTATTTATCTTTACTATACCTATACATAAGTATGTAGGTATGTGCTCTACTTATACACCTTAAGGCCCGTTTTATGAAAGCTCGCTCAGTCACCGATCTATGCTTGAGTGACGTTTATGCCATAGAAAAGCGTTACTCAAGCATCGATTGATAACTGAGGAAGCTTTTATAATACGGGCCTAAGAGTCGATGATACCTGAAATCACTTAGCGTCATTCATAATCCTATCTTCCATAATACTGAAGCATTTACTTTGAGATAAATATATGTTATAGTTTAGGATTGATGCTAGAACGAACAAAATGATTACCTACATAAAAAAATCGCGATAGAACAAAAAAAAAGTTCGCTCTGAACTGTTCAATAAATTGTCACTATTCAATAAATACTTTAAAATAAGCCGTTCTACAGTACACAAACAGAATATAAAGCAGACGGTATGTGTTTTAGATTTAAAAATTACTATATTTTTTGAGATAATTAGCAAAAATTTGATTTTTGCACTTCACGCCGCTCCTGTCCCGTTCCTATGAACGCGAAATTCTATGCCTATCTTTTTCACAAAATGGCGTCGTGTAGTAGCCCCTTAATAGAAACCGGGTACCGACTATCGTGGATCTCAAAATGGCAGCTTTGCGACGCCATAATGGAATCAACGAATTTGCTGACTAAGGTGTGAATGTCATGTCACGCCACCTTGGTGATCTCGAGAGTGGCACCAGGTTATTGTGTTACCTGAAATCCGATATGGCGGAATTAATGTACCTTTTCCTTGCTTGCAATGACACCTACATGAAAAACGCTAAAGGAAATTTCTTTAGGGCCGCTTTGCTCAGGGTTAAAATTTTCTAACCTATTAAGAATATTTTTCACACTCTGTGCTCGTATCACTATCACATAATGTAACCCTACCAATACCAACCGAAAGCAAGTGATTACAGCCCTGTTAGCTGAAAAAAGGTTAAGGTTTTACCAAATTCAAACAAATCGAATTAGATCTCTTCGCGTAAGTCTCCTTGGTCAACATTTCCATACATATTTTGATTCCAAATTCAGAACTCATTACTCACTTGGGAATAATTGAATTTGGAACATCAAAATATGTGTGTTTGAAATATGAATTAGCACGTTTATCTTCGTCATAAAACCCTAAGTCGGTAGATATTTACTTTGGCCAGTGTAACTTTCAACATATTTACAGCCCACTTACACATATCAAGTAATGCTCGCCACTTTATAGCTCGTAATTTTGTCGTCTAGACATGAGCGCCCTCCTTGGTTCTACTTAATAAATAGTCCATGAAGATTGATCGTTGACCCATTAACCAATTATCTGTCTCCAAGTAACACGGACAGGGTTGCGCTGACATTTTACAAATTTATTGTTATGAACATCCGTAGGTTTTAATTTGTAAAACACTCCTACCAGAGGTCAGTTTAATTTTACAGATTTTAGCATAGAGGTCAGTGAACATTCCCAAGAGGTTAATTTCATGACATTCGATGTCTTTTAAAAGTGCTCAAATCTGTCGATTTCTAGGATTATGAGATGCTCTATCGATACGTCGATAGATCTTTGGTTATGAATGAACTCATTTTTTGATTAGGTACCTCGGATAGCCTAAGAACTTCCGACAGTTTTTATTTCTGTTTGTTTTTATGTTTGTATGTTTACTTTTAAAACCGAATGTGAAGAATATTGCAATCTTTAAAGTTTGAGAAGTTAGACATTGCTTTGCAAAAAGGTTTTGAATTATTTTGAGTTGCTAGCCAATATTTTATGCGAACTCTTTTCAATCTAATTTTTTGCATATTTTTTGAAATGCGCTTAATTTCATTGCCTTACATTTTTTGCAATAGGTAGTATTTTTGGTGCATTGATCCAATCAGATTTGGTTGCTTTTCAGGAATCAAAGTCAGCAAGCAGTAGCAGTTTATTAAGTTATGCTTTTTTAATCGAAAATGCTCGATTATTCTGAAAAAATACGCTTGTTCTCAGTAGTTCTGTGCAGAAAACTAGTGGCAAAGCTAGTGGGACAAAAGTTGTCACAAAATGATCCTGCTTGCTGACTTTGATTCCTGAAAAGGAATCAAATCCGAGGTTAGGGTGGATTGTTAGATTACCAAATAATCTCCGAAATATGATTGATAGAATTTCGAGACTAAAACCTAAGTGAATTATGAAAATGAACGCAAACAACAAATAACCGATCGGTACCTACGCAAATAACCACGTGAATATAAAATTGCGGCAAGGTGCCAAAACCGTGACCTGCAATCCGCATCAATAACCAAATCAATTTAAATCGTGGAATCCGATGAAAATATTACCATAGCAATTTGTACTGATCTTCATTTACCAGATTTCATGCGACCTCCATGGGCGTGGCTCTCGTAGCGAGAACAGAACGATGACCAGCTTCTGCCATTTATCACATTCATCTCCTTAATTTCTTGAATTAGTTAAAATAGTCATTAAATACTTACGGCACTCTATTTTAATACGAGCATGTCCCACATTTGTTTGTTTTTTATTTGTTTTTTTATTTTTATATTGATAGTTTTTTATATTTGTCTATTTTTCTTGTATGTTTGAGTAGTTAGTCTGTAAAGCCAACAAGTGGCTCTGACGGAAGACCAGCGTTGGTTGCTAGCTTGCTAGTCAACCAACTCATGCTGAGGCAGAGCCATTTTGTTACTGGGCTTACATTTTTGTATGTTAATCTAAGTTTATTGTGTATTTTAGTGTAAGTGTGTGTAAGTCTTTTAACAAATAAATTGATATTCTATTCTATTCTATTCTATCTTTGCTAAATTCAGCTCGATTTCATTCAAATTCAGCAGTTGTTTTAGCGGTTTATTCGGTCTCGACAAATTCAGCAGTAGTTTTAGCGGTTTATTCGGTCTCGACAAATTCAGCAGTAGTTTTAGCGGTTTATTCGGTCTCGACAAATTCAGCAGTTGTTTTAGCGGTTTATTCGGTCTCGACAAATTCAGCAGTAGTTTTAGCGGTTTATTCGGTCTCGACAAATTCAGCAGTAGTTTTAGCGGTTTATTCGGTCTCGACAAATTCAGCAGTAGTTTTAGCGGTTTATTCGGTCTCGACAAATTCAGCAGTAGTTTTAGCGGTTTATTCGGTCTCGACAAATTTCGGAATTCACGGATCTTCACAAATTTTCGCCGTTGAACTCGTGCGTGATTATATATACCTATTATAGAAAAAGTATAATTTGCATTACGTGTTACATGTTGATAGAATTAGAAAAAGTTGGTTGCATTTTGCTCAAACAATAAAGCCTTACGATGTGCCTTTTAATCTAGGCTAGGGCGAAGAAGCTACTTACAAAGCAATTTTCATCTAAAACAAAAGAACTACCCACCGACGCCGACGTTAACGCATGGATAGACTTGGTACCTTTGGGAACTTCAAGGATTTATACCAGAATGAGTTTTCATCATTTCGGTTTGGGTTAAATTTATTCTACGGAGTGTTTGCCGTCATAAAATGCTCAAACATTATAAAGACTAACTTTATGAATAACTAGCAGCGCCTCGCGGTTTCACTCGCGTAGTTCCCGTTCCCGTAGGAATTTCGGGATAAAAAGTAGCTTATGTCCTATTCCAGACTATAATCTATCTCTGTGCCAAATTTCATCCAGATCCGTTTTGCCGTTCTGGCGTGATAAAGGAACAAACATCCATCCATCTATCTATCGATCCATCCATCTAAACTTTCACGTTTATAATATTAGTGAGATAGTGAGATAAGGTACCTACGCTCTATTTTCTCTTCGCTAATTACTCGGTCATTAATGATCCAAAATCGGGGATTCTCAATAATCCATGGTATACATGTATATAACTATCATATTCTACCACAATCCCCGAAATCGGAGTTACTGCAACCTTCCCTATACAAAAAGTTCCTATATTGACTGGACTACTAGCAAATAAGACTGAACATATATTTATTTACTTTCTAAAATATCTTGTTTCTGAACTCTCGATTTACAAGAGTATCGTTATCGCATACCAGCAACTTCACACCCCAGCGTGACGTTTGAAGTCCCTCCAGCACACAATCAAAGGACATTCCACTTAATAAACATGAAACCAATGGACCCTTCGCTCCTAGAAATGGGATAGGCATGATATGTATAATCATTATGAGCAGACGGCGAGGAATCGAGTGGAAGGGCCCAGGTGCTCGGCGTGCTCAAGTGGGTTACTAAAAGAATAAATTTAGTTATATAAGACCTGGCGTCTTCACAACCGTGTTCTGATAGATAGAAAGTACAGATCAGGCAGTGCCAGTAAATTAAAAATTATAATAATAATGCTGGACAATTCACACAGCATTATCTAGCGCCAAGGAAAGCAGAGCTTGTGTTATGGGTACTAGATAACTGATATACATAATACAATACATTACACACATAGATATTTTTATTATACATATATATTACTAGTAGTACTACTTAAAATATACTGTATATTTTAAGTATTTTGCGTTCAACGGTCGGCCTATGTCTAAAACCGTAACAACAACGATTTTCTTTATGATCCATAAAGAACGTAAATAGAGCTACACGTACGAGTAACGAGTACAAATCGATAAAGAGGATGATTCCGTAGTAATCCGCCACGATGAACCATAATTAATGAAGGGGCAGGGGGTGATTGTGACAACGAGCTACAATTAGCAGCCGACGTCGGCGGCGGTCGCTAGGCGTCTCCGAGTCGACAGTCGTCGTGCACACTGAAGCCTCGTGCTGGATTACTGACACATTTTTAACACTTTAATAAGGAGGTTTACAATTCTCTTTTTGTTATTATATTTCTTTCTCTGGTTACTTTTTTTTACGAATTAGAAAAAAAGGTGTATATGGGGTTGTTATTTATGTTTGAAGATTTCTCCGTCATTTGTGGACCTTTTGGTTTTGTATAGTAAATGATCCCAGGGTGGTCCCAAATCAATTATACAGGGCGTCCCAAACTTATGGGACATGAAGGGGAAGTACCTTAGCGAAAGACTGCTGGCAGATGCTGGATGAGACAGGGCGCTATGGCGCTCATTAGGGGAGGCCTATGTCCAGCAGTGGACTGATATAGACTGATGATGATGATGATGAATGGTTCTAGCGTTCGTGTGCTAACCACGACATTAAAAACTTGCTAAGCACTCTAACCAAGTTTCAATTAAATTAATTGTTGAAACAAGTATATCGGTAACTCGAGTTCTAGGACCCTTATGAAAGCAAATTATAGTACAGCTACATATGTTAATTAATTCCGCTGATTTAATTTAAAAAGGACATTTTAATTCAGCACGAATGGTTAAAGGCGCACTTTGAATCCCGAATTAATTATTTAAGGATTAGCGAACATTTTGAAAGAGGATCTTTATGTCTTCTTCGCGAAAGTTTAATTTCACTTGGGACCACACCAAGGTCAGGTGTCTAGATCCAAGGCATATTCTGTTTTAAAATCGTATGATATCAGTAAATACCTCGGGACTGCTTGCTGAGACATCTGTTTAAATATATTTTGAATAATAAGTAGAAAATTACGAGATGGTAAGTATCTTCACTATATCTTGGTTGGCTCTATAAAATTATCATTTCTCGAAATAGGTACCAACAATCAGCCTTCGATGTTTTCAATTATGAAACCCAAGATGTTTTTAAAACTGAAGTACCTAATGTCAGGACTTTGATCCAATATTTGACTTAATCCAGTAAGGAAGAAAGAAAGAAAGAGAGTAAAAAAGAGAGACACACCACAGCCCGAAATCGATGCAATGCGGTCCATTTGATGCTATTTAATATAACGCAAACAATTTTAGTTTCAATTTGGCATTCAATTCCATCTTTCTTTGCTTTGGCACAGAAAAATAAGAATCGTAGTGAAAAATGACAAAAACCCGAGTCGTTTCTTCGATAAAACCGTGGAACTCCATTAACTTCCAATATCCGCTACTTGTAACTCCAATCTCGTTCTTAATCCGTTTTGCGACATTCCTTCGACGACGATTCGACGTTTCATGTAGATTCGATAGATTTTCGGAATTCTCGGAAGTGCTTTCGATCAAATCGTCCTTCAGGACATACCCATTATATTGACCTACGTACATGAAAGATCCCTTCCTTACTGGATTACTGGGTTTCTGCTTTAAACTCCGACTAATGTGGCGTGGCGGGCCAAGGTCTGCCTGCGACGCTGTTTGCGGATTCGATTCTATTAGAATAAATGTTTGTACAATGTCCAAATATATGTTCCGTATGTTCTGGGTGTTTTATATTTATAAGTATAATAAAAAAATATCTATGTTATCTATTTTATTATGTATAACAGTCATCTAGTTCCCATAACACAAGCTCTGCTTATAGCTACGACGACGACTGATGTGGTGCGGTGGGCGAAGGTCTGCCTGCGACGCAGGAGGTTGCGGGTTCGATTCCCGCCTCGGGACAAATGTGTGTACGATCTGCAGACATTTGTTCAGGGTGTTCTGGTCGTTTTCTATGTATAATAAAAAATATCTATCTATGTATTGTATTATATTATGTATATCAGTTATCTAGTACCCATAACACAAGCTCTGCTTAGCTTGGGGCTAGATAATGCTGTGTGAATTGTCCAGCATTATTTATTATATATAATTTATTATTTTATTAGCTTGGAATAGATGATGCTTTGTGTATCGTCCAGCATTATTTATTTATTTATAAATAGATCCCTTTTGCTAACTAAAGATATTCATAAATATTGTTCGCACAATTTAGAGAACATAATGGGCACCCAACCTTGCTTATTAAGTTCTCCTACCTAAATAAATAAGTACTTACTCTTCCACAAAAGAAACAAATTTCTGAGTTTATAATTCTATTCAATAAATCTACTCAATAAATCTTACTTACCCAGTGCGTGCCACAAATCTTAATTTAGCCTGACTAGTTTGAAAAGCATACTTAACATGACAAAAATAAGGTTGCAAATTAGAAATAAAGTAGTGTTATTTCCTCCGGGAAAATATGATATTGACACTAGTAGGAAGGCCCCGCCTCGCAAGACGTTTTATTTGTTTTCCCGGGCTGGTTTACGAGTGTCTCTGCTGATTCACTGATTCTACAGGCAAATGGCAATTCTCCATCGTCTTAATTAATTTTCTGTTTTCCTCGTACGGGTTAGAGCAGACGGGCGACCATCGATGGTGACTAGCTGCAATTATTTGGGGCGCGTTGTTTTGACCACATTGATTGACATACACGTGCGAGGTGAGTTTAGGTGAGGTGAGTGACATTTACTTAACCTCTAGTGTGTTTACTTGTGAGTGGAGAAACCATGACTTGGTTCGTAAAACAAATAAACAAAACGTAATCAGGATAAGTCCTATATTAGTGCTTTGTATAGGAATGTAGTCCCTCTACGTAAAGCTTGATTTTGTCTTTTTTACGAACCAGGTCTTGGTTAAAATACTAATATAGCACTTATCCTGATTAAGTTTTCTTTATTTGTTTACGAACCAAGTCTTGCTTCTTCACTCACAAGTAAACACACTAGAGGTTAAGCGAGTGTGCATTATTATGGACCGTTTGCTCGACCCTTAAACTCATTGGGTAACTTACTACTTTTTACCGTTGGTACTTCTGTAAGATAAGCTGTAAAATTATAAAAGTTCTAGATAAATATAATTAATCGTTAAAGTTTGGAAACTTTGAAATTATCGCTGATACTGCTTACTTAAAGCGCTTGGTATCGCCTAATTAGTATTCTCTTTATTGGAACAACGGAAAAAACAATCTTAGGAAGTAAACTAACTGTTAAGTCGTTTTTAAGATTAGTTTTAGTAAAAAAACTCGTATTACCTATTTTGAAATACATGTAGGTACATCTACAGCCTAAGCTGGACTGCTGGACATAGGCCTCCACAATGGCGCCTCATAACGTTAGGACTTAAGTAAATTTAGCCTTCAGTTGTAACCATAGGCTTAGGATGTACTGAAAAATTCTATGTCTATGGTTGTAACAAACTTCCGAACATCCCAGCGTCCAACTTAAAAATTAAAATATTTGTGTCATTTTGATACAAATCAAAATTATGAATTGTATTTTTCTAATTCGATACCTAAATAGTGATCAAATACCTCACTGCCATAAAAATATTAACAATCCTGCCTACAAAAGCGTGTTCCTGCAAAGCAACGAAAAGTGGTTCGTCCGAACCAACCCCTAGCAATTAATATACATCATTTAACGCAAACCTTCCACGTTTTGTTTGCCGGCTCAAATACAAACGGAACAAATTAATGAACGAGAATGTATCTCATTCATAATAACTCAATACTTATCACCCCATTTACTTTTTCCAATGACATACTTTCAAACTGACATAAACAAGTACCGTATGGTGTCGCAGATCAGCCCATTTTTACCCGACTACAAACAGGGGAGGGTTATGATTATATGCCCGTTTTTGCTGTGCGGTAGCGGTTTAGATTAACCATGTACGCAGAGCTTAATTGCGCTATACGCCTACTTTTATACAAACTCTCTGTCTCCCAATAAGGTTTGCTGGAAGAGATTTTTTTAGGTTTAAGCTCACCATAGCCCTTTGCCATAATCTATTTAGTTTTAAGTATCTCATGTAGGTATGTTTTTTCTTTACCATAAAATAGATAGATAGACAATTCTTTATTACATAAACCTAAACATACAGTACATTATAAAACTTAAGCTATAGAAAGGCAATGAAATTGGCGGCCTTATCGCTTAAAGCGATTTCTTCCAGGCAACCAAGGTGTACGGAGAAAATCATACAATGGCGGTACTTATGCTAAGCTAAAATCATTCTACAAAAAATGGGAGCCTAGTTTAATAAGCGAAATGTTATTTATTTTTATTTATTCGGTTCACCATTTAGTTTAATACACTAAGTTCTTACATCTATATGTCTTTCAAAAATACCAACATGTCAGAAAAGTTAGATACAATACAAAATAAAGCAATTTATAAGACTACATTGTGAATTATTTATATATGCACAAACCCCTTACAGGTAAACACCACTTACTTTAATATTTATAGTAGGTAATAGGTCCAAATGAAATAAGCCTATAAATTGATATGTAATGATAAATTCCATTATGTAGTACTTTCTTTCTTACAGACTCCAGCCAAAGCCGATGTGAGACTTATGTAAACAAGCCCCAGCAACATACAAAATTCACAAGCTTGGCGCTGCGTTCCAGTCAAATCTGTATAATCAAATCAGGTTCTCGAATATTCCACATCAAATTCGGCTAGAACATAGGTATATGCATTACGTTGGCAGATCATAGTAAAAGCTAATAAAAACACAAAGTAGGTACTACTGTTTATACTTGTCTGGGCAAGTTATTGTAGATGATACGATATGTTATGATAAGTATACATCTAAGAATATAAAAGAACATAAAAGAAAAGATAACACTGAAAAACTTATGAAGATAATGCAATTGGGCTGACAAGAAAACCATGATCAATTTTTTATTCATACATTTTAGACTATAAAAGAAAAGAAAAGATAAAACACTGAAAAAATAAAACATCAAGAAATTTTTCTGGTTTTTCAGTTATTCATCAATGTCTACGCAGTGAAAAAATAACGAGAGTCCAAAATTTTTAATTAAAAACTTAATTTTCAAAAGTTTTGCTTAACGTAGGGTTTATAAATTACTAGCGCCCCGGCTTTGCACGGGTATATTCTATCGCTATGTTCATCAGGAATAGTGTAGGATTTTAATGGTGAAAGAATTTTACAAATCGGTCCAGTACCTAGTTTCGGAGCCAATTCAAACAAATAACTTAAAAGAAAAGAAAACACTTTCATAGAAGAGTTTCAAAGCCTATAACAATCAGATCGTGATGAAGAATACTAAGCAAACATAGTCCGTAGTCAAACTTCTTGGAATTGATCTCACCAGAAACAGGTTAAATGGAGTTCTGGTAAATGAGTTTGAAGTTTCGGCCTTTAATCTGATGTTTACGCTCGGGTGGATGCTGAACCTTAAGATGCAAAGAAGTAAAAGTAATAACCCTGAATGTTAAATTAAGTTTAAAGTGGCTGTGAACATCGCCAAACCTTTTTAGGTCCCTTAGTTGAACTCACGTAGACCCTCTACGGCGTAGAGGGTCTACGGTTTTTCGTAGCAATGCTACGCGCGGCGTTATCTCCATCTACTCGTTATCGTTAGAGATTGCTGTATTGATAACAGAATACGATATCTGTTTACACAATCGTACCAACATCAATATACACTTTGATTATTTGAATAAATACGAACAAATTGTGGTAGAATGTATGTGTTTCGCAATACAATGCCTGCCAAAATATGTGTAGTTTTTACAACCGCACATAAAAGTTACATTGCTATAGATAAACATTATAGCTAGTCAGTCTCTGTTGTCAATAAAAACGGTAATCTAGTTTAACCTTACTGACTAAGATAAATAATAGATTACTTTTTAAATCTTTCTATAGTAAAGTATTCTATACTATTCAATCGTGACTGTAAGTTAGAATTCAAAAGCTTAAAACCTGGCTAAGTCGCAACCATGTAAAATAAAAATATCTTTATGTCTGTTTCTCAACAGCTTTCGTGGTACTTGTATATCAGGAAACGAGCAAAGTTTAAAAAAAAAATTGTACGTACAGAAAAACAAACACTACATGCTTTGTAGATGACGATGATGCATGTCAGCCTTAGTTTATCATAGTTATAAATACCATGGGATCTAAATAAATAGGACATCACGTTTACGATGAGACATCATCGTATGAAGTTCACTTTATGGATGTTGCCGAAACTTTTTATGCCGAGACCCTCTCCCGAAAATTAAAAGAACATTAACTTGTGCGTTAGGGTTTTCTGAAGCTTTTTCAAGGTCACGGTGCTAATGACAAGCTTGTATACATCTGCAGCTGTTAGGTGTATTTTACCGAAAAAAATACATTTAATGAATTTGAATTGAAATTTTGAATTGTAAAATTATTTTGTTGTTTTATGAAGTACTAGCGGCCCGCCTCGGCTTTGCACGGGTAGATATAGGCTTTTATCTACCCAAATATCATAAACCCTCTCTAATGCGTTCAAAAACCATAGGCAATGACCAGCATTACCAACCAACAGAAATAAACGGAACTGTAATGAACTCATAACCTAGTGAAAACCGTAGGTTATAGAGTTTAAATTTGGAATAGGTGTCAAATTCTCTCACTAATATTTTATATTAGTATAATATATATATTATATCGATAATTTCCCGACTACTTTTTGCCTAAGCTATTTCAATGATATATTTTTATATAGAGAATATTGAAATATAGATTTTTTTCTCATGTAGAGTAATTTTTTGTCTCACATAGAGTTAAATAGCTTGCGTACTTAATTATGCCTATGCAAAAATCCAATGGAATGAATGAGGGCATCAAATTTGTGGTCTTTAGTTAAAGTAGACGAAAATATTTTTACCCTTTCTACTGGAAGATATTGATTTAGTTCTGTTAAGCGTACCTCGTAGTACGCCATACTCTGTTTTGAACATACCTTGTAAATCAATTACCTTTAGTGAAGGTGGTTTCAATTCCATACAAACAGATTTTGCGCATTCACTAAATAATTAGATCGAATACGTTATCTTTTATTTGTTGACGAATATTGGTACCGTTAAGTTAATTAGTTTTAATTAGTTTAGTGCTTTTTTGTTCGATAGCATAATAAATCTTTATTTTGTGTAAAAAAATAGAAAATATTATAGAAATTAAAAAGGTATATCAAAAAACTAAAAAAATATAAATATTCATTATAATTTATTTAAATCATCTGCAAATTCATTTGCAGACCATAATTATTCATTTCGTTGGCTAAAAACCCAGTAAATTGCGTATTGGACACATTTGTCATATAAAAAAAATTGGTACTCTGCCAGTTAATGTGCAAGGACTATTTGCATAGAACTCAAACCACCTTTAGTATGAAAATGCGAGTAAAAGGTTCCCCTTTTACCGACTACAGTTTACCATAAAGATTGATAGCTCAGCGACATGCTATTTAGACTCGAGCTTCCTCTCCATTGTGTGAGTATTCTATAATACAATAAGTAGGTATAGAGTACGTGTATTCTATTGTTCAATCTATCTTGCATAAACATGTCCGCTGAAGCACAAGTATATGCACTCGTGCGCATGTCAACTGGAGATAACATCTCGCCCTCATGTTTCTCAGTCCAAGAGCTGAACAAGTTAGGTTTTACTTCTTCTACGAGAGGATAAAAAGTGAAAATAACATCAGTAATACTTTATTTTCATAATTCATTATCTAATAAATCAAAGAGTTTTTTTTTTATTCGTCTATTTCTCTGTCAATTATGGAACGATTGTGCAAATTATTTTGCCATTGCATAGAGAATAATCCCAAATTGGTCCTATAATTTTTTTATTCCCAAGGGATTTATAAAAAGCTTAAAAGCTACATAAGATCGATTTGAAAGACGGAGTAGAGCTGTCTTAAAATTATACGTATCTGGACAGATCACATAGTATCTAACAAAATATTATATTTTGTTTAGGTAATACGTATATTTTGTAATTTCCTTTCCACTTAGCATGATGTTGTTATATAATCTCCTTTACTTCTTCCTACTACAAGAGGACACAAAAATTTAAGTGAAGAGAAAATCGATAACGCTTTATTCGTTAAAAGTTACAGTTTAAAATTTGACTCGTCTACGTGCTTATTTTGTTCGCCTAAAGAAATTAAGTTATTGACTTCTGACTTCTGCAATTAAAAAGTTTTTAAACTGAAGCGATCAGATCAAATTATAGTTCAAATTATTCTACATTCGGGGTGTTTCTTATCGACGTTTCAGCAGGCTTGCACGCTGCCGACACACCTGCAATGTCGGTTATCACATAATGCTTGTTTCTCCTCACTTTGCTTTTCATAGAATATATTGTTACATTAATTTTTTACCGAAAGATTCTGTAAAGTAAAGTGTAAAGATTCTGTGTTTAATTGTTTTTTAGACTTTTAAGATGTTGTAAAATATTTCTGTACCAACAGGGTTTTCCTACAAACTAGGGGTTACCTATTGATTGACTTTTCGGTAACAAAGTGACGGTGGTAATGGCTTCATACTTAGTTATTGTCCGGAACACTGCGCACCGGACTAATGGACTCTGAATACAGGGAGCAGTAGGCTTTTTAGATATGTATAGGCTTCATATAGGCTTCGTATAGGACAACCTTACTAATTACTGCAAGGTATTCTGTAGCTACATTATTACATACAAAATAATAGAAACAAATTAGAATTAGTATCTACAATTGAGCTAACTGCAGACTGTTGCAAACAATTAAGAGGAAGCTCAACCGATCCGTATGAATACCAGTCGGAAGCGTCCCTAAGACCCCGCTGCATAGCAATGCTGTAGCTACATAGATAAGATACGAACCATATTGGATGGCAACTTCTCTATTTAATATATTGTACAACCTACCTACTGAATAACATAATATATAATTGATGTGGTAATAAACACAGTTCGATTTTCCTTATTTCATCCGTTATAATATGGCGTATAGATCTACGAGGTAAAACATTTTAAAGATTAATTTTAGTGGAATGATCAAAATCCTATTAATAGATTATCTGTTTTACTTTATTAAGTAGTGATAATACAAAAAATAACCGTACTTAATGTACCTACTCATAAAGTTTTTATTTTTATTACTTCTAAATAGATAGTCTGTAATGGTGTAACACTAGTTTTGCAATTTCCTGCTCTAAAATAATTGTAGTTTTTTTTTTTCGTGTCGGTGACATTAAATCCGGTCCATATAGGTTCATAAAACAAAGTAACGATCTCCTAAATACCTTCGTCATCAATATTATAACGACGTTAATGATAATTTATGTATATAACAAGCAATATTACCTTTACAAAACTTTCATAGCCGCCGTTTCAGGCTTAAAACTCACTTCACACAACTTTACGAACGAAGTTTCACACACAGAACCTTTAATTCAATTAAACATAAATCCGATTCGGAACACAGATTTTAGGATTCTAAGTTGTTGTAAACTTTGAAAGAGTGTAGAGTGCGAAAACTTGCAGAATGCTTCGTATAGAGCGAACACGTGCATTCTGAGTCGCGACTGTGACTAGACTGAATGAGTAGGCAAAGTCGTGTAGATGACACATGTGTTGCGTACTTGTGTGTGATTTGTTGTACTGTGCTTTACCATGTTTGTACTAGACGGTTATCTCATTTATCCCTAAAGAGGCATTATTATTGGAATAAAGTTTCTTTGTAAGTGAACCAAAACTATCTTACTAATTAAGTCTAAGGTCAAAGCGCAATTAACGCTTTTTTAGTCACGCACCGGAACGACACGTGGGAAACTATATAAATATTAACGACACTTTAGTTATGTCTCCTTACTTCAAGATAGGATGGCCTTTAACTTACGACTCAATATTAAAGGTTTTTATTACGTTATTCCAGTTCTTGATCTACATTTCTGCAATTTCAGCCCCGATACGTTCAGTAGTCTGGCGAGAAAAGTAACAAGCATGCATCGAACTTTCGCATTTGTAATATTGTGATGAAAATTTAGTTAAATTAAATCTATTATTTTGAGGAAACCTTACAAAAAATATATAAATCAAGAAAATAGAAACAATAGAAAAAGAAGTAGAAATTTGGTGGGTATAATAATTGTGGTCTTTGTATTCTAATCATACGCGAAACGGAGTATTGGGTTGGGAGACCATCCACTCGGTGGACCGACGACATCGTAGTGGTCGCTGGAGTCTATGAATGGAGGCGGCTTAGGACCGCTATTTGTTGTTGTTTTGTATTGTTTGCGTCGTATGGGGGAGGCCTATGTCCAGATGAAGCAGTGGACTTGTGTGGGTTGGTTCTTGTCATTTTTGACATTTGCTGTCACTTTGACGTACCTTAAGGTGCCGAAGTGCCTAAACTAAATGGCGGGACGAATGCGACAATAACATTTTTAATTATTTTATATCCTGTTTGTCCCACAAACACGCACCGATGACGATTGGTGGGACGAACATCGACATCGAGTATATGATGATGATAATCACTATCATAAATTTTGATAGTCATAAGGCTACGCGCACACTCGACAGGTGAGGTGAGATCATGCACACAAGCACACCTCGAATCTGATATTGATGGAGCGTGATATCAGTATCGATTGCGAGTGCTTTCTGTTGTTTACAACTCATTTCGTTTGTATTGTGATTGTAGCTCTTCAAGGATGAATCGCCTGATGGAACTAATGTACCTAATTGGAGCTGGAGAGGAGCTTTGGGCTCCAACCGACTTGTTGGAGTTTTTTTCGAAAAATTATATTGTTTTTTTTAATAACATTTTTGCTCTTTTAATATAATTGATCCCCTAACGTAAATGATTTTGCCATAATCACGAAGCTTGGCAACAGATTAGTGATATCAGTGTAGGTGTTAAAATACACAGGGGACGGTCATTGTGTCTGATTTTCCTTTTTTAATTGTTTCCTTAAATTTTACAATAACGTGATACTCTCGTGTTTGTTTCTGTTGGCCCCACTGTGCTATTAGTGGTTATCGTGTTATGGTAGGTAGGTTATTATGAATAATATTTGTTTGTTGCCTGTATTACACAATGGACTTTACAGGATTGCATTTTATGTAATATTGTGTCATGCAATATTGTGTTATCCTTAATTACCTATTCTTAACGAATGATAAAGCTAGAGGAGGCCCGCGACGCATCAGTCTAGGTATGAATTTGGATAACACCATGATCAGTGGCCACACTGATCTGGTACCGCGTCGTACATGGCCTCCTTTTCGAAATTATTACTGAGCAGGTACACATACCCTGGGTAGATTCTGCAGTTAGTTAAAAACCAGAATCCGAATCCGAATCTGAGCTGCAGACAGGGCGCTCTAGTGCGCCAATATAGGCTTATAACGAAAATAATAGAACAGTAAGAAAAGATGAATTAGAAAGGTATCTTAGACAACATGTAAAATTATGCCAAGTTTTGTCTTGTAATGCTTCCGTCGTAAATAGTAACGAAATGCGATAAAGAGCCAAGAAGAGCCAGCCATTTTATTACCTAGGATTATGAAGTTGGCAAATGGTTGGCAAATTACTACAAGTACAAAATGCGATGAAGAGCCAAAAAGAGCCAGCCATTTTATTACCTAGGATTGTGAAGTTGGTAAATGGTTGGCAAATTACTACAATGTATGTAGTTTAAGATAACTTTCGAGTAGAGTAGGCATTAACTAAGGTTTTATCTGGCAAAAATATAATTAATGAATAGAAACAAATTAGAACTATTAGTAACAATATTAAAAAGAAAAGTAAGCAATCTAAAGGTAGCTCAACTGATCCATGACTCAATTGAAACTCACATTAATATATGTTTAGGTTTGCAGTTGTTTATCTTCCATGATATATCACAAGGGAATCGCTAGTATGTGGTAGCCGAGCTACTAGCAGGAGCTTTGCTCAGCGTCTCAAAGTGTGCAATCGAGCGATGTCGACTCACTAGTATACCATCTTAGAATGCTTGTTAGCCAGTAAGCTGGTGTGGTGTGACTACAGGGGCATTATTAAAGTAAGCAGGTATTGGTACAATTCAAATTTGAATGGAAAGGTTCCAAAATTCCACCAAAAAGTACCTACTTAACTTACCAACATTTTTAAAATGTAACTAGGTCAGTACTGTGAGTAAGTTTAAAGTAAAGCTTTTGATAGATATAATATATAATTTGAAGATGATAAGTAGGTAAGGATTAGGTACCTTTAACCTACCCTTATAATACTTTTTTAGTTTTCATTCATATATTATGATTATCATATATATGTATATTAGGATGCTAAAACCAAGTAGGTCGTAGGTACTTGGCTTTATTACACACACACACACACAAACACACACACACCCTCACACACTACAGATATGTATAATAATAATCGCTACAGGTTAGTTTTTGGTTTTAGATCTAGGTCATAAACGACGATAACATTTCACTCACACCTGCGATTCGTTGATGACATTATAGTCTTAATGTCGTGTGAGAAGCTAAACCAGATGCTTGCTTGGATGGCCTAGCTTCAGCTTCCCGATACATCGGTCTTGGCATGAATTTGGATAAAACCAAAGTCATTATCAATCCGCTGGCCGTATATGGCCACCTTCTCGAAACTGTTTCCGAGTACACGTACCTTGGGCAGATTCTGCAGTTGGGTAAAAACAGTAAACAATTTCGAGAAGGAGGCCAAGGTGGACAATCCAGCTAACGTAGAGTAGGAAGCTCTCCTGCCAGGTGGGATGACGACCTACGAAAGTCTGCAGGCAGGTGGTTTAAAAACTACACAAAATATTGTAAAATGAAATATACAGACAGGGTTATTGGAAATTAGTGACAATACGTGAACTCCCGGTCCTGCCCATCATCACAAACACGTTTGTAAAGGCGTCAAGTCCAAATTCTAAAACAAAAATATAGGTCGCCTCTGGTACTAAATGAAAAAAAATCTTTGTCAGGAACCCAACGAGTTACTTAAGACCGATCTTTCACTCTCATATCTTCTGTTAATTCAGGGCAGAGCTGTTTTTAAGTTGAGTTTCAATTAAAACCTCTATAACGAACGATTATTGAATTGCGGGGGGTACCCATTACCAATACCAAAATTAGGAATTAAGACCTGGCGTCTTCACAAACGTGTTTGTGATGATGGGCTGAACCTGCAGTTCACTTATTGTCACTAATTTGATAATAACCCAGTATATTTTTTTTTTCAAAATTCAGCAATTTACCGCGAGCTTTTTTTCTCTTACTCATTTGCGTTTTCTGCAAGCAGTATAAGTTCTTTTTTCGTATGAGCAAATGGAAATACTCAGATAAAGGGGTAAGATATCTTGATTATCTCCACGTGCTGGCGACAGACATCTCGTCACACGTGTCTCCTTAGCCACCAAAAACCCTTAAAAGTTCAGACTAAGCTAATCGAACCTGCTTTTAGTGCCAGTAGCAGAGCAATCAAGAACACAGTCAATAGTGGGCTCGGCTGCTGGTGAGCACATAATGGGCCACACACAAGGCACGGATTATCTGGATAGAAAGGCCCTGGCAACTTGAGATGAAAGGCACAAGCTGCACGGCACAAGGTAGCTAGACGATGGCAATGACGCTTGTGATTTTGTTTTGTAGATGTTTTGTGATGAGGGAAAATACAACTTGGAGAGGTAAGAATAAGGATATTTAATATCTTAGGACCTAATTCCCATGGCTGCAGCTTAGGACACTCACACACAAATACTGAAACGGTAAACAACACTCGGAATTTTCAATGAATCTCTGTCTAATCATCACTTGAGACTGGCTCAAACCTGACTAACTATTAAATAAAAATAAATAAATAATGCTGGACAATTCACACAGCATTATCTAGCCCCAAGCTAAGCAGAGCTTGTGTTATGGGTACTAGATGACTGATATACATAATACAATACAATACATAGATAGATACTTTTTGTTAAACATAGAAAACGACCAGAACACCCTGAACAAATGTCTGCAGATCGTACACACATTTGTCCCGAGGCGGGAATCGAACCCGCAACCTCCTGCGTCGCAGGCAGACCTTCGCCTACCGCGCCACATCGGTCGTCTGTATTGAGTAATTGACGTTCATAAAATTGGTTATGAAAAAAAATGCTTTATTATTATTATTTCATTACTTTCCCCGAAGTAAGAGACAAATCATCATATTTAAGTCTTAGATTAGTTTAAAATGAAGGTAGGTATTTCTCCCCGCGGCTTCGGGCGCACTTTTCCGGGAAAAAAGTAGGTAGCTCGTGTCCGTACCCCGAATACTGTACCCTGCCAAAAATTAAGATCCGTACAGCCGTTTAGGCATAAAAAAGGTAACAGACAGACAGAATTATTTACGCTTCTTAATATTACTAGCTGACCCGCTTGCGATTTCATTCGCGTGGGCTTTAGGGTAAAAAGGCTTCTTAAAATCAGCTAAAACCCTGTTGTAAACATATATTTGAAAATTTATGGATTCCGTTTTTCATACTTTTACTCGCTTACATTGAAATCTTTTGAGAATAATATAAATATGTTAGGATTTTATATTTGGAATTGAAATATATTAGGTGTTTTTTCATCTCACTAATATTATAAACGTGAAAGTTTAGATGGATGGATGGATAGATAGATGGATGGATGTTTGTTCCTTTATCACGCCAGAACGGCTGAACGGATCTGAATGAAATTTGGCACAGAGATAGATTATAGTCTGAAATAGGACATAGGCTACTTTTTATCCCGGAATTCCCACGGGAACGGGAACTACGCGGGTGAAACCGCGAGGCGCTGCTACTATTTTATGTGGGGATGGGGATGAACTCGAGAGACGAGAGAACATTCATTACTAATGTAAGCGGGTTAACTTCGAAACTTATTTGTGTTGTAAGAAAACCTTAGAGAACATTCTCTAAGGTCGTTGACGATATGGCGCGGTGGGTGAAGGTCCGCCTGCGACGCAGGAGGTTGCGGGTTCGATTACCGCCCTGGGACAAATGTTTATGCGATCTGCAAATATTTGTACCGGGTCTTCTGGGTGTTTTCTATGTATAGTAAAAATATCTCTCTATGTAATGTATTGTATTATGTATATGAGATATCTAGTACGTGTTTGAAATGTCTAGCGTTATTTATTTATTTATTACTGAAACACGCTTTAGCTGTTCTAAATAATACTACTAATCTCTAAATAAAAATTCAAATTTACAGTACATTTAACAGTTTTCGGATTTAAGTAACCGGAAAGCATTTTTTTCCAGCCTCTTTAGACCAGGTTAAGTTGAAGTGCGTCGCACGTTGCTGTCAAGCATTTTGGCGTTGCCGCGTTGTAGAGTACGTTTACGGAGAAGCGATTTTACACTTGTTTGTTTGAAATACAGTGATATGTAAGCTCTTGTATTTCCAGAGAGTTTGTGATGCGTTCGTGTACGACCTAATTTTGATTCCGCACTATTGACCTTTAGGATGCGAATATTTTATTTAGAGTCGAGAATCTACGCTTCGAATATTGACGCGCCAACAGTTATGATTTTGACGTTATTTTAATTATTTTCCATTTTAATTTAAGTTTTTTTTTAACCTTATAATACGAATTCCAAAAATCCGTTTTTGCGTTTTTTTATTACCATGCTTAAGATGATAATCTCACTAAAATAAATAATGCTGGACAATTCACACATCATTATCCAGCCCCAAGCTAAGCAGAGCTTGTGTTATGGGTACTAGATAACTGATATACATAATATAATACAATACATAGATAGATATTTTTTATTATACATATAGAAAAACGACCAGAACACCCTGAACAAATGCCTGCAGATCGTACACACATTTGTTCCGAGGCGGGAATCGAACCCGCAACCTCCTGCGTCGCAGGCAGACCTTCGCCCACCGCGCCACAGAGGTCGTAAAGACTATGTAGAGCAAAAGGATCCACTGGTCTTTGAAAATCCGATATGAATTCCCAATCGACTTTTTCCTAGAATTGTCCTTGTTTTATTTCCTTGTGTATGGTGTTTTAAAAAGTTACATGACTGATTAAATACTGATTAACTACTGACTGATATAATTCACCTACAAGTTATGCCGAATTTTTTCCCTATGAATCACGTTGTTGAAAAACCTCTGACGTGCCACCAAAAATACGAATTCCACGTAGAAAGGTTGTGTGCTTTATCCAGGATTTATGAATGGTTAGTTTATGGAGAAGGTAGTTTCTATAAATGTAGGCAGACGTGCCATCCCGAGTGAAAATAATAAGATATACACGTATTTTAATAGAAATTTTAATGATATATGCCATTTTTATCTATTTAATGAAACTTGGATAAACTCAAACAAGAATATTTTCATCCATCTTCTTACTGCTAAAGAAGAGCAACAACTCGTCGGCGTACTGCATGACGTTATTAACTGCAAAAACTAAAATAATGGTAAAATTAAGTTCTAACTTTTTATAATCTAAAAAACCTAACTTCAGAACTACGGCTGTTATCAAAGTTATACGCCTATAAATAGTTTTTTATATTTTTGCCATTAGTGACTTCTTGCAGGAAACTGACGAAATTAGAGAGTTAACTGCAAACTGGTGCATTCTTACTCTTACCAAAAATTTTTGCAAAGCTCACGCCGATTTAGTGCCAGGTTCATTTTTCTAAAAACGTTTTCCGGACTCGGAATAGGTACTCCATGTTTCGGCAGAGTACAAAACGAAAGGGATGGAATTCAATTAAAACAACGTGGCTTCGTCCATAGGAACAGCCTCCTAACTATTTGCGCCGCCCCTTCGCTTTGCTATTTCCATCAGGCAGTTGAAAACCCCCGAGTTTCCTGTTTTCTTTCACTTTATTTGCGGTAAAGTCCGGAGTTTTTTATCAGACGCAAAATCGAATTTGGTGTAGAATGTAGGCTCCTACCTGTAATTGAGTTTATGATTGAATGGTTGAAAAGCAAAGAAATGTTTGTTAAAAAACTTATAGCTTTCATAATCATCAGCCTGTATTAGTCCGCAGCTGGACATAGCCTGTACCTCCCCTAATGAGCGCCATAGCGCCCTGTCTTCAGCTTGCCGCATCCATCTGCCAGCAGGCTTTTGCAAATCGTCATCCCACCTGGTTGGAGGGCGTCCTACACTACGTTTGCCGAGTCGTGGCCTCTACTAAAGATAAAGCTTTAAATAAAATAAATAAAACTTTAGCTACTAACAATGTTTCGTAATTATTTATTACGTGTCTGCTTATGTTATGTTTGTGAATTATTTAAAAGTAGCAGTTTGAATTCAGTAATTTTGATTTAGGTATTACGCACTACGGCCCCCGGCTTCGCACACGTTGCTTCTATGGAAACGTTTTAATGTTATTTTATCCCATGTGAACTGATTTATGGGATAAAAGTAGCCTATGTTTCATTCCATGCCTAGAACTATCTGTATGCAATATTTCAGCCCAATCCGTTCAGTAGTTTTAGCGTGAAGAGGAAACAAACTTCCCTCCATCCATCCAAACTGTCGCATTACTTCTCATTAATAATATTAGAGTGAATTATTTTACAGTGTAATAAATACCTAATAAATAAAAAAGCTGAATTCTAACTTCTACTGTTAAATAAAACATTACATTATCATAAGTAGATACCTAAGTTCAAAAGGTACTCAACTCTACAAACGAACTAAAGATAACAAGTTGGTTGATTTTTACTCGAACTGGATAAAATATTAAACTTAAGCAAAGTCCAAACCGTCACGCCTTGTTTCATTTAGAAATGAGTTTGCAACTCTTTGCTTTGAAAGTTCGTCGACGTTATCTTAGTAAAAGGAAAGCACGTTGGATTTAAATAAATACACTTCAGTAATTTCACTTAACCAACTAAGTTTCAGATAAAGAAGCCACTTTCTGTTAGCTCTCGCTTTTACTCTATTTTTACTGTACTCAGGTTGTAACCCGTAAAACTTTGCCGTATTGCAAGCTACAACTAGACCCTTTATATCTACCTACTGTATATTATCTTTTCCAATATACCTATATCCTCCTACAGGGTTACATGCAATATAAAAAAGTTGCTGACATGCGATGTAGTAGGGATTAAGGTGGGGTCGAACCTTTAAGCTCCCATACAAATGTATTTTCCGATTCATTTGGAAAGTATACCGTATATTGCAATGAAATTGTGCACTCATAATCGTATAAGAAATAGCGATGTTTGTATTGTTTTAATTTTTCAAAATACATAATCATCATGAAATGAGAGCGAAAGTAATAAAGTCGCTTGGAAATGGATAAAAATGAATTTTCGATCTGGAAACTATACCGTATAAAGGTTCGCCTTAAGGTGGGAAGGCCTCCATACAAAAGTAATTTCCGATTAATTTGGATTTAAAGGAAATTTTGCATACACAATCGAATAAAAATTAGATATATTTGCACAATTTCAGATTTACTAGAAATATAATCATCATTAAAGGAGTGCGAAAGCAATAAAATAGCTTGAAAATAATTGAGATGAATTTTCGATCTCATTTAATCATGATTATGTATTTTGAAAAACTAAAACAGTACAGACATAGCTATTTCTTATTCGATTATGTATGCAAAATTTCATTGCACTAAAGAGTGCAGTTTCCAAATGAATCGGAAAGTACGTTTGTATTCGCTTAGAGGTTCATTCGCACCGTCTCGCACCCACCTTAACATTCTGATGTCTTACTATTTATAAAGTTGTTGTTTATGTATAAAATTTGACTTGTCTTAGTGCTTTTTTGTAAGCCTTAAGAAATAAAGTTATTGACTTTTGACTTTTGATAGGACACAGTACCGATTTTTTTACAATTCGAATGGTATACGTATCTACTATCTCCATCAATCCGATCAATAGATTTTATGTATAATCTGTGGATCCTTTGGGCGAAGGTTACAATTACCTACTAGCTGAAATTTCGTGCAAGAACAAAGAAAACCCTGAATAGGTGTTAACCAATCCCGCTTTTTTTTTCATTTTCCTTTTAATATTTTTTACCTAGTTTTATTTAAACATTATAGAAAGCGCAGAATCAGTATTAGAATAAGTACGTTCTATTAATATTAGGGGAGGCCTATGTCCAGTTGTGGACTAATACATGCTGGTGATAATGATGACATTTTATTTAACAAAATAACTCAGAGAAACGTAGCAATCATCGTAGATCTTTGTAGGTAGCTGTTAAAACAGAGCTGTTTGTGGTTCCACAAAGGAGCTGAAGTGGTATTAGGTACCTACTTCAAAGAGCTTTACTTAGCTTTCTATACACATCATACTTTTCTTTACCTAACATTAATTTTATTATACTAAATAAAATACTTAATACTATAAAGACTCGGTCCTAGTGGCTTGAGCTCTTTATCTCTAAGGGAGGTTTTCATCCAAAGATAGAAAATAAATACTCTAAACGGCTAAGCATGACCTTCTGTAGTTTTTAGGAAAGTAGCTACCTATATACATATCTTACTTTTTTCTCTGCAGATTAGAAACATTACTCGATCGAGTAGAAAGTTTTCTTTTTTATTACTCAATAGATAGTAATTTTCTGTTTACTGCAGGTATCTTTCTTTTGACGTTCATGTTATGACAAAACATTTTATGATACATACAGCCTCATACAGGTCACACGTGTGGCAGAGAAATGAGAATATAAAAAACCTACGTGCAACAACCCTTGCAGAATAAATAAAAAGGTCTTGACTCTCGCAGCATCTTTTATTGACTGTTCTCACGATAACAAGACTTTTCCATCAGACACGTTGTTACCAAGGTCACCCACCTGGTGAGATTATCTCTTTGCAAAATTGTAACATTTTTATAAATGCTTTCGAGTAAATAGCATGAATATTGCTCGCAATTAATTCACTCAGAGCCTTGGCCAAATGGCGTTTTAGAATTTTGTATTTTCTTTCAAATTCATTTCAGGTAAAATGAGCTGATTTTAAATCTGGATGAGAATTAGGTGCTTATAGATTTCTGAAAATTCTAGTAAAAGTGGCTATCCTAATTTGTTACACTTACCTTAAGTGACCTAAAGTCGTATACCTACTTACTTACTGAGGGTTTGGTTTTTGTTATAGTGCTTACCCGCACTTTGGGTATCTCTAAGAAATGAAATAAGTTCCCAAAATTTTTCGGTTTCGGCGGGACTCGAACCCGCGCCCCACCCTCAGTACGGGTGTGCTCTAACCAACTAAGCCACGAAACCCTTAGTCAGTTCAACCGAAAATCTTTGGGACCTCTTACGGGCTATAGCGCCGGTGGCTCCACCGGCGCTATAGTCATGAATTTGAAATGTTTTTGCATAATAGAAATATAACAGACAGATACATGAAGGTACATAGATAGGTTGGGCAATAAAAAAATTCCCTGTCCCCATACAACTCATTTTGACAAGGCCCCACGTCCCTTTTTTAAAAAAAACATTAATATACTAGACTCAACTCAGCATCATTTAACCACAAAGTTAGCAGAGCTAGTGTTATGGGTACCTATTTACTCTATCGACTAGATAAATAGATCTGAATTTTCTTCCATTCTCCTCTTACCTAAGATCAATTTATACCATCGTGCTAGTACCAATTTAAATCAAGAATACCTAGAGACTATTAATCATAATTTTGCTCAGCAGACAGCAACGATTTCTGATAAAGTACCTACAGCAGTCAAGGTCGAGCAAGACCAGCAGGCAAGTTAACTAGGATAAAAAACTATCAAACATAATTATGTAAGAATAACTTAAGGGGCCTGCGGATGATGATTTGCCCATACAAACGTACTACCAAAATGATTTGTAATTCGAGCATATTTCCACCATATCATGTTGTTTTTTGTATTCGAATAGTATATATCTAGGTCCCTGGTTGTTTTTTTCTTAATAATACACACCTATAATTGAATGTAATCAAAAATATGCAAAATCGTGTTTTCGTGCTATTTGTTTTGAATTTTATTTATTAAGGAACATAGCTTATATTGTCTAGTTACAGAATAACAACACAATATCGAAGATACACCTAGTTTTCAGTCATCATTTTTGGTATTACGGAACATAATAATTCACGAATTGAAGTTGCGAGCAGCTGTCGCCGGATTCTTAAGAGGCTTCTGCTGGTTCCGTCTTTAAAGCCCAAAACCTATCAAATGCATAAAAAGTAGCTAGTACCGTACCTTCTTGCTTATTACTTAAAACATTACGTACAACGAGGTCGCGGATCTATGAAAATTACCTCTATATCATCTTGTGCTACAAACTTCCAGACGTGCTTTAATTGCGCAGTCTGACATCCAACAGGCTACACCAGCGGCTCGGGGGCTCCATCAATCAAAGGCACAATTTAAAAAGGCTGTCAAGCAATGTCGCTTTTTATAAATGGGTTCGTCGTCGGTCTAATTGGAAAATCGTTAGGTATTTTTATAGAGCGACCTTACTTTCCGCACAGCTGAAGCCGAGCAGTTAAAGCATTAATAATAATAAAATGATAAAACATTGCTTTCAGGCAACATTAGTCGAGTACAGTATCCTTAAAAACTACGGCCTATATAAAATATATACCTTTTTCTACCATAGGTACATAAAATACACATATTTACTACCTACCACGTAATGTCAGCGACGTGTGGCCGAGCGGCAGACGCGGCATTCCCGCAGTCTTCGAATTTTCTAAATCTATAAATGAAATAGCATACAGCATCGCGCACCTATCGGCACCGAGCGCGCGGCATTTCAGTAAAATGCTGTAGGAAATTAAATGACTGCCGGTAGCGTCAATAGGTGAGCGCTCTGCTTTAATGTCCATTCGATAATCTCAAGTGTAAGTAAAAATTATATGTAATAGAAAGAAATAATATCTTTAAAAAAATATCATATAATGTCAGCATCCGATCACCTGTGGACTGGATCTTACAAAACTCCTAATAGAGTTCATAGGTGATGGGCTGGCGGCTTAGATTTTTAGAAAATAGGTTTAAGTGTAAATACTTGTAGTAATTGTTTTATTCTATTACATAGATAGATTTTTTATTATACATATAGGAATGCCCGATCCAGTCCGGTGTATTGTGTAGGATGTAGGATTATTCTGCAGAAGGCGCTGCTGCCCGCCCCCCGGCGGATATCCCTTAGTTGCCTCTTACGACACCCGCGCGGGGAGAGGTGGGGTGGTGCAAATTCTAAGCCGGTACAACTGTTGTTGTACCGGCTACACATAATTATTTCCTAACTAAGGCAGACTCGGCATTCACCTGTGAGTAGGTTAAAGAAAGAAAACATTCATATAAAGTAAGTGTAGCTTAGTTCCACTCATTTAACTATCTCATATAAAACCTATTAGAAGTGGATGGATGGATGTTTGTTACTTCTTCACGCCAAAACTACGGAACGGATTGGGTTGTAATTTTGCATACCTACAGGTATTTTAGGCCTGGAATAAAAGTGAGGTTTCTTTTCTTTTTATCTCATAAATCAGTTAGCGTGGGAGACATAGAAATAACCTTACAACGTTTCCAACATTTCCATAAATACGACGCGTGCGAAGCCTCGGGCAGAAACTAGTGAAAAAAAGATGCAACAAAAGTGCGCAAACTAGGCTCCTAAAATACAGCCTACAGACAGGGTTTTTGATTTTTTCTGCAATGTTTCTTTTTTTATTAATTTGTCTTTTAATTTACTTTCATTCAAACGTTCATTACGCTCTAGTTCAAATGCGACGCTATTGGTAAAAAAAATTGGTTTACCATAACCCAGTAAGATTTCATGTTTCTTTTTCCCTGTCTGTGGCGCAGACGTCCTACGTCCGCATTTATAGTGATGTATTTATAGTGAGGTTCCTTCTGGTTCTTGATTTTTTTCTCTTGAAAATTGCATGGGAAGCCTTGTTCTTTATATTGATTGAGTTTACGTATAGAATAATGTAAATAAAATAAACAATTTTTGTCCGAATAATGGGTTTTTTTTTCATTACTACATCGAATTTTGTACAACAACATTAAAATAAATTCACTCAACCGATTTCAATTTTTTTTATGAATTCATTGTAAGGTAACACAGGACTTAAACATTTTTAATCTAGTAGCTTATTTCATAACGACGATACATGTTGTACTTAAAGCTCCCTACAAAACTTTAGAGATAATCAGCATTTTAATCACACGCGCCGCAGCCTCCCCGTAGCCGCCCCACAACCGCCACAATAAAATGGCGGCAACAGTTGACGGGTTAGGCTAATTCGGATTGCGTCAGAAAGATTTGATTATATGTTCGGTTTTTCACCGTTGTTGGGGGTGTTTTTCTTTTAATGAATAGGTACCAAGATTACCAACCTTTCATCAAAAATCATCTGTCAAACGTGATCAAGTACCTAATCATGAAGATGAAGATAACTTTTCTATGTTTTTCGTCTGTTTATAATAGGTATAATAGTAGCAGTTTTTAATATTAAAAGAGTGAATTCTCTAGCTAAACGCAAGGCCATTGATTACACATGAGCTTGAGCACGTCAGCGTGATAAATCAACGTGGCTACGACTTCGAATTGCAACGTTTGTAGGTCAAAACGATAGAGATTGATTGAAGACGCGATCGATGCGCACTCAATGTTCTTATTTAAATGCTTGTTTGAAACTTCTACTCTCCCGCAAGTACCATGGTTTCTGCATAAAAAGTATGAACTATACCCCGATTCAAAAACCTGGATATTTTTTGTATACAAAGTGGTAGCAAAACCCAAGGAATATTGGTGGAAATTTTTTAACGACATTGGTATCACCGAAGCAAAGCACAGAAGCTCGATAGACTTTTAGTTTTGAAAGCTTTCATTCATCATTTAATTAATCTCTCGTTCGTTTTCGCATTCAAATTTTAAGATTTTTCGCTGCACATGTGAGACAATCCGTTGTCGATGTTTATGTTTACGTTTTTAGTGATAACGTCTCTGTTACCTTGTTGTTTTCTGTTATTGTTGTCAGTTTTTGTTAAGTTTTCATTCATTAATGTCTTTGTTGACATAAAATATCTAGGATTTTAAATCGGAGTATAGAAGATTCAAATAGAGCCTATGATTAATAATCAAACACCGATCTATGAGTTCAAACTATAAAACTCTTTATCTACAAACAAATATTAAAATCACATCACATATTAAAAATGTTGCAATCAGGTTACAATGATGGTACTATAAAACACCCGCTTCGTTCAAGCTACAGTTAAACCACAAAACCAAAGACAAGTTTTAAATGTTGTGGACCAACTGCAGGCAAAACCAGTAGTGCGAAAGACAATAGCGTCGCCGGATGAGTTGTGTAGATAGGAACTAAACGCTGCACGGCGGCGGAACTTTCATGCACTTTCAGAGTTTTTCACGCTTATAACAATTTATAGCGTAGCGTGAAAAATGGAAAAATGCAGGTCGACCAAAAATTGTTTAGAGCGAGTTCAAAGTTTATATTGTATCGTAGATTAAAGGTAGGTATGTAGTTGTAAATTACCTATGTATGCAGTTATTTTATCTATAAATTATATTAGAGTTATAAAGATTTCATTTATAATGATGATATAAGTATTTGAAACGGTACATTGTTTTAAATGTAAATACTAGTTCTGATTTATTTATATTATTTGGTAGTATTTTAGTTAGTTTGTAATTTATAATTTAATTATTTCAGTTTTTTTTCGGACGCTTTCTTGGGCAAAAGCCTCTCTTTTCTCCATAGTTTATCGTTTAAAAAGTAAAGTCTTCATTGCCCATGAATGGGTTTGGTTGCATCAGAAAACTTCACCAAAAATCTGTTAAGGGAGTACCAAAATTCTTTACCTTTATGTTGGATAATTCATTATACTCGTATTTGGTCTATACTTTGTTTTGCCTACCTACTACTAGAAGTATTTCATTAAAACTTTCGGAACACATTACTTTTTATTTGTTCGATATTGTTATAGGAATGGTTCTTTGACCTTTCAATGAAGCAGGTTAGGTATAACTTGATCAAGCATTGTGTACAAGTGTGTTTATTCAATAGAGTATTTTATTCTAAATGAGAAAACTCAAAAACTCACAGTGTTTTATTTCCTTCCTTACAGGACTCTCGGACACTTCTTAAATGAGTAAAATTAGGAAATAAAGAGATCACTTCCTTAAAAAGATTGAAGTGGACAATAAAACATTATTGTCCACTTCAATCTTTTTAAGGAAAATTAAAGAAGCAAACAAGAAACCTTTACCTTGTTAGAATGTCAGTTTTCGAGTTGGAGACAAACTCGTCCCAAGCGTTTTTATCATCTCTAGATACTCTGATATTTTTAGTAAGCCTTTTTACAAAGGATATGTTTGACAATTTGTTTGAATTTATTTATTGCTTTTTTTGCAACTCACTTGGAGTACATTAATCTTGTGTAGCATGTAGTGGTGGGTACAGCGAGTTTATTTTTATTTCAAGTAGGTATTTAAATTATGTACCTTTATCGCTATTTTTCGCGAACCGATTGATATTCTTATGAGTGTACAACAAGTTTTCATAAATATATTTACATGGTATCTATTGTCATTATGTTTACTTATTGGAATTTATCACGTAGGGATTCTCTGGGACCCATATTATAGATTGCACGAACAGCCCTCTTTTGCAGCACAAATACGATGTTAATATCTGCAGCGTTTCCCCACAGGAAAACAGGATATATAAACCATAAGATATAATACTAGCTGAAATAGACAAATCTAGGAGTATCAACGGTGTAGTAGAAATGTGAAATTCTAATTTAACACGGGTGAAACCGCGGAGAAAAGCTTTTGTAAACTAAAAATAGGAAAGGACCGAGGATAGAACCCTGAGTAAGTACAGACCCCGCAGAATCTTTGTATCCTATCACTCAAGTAAGATGCCAAAAGATCCTAAGAGGTGTCCATTATTCCCTAATGATGTAGTTTCCTGATTAATGTTTCATGGTGTATGCAATCGAATGCTAAAAAAAAGATCTAAAAATATATTATTGAGATAGCTTAGTTAAGCAAAAAGCAGTAGGAAAATGTTTCGTCGTTTTACTGCTTAATTAACAAAATACATTTACATCGCCTAGTATTAGTGTATTCATGGTGTTTAAAAACAGAAAAAAAACAAAACTTTAAATTTAATTTTAATTCAAAGTTTTCAGTTTTTAAATAACTACTATGAAATACTAGGCGCAATGTTGTTATGTCATACAGCTGTGTATGCAAACTAAAAAGTATCAACTGTCATCATCAACATCACCGCATTTGTTCGGGTCTTACATCCAACTGACGGATGTCATGACCACAGAGCAATTTGGCGTCCACTGCGTCCAGCGTTTTCATCAAGTTACGCGTGCAACATGAAAATGTATTTTTTTTATAAATTTTTAGGGCACTTATCGATTGAATAAAAAAATATATTTTTTGATAACTGGTTCATTAGCACTATACTATACAACCTAATTGAGACACCTTTTCAAAAATGGTTGTAATACCCTCGTGTGTCCATTATCATAACTTGTCTAATTAATTTGTTGTGTGCACTTGGGTTACGTCTCAAACCATATTGTATTAAAGTTTTTTTTTAAAATTGGCTTGTGTTGTGTTCCTAATAAAAAGTCAAGATAATTACCGAATGCTGTGGACGTGAAATGTATTGGGGGATAAAAGGGATCAATCGTGGGTAGGTAGGTACTAAGCGTAACCTAGGTCCTTACCAATAAACCTTTATCAATAAAGGTGTGAACATTGCAAGTAAACCTAGGGTTGGGAGGGATTATCGCACAAAGCTTTTTATTAGATTAAAAACGGCAATGTAATTTCTTGATAAAAACGATCATCCGTTTTCCGTCAAACTAGGCCAAGAGGATTACGTACCAATATTTTTATAGCAAGTAGGGTACGGTCACTCCCTTAGATATTTGTTTGAACAAGTTTTGTGTGACCACTCACTATCACAACCGAAAATAAGTATCTAGGTACGTAGTGTATGGCTAGATATAATCCAGGCATTTGTGTAATTTCTTTATTTCGGTTCTGTATCCGAACGGTGAAAACGGTACCCTATTACTAAGCGTCCGCAGTCTGTCCGTCCGTCTGTTCGTCTTCAACGGGCTGTATCTCTTAAACCGTAATAGATAGACATATGGAACTTTGTCAGGGCATGTATTACTATTGCAGCTATGATAAAAAATAAAATAAATTTCATATTGGCTTGCATTTATTCGATTCATCAAAAACATCCGTTTCTTAGGGTTTCTGTTGTTTTTCGCTAAATAGTTTTGAACGATACCTTTTAACCCTCCGTGTACGAGTTCACTCGCACTTGTCCAGCTTTATTTAATAAATTTTTACATCCAATTTGCTTTAGGTTAATTTTAGCCTGTTCTCTGAAAGACCAATGAAGTAATTTATCCTATCCTGTTCTAATAACCCTACATCTATATTATCCATACTATAACCAACTAATATTATAAATTCGAAAGTAGCTCTGTCTGTCTGTCTGTTATCTTTTTTAACCTTAACGTGTGAACGGATGTTATTGAAATTATGGACATTACCCCCCATGAGATAAAAGCCAGGTGAAAATCAGGGGGACGCCTGCGTCCAGCACAAGACCAATAAAGGTTGTTGAGGAGGTGGTCGCCACTCGAGAACATTACTCCGCAACTGTTATCGGTTCTGCGAAATATAATCTTAGGACCCGATAGTAAATCATAGGTATAGGTACTTATAGGTTCTGCGAAATATAATCTTAGGACCCAATAGTAAATCATAGGTATAGGTACTTATAGGTTCTGCGAAATATAATCTTAGGACCCGATAGTAAATCATAGGTATAGGTACTTATAGGTTCTGCGAAATATAATCTTAGGACCCGATAGTAAATCATAGGTACAGGTACTTATAGGTTCTGCGAAATATAATCTTAGGACCCGATAGTAAATCATAGGTACAGGTACTTATAGGTTCTGCGAAATATAATCTCAGGACCCGATAGTAAATCATAGGTATAGGTACTTATAGGTTCTGCGAAATATAATCTTAGGACCCGATAGTAAATCATAGGTATAGGTACTTATAGGTTCTGCGAAATATAATCTTAGGACCCGATAGTAAATCATAGGTATAGGTACTTATAGGTTCTGCGAAATATAATCTCAGGACCCGATAGTAAATCATAGGTATAGGTACTTATAGGTTCTGCGAAATATAATCTTAGGACCCGATAGTAAATCATAGGTATAGGTACTTATAGGTTCTGCGAAATATAAGCTTAGGACCCGATAGTAAATCATAGGTAACTGTGTAATTGGTTGTAGTTAAAAATAAATGCATTTTCTTTCTTTCTTTCTTTCTAGGTATAGGTACCTACTTATCGTTTCTGCGAAATATAATCTTAGAACCCGATAGTAAATCATAGGTATAGGTACTTATAGGTTCTGCGAAATATAATCTTAGAACCCGATAGTAAATGATAGGTATAGGTACTTACAGCTAAAATATTTTGTTACAATCGGTATTCTAGAATGCTCAGTTATTTTTGCCGAAATTTTATCGTTCACTGTTTTATGTACCACGCAGACTCGCCCTGCGCTAAATTATGCGCATCGATAATCCTGTAAACATCTCATCCGGAATATCGGTAATCAAGTAGGCGGCTGAAGGCAGTTACTTTTTACTGTTCATACAACGACTACTTCAGAGAAATGAGATTCTGTTCGAAAAAATACAATTTTAAAATATAGGCGATTTATATGAAACTCACCGTTGGAGTGGAGATTAATTAAAAACAAATGTAAATAATAATAATAATAATGTAATGTATGTAATAAAACTACATTTATATTATAAAAGCAAAGTTCGAATGTTTGCCTAGATGTTTGTTACTGTTACGGCGTTTTCACACGAGGCACGACACCACACGACAAAATGCGGTGACGACTCCGGGCGTCATACATTTCTATGAACCGCTTACACGCGCAGCGTTTCTGAGAAAAGAGGGTTGACAGACGGACTACGGACAACAAAGTGATCAGGATAGTGATAAGGGTTCCTTTGTGAACTAGTGCTCGGAGGGACGCGGAACGCGTCTAGAACCGCACTCACCCTGAAGAAGTCCCTCGTTAAGGGATGAAACGTTGGTGTTCTTCAACACAAATAAGGTTCGTAGTTAACCCGCTTACATCCGTAATGAAGGGTTCCTTTTTTCCTTTTGAAGAAGGGAACCCTAAAAACATATTTAGATGAGATGAGATCATCATTAATTCTAACCCGGCATCATTTAATCCTGGGTATTTCAAAATAAATGCTTATATTAATTGGATAACGTCTTACCGTATCCGTAATCTTTGATATTTGTAATGAGATCAAAAGTCATCGTAAATATGGGTCTTAACTTAACGAACCTTCTGTGACCCATTACAAAATAAATCCAACCATAACACTCATTTATTAAATAGGAACCTAAGTAATAATTTTAAAAAAATGTAATGTTTGGACGAATTCTTCTTAAATCTATATTTTAATTTTTAATCGTTCCTTTATTTTAACTTATACCTTGAAAATTGTCATTGATTTTCTTAGATATTACGGGAAAACTAGCAAGAAGAACCTCACAACGATATTGTCAGGGGCTACTAGTAATTCTACTAGCTACTAGTATTTCAGGTTTACAACTGCGCATAATGCAAAATTTCAACCCGATCCGTTCAGTAAGTACCTAGTTTTGGAGTTGTCTTTGGCCACACATCTCATCTTTATAAGCTTTCGCCTGTATAATAATAAGACCTAGGTAAAGTAAGCTTCCGTAATTCCCCCACTCAAGTTCCACTATTACATACTATAAAAAGCTCCCGTAAATAAAGCTATATACGGCTAAAAGGCTACTATATAAGTACAAAAGCTCCCGTGAGTCTCCGGCAGTAATTAGAGGTAGCCTGGAAAATAGCCGTGCAGTGACCGCAGTTTGCTTTCCGGCTCGGCAGCGGACTAGTACTAGACTAACTAGAGAGCGCCTCTAATCAACGAATAAATTAGCAATGTACTTTGACTAGACGAGACTTTATTAACGCGTTCACTACCTACTAGCGATGAGTCGTATCTCTGAAAGCATCGGTAGGATGGCGAGTATGTCGCTGGCAGACATAGTGTTATATGGTCTGAGGCGATTGAGAGTTCTCGAAGCAGACCGCGCGCCTGTCAGATGGTCGGAACGATATCGTCAAACGGTCGAAAGGCGAGGCTCGCACCAGATCAATTAAGCTGGCGTGCAAAAGTGGAGATCTATGCCCAGCAGTGGGTCTGAATGATAATGAAGGCGATTTACTTTTCAGTTATCCTGTTTATTTGAATAGAAATTATACGAAAATACCTTAGAGCAATGATTATTCAGGTTTCTTTATTGTGAAAGGCACGCAACAAACATTTATAGCAAAAGCTACGCCGAAAAGCAAACATCTCGCGTAGCACCACCTACGACGATGTGTAACAATATCTACGGCGCGTAGCAAACGTCTCAACCGTGTAGCACTTCCCACGAGACGATTTGTAGCAAACGTCTACGGCGCGTAGCAAACGTCACAACCGCGTAGCACCTCCTAGACGGTGTGTTACTAATGTCTACGGCGCGTAGCAAACGTCACAACCGCGTAGCACCTCCTAGACGGTGTGTTACTAATGTCTACGGCGCGTAGCAAACGTCACAACCGCGTAGCACCTCCTAGACGGTGTGTTACTAATGTCTACGGCGCGTAGCAAACGTCACAACCACGTAGCACCTCCTACGACGATATATAGCAAATGTCTATGGCGTATCAACCTTAATTAGTACGATTGAAGCATTGCTGCATAGAAGAGTTTTCATTTTTACTAGTCATTAATAGAATGGCTAGATTATGCAAAGCTTCTGCATAATGAAGCGATTATACTATACCATGGATATACCTCTACGCCTCCAATAAGAATAATTAAACAAATAATCAAGCCGATCTTGTATAGCAGTCGGGCACAAAGGCGATGTTCATTATAAATGTGCAGAAATGTCTCGGTAATTATAGGATTAATGGCATTAGGGAGGATGATTACGGGCCATTAAATAATTACGAACTTATTAAGCTTCTAGATTGCTCGTGTTTGTAGCTTTATTTTTTTGATTAGATCTACGCGTCGGAAGAAACATTACAGTTTTTTCTAAGAATTTACGGTAACTTCAATATTTTTCAATAAATGAAAATATAAGATTTCAAAAAGATTCGTGGTACCCAAAATGAATTAAATATTTAATAATCATGCCCCAATAGTGTTTTGCAATGTATGATATCATGCTTATTCTAATTTCTAACTAACGTGACGTACCTACTTCCTTTAAGAAAACATCACTTGTGTTGTTTATGAACGAAATTTAGTTTTTTGTTCTATTTGGTCGCCTCAAAAGTAATAATCAGTATTTGGCTCTTCAAGCGAAGCTTTGCGCTCAGATATTGTCTCTTTTTACCTTACATAACTTATGGAAAATAATGCATAACACATTTTTGTTAGTTTAAAATGTTGCAAAAGAAAAAATGTTTCTTTGGCATACAACTTGGCAGTTAGCATTTTATAGCACAGTATCCAAGAATGCTACAGCAAAAAAATATAGTTTTTTTTACCGATTTCAAGAACACGGTTCTATATTCGGCTGTATGTATTTTTTAAATTTATGTTTGATTTCTCCGTGAATTATTATGGACCGATTGTGATAATTCTTTCACGAGCGGGATCGGTCTTCCTTCGTTTTAAGCGTGTGTAAGCGTAAGCCATGTGTCAACTTTGTAAAACCTCTTGTTTACGCTCGTTGCCATGGAAACTATTAGAAGACCAATAGTTAGTGAACATTATGATGATTATCTTGCTTATAAGGGACCACCTCAAAATCAACCTCTAGACAACAACGAAAGAATCATCAAAATCTATTGAGAATTGGCGAAGATATCACGGGATAAATACTAATAACCTTCACGGGATAAATACTAATCTCTCAGGAATATAATTTTTATGAGACCACCTCGGGATCATTCTTAATAGAATACCTAGGAATTTTCCAAGACGGAGAAATTGACGAACATAAAAAGTACACACAGTCAATCAAACACAGAACCTCCACCTTCTTTTGTTTTTCGTCGGTTGATAAATCAGAAAGCAATTTTATCCTACTATCTCTCAGTGTTAAGGTCGAGTATTGTGGTGTCCTGATGATGTCTCGTGGAGAGACGAAACTAGTTGACGTCTTGCTTTGATAGGTATTTTTTCATTTTGTAGTTGGCGTCGTTTTCTTCTACAACGCGGACTACAATTTGTTAGAACTTATCGGAGAAGGTTTTTTTCGCGGAATTGTTAAATATTTTCATCCTTATATTTATCCTACTATGACAAAACCTGTTAGTACAAAATCAAGATGAATACAAAACAATTCATTTATTCCATTCAGATACAAAAGTACACTTGGAAAAGTCAGGCATATACAAAATTGATAAACAGAATTAGAGATGTAGTAGGTAGATATTATATATATATATATTATTATATCTGTGGTAGTAGGTATCCAAAAAGCTAAAAGGCTTAGAGTTAGGGATACCTACTAGGTACCTACCTATAGTTTTACTAAATTCATAATTATTTACCATCTACCTACACCACAGTACCTACACCTACGCTACGTTCTAAATCGACTTAGTTTAGCTGGTCTAATCTTATCGTGTCACAGGAATATTTGAGTAAGCAAACATATTTGCTGATGTGTTTTGTGGACAAAAACGTGTTTTATCAACTAGCGAGCTGATAACAGATGATAATGAAGGACGTCGTCTAAAAGCTTTAAGCCTTCCCGTATAGTTCCACCAAGATATCTGTGAGGCGCATAGCTCGAGTCACTCCGATCATCTCCGACCGCACGTCCACGGCGGATCACCCCCCCCCCCCTACAAATAAAGGGGCGCTTTCACCGAACTTGACAGGCGGATTGAAGTAGTAAGGGTTTTTAAAATATCTGGGGAAGCCTTTGGTAGGTTATTAAGTTCGGTTCAGTTCCTCTGGTAGGTGCATATGCAACCTTCCCACAATGTCATTTGAAAAAAATTGCAAATTGCTGAACCAAAAAAAAACGCGAAAAAAAATATACACGTTGCTTTGTTTTCTGTATATTATAATTTTGATATCTATAGTAATATTATAAAGAGGAAAGATTTGTTTGTTAATTGAATAGGCTCCGAAACTAGGTACTAGACCGATTTGAAAAATTATTTTACCATTTGAATTCTTCATTATCCCTTATGAACATAGGCGATAGAATATACCCGTGCGAAACCGGGGCGGACCGCTGGTTAATTAAATTTATATTTTCTATGTATAATAAAAAATATCTATCTGTGTATTGTATTGTATTATGTATATCAGTTATCTAGTACCCATAACACAAGCTCTGCTTAGCTTGGGGCTAGATAATGCTGTGTGAATTGTCCAGCATTATAATTTAGTTATTATTATTATTCTATCGTGAACTCCACGAACAGCTGTATCGGTATCTCATGTTACGCGGACGTACCTACAAGTGAAACCCTGAACTGAAAACTTGAGAAAACTACCGTGTTTTCATGAACAACTATAAAGTGACTCAGCTGCATCCAGTCATTAAATTAGCTACAACCTGGTAGGGCCCTCGAACACCTGTAGGAGCTATAGCTATCCGCTAGGTCCCTCGAATACGTATCGGAGCTATAACTTTTTACCTTCACATTTTTGAAACTTCTATAACTTTCCATTTATTGGCAATGACACTACCAGCCGCACTACCAGTAGTGTCATTGCCAATCAATGACACTACCAAGACTATTTTGGAATAATAGTAGGTACAGTCAACATAGAACTTTGGAATATATGACCAGTCGAAAATCTTTCTTGAAATGCCGAAAGTACCTTCTAGTAAAATGATTACCTATCGACTTTTCCTGTTTGACCTGTAAAGGTTTTTTGAAAGGAGTACTTTTCAGGGAGTAAGTTTAGTTACTTCAATTCAATTCAATTCATTTATTGCAAGAAATATGGTTTAAATAAAAGGTCTTAAATATTAGAATAGTGTCACATACTTCACCAAAACACATTACTCTCGCTTTGACTCGCCACTTGTCTCGGGGTACGCGTAAGTAATTGAATAGGCGGGCGGAATGTTCCAGATAATTTTCCTTTTATTTTCTACATGATGGAGTGGAAGCTACTTTTGGGTAGGTACATTAATATCTGAGATAATTACAGGCCTTACTTCTAAATAACTTTATTCATACATCATCAATAACTTTATTATTCTTACTAAAGCATATTTGTATAATAAATAAATAAATAATGTTGGACAATTCACACAGCATTATCTAGCCCCAAACTAAGCAGAGCTTGTGTTATGGGTACTAGATAACTGATATACCTACATAATATTATACATTACATAGATAGTTATTTTTGATTATACATAGAAAACGACCAGAACACCCTGAACAAATGTCTGCAGATCGTACACACATTTGTCCCGAGGCGGGAATCGAACCCGCAACCTCCTGCGTCGCAGGCAGGCCTTCGCCCACCGCGCCACAGAGGTCGTCAAATTATTATTATTTATGATAAACAGCTTTTATTACGGTAGGTAGGTATACTCTTTGCAGATGGTACTATAATTTAATTAAAACTGACAGACAACATGCCCAAACGACATTGAATACCTACTGCACTTTTTGATATTGTTAATCAGATCAATAATAATAACTTAGCAACAGTCTGCAGTTAGCTCAATTGTTTCAATTGTAAATACCTACTAGTTTTAATTTAATTCTTTTATTTGATTGTAATTTTCTTTGTTAATAACTTAGGTATAAACATTGCCAAAACTAAAATTCTGGAATTTGACTCTTATAAGTAATACTAACCTTGACTTTTCTTATAATAATGAAAAAGTAGACGAAGTAATGACATTTAAATTCTTAGGTATCACATTAGATAGACACTTACATTTTCATTTTTGAAAAATATTATGTAATCGATAAGGCCTATGTCCAGCAGTGGACTGATATAGGCTGATGATGATGATGATGATGATGAAGAGCCGTAAAATGCATTTAAAACCTACACACTGTACACACGTTTGTGGCTTGATCAGGGCTTGGTTTTTTTTAGTACAGTAGACTCGCATATGTCTTGATCAGGGTACCTATACCATAGTCGTAAAACCGACCCCCGATTCGGTTCCAAACGAGTCTAGGAGTTATAATTTACATTTTCAAGTTGCGCGCGTAATTTGAAATAAAACCGGCCAAGTGCAAGTCAAACTCGCGCACGAAGGGTTCCGTACTAGGTATTATCTATAAAAACGGCAAAAAAATTACGTTTGTTGTATGGGAGCCCCTTTAAATATTTATTTTATTCTGTTTTTTAGTATTTGTTGTTATAGCGGCAATAGAAATACATCATCTGTGAAAATTTCAACAGTCTAACTATCACGGTTCATGAGATACAGCCTGGTGACAGACGGACAGTGAAGTATTAGTAATAGGGTCCCGTTTTTACCCTTTGGGTACGGAACCCTAAAAAACGCTGGACGCCCCGTGGACGCCATATTGCTCTCATGGTCTCTCAAGGTAATGACTTCAGTTGGCCGAGTACCTAGGTACCTAAACAAAATGTGTTGGTGTTGGTAATGACAGTTCATACTTTTTAGTTTACCTACACAGTCGTATTAAGTAGGTACCTAATAATGTTGCGCCTAGTATTACATGTTTTTCTTAATTTTTTGGGCTAAAACTAACATTGTCGTCTCCTTTTTGCCTAAGCTATCTCAACAACATATTTTTAAGAAATTAATAAGACTATAATAAATAAAAACCTTAGAACATATTTTTAGATTCTTTTCTCGTACCTACTTTTAGAGAAAAATACCTAGTTCATACTTTATCAGTCTGTTCATAGATATAGGTACGATTCACGGTAATATAAGATGGTAGGTACCTACCTGAATAAGTAGATTTAATTTTTTGTGTGAACCGTACAGGTTTAATAATATTATTATTTTTCTGTAGTTTTATTTCTGTTTTGGATTCTGTTTTTTTTCCTATAATTATTTTTTGTTCTGTATACCTAAGCTTTTTGTTCTTTCTTTCTTTGCTGTACCTACATACTAATTCACATTCACTTCTCCCCATAGGCTTAGGATGTACAAGACCAACAATGTCAGATTAGCGGTGTGACAAAAAATGAAATGTAAATGTGTGCGTGAAATAGTGTTGTCTTGACTCTAGCATAATATTATTATCGATAGTCTTACTGGCAAAATTGTAAGACACTAATGAGTTTGTTATCGAAGTTGTTTAAAAAGTATCTTATAATTTAAAAAAAAAAAATACATTTCAAATAGGTAAACAAATATTATTTATATTATTGACTACAAACAGTAGAGTAGAGAGTACAGTAGAGTTCTTATTTCGAGTCCAGGAGCCCCTATTTATAATCCGTAACCATTTATCACGTAACAAAGAATTGGTTGGAAACCTGTAAGAACATAACATTATAGATATTATTATATTAAATCTAATTTTATAAACCAGTCGCCAATCATCAGCGTTGGAGTATCATTCCTAGTCCTCTGGGTTACCTCTAACAGTATTGAACTGAATTACCAGTAACCCTGTATTATTATATTATATTTAGTTTTTTTCTTTTACTGGAAAGTAGTGTTTTATTGTACTTTACATAAGTACCTAACCCTATGAGCATTCACGTCGAACCTACCGGCAGACTCGAATTATCGACTATCGATATTTATGACGTCATCACTTTGTCAATCCCTATCGTAACCAAACAATTTTAAGTTTTACACCAAATATCCAAAAATTCTTCATTTAGCATTGTAATTTGATGATAAGTCTAAAGAGAAACCAATTATCTAAGCTTTCAATAGCTCTTTTGCCTCTTTTCAAACAACAAAAGGCGAAATAAGGGTTATGAACAGTTCAGTAAAAATTGTCATAAATTAGCTGTGAAACGTGTATTTATGTGGATTATTGCCTCTTGTAACGGCACATTCACTCACTGAACACGACACCATGGTGGCCGAATAAAGAACTTCTGATTAAATCGTAAGATTATTAATTATTTGTACATATTCACTTCAACTTTGAACAGGCAGGGACGCTATCGCCTCTTAATCGCGTAAATAATGTCTTATAGACATCTTGTTTCGCTATCTCTTTTTCTCTCGCGGCAGTGTGTATCAACTAAATACCTCTCGCTCCCACGCTTTGTTGGTCTATTGAGCGTAGTGAAAAATTCTATGTCTATGCTTCTCCCTGATACATCTCTCATCCTATCTACGTATGTAACATCTCCTCAATTTTGTATTTTACCTTTGTATCTTATCTTGTTTGTGTTTGTCTGTGCAGTTCTTGTTGAGTCAAATAAATATATCTTTATCTTTAAAAATACCTACCTACCCTATTATAGTCAGAGGTAAACTTACGTTACTATACTTGATACGAATATTTGTATCTTCAGGTTTTCCATTATGGATATCGTTTTCCTCGTTTTCGTAAGGGAAGCAGTTTATAACAAAACATCACATTCAGTTTAGTAACTTTTCTTATATTCATATAAACATTATAAATAAGCGTTTCACGTAACAAACAGGCGTCTACAGCTTACGAGCAAACATCGAAGAATAAAGACAAAACAATAGTTAACCCCTTCGGCAAACTACACAAACAGATTACACTCTACACAGACAGACAGTTTTTTCCAGTCAAAGAAGTATTTCTAAAGGTTTTTTTTTAAAGATAGCGCGATACCCTTTTGTTTTTCGTATTCCTACTGGAGGTCTGAATTCGTGACGTCGTCGTCAGCATGAATAATTGTATGAAAAAACAAAACAAAATCGCCAGCTATTAAAAATTACCTTTAAATGTGTAAAAAGTCATCCATCTTCGTGTAGCATTCCGAACAAGGCCACAATTCTAAAAAAAAGTTTGATTTGGTCTAAAGCCGAAATAATTTTGGATAAAAATCGACAACTGTTAAAACATCTTTTAAAGATTTATAAAAGAAACATTATTACAAACATACCTAAGAGTATTTGCAATAAGAAAGGACACAACATCCAAAAGTACAACATATAACTAGTATGTTAGTTTTTTATAAAAAGCCTTAAACACGTAATGACCACAGCCAACACAAGTAAATAAATAAAGATAATCAATCTATAACCAAATAAATATAGATTGAGTATCTAAACTCCATGTAAACATTAAAATACATTAAAATTATCTATTTGTTCGTGCGTTTGGATCAGAACACACAAAATTACTAAAAAATAGGGTGGGAACTCTATTTTTTAGTAATTTACTTACACTTAAAATTAAATAAATACAATTTGACTGATATAATAGTATCTGAGATAATTGTTTGGTTTTAGATAGTAACAGAGACTTGACTAGTCAAATTGTTAACAGCCATGTAATTTCAGATCATAACTACCATACCAAATAATCCTTAAGCACAGAAAAAGTTACACAAAACTTATAAAGCACCAGAAAATGTTTTTAAACAAACACGAACGACACGACATAAAGACTATAACAGTTTAGATATATTCTGGTAACAATACAATAACGACGTTATGCAACACGCACTAAGTAATAAATTGTAAAACTTTAAAAAAGCTACTACACTTCATAAACTTTTTATATAAATAAACTACATGCAATTACATAATAGTGACAATAAGGCAGTGAGTTAGTCACAACTTTTAATTGGCAAAATTGTATAAAACTCTGTTTACAGGTGCCCATGACGCTCGCGTCTTAGGCGTTGAAAGCGTTAGAGTATTATCATCATAACGAAATTGTCGATTTGATCATTAAACAATAGCTCTTTCCTTAATCATCATCAGTGCGGATTCTTAAAGCATCATGGATACGAAGCGAGGTAAGACCACAATGGGGTACACTGTATAAAATGAGCCCCATTGTTTTTATTAATTATTTATAAATACAAAGAATTAATTCTACTTCACTACTGAACACTCATCAGCAATAATACAATTATCGCGTTTTATACTTAGCTTATTCTATAAGTAGGTTTAAAAATGTGGAGGACTAAAGAAGTAAATTGTACAAAATATCGTTCTTTAAAGGGATTCTAAATCGAGACTGAATACTTGAGATGAAACTTATCGAGTAAAAGAATTAGAATCAGCAAAACAAGGACACAGAAAACTAAATGAAAACAAAAGGGTATAAGATAAGCAAAGGAGGTTACAACGAATTGAGAATACCGAAATAAATAGTAGAGAAATAAAGAGCCTCTAAAAATATTGTCACTTCTATAGATAAAGTTGTAAATTGTATAAGAATTTAAATTTTAATAAAATAAAATTAAGTCACATACAACCTTTTTTAAACAAACCACGTGAGATTCTTTAAAAAGCAAAATAACTTAGGTTCCGAATTTCCGGGATATGAAAAATTTCCATACCATCTTCTTGGTTACCTTTTACATTTTACTATCCATATTTCTACCATTTTAGTTTATGATATGCGTATCATTAAGTACCTTTGAAAATGTATGTGAAAATAAATCTGTAAGCATTACAGTAACTTGCTTTTTTAAACTAGAAAACAAGTTAAGCTCTCCAGCGAGCCAATAATGCCGATAATGGATACGTATAATAATTTTGATAAATTGCACAGTAGCAAAACAATGCCTAGTTTAAATTATAGTTACCTACACAATTTTACCATATAACAATGGAGGGCATATTATTTCTGTACTTAAAGGTAGACTTAAAGCAAGAAATTGAGTTGTTTTGTTGTTGTCAGATTTGAATACGATCAGCGCCAATTTCACCATGGCTTCCATTTAAATTTCAATCATTTATTAATTTTACAAGTGGACTTACAGTTAAAACCAAAACTATGATCAGGCCCAAAGTTTATTTCTACTTATGTTATAAGCTTGTATAAAAAAATGCTTTGATTTTTTTTCTCTCCTTGACACTTTTGATGGTGAAATTGGCCCTAATGCTACAAAGTCACCCCACAAAAACCCCGTTTTGTTAAAAAACCGTTATACTGTTTCTTCGTTCGTTAGACATGAGTAGGTCCCTCACCCTCCTTATCGGGTAGCTCCACGACCACGTGATTGGCCATATCAGCGATGTCCTGGTGATCTCCGTGCGCCGCTAGGTCGAAATCAGACCCTGACAGTGAGGCTATATGGTTCCAATTCGGTTCTGTGTCACCTGTGGTTTGAAAATGTTGGTGAATATCATGAAGGTGGTGTTTAGGGAAATTTATAAGGGAAGTTATGAGAAGTTATCATTTTGGATTAATATGGCAATTTCCAGTAAAGCAGATTAGTGTTTTTGACTATAAGACTTTCATATAGCCTTGTTATTGTGAATCTCTCCAAAAATCTTATTTGGGCTTTTAGCAAGTATTTAAATTTGACTGTGGACATTACTAAGTATAAAATTCAACTGGAAAGTGAAAAAAAAACTCAATAGGAATAAAATTTTGTGTTATTTTCGTGTTATAACGAATATTGTGTTTATTTGGCAGTAATATGTTAAACAACATAAAAATGGCGGGTTATTTTGCCTACAATTATTAAGCTTGTATGCCTAAGTACTTTGTTAAGCCAGAACAGCCTGTTTAAATGTAGAAATGCAAGCCAATCGTAGAACTAAAATGTTAGCTTGGCTGCCACACAATGGTTAGTCTATCTATTCAAAAATACTGGTTAGTGTTTGTGTTTCTTATGCCAAAAAAATAAACAAAATGTTGATGGGTAATGAATAAATTGAAACTGCAAAATAATTGAATGGCATTATTCGCATGCCAGTGTTACTGTGTCAAATTCAACCAAATAATTTATGTTATCAAACGTGTTATAAATCCATGCTGTTATCGTAAAAAGGGCAAAAACTCACTTAGCGGCCGGTGGCGCCATCTATCCTGCTTCTTACAATTATACAGGTCAATAGAAGCTTAGCTTAGTAAGGAAATCTAACTTTTTGCGAGAACTTTTCTACATCTATACCGATGGAAAATAGCTTGCTTTTGGAAATTCGTCTCTAAATGTATACATACGGGTGACTCACTTTACAACTCGCACCTTTGTATATTGAATGCTTTTTGTAAGTTCACGTAGCATGACTGAAAAAAAAGTTTGACAGCTGACTACTGCTTACACATAGGTTTTAGCATTTTGATATCTATTATTATCTATGCAAAGACTATAGTTGAGTCATACAAGCTACTACAATCTCCAAATTTTAAATACCTACTATTAATTTCTACGCTCTCAAAGTTCTCGCAAAAAGCAAAGACTGCATTATTTGTGTGTCATTTCATTGTGACATTTCAATCGTGGGCAAGCATTTTAAAAGCGGTTTAAAATCTTATCGAAATCTTAAACCCTTATGATATTTTTAAGAATATGTATACAGGAAAACCAATATCACCAACATAAAGCACTAACTACATTAATATCTTTAGTATTCAAAAACTGTTATAAATATACAATCTTAAAAACTTTCTAAAACCTTTCGATGAACTTGTTATTTCTCATTCTTAATGTGAACTATCACAGTATGGACACACACAAAACACAGTCTTATCTATTCGTTTTAAGTTCACTGGTTACTTCTATTATTATAGGGAAACTCTCTTTTAGGGAACACAGCACTTTTATTAGAGTATCAATCGTACCCAAAAACAATTCAGAAAGTAAGTACTCAATGCCACTTGTTTTAAAACCGTGTCGAAAAACAAGTGCTAGAAATTCTGTACTTTGAGAGACACAAATATGTTGAAAAAGGGGATCATAAAATCTTAAAAACCCAAAGAGCAGTTACTTTCCGTAGTAAAAACCAGTGAACAAAAAATGATGTTAGTAAAAAACCGAAAAGAAAGTAAAGTATAAAGCGTCGTGCTGCGTACCGTAACCACAAACTAAACGGGCGTGGAGGCGGCGAGGTCACTGTGACCCCACGGATGCCTGTGACCTTGATCTTGACCTTGACCTGTGGGCTGCGGCGTAGGGGTGGCGAGTGACCTTGCGCGCGTCTCTTGCAGGATGAACGTGTTGATGACGTAGGCCTCTCGCCGGATCCGGTCACGCAGTTCCGCTGACATATCCGGGATCGCCCAGCGGACAATTATCATCACTAGCGCCACCACGTTCTAAAACATTGAACATTTCAACTTGAACAACCCAAGGTTACCTGGAATAGATCGCTCTTAGCGATCTCAACCAAGCAACCTTTGTGCTTCCAACAATGGTTGCCTGGAACAAATCGATCATGTAGACACCTAGGGCCCAGAAAGAAGCCGGGGTCGATCAAGTGTTGACGGTTCGACCTTAACGCGAGAGAGTCGTGGAAGATTGCACGTGATTATGACAAGTAGAAGGATTTGGTGAAAACATTTGCGCAAAAATAGCAATACGAAAAAAATAGGGATGACGGGCCGGCCTAGAGGTCTTTAGATTTGCGAGTATGTCTCTTTAAGACACTCATTGAATGAGTCTTGAAAATAGCTATACACGCTGTGAAACCACAATGTACGTGGAACACTAGCGCCGCGCCACCATGTTCTGGAACATAACATTAAATATTTAGAATTTTGAGTGACAGAGGTAACTAGAAGCCATGAATGCCTATTCGAGTGGCTTATTGAATAAGTCTAGAGTATGATCTATTTTTTTAAAACGTGTCGAAAACACAATGCACGTTCATAAATGCAGTCTTGCTTGAGGTATTTGCTGCCAAAGTCAACTGCGACTTATCAATGATCGATGTAAAATTATTTAAATGTCTTTAGCAAATTAAAGCTGAGCCCCACACAGCGCCTCTATCGTGCGGAAAGGGAACTACGCAAATCCCATACAAATATGAGACGACTCGATCACGTCTCGATATTATTGTCAAATAGACTCGAGGCTCTGAATTTCGAGATTTTAATTGAACATAAACAAACATACCTCGAAGACCACCACGAAAGCGAGTCTAGCACCAATGACATGCCAGTACCAGTTCGAATGCTCGTAGGTATCCCCTTCCTTGGAATACCAGTAGCCGGGATAGCTGGAACATTAACATGCACTAATTTGAACTAATTCTAATAATTTAGAGTTTGAAATCCAATGATAGCTGCTAGAAAAAATTGTAACCATATTGTGATCAAAGTGACCACTTTATTTCCCAGTTTTACTTCTGTAATTTGAAGATTCTGACGTGTCCAAGAGGTCTAAAGGTCAAAAAGTCGAAGGTATGGCTACAGGTAATAAAACACAGTTTTGGATGCAGATTTAAAACAGTAGTAATACCAGTTCCGTCACTCGCGCTCAGTTTTGAGTTATTTATACCTACGAGTACAGTTTTCTTTGGAACCACCTCGGTGGTTCATTCTCTATCTAAACCATAGTGAAAGAATCTTTAAAATCGGTTAACAATTGATGACAGCAGAGATATCAAGTAACATACAAACATAAATAAAAAATACAGCCGAATTGCGAACCTCCTCGTATTTTGGATTGGTGTCGGTTAAAAATACCTAAGAACACTTTGAATGAACAATTACCTATCAAAAAAGTTAACCAAATTCTGGTCGGTTCATTGGTTTGGGAGCTACGATGCTATATACATCAAACATTCTTCTTTTAAGGAAATGTTTTTTTATTATTATCAGGCTGCGAGCTGTCTTCCATCGGATGCCATCAATATAAAATGCATCTATTTGTTAAAAGTTAAATCCTATATGTGAATGCACTTTTTTGTGCTATGCGATAGGTGAGTTTACAAAATAGAGTCGAACATACCTGCACTGAGTCTGGTTGTACTGGGAGCGCAGCGGTTTGTACATGTCCAGTACTGTGACGTTGAAATCCGCAAGCGTGTGATCTACGTAGTTATCGAGGTCGCCGAAAGTGGTTCGGTACACGAGGCGGGGTATGAACTCTGATGTGAACGCTATTATGAAACCCTGAAAAAAGATCAAGTGGGGGTTTTAGATACAAGATAAATATAAAATACTTTACTCAACTTAGAAATAATATTATAAAGGAACCGCGAGTTCAGAGTTATAAAACATATTTTTTGTTTTTAAACTAAAAATGTCATCATCACCATCGTCCATGTCCAGCAGTGGACTAATATAGACTATTAGTCCACTGCTGTGCCCCTAATAAGCACAAAAGTGTTGGTTAATAAATAAGTAAAATAATAAAAAATTACGGAGAATCCACACAGCATCATTTAGCCCCAGAGATTGTATAAGGGGACTATATTGATAACTGATAAAAAAAAGCAAATTCAGTAGGTATTTTTAAGTAAGTATTTACTCACATTGGTTATTATACTGAGCTTCCCAATAGAGTCCAGTATCCTATACCAAACGCCGATGTCATTGACCCTCTGCGGCACCGGACGTCGATAACAAGTGAGGAACTTCTTGGCGTCCAGTCGCATCTCCAGAATGTTGTTTATGAGCGCGAACAAAGGAGCCAATGGGAAGGCCGCGACGAATATTGTGACGAAGCCGTATTGGAGGACTGGAACATTTGTTTTTTTTTTATAGATGGTAAGTAAAAAGGTTACCTAAATTTGAGTGAAGGGAAATGGTATATAATTTGATTGTTTTGAAACAACTAAAACCGATATAGAATCCCTTATTTTAAGCTGCTTTAAGTTTTGCGGGATAAATACTTATCCCTCGGGAATAACATTTTTATGGGATCACCTCGGGATTATAGTCTATACAACCACAAAAGAATCATCCAAATCGGTCCATAAACGACGTCCAAATCGATTCATAATGAAGAATATGGTATACATCAATTACTTACAAGAAACAAAAGGTAGTTAGGATCAAGGATCAAACCCTTACCCATTTCTAAATACTCAGGGAATAGACCCATGTTACCGAAGTCAACCAACTTGAAGTCTTTCACCCATTGCATAGGGCTCTTTATCCTGAAACACAAAATCACGTGGTCACTTTCACCGTTTCAACTAATTCTCGTTATTTTTCAATTCATTTAATTAAGTACCTGTCTGCGTAATTTCCGCAAGTTGGTAGGTACTGTTGAATACTACCTATTTCATATTCTGTGCTGTGTCAACGAATTTTTCTTTAACTCTAAAAATTTAAGAAAGCCGGTAAAACCAGCTTTCTGTACTCTGTACATAAAGTTGAAATTGGCTCATTATGGAACTTACTGCTTTTTCCTGCCAATGGATCTCATGACGTTCCACCATTTGAGTAGATAGGGCATCAACATTTCCACGCAGGTGTTGATGAACTGTTTGCCCACCATTATGATGGCTAGCTGGATGGAAAGTTCTAGAAGGCAGCCTCCGGGAGCGCACTGTAATTGAGACCTTATTATATGTTGTTTTATAGTAGGTTTTGCTATGAAACTTTTAAAGACTTCGATCTCACAAGCTCTTTTCAATTTCCTAAACATTTCTTAGTGTTCATTCTGTCTCTACGATGGTTTAGATAAGCAATGAATATCAATGAGCGAAAAGTGACTTTAGGAATAACTTCTTAATCTATTTTGTCTTACATCGAATCTTAATCTTAAGTCACAAACAAATGAAGAAATAATATTCCAATACCCATAAAAAAGTAGATCAAAAATTGAGTTTGCCACGGCAGGATTGCATGCCACAGATCATATTTTTGTAGCTAGTATGTATCTTACCTCCTCTTGTCTATGTCCGAACAGCCGTACAAAGTCCCCCGGGCGACCGACCCACTTGCCCTTAAAGAAGGCAATGTAGAATATAGACGCGTAGTAGTTAACGAACTGCAGGAGATATATCTTAAGGGTCAGCGAGTCGTCGAACTCCGTCTGAGTCCGCAGGAGTTCCTTCTCGGTCAGCCATTCGGCTAGGAACTGGTATATCTGTGGAGGATGGGTGCGATTAGTTTGGAGATAAGTTTGTCAGTAATATATATGCATATACATAAATTGTCTGTAGAGTATACAGTATATCGCACCTCTTGTCGTAAACTGGCTCATTCCAAAATTCATGTTTTTCGGGAAGTAGGAATTAAGGGAACGTGTTTCGGTCCCCGACAGTTTTTGGTAAGTAACACTATAATTTTATGAAATAAAGAGCTATTTACAAAATTTGAAGTCTTATAGTTTCTGATTGACTGGGCGATAGAGTGCACTTTTTTGAGTCGTTTTGTATAATTAACTCAATTTACTAAAATTTTGGATTGAGTCACTTTACGACTGGAGGTACGATATGTAGACACAAAATACAACATGAATTCGGGGGTTGGTGGGTCTAGGGGCCTATTAGAACCAACTAGATGCTGTATACACGAAATACAACAACATAAATTCATAATACGAATTGACAACTCTTGAGGGATATAAACAAGAGACGGACAGCAGTGCCCCCTGCAGAAGAGACCCAACATAGAGCTGCGATCGCCAACCTGCCTGCCAAGCCAAAAACATTGACCTATTGGGGAGGTCTATGTCTAGCAGTGGAGGTATATCTAATATTGTGTAAATAGGGAGTTTAACTTTAAGAGACTCACATAATTAAAGATGCAGATGAAAACCAAGTTAATACAAGCCGCAGTCGCCGTAGTGAACATGATAGGACTGTAGGTGATGAGGTTGTTGTCGTTCTGTCGTAGGATGCTGGCGCCCAGCAGCGACATGCGGTACAGCACGACGCCCAGCACGGTGGCCAGCGCGAGCAGCACCAGCAGCGACACCACGCTGAACGACATCAGCGTGGCGGGGAGACGCATGCGCCAGAACGGGACCATCGGCTCGCGCTCGCCCGTTACTACGTTGAGCTGGAACAAACATTATACTAAATAACAAATGTCTAAGTTTTAGTGATGAATAAAGAAAATATTGCATGACGCTATACCTACACGTAAAGTTATTTATGTTTTGACAGTAGGAGAACAGTAACGGTTTGATTTAGAAATGCGACGCGGCCACCCCCTCTATTCAAAGTCTATTATGTGACAGTAACCAGGTTTGTAAGGTTTGATTTAAAAACGACGTCAAACACGCTATGACATTTCTATTTCAACATTTACCGTGTCTTTGAGGCAAATTCTAAGATTTACCAAGTTAATGGTGGTAAGAGTTCGAAACGAACGATAATCATAGAATTTTACCATTAAGATGCAAGTTTTATATTGTAAGTTGGTAAATCTTAGGCTCTAAAATCAAAGTTAGTGCATGTCTTGAGTGACAGCGCATCGCGCAATCGGAATCCACGACGGCAGCGCAAGAAACAAATGCTTGCCAGTGAGGTGCCAGCGATTTGCCATCTCACTCGCACTTGCTGAGTGTAACTATGAGTGAGAGTGAGACGGATTTATTACCTTAGTCCGTTTGACATGTGCCAGGCGCGCCAAGTACTGCGGTCGCGGATGTTCCTCATACACGTCGAATCCTGTGAGGTCCCAGCGGTGGGTCATCTCAGATGAGTACCGCTTCCATAGCTCGAGGAAACAGGCGGCTGGAAGGAAATACTTTGGATAGAGATGTGACTAATATCTCAAGAATAGTCATTTTAATCGAGTTATAATCGAACCTTATACCTTGTTTATATTGCGTAAGTCTATTTTTTACTTTCTCTGATTACATAACATGTCAATTTGTCGCACACGAATTGCAATTTGTTGGATCTTATTAAAGAACGTTTTACGCGGAAGTGTTATTAAATATTTTTGTAAGACATAGAATTATAGCATTAATAATTGAGTTAAAACATCTTTCAACTCACCCCAAAAGCTCATGAAGACAGCAAAGAACACCGTAGTAGGGTTGTCGAAGAGATACGTGATGCGAGACTGAAGACACGTCGCCTTCAGGTCCCAATAGTCGCAGTGGTAGTCGCAGAGCGGACACATCTTTATAGTCGAGTTGTAGTTGCATACTTCTTCACTGGAAAAGAAAACAGAGTTTATGCGATAAGTATCTATACTCTGATTGAGAATCCTAGATATTTTATGTCAACAAAGACATTTATAAATGAAAACTTAACAAAAACTGATAACAATAACAGAAAACAACAAGGTAACAGTGACGTTATCACTAAAAACTAAAACATAAGCTTCGACAACGGATAATCTCACATGTGCAGCGAAAAATGTTAAAATTTGAATGCGAAAACGAACGTTAGATGAATTAAATGATTAATGAAAGCATTCAAAACGAAAAACTGTTTCGAGCTTCTGTGCTTTGCATCGGTGATACCAATGTCGTTAAATATTTTCCACCAAAATATTCCTTGGGTTTTGTTACCACTTTGTATACAAATATATCCAGGTTTTTGAATCGGGGTACCTATAGGACTGGTTTCGGTTCGGTAACACCTTTTTTTCAATATTTTTTTGGTATATAACAAAGCGCTTTCAATTTGTATGCCGACTACTACAAGTTAAGGTAACTACAGATCTGGAATGCACCAATGCCACACAGCAAAACAAAAAATCAGATATGGGTTTAATCAAATATGGCAGCGCGTCGGTCACCCGCATGAAGCTTGCGGTAAGCAATTGGGTCACTGTAAAATTTATCTAAAGATGACGAGCTTAAGCCCATATTTGCATGTATATGGTTCTCTCGTGCGGGAGCGGTGTTGTATGTATTTTCTAAGTTCTTTATCCTCAAAATTGTTACAGGAAATTTATGAAGCGCAGTGTTTCAAAGACAGTCGGCTTTTTAAACTGTATAATTATACAGTTTAAAATTTACTAAAAAGATAACAGAGGGAATCCTTACCTTGGTTTATTGTCGTAAATCGTGACGGCCGAGTAGATAAAACATATCAGTCCTACAATAGACGCCGGGATCAGCATGTGAGTGTAGAAACCTAACCAAGCGAAATATAAACCTGAAACAAAATTACCACATGTTTTATAGGGCATTAAAGTTGTGAATAATGTTCAAATGATACTTTAACTTTAGTCTTGGTGTCGTAGGTGGTTTTTTCGGAGTCCTTTAGAGAAGCAAAGACCTGCTCGAAGCTTCTGTTTGGCGTCGCGATCTCTAGTCTAAGTCTTGGACGCGAACCGATATAGGTACACACAATAACATGAAATATTTCGGTCTCTTATCGTGATATCCGGTCTCTGTCGCGGCACGAACCGCCGCTATAAGGATGCCGAAAAAGCCTCTACGCACACGCGCCCGGTAACGCAATTTAAAGTGCCCAGGTGCTTACCTATTTTAACGCCAAAATAATCCTTAACATAATCTAGAGGCTGGTACTTCACACATTTGGAGACAGCCGCCCATTCCGTGTATAATAAATGCCTCATTGAGCCTGGAGTTTTGAGATCACCCTGTAACAAAATAAGACACGACATGTTTTAATCGAGTGGTGGACAGCGAATCCAATACGCCAAGTTACATTTCCATGCAACTTTAAAGAGAAACAGTACAAAGCGTGCCTCATAAATGGAGAACCGTCGACAAACAAGAGAGCATCAAATTGTACAATTATCAGGGGGAGGCCTGCGTCCAGCAGTGGACCATTAAAGGCTGTTGAGGTGAGGTTGAGGTGTAACAAAACTGGCGAACAGCACTTGAAGACGTCGTTTTGTGTGGGGGGGCCAGATGTTACCAGTATTCAGTCAATCTTTGTGCAGCATTTATGGATGGTGATGATGTTGCGTCGCATCTCTTTCATGATTGAAGACCTTATAACAATGCTAGTAGAGTACAATATACTCACATCGTGGAGCGGGTAGGCGGCACTATAGGTGCCGTTGGATATTAGCCTCGTGATTCCGAACGCGAAGTCATCGTGATGAGCGTCGGAAAACTTCTTGCGGTCCAGTATGAACTGCACTATACGCGAGCGGATCGAGGGCGTCCAGAAACATTCCGCGTTCGTGTCGAATCTATGACAAACATTGCACTAATTCATTTTAATGAAAAGAGAAGGTAGGATAGACGCCCCGATAGGGGCGGTATGGTTTGGAGATGGCGCTGTATTGAGCCAAGCATTATAAATAACATACCAATTAAGGAGGTGCCCAATGACGCCATTTTGTGAAAAGGATAGGCATAGGATTTCGCGTTTATAGGAGCGAGACAGAGCGGAGCGGCGTAAGAGCGAAAATCAGGTTTTTTGATTATTATCTAAAAAATTATAGTAATTTTGAAAATCTAAAACATACACCGTCTGCTTTATATTCTGTTTACTGTACAAAGTATCAAGGCTTATTTAAAAAAAAAAAAAATTATTGAATAGCGACGATTTAATGTACAGTTTAGAGCGAACATTGAATTTTTTATTAAAAGAAAATTTTATGTAGTTTTGTTTTTGAAAAACTAGGTCGAGTACCTAACTAGCACGTTCTAGCATCAATCCTAAACTATATTAATCTCAAAGTAAATGCTTCAGGACTATGGAAGATATGATCGCTGAGGCTTAGCGATTCCAGGTATCATCGACTCTAAAAAGTACTCACAAATACTCCTTATCCTTAGAATAAATGGCAGTCAAGCGGTGCTTTCTCTCCGGGAACTGGTTGGGATCGACCCGGATCCGGGACATGAGTCGGTCCCAGCACGCGTCTATTTTATCAAACATGCTGTTGGTTTTGTCACCGACATCTTTTAGTGCTGAAAACTGTAAGAGATTTAAGTTAGTTTTTGGGTTATATTTAACCGTGGAGGTTATACTGAGATTTCTTGATAAGTTAAAATGACATTTATGGCTCAACTGATTTAAGGTTGTGAGTCTCCCAAGGTAAATTATGTTGTTAACGTTCTATTTGGAAAAAATCCGATGAAATAAATATGAAACTCAGATCAGTAGACTGTTTTCTGACCTTATATTTGTTTTGAAAAAGTCCCAAATGGAAAAATATGTAAGATGATTTAGTTGGATTGTGTTAGGTAGGTAAGATACACATTTATATAGAGTTCTCAGTAAATTTCCACGGTTTACATTTATGGTCACGCTCAAGCAAACGTTGATTTTACACTTTTGTGTATGGACTATCTTTAACAATGTAAACTAGGCTGTTTAATGTTAGTTACCTTAACACTTATTCTCAGGCAATAGGTGTTAAGCATGATTTGGGTCATATTTTAATAGAACGACATAATTAAATGGTTTTTAAGTACATATTATAATATAAGTAGATACATAATTTATCAGGACTTAGTAGTTAGTACCAAAACCACATTCATTATGATTATGAGCGATTATTTCTTGTATAGTTACAATGGTAGATTAGTAAGTGGTGCGAAGCCCAACCACCAAAGTTAGTAAGTCAATGTATTTTTCGGCAGTTTTATTTAAAAAGATATGCATTTCTATATCTTTTTTCTCTATTCAAATGCACAATACATTAATAAATAGATAGATGGAAAAAACAACATCAATACAATACACAAAAACTAACATAAATTCGATACACTAGCTAGCGACATCTAACGACAAATTTTGTTAACTACTTAGACCGGGCGTCTCTTTCAGATCAACTTAAAACAGTAAGTTGAACAGAGATGGCTAGTCTTAGGCAGTTACGCTTTCTACAACTCATTTTATTAGCATAACGATGATGTAAAATGATCTTTAATATTATAGTTTAAGAATCGAAATTCGTGAACTGTTTAGTATCAAAATCAGTTGCAAAAACTAGACAACACATATGATACGGTTAGCAAAGCGGTCCATGCTTCGCATACCTTAGACATATACATTGCGGCATTCAGTATGGCATTCGTCCGGCCAGTCTTTCGTATCTTACTGCATTCCTACGAACGACACAGTGTTACAGTGCAAGGTGCGTGTTACGAACACAACAAGTACTTTCATCACTAGTTAAACGGCATTAAAACTATTATTTGGCTTAAGGTCTAGATTCCTTTGGCCTTCCTTCATATAGGTTAGCCAAAAGTTAAAGTAAAATATTGACCTCTATCTAAATCCAATTATATTTAGACTTAGATAGGCGAATAACATTGTATTAAATTTTAAGCATTATACACTTACTAGTGGTTTATTTTTCGCTTCTTCCACTAGTGGACAAAAAATTGAAGGGAACAAAATCAATAACATTTTGTTTCTTATTTGATAATAATTACTATTATTAAGCTGTTTATGTATAAAATTTGACTTTTCTAAGTGCTTATTTTGTAAGCCTAAAGAAATAAAGTGATTGAATTTTGAAAACAGCAGTATTGTTCTAAGGTACAGCAAATAGTTACTTTTTAAAACAAATGACTCTATTTTCAGTTTAGGTATTAGATAATATTCATCAAGAAAAATACTTATTCCTTCCCGTTTGCTTGATAAATACTTTGTCAAGAACATTGAAATGAGACGCCATCACAATAGAGTACACACTTGCACAAAGTGTCGACAAAAAGCGTCTACTCTATGCACTTTTAGTGCCTCAACTAATTTACTTTACTATACAGGGACATTTCTAAATTATAAGCTCAAAGCCCCTGGGAACAAATTCTATTTTCTAAGCCATTCAAGTTACGCAGGGTAAAGGAGTATACACATACCTTCATAGGCATCCGTAGTTTCAAAATTTCACTGTAATCTTTCAGTACCGCGTAAGGTGCGTGTATCTGAAACAAAATATGGACTTGCAAAAGCTGTTGTCACGTTTCATTGCCAACAAAACTTGACACCGCACAAAATCGGCAGTGTCAATTGAGCAACATGAGCTCGAAAGTTTTATGAGCTGGTTTTATCGATTAGGTAACAGTGTTGATTCTTATACCTAATTTAATGCTTCACTGGCAACATGCAGTCAACTACAACATAGAAATTTTATATGCTGTAGCTGACTGAATGTTCGCATACAAAGTTCCCTCAATAATTCTTAGCAGCAACATAGAAGGGATACGGTTAGATGTAATGCTTTCTTTTTTAAGAGCTGAGAGAAACGAAAACCCATTAGTACATAGAGAGCAGTTCAATACCATTACCTTAACAAAATTCAGTCCATACAAATGCTCAGGCGCCTCCCTCTCCAGCTGCAAACCCTCAGCCTCGAGATTCTCCTCAAATATCCGCCTGTATTTGATCGCCTCCGGCTTTTTCTGGTCTTCCTTCATGCTCTCCCAGACTAGCACGTAGTCTATGGAGCGCACGCCGTCGTTGAACAGCAGGGAGGGGTTTGTCATTTGCCCGCCCATTATTATGCTGCCAAATTAAGATGTGCAAGTTATGTGAAGTGAGATTTTTACCCTGTGTGGAATGATGTGCTGTGGTATGATTTTAGAGTCAGCGTCTGTTATCATTATCAATTTGACGTTTAGTCGATGTTTGGGACCAAAAGGTGTTCCTGAAATGTATGCCTTAAAATTGAAAAACCTTGGCCTTCATTTAACTCTTTTGGCGTAGGTATCTAACAGACGATATACGAGTTGAAATACGAAAATGGATCAGACTGTACCATAAGTCATCAGTTCATCACACAAAAACGGCATATTTTAACATAATAAATAACATAAGTAGGATTTTGAAACTAATTACCTACCTGTGTCTCAATTTCAACGAGTTACAAATTACTGCTATGGCCAAGATTCAAGGCAAACTTTGATGGGAAGTTTAATGAAGGTCGATATAAACCAGTATCATTCTAAACCTATTGTAACGTATCAAAGTAGGTAGCAAACTAGCAAAAAGTAAGAGGGCGGCCCTTTGAGACCAACGAATCAATTGGTAACAATTGATTTTACAGAGTTCCCCTATGGGCTCAACCTAGTTGAGCTCATGGAGCTAGATAATTATATCTTTTCCAAGGTTGAGCTGATGATAGTTCAATACATTTCAATAAATTACTTGCATTAAGGTGTATTGAAATAATCATAAGTGAAAATGACTATGGCAACTTCGAAGCGAAACGTCGCGAACGTTTACATAATTATATGCCAAGCAAATATGGTGCTGTCGACCCATTCATTTTTATCATGACATGAGTCATACAAAACCGTTACCTAAAATATTGAAACTTGTATTTGTATTCATCTCAAACCAGATTTTATGACCGGATGGATACGCAACTCTTGAAACAAATCACCCGAAGTGGCACTTTCGATAACACACGTTCAACCACTTTATGATAAGTTTTGTTATAACTAGTTATGTTTTTATTGAGATGTTATGTATTGACCGATAGTAGGTACCAAGAGTTAAAGTTAGTTATTAATGTTAATATTAATACGTGCCATGCTAAGCAGGGCTTTCGGGGACATAATTAGGGCTGATATTGTACGCTTCTAAAACTACATCTACACATCCTGGAATCCCAAAAACATGGTGGTGTCCTACTATCATTACCACGCTGGTGCATGGACTCGAGGGGACTTTCGAGGAGTTCTTCGATATCTTTATGAGGGACCGCGCTCCGTTCGGACCCGTTTGGAACCATATTCTTGGTAAGAAAACCTGCCTTTCTTAAATTCACATAATTCTTTCCATCCAAAGGTTGCCTGGAAGAGATCGCTTCTAAGCGATAAGGCCGCCCATTGTACTTGTCTCATGTAATGTCTTTTTCTAATGTTCTTTTTCTGGTGTACAATAAAGTGTTTTTGTATTGTATTGTATTGTAAAACCATGTGTTGTGTGTAGGTACTATCTATAATAGGCAATTTCGTAACAAAATCGTAATAAATCAAGTTTATTAGAGTAGGCCTTCAATTATTTCTCACGGTCAAAGTACCAGCTAGATCAGTTTCATGAGAAAATATGTTTGTATTATGTCATATATATGTTTACTAGCTTCACATGAGCGAAAATCTAAGACAGTTACGAGTATAATTAAAGAATTCTAAGAAATTGATGGACAATAATGATGTAGTGCGTCATACAGGTATACGAGAAAAGATTATAGGTATTGGAATCTTCGTACTTTTTTCTTGAATGTTATGAGTTTATGAGTGTTCGAAATCTGGATAAATTTGAAATTCATCGAACAGAATTTTTTACGCAACATTGAGGGATGCAATTTTTCTGTAACTTTGCCCCGGTGCAATGTGGTGATAGTGCTTGCTATACATACATACATATTATATCATGAATATCTTCATGTTTGATACAATTTGATGCTATAATGTGATCATATTATAGAGTACTATAGCCAGTAGGCTATCTTGGTGACTGGTCTGTTACTCACGAGCAATGGTTGGCCGGGGGTTTGCCATTGCCCTTCGGAAGCTCGGCCCCGATTGTGTTGCCACAGGCGCATTCTTCAGCAGCCCGAGTTGACGCTTCGCTACCGTTGTCCCTGAAATGTTGTACGGGACACATCTAATTTCACTACACATTTCATTTCTGCTTCTCTATATTTTTCTTTGAACTTATTACGTAGACAGAACAGAATAGTATTCAGTAATTAAACATCTACAGAATAGAAAAGCTACAGAAGCTAACGTATGTGTGAAGAAAAGCTTTAGAAAAATATTATTAGCCACGGAAAACCGACGAAGAACAACAAACATATCAAATCAAAGAAGCATCAAGGAGAACCTCATCCCGAATTAAAGACACGTCACGCATTAACACAAGAAAGAAACGGGCATCACTAAAGAACCCTTAGGACAGTAACAGTACATTTGAAACACAAATATGACACGTCAAATAAAGGATGACTTACATGATTTTGCCAAATAAACTAACACCATCAGAAAAGTCCAGGGGGTGTTGTTGGATGAATTCGGGAAGCACCTCGTTGCTGAGGTATTGATGAAGCTCATCTGGGTAAGAACTATCTGTGCTGATAAAGTCTCGACGTATATTCGAGATCATTAACATAACGAGATCATTTCGGCTTAACATTACGAAATCATGTTGGTCTGTTGGCGAAATATCAATCAAGCTAGGTTCTAGTGAAATTACTAGATAGCCGCAAGTGCTATGGCACTACAGCAGTTTGCTGCTGAGTGCTGACCAACTTCACTACGCGTTTCCTCGATTCAAAGGAAGATTCTTCTGATGCATTCGTGAACTCAATTGTTATTGACACTTGGCATCACTCGAAATGAATTGATCAATTGATCCGGAAAAAGAAAGCATGAATCAATCACGCTATCTCAGAGACCCTATGAATGGAGGTAGGAGATTTTACGTATCGATTTAATTGCCATTGTTTTACAGAAAAGTTCATGATGTCTGTGATAATAATAAAATTCGTAGACATTCATCGGGCCGTTATCGGATGATCGGAAACATGTCAAAACCGCAATGTCGACAAGCGCTATGATTACAGCGTGCGTGCAAGTCGGTCTACCTAATTCAGTTATTACCTGGTTCCTACACTGTACCAAAACAGGACTTCAAAGGTAGGCAGACAGTTTTAACGAAAGGAATGTCAATTGTTAATGGCTAAAGCGGCTTAACCAACAGCATCAAATCATGATTCATGCAAAATCATTTCACAATAACCATAAATAACCAGATGCTAAAATAAAAAGGAAAAACAAGAATGACATAAGCATTTAAAACAAAATGTTGGGTATTTAAGTTATGTTTATGACTAATTAATAATACACTCAACTTTGTTTATGTCAAGTATTTGCTAATGTGCCATTAACCTAGTAAGTCTGGTTAATTATAAGCACGCCTTATCAAGACGCATTAAACGGAGTAAGTAATTAATAGATTAGGTTAAATAATATCGCCCTGTGGCACACCCCCACCTCGACACCCCGAGGACCATTTACCAAAACATAAACATTGACCTTACTACGAACAATAGGCTATTATGAACTTAACGAATAGTTTTTACGACAATACACTTTATTTTTTATGTTATTTAGAGCCATTTTAACTAAGAAAGCGTGATAGCAAACAATAACGGAAGCCTTGCCAATTACCAAAACGAGCATAAGATCGAACGAGTATAGAAATACTGCGTAGAGTTAATATAGCTTGATCTAGTTATAACTATAGGTAATTGTCGTACCTTATAGATAACCAGTAAAATTCCATTATTAATTTAAATGTAGGGAATTATTCCGACTATTCCACACTATCGACTGGACAATTGCATTAAAAGCTGCTAGGAAATAATGGTAATAGTTACCAAATTAACAAGTATGGCCACCAAACAAAATGAAAGCAAGAAGAGATAATCTAGGGGAAACATAGTGCCTAATGCTATAAAACTAAACTACGAAAAGGGTGCAGTACATTCCACCAATAAAACTTAACTACCGAACGGTGCAAAGGTTAAGAAAGTGGGCCAGATAAGTAGGTACAAAACTAAATTATGAAACGGTGCAAAAAGTAAAATTTGGAATATACGGGTGATAATTCAGATGTCACCAGGAAGAAACTAACTTAATTTGACAGGACTAAAAATGTTGTCATCCTTTTTATTTCGATCTTTATGAAAGGGATGGCACCACTTTTAGTGCTGTCAAATTAGTTTAGTTTCGGGGAAATCTGAAATGACACCGCTAGGCATCACAGTAAACTACGGAGAGTGGTGCAAAGGTCAAAAGGGGAATAGACGGGCATAGTATGGCACTCACCGATCGGTGTTCATTTCCTGAGAGAGGTTGTCCTGGTAGTTGCTGAGGACCGACATCGCGTGGAGGTCGCCCATCCTCCCTTGCGTCTCCCGCTCGGTCTGCGCCAGACAGAACCAACTCAGTACCATACGACGGGTTTGATAGAAGAAATTGAGCTTACAGCGGGAAGAGATTGGGTTTAGATTGGACCTTTATATTTTTTATATTTTAAACAGATTTGGCTTGGTGCTAAAGCAATTGAAAGGCTGGGAAGTTCTAGAGCCCTTTCATTCAACTATAAAGCCATTTAATGGCCTCCTACCGATACATAAAAGACCGCGAACGTACGGCGGCAGTTGTAGTAATGATACGAACGCAAAGCAAGTAAAATGTACCGAGAAAACCCATATTGTTCTCATCACGAGATTAACATTAAATCAACAAAACTCTGGTGACTCGTTCTCAGCGACGACGCGACTTGCTAATCAAATAGCTATGTGTAGTAGAGTTTATTCATTAGTCATGTAATGAGCAAAGATCCGTCTGTAAGTTCACTGTCTGTCTGTTCAGCGAACCTTGACTCGACAATGCTAAGTTCACAACACCAGACACTGCCAATTTTCATGCCGAAAACTCGCTTGCTATTTACAAAGAATTTAACACCGTAAAATATACAGTCAAATTTACACGAAACGCGATAATCTATCAAGTAAGTAAACCATGTAAAGCACAAAAGGAGTTAAGTGATAGCCGTACGTGGGATTTTCTACGTCCATAATTGTTCACTCTCAGTAGGGCAGCATCGTATGTAACGTAAGACAGCACTTCTATCACACACCTAGCTATCATTTGCACTACCGGGCTTGGAGATATTGCCTTCTCAAGTAACGTTTTTTGACTGTAACTAAGACAAGCCATTAGCATTACCTACGTGCTGCGACCTTGGCCTGCCCAATCACTGATTCATCTGAGTTCGAGTTCACGTTGATAAAATTTCGTGTTTTAAGATATCGTTCAAATATTATGGCATTGTCTTGGAACACAGTTCTTTTTTGTATGAAATAAAGATGAAAGAGACGAGACACGTTCGTTCAAATAAAAGTTAGCAACACAACTAATGTTTTCGATAGTGAATTTACATACGTGCGGGCAAACATTGATAAATTTGATAATACATATGCACGCGAATCGCTAACTAGGCGCTGTTATCCGACTTAATGCTTGTCTACACAAATTATAAACATCGTTCTATTCAATGTAATTTTTTTCTCTATCTAGTTTTAATGCCAAATTTCTAGGCAGGAATACTTTAGTGGTTCAAAGTGGACCAAAGTAGATGCGACAATGAAGCATTTGTGTGAATAGATAATGTTTTTGCCAAGTTTTTCGTGTTTTCAGCAAAAGGAGATGCGATTATCATAATCAGATTAACACAAGGTTGAAATTTACCTACCTAATTCAGCCTAGCATGAAAGATGCTTTTAAAAAATAAAGCAAATTCTTTTCGTCAGAATAAAAGAATCGTATAATAAAACCGGCCAAGTGCGAGTCGCACCCGCGCACGAAGGGTTCCGTACCATTATCTATAAAAGCGGCAAAAAAATCACGGTTGTTGTATGGGAGCCCTTAAATATTATTTTAGGGGGGGTTTTATTTTAATTTAATTATTTATTCTTAAAGTGAATATATTATAACTAAATATTCAGTGAATATTTCAAGCGTCTACTTGTTGCAACGGCAACAGCAATACATCATCTGTGAAAATTTCAACTGTCTATCTATCTAGGTTCATGAGATTACAGCCTGGTGACACTGACGGACAGACAGACAGCGGAGTCTTAGTTATATAGGGTCTTGTTGTACCCTTTGGGTACGGAACCCTAATAAGCAGCTGCAGTTTGGGTTATTTTAGGTCCATTGACTGCTGGCCCTGTACTTGAACATTCATGGTGGCGCTGGCGGCTTCATATGCTTCATCTGAGCACCTCGATATAACGATACTCTACTTGGCATCGCTGTAAGGATTCCAGAACTGCCCAGGTTTCGACTGAGTCCACAAAAACAAAAGACATATGGGCCGATTATACTCTTCGGACTTCTGTATGATCATTGTGTGAATGTGGTCTATGGTGCCATAGCCTCCGCGAAATCCAGCCTGTTCTGTTCGGCAGGAACTCGTCCTCAACTCAAAACAGATGAATTCACAGCACAGCCAACAAATTCGTGGTTAAGTGTAAACAAGCCTTGGATTAAACCACTTTATCTTTATTAATAGTGAGCATCACCAGGGATTACTTAGCAAATAGAATGCATGAATGGGTAAATAGAAGAACCTATGTTTATACCAAGGTTCACATTATTGGATATGTGAAGTGTATAACTTTATAAAATTTACATGTGTTTTTAATATCAATCAATGAGGAAGGTTACAGGAAAATGTAACTAAAAACTAATAGTCTTATATGTTTGGGTTGACAGAGTATTTTACCTCATTACCATGATTCGCTAATTAATGAGTTTATCACATTTTTTTCGGTTTAATATTGGTAGAGTCGCTCAGCGGGCTATAGAGAGAGCTATGCTCGGGGTTTCTCTACGTGATAGAATTCGGAATACGGAAATCTATGGAAGAACTAAAGTCACCAACATAGCTCTCCGAATTAGTAAGCTGAAGTGGCAGTTGGCAGGTCATATAGCCCGCAGCACTGATAACCGCTGGGGAGTAAAGGTTGTGGTGGCCGCTATGCAACACGAAACGGAGTGTTGGGAGACCATCAACTCGATGGACCGACGACATTGTAGTGGTTGCAGGGAGTCAATGGATGGAGACGACTCAGGTCCACTCTTTGTGGCGTCGTATGGGGGAGGCCTATATCCAGCAGTGGACGTGTATGGGTCGATATGATGATTGGTAAAAAGTATTTATAAAACTTAACTTTCAAACACAAATTTCAGGCAAATATTCATGTGAATAGACAAATTGTATTGGCTGAGTAAAGAAACTTTTAAACGCAATTGAAATAAGAGATATTGGCGAACCATTCATTACTCGGAAACAAAGCATGAATTTTATCATGTTATAAATAGTAAATCGGATATAATAGAACAGTGCACTTAAACAGTGGGGGACCAATTTGAACAAGTATTATATCACTTATGTCGCTAGCTAGGGGACCACATGGGGATAATTTATACTGTGCAAAAGATTTTATACAGACACTAGCTGCTGCCCGCGGCTTCGGCTTCGCCCGCGCTTCTCATGTATCCCTTTATTCAGGTTAATATATATATGTCACCGTCAAATAGTAAGCCCCGTAAAATTATAAAAATCCTAGTCACTTTACAATTTTCCGGAAAATAATCAACAGGACTGAAGCACTTACAATTTAACGCATTGAAATACGTAAATTTATAATTTTAGATTCGAAGCTTATCCGTAAGATAATAAACAAACAAACCTGTGAACCAATCACAGCCTTGTTTTACTATTTTACGAAATCTATGGCGATCACTTCACTCGTAAAATAATAAACTGCCCTGTGATTGGTCGATGTGGCCGATGCTCAATGTTTGTGTTCGTTTACGAACAGTTTGAAAACTATTAACCACTGTTCCACAAAGTCTACAACTAAGCAACTCCAATTTTACTCATGAACAAACTATTTAAAAACACTGAAATGTTGAAAAACACACCATGAAAACTTTGTTGTTACTATTCGGGCGTCTAATGAATGACAGCAAAAGATGGCGGTGCAGGCAAGCGCCCATCAGCCAATCAGCGGGCGTCCTGCGTTCCGTCACTTACTAGTTTATTATTTTACGGTTAGATTTCGGAAAATCATAATTTGACGTGTTTAAATGCGTTACATTGTAAGTGACGCGGCCCAATTGATTATTTTCCAGAAAATTATAAAGTGCCTAGGATTTTTATAATTTTACGGGTTTTACTATCCTACGGTGACATATATATAGCTTAAGGCACTCACAAATATCTAGAGATTTACCCCCTACAATCTCACAAACTTTACCTCTGTAGAATATTAGTATAGATTGACGAAAATAATATGCAGTCAACAGGGCCACAACCAGCTTATTATTATAGATATTATTTCATCATCATAGACATAGGCCTCCCGTAATGAGCACCATAGCACCCTGTCATTGCCCTGTCGACTTGACTTGTTGTTGTAAGTGCTTTTTTGTAAACCTAAAGAAATAAAATTATTGACTTTTGACTTTCTTCTGCTTGCCGCATCTTTTGCAGGTGCACCTGGCCAAGGCATCCTACACAATGTTTACCAAGTAATCGTCTCCACTCAAGAATATATTTACCCCAGTGGTTTTCGGTTCTTCGCTATATATGGCCAGCCTACTGCCACTTCAGCTTGCTAATTCTTTAATATTATCTATCATGGGATAATAAAATACTTATAATATTCAGAACAATATTAGTCTTTTTTTACAAAGTTGTACTTATTTTAAGTTGTAAGTACATGTTTGATATTCACTTTAATACAAATGTTGCTGTTGCTTTGTCAAATGCCACTATAATCTTAAGAGTTTGGGTAATATAAAAAATATTCATGTATTGTTTTATTTATGATTCCCTTTCTATATAATCAAATTGCATAGTTATTAATCCATCTCCATTTCCTCTCTGTTGGCCTACATACATTAATTTAATAATATAGGGTACCTAAATCAAAGACCTACAGTCAGGGCTTGCAATATTCAAATACCGGTTTGACTAACTTTCTTTGACCTGGTAACAGTACATTTTTGGGATCTATATAAATTATACCAGTATTTTTTAATTATAATTCTGCTGCGGAGCATAGGATTTAATAGTCACTGAATAATATAGGAAAGTATGTAAGAAACCTTTGAGCACAAAGACTACTTTCATCCATTTATGGGCTGAAGCTTACCCTCTAAGGCAGTAATAAGTAAAGGAATACCTACCTCATGAAAGTCCTCTTCCTCATTTCCATTTCCATTTTGGAATAACTGGCTAAACGCGAGGTCGTTCCTCTGCTCGTCCGAAAGAAAAGACTCCGTCTCCCCAGTGCTGGTCCTCTTGTGATGTAGTTTCACACCTCCCGTGTAGATAGGCGTTGAAATCTTCGGTGTGAATACATTCTCCTCCGCCGCTCTTTCAAGCAGAGGCTTCGGTATATCCTCTTCTAAGGAAGGATCTCCGTCGGACATCACACACACTTAGCACTGTCCTCCCGCAATGGTCATCTCCCGCGGAATCTCGGCGAGGCGATTAGTCACTTTTAGTATTCACTGAGAGAACCCCTTGAATGTTGACTGATTGAGACTATTCTGATAATTTTAATAACAGAGGGTTTACTTTTTGTGACTGGTAGGATTGGAAAGTAACGACTTCATTGGATTACTATCGCTATCGTAACTTGAAATATGAAATGAAAATGAAAATGCAGAAATTATTACTCCACAACCAACCAAACCGACAGCCAGGGTTGCCAACCGTACGAGGTTCCTCGTACAAATACGAGATTTTTGGTCTTCCGTACGAGGTACGAGGGCACTGTCAACCTCGTACAATTATGTACGAGATTAATTTTGGTTTAGTCACCTTTTAGAGGCAAGTACGAGGTTCGAAAGCCAAAATACGAGATTTTTAGCTGCTTAGTACGAGGAAAAAAATTCTATGGTTGGCAACCCTGCCGACAGCTGTCCGACCAGTGTTGCCAGATGGAATCTGAGAAAAGCAGTAGAAATTTTGTTAAAAAAGCAGTAGATTGGGAAAAAAAGCAGGTAGATTTTAATAATATTAAAATCTACCTGCTTTTTTTCCCAATCTACTAATCTCATAGGTACTAATTTATAACATATTATGTTATAAATTAGTACCTATGTATTGTGTTTTGCGAGTATTTTCATGCAAAAAAAAACATACAACAAAGCTACTAACCCTTTTTTTTTTAAATTTAGGAAGCGTTTTCTTTGCCCACATTCCTAAACTGTTTAGCTTTGTGGAAAGCGAGGCCAGGCGGCCTGTCGGCTGTGCTTTGCTCAGTTCTTTTCAGTCTGATTGAACTTTGATTTGTGGTTTTGGACATATTATATCTCAGTCTCACTCAGTTTGCATTTTGCAAAAGTTTATCGAACGAACGAACGGACCGACCAATCAATCGAAAACAATGAACAGACATACCAAGACAGACAGAAAGAAAGTGAAAGCTGGAAGGAAGAAACGAAGGAACACGGAACTCTTCAGTTTCATTCATCTGTTTCAGTTTTGTGAAGTTTGTGTCATTGGTAACTTGTCACGTGAGCTAAAATAAAGACATGGAGTCACTTGCTATTGATGCTCGGAAAAAGCAGGTAGATTTCACAAAATTTGAGCAAAAAAGCAGTAGATCAGTAGACGGTTCAAAAAGCAGGTATATCTACTGCTAAATCAGTAGATCTGACAACACTGTGTCCGACTCTTTCGCCTTTCGTGTCAAGTCCGAAAATGACTACACTGCTGACTGACTGTTGACAAATTTGACAATGACAACACAGCAGGGCTCAAAGTCAAGTTGTCTCTGACTTGGAAAAAGAAATAGTTTTTTCGGAGTTGCCAGGTCTCGTGTGTTTTCATTTATCTGCAAGGCAGCTGCAGCTGCTGTAATTTCAACTCATTCGTCGGACTCGGTCAGGCTCAAAACAGTACCGTCAGTTTTTATCAAATTGTAATATTCCCATGTCCCGTTTCTCATCTGCATTGACAGGATTCGCATACAGAGTATTGAAAACTGGCAACCACGATCTGCCACGCCGCCGGCGCGCCACTCTATTGTCAACTTGCGCTGCCGATAAAATTGCCAACAATCTTTAAATTTTGTTAATTGTATCGTTTTGCATGAAGATAATGGCATAACATAACCCTCAGACTTTTGAGCCAACATGACGCCTGTCTTAATGATCCGCTACAGAACTATATAATGCAGCTTGTTAAGCAATAGAAAATTATTTGTTTTGAATCACTAAAGTACCCTAAAAAATAGGGCAACAAGGCACTATTTTTGCCTGAATCTTCGAAAAAAATATTCCGAGTTCCTGTTCATACATAATTTTTATATTGGTACTTTAATATATTGCTAAGGATAATAATTTTTAACAAATATTATGTAGTATCGGCTATATTTACTTTATTTTATAATGATGATCAGTAAAGTTCTAGCATATTCTATAGAACAAGTACCCACATTATTCTTTATGACATAAGAATGATGATATTTATTTTAGATTTTTCTGATTTGAAAAAAAAATCTTAATTTAAATCCTAGAATAATAAAATAATAAAAATAATTTATATATTTTATTTATTTGTGTAACTATAACATAAAATATCTACCCTTTATTAACAAAGAAAATTACAATCAAATAATAGAATTAAATTAAAACTAGTATTTACAATTGAAACAATTGAGCTAACTGCAAACTGTTGCAAACAATCTACAAGTAGCTCAACTGATCCATATCAATACCAGTCGGAAGCCTGAGTCAAGATAAGACGCTTGCTGCATTGCCCCGCTGTAACAATGCTGATGCGCTGCGCCAGATACTTACCAGCTCTCAGGTCACACAATAATAATAATATCTAAAGTATCTTTTTTTTTATTAAGCCCCGACACAAAAAGAGGGTTGTTATAAGTTTGACGGGTAAATCTATGTGTCTGTGTATGTATCTATCTGTGAGTTGTTGCGGCTTCATACTAGGTAGCTTCCAAACGGATGATTTTGATTGTTTGTTTTGTCAAAAGCAAACTTAAGTTTAGGTATACACATTTTTTTCGTAAGTATGCCGTCTCCTTTGGCCATATACACTCTTATGTTGCAAAAGTAAGAAAACGTTACCTACGATTTCTACACATACTTTTCATTCATCTATCCGATCCTTGGACTTTAACTCCCTAACTAGAGCTACGCGATCAAATCCTACGAAAAAATCGAGAGTTGAGGCGGGAGCGTCCCGCAACACACTCTAGCTAGGACAACAGCCACGATTACACCCAAGAGCGTGACCAAATTACTGAAGAGAAGACCTTCGAACCTTCTAGACTGAATGATGACACATCTCCCTAGAGTGTAGTGAATAAAAAACAACGTAAAGTAAAACTGCCAAAGTTTCTAAAAAGGCCGGCTCAGAAAGCCCTGACCTAAAAAACTAAGGTTTTTGCAAGCTTCGTCATTTAGTCCCAAAACTTCGACTGAAAACATCCATAATCAAGTTGCCTAGAATTGGATCGCATCGTGCTTATCGATAGGTACCTACTTTGAATGGTTTTCGCGCAGCATTATATTGTATGTACAATAATGTACATCACAAAATTATAATCGTGACGTCACAGTTGCAAAATTTTACACACTTAGCTCGAAATAGTTCTGTCCTCTATATTTAACACATCAAAGCGTTTGTATTTGGGTGCGTGAACCTCCACCTGTACGCAGAGGCTAGCCACGGAGTGGTGGGATACTGCGGCCGCCGTCTTCATTAAGTTTTATCCTTGGCAAACAACTACTCCTAGTGAATTATGGAAATAATAATAAAAAAACCCAACAAAACATTCAGACACTAGATTTTGAGGTTTTGGTTTTCTCATAAAATACTCATTACTCCTTTCACAATTTTTCTCTAATTCTCATAGTTTCATTTAGCCATCTCAAAAAGACACCTTGTGTTGTTGTTTGGGTCAAATAAAAATAAATATTCACCTAAAGATTTTATTCTCAATTTGGGGTGTGGTGTGACTAAAATATGAAACTGTAGTTGGCAGCACAGCACAGCCATACAAAAATCGGTTGCATGCTAAATTCATTGAAGGTTGCCGGCGTATTTTATGTTTATGGGATTATTTTCGTTTCTCATATGAAATATTGATTAGAAATAGTGTAAAATAAAAAGATCTTATTGATTCCAAGATGACGGTGGAGGTACAGAGCAAGGGGAGGCTTCCTCACCTCTCATCGGATAAACAGCTAACATTCCTAAAACTAGCTGTTTTATCAATGGCAGCGATATTGTGTGAGTATTTTCGGCTTGATTTCCTCTTAATAAAAGTACCAAATGTAAAAATGTCTCGTATAGTAGCTTTCTGAAGCTCCATAAGCAAGTATGTATTGGACTTACGTGGTATAAGTTATTGATAAGAAATGGCTACGAAACGCTGACACGACCCCATATAACTGCTTGTTTTTGCCGAAACCTACTGCAATTTGTGTCTCAAACTGTAAAAATCCCGACAAAGGTAACCTACAAAACCTAAAAAGTTTATAAACAAAAAAAGGTACCTGACAAAATCAAAAACAACTAACATTAATATTTTTTTATTTTAGCATTCGGAACGCGTCTCTTCTCCGTTCTAAGATTTGAGAGTGTGATCCACGAGTTTGATCCTTATTTCAACTACAGAACCACAAGATACCTCACCGAGGAAGGCTTTTACAGCTTCCACAACTGGTTTGATGACAGAGCATGGTATCCGCTGGGCCGTATTATTGGTGGTAAGGTCTATGTTTTAATTACTTACTTCTACAGCCCTTGGCTTACCCTTTAACATCCTTGCTAAGCAAATGGGAGGAGATTCACTTAATAATTTATTTTATTAGATGTTCTGCTTCCATAATATATAATAATTGCTGTAATATTTCATGTTTTGTGATTTTTCCGTTGGGAGTCCTTTAAATAAATATATAACACAAATATTTACAGATCATACAAACATTTGTCCCAGAGCGGGAATCGAACCTACAACCTCCTGCATTGCAGGCAGACCTTCACCTCCTGTGTGACAGAGGTTGTCTTATATATATAAATAGATTTGGCCTAAGATCTCAAGAGGCGCAAATATGCAGGTCTCGACAGAGCCTACACATTTTTTTCCCTTGGAGTTGAGACCATAGGTCTGTGGGATGGCTCTCTGGGCTTGCAAAAAATTATCTGAGCCTCTGGTCGAAGCGACGCGTGACCTGAAAGCTGGTGAGTATCTGGCACAGGGCATCAGCATAGCCATACAGTGGGGCAATGCAGCCAGCGTCTTGGGCACGCTTCCGACTGGTTTTGATATGGATCAGTTGAGCTACCTGTAGATTGTTTGCAAAAGTCTGCAGTAAGCTCAATTTTTTATGTTGTAAATACTAGTTTTAATTTAATTCTAACAATTGATTGTAATTTTCTTTGTTAAAAAAGTACCTATTATTATTATTATTTCTTCATTAATTGCAATTCCTTTTCAGGTACAATCTACCCTGGCTTGATGGTGACATCAGCTACGCTGTACAATGTGATGCAGTTCCTCAACATAACCATAGATATCAGGAATGTCTGCGTGTTCCTTGCTCCATTCTTCTCCTCACTCACAACTATTGTCACTTATCTGCTGACCAAGGAACTGAAGGTCTGTACATCCTAACTAATATTATAAAGGTTTTTTGTTATAGTGCTTACCCACACTTTGGGTATCTCTAAGAAATGCAATAAGTTTAATAAATAAGAAAAATTTCCGGTTTCGGCGGGTCTCGAACCCGCGCCGAACCGGAAATTTTTGGGAACTTATTGCATTTCTTAATATTATAAATGCGAAAGTGTGTTTGTTTGTCCTTCCTTCAGGCCCTAACTAAGCAACCAATCGACTTGATTTTTGGCATAGAGTTAGTTGAAAGGATGTAACTTAGGCAATTTTTTGTCATGGTAAAATATCAAATTCCCATAGGATATTTACGGGAATATTCGTATTTTATACGAAAATTCGTCCTTCCTTCACAGCCTAACAAATCTACCAATCAACTTTATTTTTGGCATAGCAACAGTCGAAAGGACGTGAAGTAACATAGCCTCCTTTAGGTCCTGAAAAAACATCAAATTCCCAAGGGAGAGTTACAGGAATATTCGATTTTTACAGGAAAAATCATCCTTCATTCACGTCCTAACATAACAACCAATCGTCTTGATTTTTGGCATAGAGATAGCTGAAAGAATGTAGAGTAAACATAGGCTACTTTTGGTCCTGGAGAAACTTCAAATTTCTAGGGGAGATGGAGATCTCGACTTCAAAAAAAAAGGAGGTTCTCAATTCACGAAAAACTACGCCCGGGGACGAACGGGAAAAAAGACCTTTTTATCCCTTTATATCCCCCTAGAAATGTGAAATTTGAATTTGACGCTGGTGAAACCGCAGGGAACAGCTAGTATAAAATAAAAGTACATAAAGTGTTAGCTGAATGCGTGCATGGGATATCATTTTATTTGTTAAAAGAAGTTCTTTAAAATGTCCTGCATTAATTTTATTTATGTTGCTTGTCGTAGCCATATGCAAGCTCAATAAGTCCATAACAAAAGAAAATCTTCTGTCTGGTATCATACTTTCCAAAAGGTTAGTTTAATCTCTCCGTGTAATAGTGAACTTGATCCACATTACAATACCAACGAATAAAAACGAAAGGAGATTTCCTTTCGGCTCCTCTTTCGGTTTTGGCCCTTTTAGGCCCTTGTATAACCATTGATTCCAAAACCATTGCATCCCTGACCTGACGATTAGATACTCAGACAAAGATCGAGAGTTGACTCACTGGTACAACTCTCTCTAATTGACACAGTACAGATAGAATTGGACAGCAAACTGCATTATTTATTTAAAAATCATGATACAAACGGGAAAAAATCCTCAACAAAGTTTTGCGCGGCTGCGAACACCCGAGCCTCATATAAACATAGTTTCCAATTCATTTGGAAACTACATTGCGTCCTTTTAGTTTTTCAATTAACAAGAACATAAAAAAATGGGATTGAAACTAATTTGCCATTTCAAAACCAAATCGAGCAATGCTTGATAAACACCTTTTAAAAATCTGTCACGCTTCAAACATCGTAATTATATTCATAAACAACATTAGAAATTAAAAGATTTAAGAAAACAATCTGCTATATTACATATCTGTCAGTTTATTCAAAATTTATCGTAAAGTACGAAAACAATATAAAAAATGGTAAAACACTTAAATTCTAGTACATGCAGGCTTCACTACCTACACACAGCAGATAGTCCAAATACCGAAGTGACAGAAATAAAAAAAAATATCACTTTCTTTCCGTGTCATTATTTAATTTTAAGAATTTGACTTTTTCTAAGTTTGCAGTTATTTTATTTATGGAAATAAAGAGTATTTGATTTGAATAAAAAATAATGTATTGTTGACCCCAGGATGAAGGCGCCGGCCTAGTAGCAGCGTGTATGATCGCCATCGTGCCCGGCTACATCAGTCGCTCAGTCGCGGGAAGCTACGACAACGAAGGCATTGCCATCTTCTGTATGCTGCTCACCTACTACTTCTGGATCAAAGCGGTCAACACTGGGACTATCCTCTGGGCGACTCTGACTGCCCTGGCTTACTTTTACATGGTGACTTTATTTATATATTCAGAAAAATAACATCATTACAGGTTTTTAACTAACTTCGAAAAAAGGAAAAAGTTCTATGTTCGGTTGTATGCATGTTCGCCCATTTCTCAGTCGACCGTTTTTAAAAATTCATTCGCAGTTGTATAAATTGAGTGATCCCGAGGTGGTCCCATGAAGTTGTCATTCCCGAGGGATTAGTATTTGTCCCGTGAAACTTAAAAACAGTGTAAAATTATGGGATTCGCAGCAGGTTTATCAAATTATTTTATACCTAAGGCGAATTGTGGCGCGTCAAAACGATAATATCTGTCATGGCTCCCGTGCTCTGAGGAATGACGTCACATGCCACACCACACCTAACAAGAAGAACTCAGTGACACTGTTTTTCGCTTCTTCCACTAGTGGACAAAAAATGGAAGCGAACAAAATCAATAACATTTTGTTTCTTGTTTGTTACTTACTATTTATAAAGTTGTTGTTTATGGTATAAAATTAAGTGTTTTTTTGTAAGACTAAAGAAATATAGTTATTGACTTTTGACTTTAGTAATCTGTGATAGTGTGACTTCACCAGCGAAGCAACCAAACGCAGAGCGTTTTCGGTCGACGTAATCATATATAAAAAAATGTGTAATTTTAATCTTGTTTTTTACCTAAAATAGGCATATTTAAAAAAAAATATCCTGATTACGCTTTGTTACGTTGTCACTGACTAGGATGAAAACAATTTGGAACTTATTTCTAGTCAAATAGCCTATTATCTACCACCGCGACGCCGATTCAACAAGACTTGTCTCTGTTTACCCTCTTATTTTAGTTGTATTTAATTTAAGTTGATCGCAAATACGCAAAAGGCAGTTTTAGTAAATAATTATTATTGATTGACCTTTATTAAAACGTCGTCGGTTGAAGAGTGTTCTCTTCTACCGTCGTCGCTTCGATAAGATTTCATTGTTCATTCATTGAAATCTTCAAAGTCAATCATAGATCATCCAGACGAAAGTTTCACGCCAACAAGTCGTTGTGGCTTTTTGGTTTTTGCACTTTTGTACAAATCAAACTTATCTACCACCTACCTACAAACTAAACCAAAACTTTTGTTAGACTTTTTGGTCGGTAAATAGTATGAAAATAACTCGTAACTTAGTATGTTAAATTTCAACATACAAATCAAATAAGTAGGTACCAATAACTCAAAAATCGTCGATCAGACCGATTAATTCGTGTAGTTTTGAAAATTAGTACATATATTCTTTGAGGTGTCCAGATGAACGCTGAACGATGAGCCGGCGATGGGGGAGGGGTTTTGGGGCAAGTGACAAAAATAAATTTTAATAACAGTATTCCAGATACAAGCAAAAAACTGAAAAAATTATACCTTTTGCCCCTCCCCCACCGCCGGCTCGTCTCCCACCCTCGGGGACTGTTAGTATGTTCATCTGGATACCTCATAGAATAACTGTACCAATTTTCAAAACTATACAAATTATTCGGTCTGATTTCCCTTATTTGACCAGGCTACAAGCAAAGCACACCAGTTGCTCAAACAAGAATTATGCAATAGTCAATCAAACATGAACTATGTAATAGTTCATGTTTGAGCAACTGGTGTGTATCGGTATTGACTTTACAATTTGATAAGGATTTATACATTTTATTGGCAAAGGTAGTTATTATAAGTTAACCATTATAGCAAACATGAATGAAATAATGCATTTACAGAATTGAGTTTCTCAATCGGAATTAGAAATTAATGTAACTTCTGTAATATTATAGCAGACGTAAAACACATTAAATTTCTTCAAAATATTTAATGTGACATCATCTGCACTTTGCTATTGGCTAAGTACTTGACCTCCGGAATTATCCAAAACACTAGAATCAATTTCCTCTGACTCTGTGCGGAGCAATATCAACCGATAATTCAAAACACACACACACACGTCGGTCGTCTAGATTCTGATTAGTCGATTCCTTCGTTGCAACGCTTCCTTCGCTAAAATTTATTGTTGACTTAAATCGAACATTTTCTTTATGTCCTATAAAGAAAATGTTCGATTTAAGGTTGCACACGATTTATTGCGACACAATGCTTTAATAATATTAGTTTAATTTATCTAAGATAATATTAAATTCGATCGTAAAGACTTGTTAATGAGCCACGATGTTAATGTCGACTGGCGCGGGCTACCGTATGTCGCACCTCGACCTGTGTATCTTATCTACTTATTGTACGAACCGTACACTAATATTTCTTATCCTTACAGGTATCATCATGGGGAGGCTACGTGTTCCTAATCAACCTGATCCCTCTGCACGTGCTGGCGCTAATGTTACTGGGCCGTTTCTCCGGCCGCGTGTATGTGGCGTACAGCACGCTTTACTGCGTCGGCACTATCCTCTCTATGCAGATATCTTTCGTCGGTTTCCAGCCGGTGCAGAGCTCGGAACATATGCTGGTAAGTTTAATCCACCTACTGACTCGGTGGATTAAAGACCTGAAGGCCTAGTCACATTGATCTTTCAGGACCTGGAAAAAATACATTTTAGATTGTAACTGGAACGCAAAAAAGTTCATTTCAGCTTGTGCCTCTCCGGCAGAAAGTTAAAGCTATTAAGACAAAACAATCTTTGAGCGCTTCTCTTTCTACACTATGCAAAATAAGCGAGGTTAGAAAACCACTATGATCGGTCGCAATTCTTAAATACAAAAAAGTAAACACGATCGCTGTTTTGGTGGAATTTAGACTTCTGTCACGTCCTAACTTACAAATATAAAGCTGTGTGTTATTGCAATCGCTAGAGGAACCTAAATTGTATTTAAACGCCGTCCAGTCCAGTCACATAGCCGCCGTATCCGAAATCGATTTTGCATTGTAGTGTATGCAGGTACTAGATGTCATGCATACATACGCTGCAGCTGCTGTCTTGGATGTTTATACAAGTTTTTTTTAATTATTGCCAAAACTTACGATTTGATTTGGTAAGTTACTTTGGGAAAAGTGTTCCTGGTTGGAAATAGAGTCGATTAAGACCAACTTATTTTTTTGACAAATGTAATTTTTTGGGCAAACCGTACTTATTTTCAAAAAACTAAAAATGACAATATTTTTTTCTTCAAAATAAAATAGAAGGTTCCTAAGAACAAAACCTTCTAACTACAAAAGGAACGGTAGCTACCCTTATGGGGCCAAAAATTTGCCCCACCCTGTATATTGCCAAGCAAGCTGTCAATGTTATATTTCATTGACGGTTGACAGTCAGTTAGATGACGTAAATGTCATGCAAGCCCGGAGCGCGGGAAAGCCGGGTTGAGAGTTGATCTGATGCCGTTGGCTGGTGGAGTACTGCTAGGCGATATGTGAATGCATATAAAGCCTAATTGTGTTCAATATCTGTCATCAGACCTCTAAAGACATCATCAGCCACTTCAAATTGAATAGATGTTTTACCTAAGTTCCCTCCACAGGCGCTAGGCACGTTTGGGCTGTGCCAGCTATACGCGTTCACTCAGTACCTGCGCGAGCGCCTCTCCCCCGCCAACTTCGAGCTCATGTTCAAAGCTCTCGTCAGCACTCTGCTCGCTACCTTAGGCACTGCAGTGGTGGCGCTCACTGTTACTGGTAAGTTTTTTGATAGAACTTCATTATAATTTCATAGCGATTGGCTTAGCACATTTGTGATTTTAAAACTATTGTATGGTAAAATATAAGGATGAAAATATTTAGTAACAATTCGTGGAATATAAATTAAAATATAATTAAATTATATTATATTAATTAAAATATATTTAGCGGAATTGTTACTAAATATTTTCATCCTTATATTTTGCAATGGATTTCCGCAAAGTAACGCCTGAATCTATTATTTATATTGTATGGTAGTTAAAAAAAAACTAACTTGCAAACTATAACTAATTTTGCTTACAACCTGCGTACATAAATAATGGAATGACTGGAAATTAATAAAAGGGAATGTACCTAAAGTTTGAACTCCATACTCTACTAGTTTTTCTTGCCTTTGTAAGTAACACTGTTGTCACTGAAACACTAAAGATTATGTATTACATTGGACCGGATTTCATTATTTTTAACCATAAGTACTTTTATTAAATCAAGATAGTGGTAGTGATTCGGTTGACATAAAACCTAAACTAAACTAGCATAAAAATGTTGCTGTCCCCTTTTTTCGATCGAAAAAAAAAGAGACGGCAACAATTTTACGCTAGTTTAGGTTATGTTTTGTGCAACAAAATCACTATTCTAGAGTATTTATTATTTCACTGTTTCAGGTAAAATCTCGCCATGGACCGGAAGATTCTACTCTCTGCTGGATCCATCGTACGCTAAGAACCACATTCCTATTATCGGTAAGTCTTGAAATAATAAAACTGATGGGCCCTGAACCCGTTTTTACATTCACACATGCATTACTACGTAGCTGAATGTACGGATTATGGTCTTTAATGCGCGAGTTAGCTAGGAAATTTCACTGCGAATCGAAGAATAAAACCGGCCAAGTGCGAGTCGGACTCGCGCACGAAGGGTTCCGTACCAATCTATGAAAACGGCAAAAAAATCACGTTTGTTGAATGGGAGCCCCCTTAAATATTTTTTAATTCTGTTTTTTAGTATTTGTTGTTATAGCGGCAAAAGAAATACATCATCTGTGAAAATATCAACTGTCTAACTATCACGGTTCATGAGATACAGCCTGGTGACAGACGGACAGCGAAGTCTTAGTAATAGGGTCCCGTTTTTAACGTTTGGGTACGGAACCCTAAAAAACGAGGTATTTACCATGATTTGTGCTGTTTTCTTTGTAGACTTCCACACATTTGCGTGCAAATCATGGTAAATAAAAGTATATAATCTATGTGACTTCAAGGTTTTATAGATATCACTCATCCTGAAAACCTTAGTGGCGCAGCGGGCGAAGGTCCACCTGTGACACAGAAGGTTGCGGGTTCAATTCCCGCTTCAGGACAAATGTTTGTAATGTATTAAGTAAAACTGTTATCTAGTACCCAGTAACACAAGATCTGCTTTGATTGGAGCTAAATAATGCTGTGTTTAAAATGCTAGACAATCCACACAGCGTCATTCAGCCCCAAGCTAAGCAGAGCTTGTGTTACTAGATACACTTATTGTACTGATTGTTCAGCATTATTTATAAATCTCTTGTCAATGTCCCTTACAGCGTCTGTCTCGGAGCACCAGCCCACGTCGTGGTCCTCGTTCTACTTCGACCTGCAAGTGCTGGTGTTCCTGTTCCCCGCGGGACTCTACTTCTGTTTCACGAAGCTCACGGACGCCAATATCTTTATAATACTGTATGGAGTGCTTAGTATTTACTTTGCTGTAAGTAACAGTTAATTTTTTAAATTATACTGTACGTATATTTTTATGCATTTAGTTTTGGCTCTCAACCGTGCATGTAGAGTACTAGACACAATGGGTTTTGTCTGAGTCAGAGCCAGTGGATTTTGGCTTCTTGTGGTGGGCTCGGAATTAGAGTGCCTTTTCACCAGATTATGTTAAGAGTGGTGCTCCACTGCAAAACTATGTACTATTATATATCTCTACTACAGCTAATGTGGCGTACAGACTTACGTAATGTACCACGCTATCTAATCCGAATGGAGCATTTGTTTCCGGCGTGCTCGGGAACGTATCGTCAGTACCTGGTTTGGTAGTGTTCGCGTTCGTTCAAAAAACTGACTTCATCGCGCCGATCGCGACTTGTAATGCTCGTAGCGTGCTCGGGAAATCCTGTTCGTGCATGCAAGGCGTCCACACTATAGAATTGGCTTTCATTACATGACCTTGCATGATACATTACACTAGTGTGGACGGCAAATTGTTTAATTTTAGGGTACTTTTCATGTTACCTTGCGTAAGTCTGTACGCGGCATAAGTAAACCAAGATATTCTATTGGTGGACCTAACACACCACACATCCGCAGCGTAGCAACTAAGAACAACGTTAGTGTAAGGACCCTAAGGCCAATCCAGAACCCTTAAATTTCTCTAAATATGCCGTAAAAGGCTACAAACCTTCCAATGATGAAACAACAAAGCTTGAGCGCGTAGAGTCACGTAGAGACAACACTCCGTTGACTCCGCCTATGATCCTTACACTTTGATCGCTGACTGTCCTCATACGGCCAGCCAATAACCACATTCCTAATATAATCTGACCCCTATATCGTAATCTCTCACAGGGCGTGATGGTCCGTCTTATGCTAGTCCTCGCTCCAGTGATGTGCATCGTGTCGGGTGTTGCCGCGTCGAGTCTGTTGAGTCTACATGTGAAGGATATAGAGCCGAAAGTTGAAAAGCATCATGAAAAGAAGAAGAAGCATGAAAATAATCTGGTGTTCCGGTCAGAGGTAAGGATCGTAGCTTATGTTCAAAAAAGGAAAAGAGGGAAATTCAAGGAAAATTCTTCTATTATGAAGATCAAAACACTATTTGAGCCGACATATCCTTAATATTACGTTTTTTTTCCTTCACAAAACCCAGAACATGCTTTTATCAGAATAGAACGTATCAGATAGATAAAGATAATTTCCGTTACTCCAAAGGGACATTTTAGAAAAGTCTAATCTTGAAACTAAACAGTAAATAAAGCGCTATTTATTACACATTCTCTTCAGTTCAATCTTTCTTAAGCTTGAGAAAGGAAGTGCATAAAAACCTCTCATCATCACACATATCTCTTCAACTCAAAGAGAAACTGACCTTTTGCTAACTTCACTGAATTTTTGAAGTAAACAAGAAACAAAACCCTATTGCTATTCAAAAACATACCTTATCTTCAGGTTGGAGCGCTGTTTGTGACCATCCTCGGCTGTCTCCTTGTCTCGTATGTTTTCCACTGCACATGGGTGACGTCAGAGGCGTACTCGTCGCCCTCCATAGTGCTGTCTGCGCGCGCGCATGACGGCGCGAGGATCATCTTCGACGACTTCCGCGAGGCTTACACTTGGCTCAAGATGAATACCCCTGAGGTAAGGTGCATTCTAGATAGTCTCGTACGTATTCCACTGTACATAGGTGACGTCAGAGACCTGGCTCGAGATTGATACAGGTGTGGTAAGATACCTTCTAGATAGGTGATTTGACTAAGTCAAAAAGTTAAATAGCCGGGAGGTTTTTTTTGTTGAATAAAATGTTTATGTTAGTTGTACTAATCACAAATTATGTCGGACAATGTTAATTAGCGAATTAATTTCGAATAATAATAATTTAATATTAATTTAACTGAAACGAAGATAATAAATAATAAAATATAATAATAAAAGTAAATAATATATTACCTGAACGAGATTATCTCAGGAAATGTAATAAAATAGGATTATGTGAATGTTTTCTATATTTGACTTGTAAGTGTATTATTTACCAATAAAATCTTGTATCTTCATGTGCTTGGTACTCAACTGTTTATCAAGGACGTAAGGATACAATTAGATTGTTGAGATGGTGGTCTCTTGTCTATGTATTTAGCAGCTATAGTAGGTAAGATAATATCCTCCGAGGTCAAGAACCACAAAATGTTATTGTAGCGAATTTCAAATCAATATTTGAAACTTTCCAGGACGCAAAAGTAATGTCATGGTGGGACTACGGCTACCAGATAACAGCGATGGCGAATCGAACCGTCATAGTGGACAATAACACTTGGAACAACACGCACATTTCACGCGTGGGCCAAGCCATGGCGTCCACTGAGGACAAGGCTTATGAGATCATGAGGGAGTTGGACGTGGATTATGTGCTGGTGATCTTTGGAGGGCTTGTTGGGTATACTTCTGATGGTAAGTAGATTTTATTGAGGAGATAAAACGCTTACGACTGGTATTGATAAGAATCTACAGGTAGCTCAACTGATCCAGTTGAGCTACCTGTAGATTGTTTACAACAGTCTACAGTTAGCTCAATTGTTTCAATTGTAACTAGTTTTAATTTAATTCTATTATGTGATTGTAATTTTCTTTGTTAGGAGATAAATAGTATATTCATTCGATACGTTGCGGAAATACATTGCGAAATATTAATGATGAAATTATTCAGTAATAATTCCGCGCAAAACCTTTTCTGATAAGATTCAACAAAAATTCTATCAAAGTAAGTCGACTAGTCGTCTCTCTACGAGACATCATCGACACCTAAACAGTCGACTTTTACACTGAGAGTGCCAAGCGACAAGACAACGACAGAGCTCCTCGCGCAAAGTCCAAGCAAAGACTGCGTAAAGAGTACAAGCTGGATAGCATTACCGCTAGCCCATCTCATACAATTGTGAGCAAAGGCATCTCACTTATAAAAAAAAAAGAAAATGACTTTTTACTTACTTAAGTTTACTAACATAAAGGTCAACTTTCAGACATAAACAAGTTCCTCTGGATGGTCCGTATCGGCGGCAGCACGGACCGCGGCGCTCACATCAAGGAGTCCGACTACTACACCGGCGCGGGAGAGTTCAGGGTCGACGCGGACGGATCCAACACTCTGCTCAACTGTCTCATGTACAAGATGAGCTATTACAAGTTCGGATCTGTGTATACTGAAGGAGGTGAGATATTAATACTACACCGGCGGCGCGGGAGAGTTGAGTTTGCCCACAATCTCACCTGATAATACTGACGGATGTTTCACAAATCACTGTCTACCTAGAATACACCTATTCACTCTTGTCTTTGAAGAGTCGAAACAGAAGCAGGCAGCGAGTTACAAACCTAAGCTACGTACGATGATTTTGTGTAATCCCAGGTATAGATGAAGGTCTAATTCAACTATGTAAAATTTCAGCCCGATCCATTCAGTAGTTTTGGCGTGAAGAAGTAACAAACATCCATCCATCCAAACTTTCGAATTTATAATATTAGCAAGAAGTGATGTGATAAATAAAACAAGTCGTAGTCTAAAATACGGTTCCTCGCAGGTCGTCCGCCCGGCTTCGACCGCGTGCGTGGCGTGGAGATCGGCAACAAGGACTTCAACTTGGACGTACTGGACGAGGCTTACACCACCGAGCACTGGCTCGTGCGCATCTATAAGGTAACTGAGGTCGAGGCGACGACGGTGGCAGCTCGTCTTCGCTGCTTCGTCTCAGGCGGCGTTCGGAATTCCTCTTCATCTGTGGACGAGGATGTGGAGCTAGCCGAGGTGGGCTGCGGTGGTGATATCCGGAGCGCTGTGTGTGCCGCCCTTGCACGTGCTCTTGTTAACATTTTGTATTTTACTAGTAGTTATTAAAAACTAAATAGTTATGAATTATGTCGCCGCCGGAACGGAATCAGTCCGCTTACAAAACGACCACTGATTTGTTGGGACACAATTTCTTTCGACGAGATGGCTAAGTGATGTTATTGTGCCTAGATATTATGCTCAACGACTTAAAAAGTTTTCAGTCCACCTTAATCGTCGGTGATATTAATATAAACATAGCCACGAACTACAGTGACCCTAATTCTGACGAATACCTGAATCTAATAGCATCGCATGCTATGTACCCTGCCTACATTTTGCCGACTCGCCTAGATAGATGCCTAGACCACGTAATAGTAAAATCACCTCTCCCTGTCACTTCGCTTATTTTAGACTCTGTAATAACAGACCACGCCCCCATACTGTTTTGCTTACACACCGCCAACCAAATTAAACCTAAAAAAATATTCACCCCGAAGTTAAATGTTTCTGAAATCATAAAAACAATAGATAATTATGATTTTTCTTCTATCTTAGTTTGTCCTGACCCAAATATAGCTACAGAGTCCCTACTAACAATATTATCGACAATTATCCGAACACATACTAAAACAACAACCTCAAGTAAACAGCACACTATAAAGCCATGGATTACGCCTGGGTTATTGAGGTGTATACGACATAGGGACAAGCTATACCAAAAATACTTGAAAAATAAAAATAACCTAATCATAAAAACTTCTTTCATGCGCTATCGTACCTTTTGCAATAATTTGTTAAAATCTATAAAAAATGAGTATGAACGTAATGAGCTTCAGAAAGCTAGAAATAACCCAAAGGCAACTTGGGATGTAATTAGAAAAATCGCAAAGTTAAACCGAAAACACTCGACATCAGAGGACTTGCTAAAACTGGACAATAATCCTAAACAATCAGCAAATAGAGTCAATCGATTCTTTGCTAGCGTAGGAAAAAAGCTGGCGTCTAATATAGCTCTACCAACGAATCCCATAACTCATCATTACCTAAACCTTAATACCGCACCAGGTGACTCTATGGTTCTATGGCCTACCGACAGTCAAGAAATAGAATATATTATATGCAGCCTAAAGGATAAATCTGCTGTTGGATGGGATGGTATCCCAACTTCCGTTGTAAAAGGGGCCAGATCTACCCTTGCCCCTTTACTAATATCCATCTTTAACCTTTGCCTCTCTACCGGTACCTTCCCCACTGCGTTCAAAAAAGCCATTGTCCATCCGATTTACAAAAATGGCGAAAGCCACGATGTAAACAACTACAGACCAATTTCAGTATTGAGTGTCTTTTCAAAGATCTTTGAAAAGGTAATCAACCGGAGGCTCACAAATTTTCTTACTACTAAAAACATCCTAGCCTCAAATCAATATGGGTTCAGACGCAACATATCCACTGAAGACGCTGTTTCTGACCTTACTACCATGATTGCTAAAAACGTCAACAAAGGTCTCAAAACTGTGGGTGTCTTTCTTGACCTTTCGAAGGCCTTTGACACTGTCTCAGTCCCTCTACTGTTAGACAAATTGGAAAACATAGGGATAAGGGGCAGTGTCAAAGAACTATTCGAGAGCTATCTTTCTGACCGCCGACAAATGGTGAAAATAAATAATACCCTCAGTGAAGAAGAAACACTCACATTCGGTGTTCCCCAGGGTAGTGTACTGGGCCCGCAACTTTTTTTGATATACATTAATGACCTTTGCAAACTCACACTCCCTAACTGCTCAATATTCACGTACGCAGATGACACCGCACTAGTCATTAATGGTCAGACTTGGAAGGAGGCACAAGCATCCGCGGAGCAAGCATTGAGGACAGTACTTGCTTGGTTATCTCTGAATCTTTTAACACTAAATATAAAAAAAACAAAATGTCTCACCTTCTCTTCTTCCTCTAGATCCCAACCATTATCTTCCTCTTCGTTTTCTATCCGAGCCCACACATGCATCTCCTCATCCCCCAACGCTGCTTCACCTTGCACCTGCCAGGCTCTTGAACTAACGCAGAACATCAAGTACCTTGGCGTCTACTTAGATGGCACCCTTTCTTGGCTCCCTCATATTCAGTGCACTGTCTCAAGAGTGCGAAAATTGATTTTTGTTTTTAAACAACTGAGAGGTGTTGCGGACATAGCCTGTCTTAAAACTGTTTATTTCTCCTTAGCACAATCCATCATCTCTTACTGTAGCACTTCTTGGGGCGGAGCCATAAAAACTCAAATGCTCAGAGTTGAGAGAGCCCAGAGGGCGGTGCTTAAGGTAATGATGTCCGAACCTCGGAGATTTCCTACCGGCTTGTTATACGCACAATGTAAGGTTCTGACGGTTAGACAGCTATACATTCTTGCGACTCTACAACGAAAACAGTCGGAACTAACCTTTGACCCGTTTTTTGCTCAAAAAAAACGCCGATCGGACTTTGTATGTAAAAAAGAACCCCACCATACAGTCGCTATTAGACGACAGTATTTTTATTCGAGCCCGTCACTCTACAATAGAGTAAATAAAATACTTAACATCTACCCTCTGCCTCGATACAAAATGAAACAAAAGTGCCTCCAATGGCTTTTGACCCTCTCGTATGAAGATACCGAAAATCTCTTAAAAAATCCAAGCTAGATAGCACCTCACTCATATCATACACGAAACACAACCCACTCTCGGGACCTCTTGTTGCCCAGACTCTTAAGAGACTGGTGTCCTCAGGAGGCCCATCACATATGGTAACTCACTCTCTCACACACACTCAATTACACTGTGGCAGCCCCGTTGCCCGGACTCTCAAGAGACCGGTGTCCTCGGGAGCATAACCCCACACTCAAATACACACACACACACATACACACGCACGCACACGCACACACACACTAACACTCACACAAGACACAACACGCGCAAAAACTCAAACATACCACACACTCTTAGAAACATGTACAAATTTGCCTAGTATAAACAATAATTATGTAGTAACGAGAAATACCTAGTTCTATCTACTTATCATGTCTAGTTCTTAATCACTCTTTTACTTTTTATTATAATCTTCCCTGCTCTACATGTTACCTAAATTATGTAACCACACTGTAATTAGCCACATATTAGCTTAGTAAACGCAAACACCTAAATATTAATTACTGACTTTAAATTAGCTCTATTTTTATATCGTGCCAGGAGGCGGGCGAAGAGACTACGCCGCAGTTTTTAACTTTTGTGGTCTCTTCGTTCAACTTGTAACCTATACCTATGTACTTGTTCTAATAAACGATTTTGTATTTTTTGTATTTTTGTATTGTTAAACGTTGACCCTTGAGACGTGAAGAAGTAAAGTGTCAACAACTTCCTGGATCAATTGGCCCAAAACGATACTTTATTACTGAGAATTAGTAACAAATAGCAAAAGAAGGCTTCTACTCAGCTTTTCGTTCCCAATATGAAATCATGACGATAAAATATAAATACATATGCCTACTTCTTTTAATATTTTCCCTTGTACTTTTTATTATTATTTGTGTATGTTCAAATAAATTTAAAAAAATAGAAACGCAATTTATCATGGCGATCGCGTCATAAAAAACGACCCCTCAAATTCATCCCGTGTATGTCGTAAGAGGAGACCTACCAAAGAAGGGCGGCAGCTTCTTTCAAAAATTTTTACCAATTATCTTCTGATAATCTAACGACGGACTAATTAGAGTTAGTGACACTATGGTATTATTGTTGTAGGTGAAGCCGCTCCCCAACCGCGGAGCCTGAGTGTACGCAGCGGCGGCGCGGCGTGTGCGGTTGCGGCGCCTGCGTGCGCTGCACGCGCAGCTGGCCGCCGCGCACCAGCGGCAGCGGCTCATCCTCGCACGCTTGGACATCTCGAACCAGATGGCCGACAACTTACGCGCCGACGCACGTATTATTGAGGATAAGATCCGGGAGAGGCTGGAATATCAGATGAATAAGCTGGCTATGACAAATAACTTGTCGGGGACTAACGCTTCTGCGACTCGGCTTATAAGTTCCTAGTGTAACCTGACTCGCACAGGGATTCTTCTCTCAAGTAGAATAGACAGAAATGACATCGCGTCGTCATACATCGCATAAATTTATGGAACTTATAAATGGAATGAATTCGATGACGATGTGACGTAATCTTTTTTATTTTATCTTAGACAAAGAATCCCTGTGCTTGGCCTACAGGCTGTCTTTGAAGAGCAAAGTTTTGACACACTGGACTAGAGAGCGATGTCAAAATTTTGATGAAAATAACAGTGACTCAGATTTGTGCGACTTCTTTGTCTATACCTTATATTTTGTGGAGGATAACCAAGGCCTCGGTGCTTTTTACACAACGCGGAGCGGAATCAAATCAGGAATCAGCAAGAGACCTGTATTTCGAACATTTGTGTATGATTCGGCCCCAATCCGCGAAGTCATGGCAAAAAACAGGTTGCATGTACGCTAGCCAAACTAGCTGTGGAATGTTTGTAAACAAAGAAAAAACACATTTAACCTAAAATTCACTCTGTGGGCGCGTATTTTTATACGGAATTTACATAACTTTTCGATTTCTGATCCTTCCTTCAATAAATATTACTTACAATTATCTTTGAAACTCTACGCCAAGCGAGATTTAGTTTTTGTGTCGTGGTTTGTTTACTATTAGTATTCCATATATAGTTTGGCTTGTGTATAGCGTTTATGTTTCCACTAATGTTGTAGTGACAATAAAACCTAACCTAAAATAAGTATGTAATATGTTTTGTCTTGCTTTTAGTTTTGGATAAGTAACAACTATTAGTAAATTCAGCGTTTCCCTGGCCCTTTCTCTCAAGAGTTAGAAAACTTTTGAAAAGCTATATCTCTGTTAATAAAAAGTCAAAAAACACTCGCGTCAGAGTGATGTCCTGAAATTAAGCAAATATTAGACTTAGAAAATGTGCAATCTAGAGTAGTGGAGCGGAGCCAGCTTATTTTAAATTCAAAATATTACACAAATACAAATGCGGACTGACTCAAGATAGACGCGCCTTTACAGTGCAAATTGGCACAAACTCAAAACAAGTCACACACCTATTTATTTAGGCACGTGTTCTTCAAAAAGATAATCGGGTAATTACGTTTCAATGTTTTACGTTGTGTTACGTTTGAAGCGTCAAAAATTTACCGACTAAGTTGCCCAATTTTCTTTTTGTGAACACTAGCGTTATTTATGATTTACAATGATTAATTTAATTTCTCTATCTTGAGTCCTGCACATATGAATTTAAGCGTGTTTCAAATGTTATCTAGAATGCCGTCAGCCCTAAACATTAACTACCAAGTTCTTAACGTACGACTGCCAGTTTAAGAACTGTCAGTTATTCCTATCGCATTTAGAATATTGCAGTTTGGCCGATATACTTTTTGTACTAGTTTTAAGTCACCAGTTTGCCCTTGTCGGCTAAATTGCAATAAAAAAATAAAGTATGAAAGTTAACTGTGTTGTATAATTTTGTAAAGAATGTTTACTGTCACAAACCGCGGAGTTTTGGTTACGGAATAAATGAATTTTAGTTTGTCAATCAGATATATTACGTAGCACTACGTAATATATCTGATTGACATTATATATAGTTATTTTGTGGTTAAAGCGTAATCAATTCTGTAAAATAGGTAAAGCGCACAAGTTTTTAAAATTCGTATTATTCAGTAGCTAGGATTGCAATTAAAACAATATTACTATCATGACATTCTGCATAAATAGATCTTTGAAAAATTTCTATAAATGTCATTTAGAAGTTGTATATATCATTTTTTATTTTTATGAGAAAATAAATTTTATTATAATACCTACATTACGCACTGTTTTATTTCAGATATACCTAACAATAAAATAAACCCTTTAGGGCACAAAGCACACTAGTGGATTAACGCCACTGGTACCAGTAGTAAGCTGACCAGACATAGGTTATCTTACGACAAAAGTTCAAACATTTATTTTAAAAGAATTGGGTAGGAGTTGGTCGTAGAGATAATGTGTGTCACTCTTCAAACAGTCATGTCAGCTTGCTAATTCTTAGAGCTATGTCGATAACTTTTATTTCTCTGTCGGATGTTGTTCTTAGTTAACGAATTCTATTCTTCAGAGAAACTCCCGATCGTAGCTCTATGAGCGACTGAACTACCGTGAGTGTCCACGACAGCTCCGTAGGTCATAACGGGTACGACGATTGAAAATTTTCGTTTTCAAGCATTGCGGTATACTCGTAGATGATGAGAAGACTCGACGTAGTTTCCCAAACGCGCTGCTAGCTCAGCTGGATCCTCTAGGCCTCTGTCTAAAATTGATTTTAAGAGGCGAACCTAGCGTGTTTGCTTGTCAAACTAGGACTTGGATTTGGATATCAGTACTCAAGGGATTCCCGTGATTAAAAACTCGAATTACATAAAATTCTACATTTTTTCATTGGTTCCTTTAAAGTGAAAACACGATTATGAAAAAAAGTACGATAGAAAAAATCATGAAATTGTACTGTTTTGCACATAATTTGGTCGAGATGTTAGGAACCCTGCGGTCTATTGAAATGACTCGTATTTTGATTCGTAGGTTATTACTTATTACTTGGTTCCTTCAGATAGTTCCAAAAACGCATGCTCCTATGAACGCGTAATCCTATCCTTTTCACAAAATGGTGCATTTCGCAGGCATTGTGCCCTCTTAATACAAATGCGTGAATTAGAGAATTGAAAAAAGTGTGCAAAATTAAGGTAAGTTTTGATTGTTTTATTTTCTCGCAATCGAAGTGAAAAGTACAGTTTCCACTCGAGTCAAAACCACCCATTATAACTCGATCTTGTCATCTTCCCTCGCTACACTCTGGAGTATTACAACCTCGTATATATAAAGGGGTGGTTAAGTCCCTTGTAAAAAATATACCATTTTTACCCAATTGCAGAATCTGCCCAAGGTAAGTGTAACTACTCGGAAACAATTTCGAAAAGGCCATGTACGACGACCGGACCCGGATCAGTGTGCCTATTGATCCTCGTCCATTTAATTTCCATAACCTTTTAATGATGAATGAATAAATACTTTATTGCACTTAAAAAATATATAATATTATTTATTTAAGTATCTATCAAAAACCTTTTATACTTTGTTTAATCTACACTAATATTATAAAGAGGAAAGATTTGTATGTTACGAATAAACTAAAAAACGACTGGACCGATTTCATAAAACATACTGTAAATTTATTTGATTATCTTACAGGTAACACTATCCTAGTCTAGTTTTAAATTATATCAATTATTTCTCAAGGTAAGCTCCATTTACACCACCATAGTCAGTGAACTCCTCGAGTTATCTAAAACAAGATCAGTCAAGTGCGAGTGTAACTCCCGCGCCGAAAGTTTCGAACGTCTGTCAATAATTGACAGACGTTCGAAACTTTCGGCGCGGGAGTACAAGTTTGTGTTTGTACAAGTACATATTTGTAGGTATAATTATTATACCTACAAATATGTACTTTGGTTTCCTATACATAGAATACCTAAAACTAGATGTAAAGCGATTTATTCCTCCACATCATCTTCGCTGGAGCAGTCTTCGAGACGAAAGGTATCATCATTAGGGTTGTACGGGTTGGCAGGGCGCGAGCGCTTCTGTTTGCGACGGCTTTCGGTCTGCTGGACGGCGAACTGAAACACAGGTGGCAAGTTAGGGAGATTATTATTGCAGGATTTAAGTCTTAGCAACATTACCTGGCTAAATTCAAAGTAGAATGTTTGTGGACATTGCCCCCAGCGGCGGGTAAATAAATGAAAATTTTCACGCTAATTTCTGTAAAACTATGATATTGCGACACGTTCCTAAACTCCTGAGTTCAATTACATCCCAAACTCGTCGTCGCCTCAGTGAGAATTTTGCCATTCTAAAGGTACAAATACAAAGTTTGATAGCAACTCACAATACAAAAATCCAAAATTCTCCTTTTAGCGTCAAGTTTGATAAATAATTTTCAGCATTATGAACTGTGGGAAACAGCTCAAATCGAGAAGTAGTGCAAATCAACAACAAGAAAGTGATTTTTAGGTTAAGATGGGGAGCCATGCTTACAAACGTTGTATATTGAGTTCGGCCGCAGTATAGGTATATTTAAGATTGTTAAAATACCTGCTGAACCATAGTGTAGGGTCCCACTCCGTCGAGGAAGGCCTCCTTGAAGGCCTTATAGAGCGGCCTGCGCTTGAACACCTCACATTGCCGTGAGAGCGCCTCTACTGAACCGTCCGGTAAATCTGAAATACGAAAAACGGATTAAACATCATTTGATGACCACTGGCCATGGGTACGTCTCGTCGATCTTATTGGAAAATGCGTACCAGTTATCTCTGGTGGTTGAAATATGTTAGCTGGAAACCCTTGTTTATGAAATTGAATATACCTACTACCATTGCCCAGCGTCACTGCATGTACTTATGGAATATGTGCCTGTTGTGTAATAATATCCTCATTACCTTAAGGCATATACCTACTAAGGCAAAAACCCGAAAATTTGGTGTTTTTGAACCCGTTTCCTGACGAAAATATTGATTGTAGAGCTTTGAAATTTATATATCCTGTAAAACATATCTTGAAGGGGTTTCTTGGAGGTCCCAAATGTATGCCGTTAATTATAGTGTGTGTCTTGTTGCTTCGTAGGTTCACATAGTTCAAACCTATTTCTTGGAGGTTCATTAGCTTCGAAAAGCAGTCAAAATAGCGATAATAAACGTAAAAACGTATTTGCGCCTACAAAATCTGTTAAACAAACCTGCCCAGTTACCCGTCACCTAACCGCAGAGGATCGTATTATTTGGTTGATTAGGGCACTACATGGTATGCTGAATCAAAAACAAGCAATCTTTCTTGCATATAGGCCAAAATTTACTTTTTGGGTTAGTAATCACCTTAAGAGCTACATTTCTGCAAATAAATTATTTAATTTGATCTGTGAGCAGCGGGCGATTGTCCACCTGCGACAAAGGAAGTTGCGGGTTTGATTCCCACCTTGGTGTTTGTATTGTACGACCTGCAGTTTTTATTTTCCATATGTTTTGGGTGTCCAGCATTATTATTAATAAATTTAATTATCGTCCGGATATACGCCTAGCTTACCAATCTCCACAAAAGCCCACTGCTTGGGCCGTACATCGTAAACCCTGTAGTCCAGCATTAGAATGACGGTTATATGTTCATCGGGCGCCTCGAGCTCGCTGCGCGCCGTGAACGTGATCTCTATGTGACTGCCGTCCTGGGTCTTGTTGAGTGTAGCTTCCAAGAGTGCTTTCTGTAAGATAGCCATTTGGATAAAAGATCTGTCAGTGGCGGTGCAGCACCCCCCGTGTCTCAGAAAGCACGTAAAGCCGTTGGTCGAGCACCCGACCTATCCTCGGTCGTGTCAGTCTGCCGTCCTATCGGACTGAGGAAATAGTCACCTGTTTGCACACACTTGTGTACAATGGTATATCTTGCGCCCATGGCTAATCTCCATTGACAGGGCGCCGTGGCCGAAATTCGGCAAGTAGGACTTCATTTGTCGGTGATGATAATGCTTGTAGTAGGTAGATAAAGGATATTGTGAAGTTATTTTGAGATTGATTCCTTTCCATGTTTAATTTAGAGATGACAAAGTTAGTAAGTGGCCTAAACAAAAAAACAGTTGAACCAAAATTTTAGCGATTAAATATCGGCACGTTCAACAAAATCTCACTAATATTATAAACGTGAATAGATAGATATGGTTGGATAGATAGTTGGACGGATGTTTGTTCCTTTATCACGCCAGAACGGCAAAACGGATCTGGATGAAATTTGGCAGAGAGATAGATTATAGTCTGGAATAGGACATAGGTTACTTTTTATCCCGAAATTCCTACGGGAACGGGAACTACGCGGGTGAAACCGTGAGGCGCTGCTAGTACCTAATAAGTATCGGTTTCGATTCCCGCCCTGAGACTAATTTTTGTACGATCTGCAAATATTTGTGTTCTAGGTATTTCTATGTATTATAAATCAAAAATAAATCTATGTAATGTATTGTATTATGTATACTAGCTATTTAGTACCCATAATACAAGCTCTGCTTAGCTAAGATGATGCCGTGTGTATTGTCCTGTATAATTTATTTTATTTATTTAAATATAGTATAGGGACAAAACATTTTTTATCATAGCTAGATACATACTCAAAGTAGGTACTTTATTTACATAATAAATAGGTAGCGAGTTCCCTTCCTCAGCAGTGCCGCTAAGGAATGGAACTCGTTGCCTGCTGCTGTTATTCAGGCCTGGATCTCTTCAAGACAGAGTGAATGGGTGTCTTCTACACCTTCATTTGATACACCCCGTCGCGTCGGCCACATCGTCACGTAGGTGAGTTTGTGGTCAAAGGATGGTATATCGACATTAAAATTAAAATAAATTTACCTTAAGTTTACCAAACTGCTCCAATCTATCGTAATAAGCGACCAGCGCCTTCCGAATAGAGAGCAGGCACTCAGGCACCATCACATTGTCATACTGATCCAACACTGCATTCAGTTTGAAGCCGAGTGGCATGGATAAAGACGATACTTTGTTTCTTCCTGAAATTAATACTTCAATTGCATATACCCTCATCATCATGAGCCTATATTAGTCCATTGCTGGACATTGGCCTCCTCTAATGAGCGCCATAGCGCCCTGTCTACAGCTTGCCGCATCCAGCATCTGCCAGCAGTCTTTCGCAAATCGTCAGCCCACCTGGTCGGAGGGCGTCCTACACTACGTTTGCCGAGTCGCGGTCTCCACTCAAGAACACGTTTACCCCAACATTATCGGTTCTTCGTGATATATGGCCGGCCCACTGCCACTTCAGCTTCTAGCTTTCTTAGAGCTATGTCGATGGACTTTGGTTCTCTGTCGGATGTATTCGTTACAAATTCTATCCTTCAGAGAAACTCCGAGCATAGCTCATGACTTAAACTAATACTAACTAAAATAACCAATCGAACACGCATCCTTTCATTCATCCCTCTCGCAAAACCTCAGGCATACTAACATAAAACTCTTCCATTCATCTGCAAAGATATCACAGATATCACAAGCTCTGCTCTGCTATATTGGGGCTAGATGATGCTGTGTGAATTGTCCAGCATTATTTTTTTTAGTTCTTTACCTGAAGTGGTATCAATCTTCAGGCCATGTTTCACCTCATGTTCCGAGTCATGCTGCATGTGGTACACAACAGTGCAATGGTCATCAGGCTCGTAAGATTGAACCTCCATACCGGAAAGCATAGCTATTAGTTCTATCTCCTTTTTTAAACTTTTTACAGAGTTTGACAGCACTATTTTCTGAAATATTAATAAAATTTATTTAAGATGCCAGACTTGAGTAGCTATGTATGCAAATACAATTTTCTGAACAAAAACAAGCTAGGTGCGCCAAGAATTATTTTAGAATCACTTTTATTATATATACTTAATTAGCCTAATAAGTAATCATAATTAGTACCTACCTAATTAGCTATGCTGTACTTTAATGCCATGTTAAGATAAGTATGTTGAAGTACCTAAATCTTACATACCTCTGGCCTTTGAAATTTTATAGATGTTTCATCTAGTAGCGCCTTGCCATTAGAAGGTTTTGTGTCTTTCCGCTGGTGACTGCTTCTCTGCAGTGCAAACAACTCGTCATGTTTCTCTTTCAGCTTCATCTCTAGCTGCTGTACTTCCTGCTGCAACTCCTCACAGTCGTCCGAGTCAGTCGGAGGAGTAGCTGGATACAAACATTGGCTAAGAGAAATATGTATAAATAAAGAGAAGGTAAATTCGAACTTTTACTCACCTTTTCTATTGAATATTTTTGTAATTTTCGTTTGCTTTATAAGTGGCATTGTTTTTTATTTTATGTTGTTTATTAGAATCGTACACGAAATACTTTTTTTAACTCAAAGTCTACGAAAACGCCGAAATTCGAAAACTTACAACGAACATGTTTTTTTATTTGTATTCAAATTTTGACATTTGCCTTGATTTGACAGCTCATTAACATTTTTAAGTTGGTAGAACTGTTTGTGATTTTCTCCGTCCACGGGACGAAGCTTTGATCACACTATCAAGCCAGGCAAGTTCGTCAGAATGCATTCTTCTTGCTTACACAGTGTAGTAAAAACCTAAAATCAAGGAGTACGCAATAAGAGCAAATTTTGCGTAACCAACTTTTCTGTTTATAATAGAATAGGTATTTATTTAATAATTTAAACTACTTACAGGATGGGTAAACAAATAAAAATTCATAAAGGTAACACATTTTTTTTTTAAGAAATGTTGCACCAGCCTGAGAGAAAAACCGGTTAGATCTTAGCAAAAAAGGCTTAACTAGATGGCTGGATGTTATTTATCATGGACGGAAAGTCCGTACTAACTATGAGGCTATCCATCTCAAAAATAATAAATTAATAGTCTGTTAGTAAAAATATTTTAATTTATTGCTGTTTCAAAAGAGTCATACAAAAAGTAGGTACTTTGCTCGTAGCACTTTTGTTCTCCAATTATCTGTCTGTCTTCGTAGCATCATTATCTTATTTGGCTTGGTGTTAGCTTCGTCCCTTTCTTTCATGTTTGAACCAGCGATCATAGGACAGAGAAACGGCGAAGTGAACATTCAAAGTTTCAAGTAGGAAGATTTATTACCACACTACGCCCATTGCCTTTAAATGACTCTGATCTATGCGGTTTTCATTCCATTTCACTTTCAACCTGGAATAAAAAATAATTTAGTTAAGGAGGGGGGTAACGCCCATAATCCCCACGCTGGGCATGCGGGCTGGGGATCGGAGTTCGGTGATAGATCTATTCTGCAAGAGGCGCTACTGCTCGCCCCCCGGTGTATGTCCCTTAGACGCCTCTTACAACACCCGCGGGAAGAGTTGGGGTGGTGCACATTCTAAGCCGGCACTACACGGCTAAAATAATGGCTGTCAGTATATACCTGTCTCTATTATGATGGATAGACCAGAGCTCTGGCATGTGCTTAGGGTTCATGGAGGTGAGGAAATGCCTCCGCCACTCTTCTTCCAGCTTCAGAAGTCCTCCATCAGACTCTAGATACTTCGACACTACTCTGTAGCCGTGGGACTCAGCTGTGAAGTCTTCGTTAGGCGTTCTGTAGATAAAATGATTTAAATGGTATAAAGTCATAACAAAGTTTAGTAAGCTCATTACATCAGTAATGAAATCGCCAAACTACGATAGTTTTGTTACTAAAATATAAAGATTTTTAGGTATTAGAGGTAAGTAAATTATATTAATGATACCTACATGGTTGTGGAGGTACCTGTGCTAAAAATCGCTATACTAGACAGTCGTAACATTACGTCAATTAATGGTCACGCCTACACAATGTCGGTCTATATTTTGTACGGCATCACGTCTTCATAGACTAGTTTTTTTCTTGATGTCCATAGATGAAAGAAACTACATAAAATAAATAAATAACGCTGGACAATTCACACAACATTATGTAGCCCCATTAGCTTGGGGCTGAGGGCCGGCAGAGCTTGTGTTATGGGTACTAGATAACTGATATACATAATATAACACAATACATAGATAGATATTTTAAATTATACATAGAAAACGACCAGAACACCCTGAACAAATATCTGCAGATTGTACACACATTTGTCCGGGAATCGAACCCGCAACCTCCTGCGTCGCAGGCAGACCTTCACCCACCGCGCCACAGACGTCGTCATAGATAGTGCGTGCCGTGCTACTTGCACGGAGATATTGATTAGAATGGATTTCTCCATTCTGAGCATGTTTACCCCAGCGATTGTCGGTTCTTCTCGAGATATGGCCAGCCCACTGCCACTTCAGCTTGCTAACCCTTTGAGCTATGTCCTAACCTTGGTTCTCTGTCGAATGTATTCGTTGCGAATCCTATCCTTAAGAGAAACTCCGAACACAGCTCTCTCCATAGCTCGCTGGGCGACTTTATAGTTCATAGTTCTTTTTTCACAATATTTCAAGTTACAGGTCAGGTAATTAATAGGTAATATATAACATTACACGTCTAATAGTACATAGTACACCTTACAATATACTTAAGTATATAGATGATACCATTCAAATAAATAAATTAATCAATTATAATATTCCAATTACTAGTATATTTTAATAAAAATAATAAATCAATAACTCATCACTAATGTTGCTGCAACTGCACTTTTTAATGTTTCGTTAAATGTTTTCATTTAACGAAACATTAAAAAGTTGTCAGTTTCTTCAACTAAAGGTGCTCCGTCTGCATAGCTCCTAAACAAAAATCTCTGTCCTGCCACCACTTTGAGATAATTTTCATCCTATTTTTTACAGTTACGGTTAACTGCTTAGGTAAAATTGTGTTTCTGGCTACATAGTTGGCTTTATTATAAAGATAATAATAATAACGAAATAATTGTATACTAACGCAATCTGCATAACAGCGGCTTTCTCCAGCATGGTGTCCGTGACAGTGTCACAGTCCGGGAACTGAGCCAGCACCACCGCTTCGAGCTGCTGCCGCCGCGCGTCGGGCAGCGAATGCTTGCGGCCGTGGACCAGTAGTGCGCGCGCTGACATACGGACTTTTCTGGAATAAATAATTTAGGAGTTAAATAAATAAATAATGCTGGACGATTCACACCGCATTATCTAGCCGCAAGCTAAGCAGAGCTTGTGTTACGGGTAATAGATAACTGATATATATATAATGCAATACTTAGATAGATATTTTTTATTATGCATAGAAAACGACCAGAACACCCTGAAGAAATGTCTGCAGATCGTACACACGTTTGTCCCAAGGCGGGAATCGAACCCACAACCTCCTGCGTCGCAAGCAGACCTTCGCCCACCGCGCCACAGAAGTCGTCAGTTAGATACAGACAGTGAATATAGTCCCGAGTCCCAACTAGATACTACGATATATCCAAGCTTTGGTATGATGATAACTTGGACAACAGATACCAACGTGCGCGTGAATACAAGTGAAAACTGCTTTTAAAGTTACAGCCAAACTGTGCCAACTGGAGCCGAGGATACCCGATTCAGCGTAACCTACCCGAGTGTGACAGCCTTGGAATGCGATTGCATTACTAGCTAGGGACGATTCATATAAGACAGGTTTCGATTACGAAGAGAAGACTTACATATCAACAGTGTTATCATTAACCTTAGTGCTATCCCATATGTCGCGAGGTACCTACGTTTCACCTGGTCCTACATGTTGTTGCACTGAGTAGCAACTTGTGAGAGGAGTTATCTTTCATTAGGTCACGTAGAGAAGACGAACCTTAAAGCAGTGTCCTCAATAACCTTAGGGTTATCGCTCGCGATGGGCGCTCCGCAAGTCAACGCGAGGTGCCTTCGTTTCACCTGGTCCTGTATATTGCTGCGCTGGTGGCACGACATGCAGAGTAGGAGCACGTCGTGAGAGGAGTGGTCTTTCATTATTTCTGGAAAACGAGTTGGGTTGATATTGATACATTTTGGTGGACACTGAAGTTAGCTGCAGTTGAGCGACGTATCTCATAACGATGACATATGCAAGCGGCAGAGCGCATGATTGTTTGAATAAAAAATATTTTTTGAGATTCTTTTGTTATTTATTAGGTCACAATATGTGACCGAAAGGGACTTCGATTCCGTCTCGGTTCAAATGTTTTTACGATCTGTAGAAATTTCATCCGAGCGGGGGTTTTCTATGAATAATAAAACCGGACAAGTACGAGTCGGACTCGCGCACGAAGGGTTCCGTACCATTATCTATAAAAAAAGGCCAAACAAATCACGTTTGTTGTATGGGAGCCCCCTTCAATATTTTTTTTATTCATTTTTTTAGTATTTGTTGTTATAGCGGCAACAGAAATACATCATCTGTGAAAATCTCAACTGTCTAACTATCACGGTTCATGAGATACAGCCTGGTGACAGACGGACAGCGAAGTATTAGTAATAGGGTCCCGTTTTTACCCTTTGGGTACGGAACCCTAAAAATTATCATTGTATTAGGTATATCAGTCATGTTTTATTTTTTTTATTTATTTATTACCATCTTAAAGTACATTTCCTTTTATACTTTAACAGTAGTAGGTAGTAGCTCTCGTGGACACATATATTTAGATAGTACATGTACTTAACTACTTAGGTACTACAATTATTCTAGCTAGACTTAAATACCTAGGTATGTAAGATAAAGCGCTATCCTATGGTATATTTATAACACATCTCTGCCTGTTGTTTGTCACCTTTTCACGCCTGGACAGGTGAACGGAACGACGAAATGTACTAGTATGGTTACAAACACGAGAGCTGTGTGGTTTCCTAGCATTATTTATCGTTTAATTTCTTGTATTCCAGCGAATAACTAACAGGATACTTAGTAAAAACTCACCAGGAAAGTACTTCCTATACTCCCTCGGAACAACATTCTTCCTAATATAGGAGTTGGTAGAGCCGCACACAACGCAATGGTTTTCCTTCTTCAGCTGATAGTATTTGCCGACGTCGCCCGTGGACCGCGCGGCCGGCTCGAAGCGCAGTCGGACGGTCAGGGGGTCCTCTGTTATTAGTACTGCAAGATCTTTTTTAATATACCTGCAAAGTTCAAAATAACTGAAGTTTTATTCAACATTTTAGTTGGTTAATTATGCTCTAAATGCGACCAAATAAATGTGATAAAGTATTCATAGCGGCTACGAGACAAAAAAGATTCCGTTTATTATTTTATACAAGAAGTCATATTCTCCAGATGCATCTAAAGCCATCTAGCAAGAAGTTGAAGAAGCCACAATATTGGTGTATTGAGCCGAAAGGGGGTGATTCTGGTGACCTTTGGGTGTCAACTTTAGGGGTTGTATTCTTAGTGGGGTGTAAATGCTACTTAAGGATTGGTTGGTATTGAGAATAACGTCATCTCTCATGATGTCCCGCTCAGATCTGATTCGAACTGAGCAAGGCAGCATGAGAGATGACGTCCGCATTTTAAATGTTTAATCCAGCATATGCCTGCAGTCTTTCGCAGATCGTAATCCCACCCGGCAGGCGTCCTACACTACGTTTACCGAGTCGTGGTCTCCACTCAAGAACACGTTTACCCCAGCAGTTATCGGTTCTTCGGATATGGCCGGCCCACTGTCACTTCAGCTTGCTAAAATTATTAGAACTATGTCGGTAACTTTGGTTCTCTGTCGGATGTATTCGTTACGGATGCTATCCCTCAGACCAACTCCGAGCATAGCTCTTTCCATAGCTCGCTGAGATTTTGTGAGATGTGTATGTATATTTACCAGTTAGCTTTATCAAGGTCGCAGGTACACAGTAGCTCGCCATCCGGCGCTTGCAAGAAACAGTTGTAGTAGAGAGGCTTGGAGCGCGCGGTGTGACGGCGGTATTCGTGCTTCGGACCCGTGCCGCCACGTTTGCGACTCTTCTTACTGCAGCGAACAAACATTTATAAATATGTAACAATTAAATATAAGTCGGTTATCTAGTACAAGATAGCACAAGATCTGCTAAGCTTAGGGCTAGATGATGGTGTGGGAATTATCCACCATTTATTTATTGCTTGTTGGTTGGTAAGTATATTAATTTAATTTTTTTTTCTTAGATTTGTCTACTTGACATCTTGAGTCTCTCTGTGGAATTTTTGGAAAGGACAATTTTGTGATAACATGATTTTTATATGGCTGATATAACCTATAAGTTCCTACCCTATAAGTGCCGATGACAATAATGTCAAGCGGCTAACAGAAAGTTGGCTTTTCACTATAGGATATACAGGCCGTTCCATAATAAGTGGATAACCTTGCAGACGCTTGTTCAAGCTGTAACAATAAAATAATGAAAGGGGTTTAGGGCTAATATTTTTTTTTTACTTGGTACTACGACTATAGTAGGCATGTACTTTTTAAACATTTTTATGCACTATGCCCACAATTTAAACAAACTCATAGGTTTTATTTTAGGAATTTATTAAGGAATAGGTAGTAGTTTTTATGATCACTTTTCAAAATATTCTGGTAACTATATCAGTCATTATCAAGACATGTTTAAAATTGTTTTCTTCTACATTTTATCATGCAAAGTTTGAGCAACCGTGATGGAAAAAAATGAATACATCAGAATTGAATAAACAACGGCCATATTTATGGCCCTTATCTCAGTAATTTATTCTATTAAATATCACAGTTTATTACCATTTTAAAATCTCCTTGTTTAAACATTTTTTGAAATGAAAATAATAGTTACCAAAATGTTTTGAAAAGTCATAATAAAAACTACTTTTCCATAATACATTAAAAATTAAACCTATGAAATTGTTTAAATTTCGGGCAAGTTTCCTAAAAATGTGAACAAAGGTACGAATTTAAAGTTAAAAATCTTCAACAGGTCACGTTTGCACAAGCACTTCAAGGTTATCCACTCATTATGGGACACCCTGTGTCATCTTGAGATAATAATTAATATCCCTTACCGTTATTTTAAATTGAACCATTTACACCGAGATTTACGATATAGTATCTGACAGCGTGAAAGCCAATCGCGGGATATCCCATGTAGTGAAAAGCCGTCTTTGTTATCATTTATCAAGAAATATGAACACTTACCTACCCTCAACTCTTTGCGCGCTATTGTTATGCTTAGCCTTATAGTTCCTATCACTAAACTGCCAGCAAATCTCGTCAACTCTCTCCCAGACGTCGGTTGTTTCCCTCCAGAAGGCAAAACTTCGTTTGTTGTAGGTGTCGAGAGCTTTGACGAAGATTCGTATGGCCGAATGCGCGTCGGAGGCGGCGTAATGTACTTGTGCGGGAGTTAGTGTGGGCGCTTCCCAATTACTGCAGCGAATCTAGAAAAGGAAAGCTATTGCTATTTCTCTTCTTTGATAAGGGCGTCCAACGCCCTAAACCAGAATTTACGAAAAGACAGAAGGTAGGGTTTTGTCTAGCTATACGTGCAATAAGCTTACTGTTTCTCGTCTATCTAGAGTTGGGATATAGAACACAATTTTTTAATTTAAACAAGAATACAAAGTTTAGTCTTGAGCCAGTATCTACACTAATATTAAAAAGAGGAAAGATTTGTTTCTTAGTTTATTTGAATTAAATAGGCTCCGAAACTACTGGACCGATTTGATAAATTCTTTCACCATTAGAATCCTACATTATCCCTGATGAACATAGTGATATATACCCGTGCAAAGCCGGGGCGGACCGCTAGTATAGTATATAATAGAAGACGATACAGTCCAGGATTGGTTTTGTGATTAACCAATTTAATGTACTTATGCTTACTGGCTCAATGTAGTAAATTCTAGATAACTTGTTCAGTCCCACCTTCCAATGTTTATTGAGAGCGACATTCAGGAAGTTCTCCGTCATAGCGCCGAGTCCGCCTCCCTTGTATCCACACAACTCCACAATGTATCTCACGTCAATGGTCGCTCGCACAATGTTCTGGTAGTCAGTGGCGATGTATTTAGCATCGCCTGACGGAGCTACGCCTATTTTGTAGATGTCTTCGCATTCTAGAAGATTCTGTATGGATTGAATATTTAAATAGGGCAGGCAAATGCATGGCATGTGCAGGCAAATCTTTATAGATAATTAATATTAGAATGTTTTACAAGTTGAAAAAAGATTAAGACAACATACTTGTAATGAGTTAGGAATAGTGTTTTGAGGAAAGCAGTTCAATCTGAATATGCCACAGTAGCCATCAAAGGAAGACAGCTGTAGCAAGGACACTGGGTGCCGTCCTCCGCTGCCTGTCACCCATTCACAGTCAAACCCTAGGGCCTTATGTTTCATGCTCCTTCTAAAAATAAATATTTTTCTTTATTAAACCTTAATTTATATCAACGCATTCACTGCCCAGCCTCGGCGTGCGACCCACAGGGGCTCGCCGCCGCGACACGAACCCGCATATCGACTTCTGCATCTTGGGCCATGAAAGTGTTAATTAACAGCTGAAAAAAGTACTGTTTGATGACTTTTTTTCATAAAGTAACATTATGGTGTAACATTTTGCAACCATGTCCAGCCAACAGTTATTATTATGTAGATCTACATACATGCAAGCAATAAAACATTGAGTATAATGAACTGGTAGTCCAGTTTCTATACCGGATTACCAGTTCATTAGATACCTAGCACAAAAAAGAATAGGTACATAGAACATCACTAGTTGTGACCCCCCCCTGGAGTGAAGCCCCCTCAAAATAAAGTAAACATTACAAAGTTACTTTTTTTTGTCACTTAAGTTTCCTGGTTTTTTCTTGATTGGAAAACTCACTCGTGTGAAATGAAGAAATGTTAGGCAATCTCGCCATGGTAAGTCAGGTTATCAGGTGGGTAGGTAGATAACCTCAATGTTAATAAAGGTTATATTAGAATTTACATTATTGTTTACGGTATAGCATATAAAAATCATTCTTACTTGCGTAATTCGTGAATTACATGGTCGCAGTCAGCCACTGTAGTTACAATATTTATTTCCAAGTAGTTGAATACTTCGACAGCTTTTCGCGCTTTGATTTTTTCCTGTTTTCGATAATACCGGATAATAACAACAGAAACAGCCCCTAATATTATCGCAGATGATGCTGCAAGCAACGTCGAAGGTATTCCCATTGCGGCGCACCTATCCAAAATATCGAAGTTATTAGACATTTTTATTTGTATCCAACACAAACAAATTTTTTTTAAAATCAAATTTCGTAAGAAAAGGAAATTGAATGAATGAACCACAGATTACTAGAAACTACGAGAAAGCCAATGAAAACTGGGCTTAGTCATGTCAAGCAAGAGGTTGCACAGTCAAGCTCATGCACTCTTTTGTCTATCGTCAGGTGCATTTCATTTTGCTGACACTGACAAAAGTGACATACATGGACAAACAAAACAAATAAAAAACGCCTTGTGTCACAACCAGTGTTGGATTTCGTACGATAATTATCGTATTTATACGATAATTAGTCATGAGGTACGATATACTATCCTAATTCATGGATCGTACGCAAAAATACGATAATTTTCATATTAACAAGTTACTTTCAAAAATTACACAAAAACACCTTTTTTACATACAGCAACATTAGACTTCGTACCATAGACATAGATCCTTTAAATAATTTAATAATTCCTTTAATAATAAATGCAGATTGTGAGAGCATATTTAGTAAGATCAACCTTACTAAGTCAAAAACTCGATTAGTTACACGAACAGTTGATGCAATATTACTATGCGACGCAATAAAACGTAGCAAAAGTGGCAACTGCATCGATTTTGAACCCACAGACGCAATGTTACGAAGAGCGAATGACAAAAGTAATGACGGAATGGAGTGCATTGAACAGGTTGCAGAAATCGATATAAATTTAGGGTAAACAAATATCTCGATCTACAATACTATTATAAATATATACCTTGATTCCAACGAATTCCAAGTGGTTTTTTTTCCTTTTTCCTTTCAATACTACAAGGTATTATAGGTTATATTTTTATTTCAAGAAAATATCGTTGTAAACTCTGTTTTTCCAAGATGTACGATCTTTTTCTTATAAATACGATATTTTTAAACGAAACGTACAATAATTTTTAATCTGTCCGAATCCAACACTGGTCACAACACTTTATTTTCTGAAATCCGCACTAGTAGTGGTTTTAATCCAGGGTTGCCAACTGTACGAGGTTCCTCGTACAAATACGAGATTTTTGGTCTTCCGTACGAGGTACGAGGGCACTATCAACCTCGTACAATTATGTATGAGATTTTGACATAACATAACACTTGTCGCATTGGCGCGATGATTGTCTTCTCTTTTCATTCGCTCGCTATCCCATGAACCAAGAAATCCCCGAGAAATAAAACATTTCGTTCTTCGCATTATTTGTCTGTCGCCTTGATCACACATGTCATAGCGCCAACCAGAGAGGTGTAACTTCACAAAATAAATAAAAATCTCGTGCAAAAATAAAAAGAAAAACGATGCGAATGAGGATGTTCCTGATATAATATTTGGAAATGAAAACTGAGACTAGAAGTACATAGTTACCTATGCAAAGTTTTCAACCTACAAACAAATCTCGTTCATTAGTTATTTACGATAGTAATATTAAGGATTATTTTAATACAAAGTGATGTTTTATTTAGTAGAAACTTGCAATAGTTTATTTCGTTGTGTAAAACGTCCTAAATTCAACAGTTTGATATGCATTAATTTTGGTTTAGTCACCTTGTAGAGGCAAGTACGAGGTTCGAAAGCCATAATACGAGATTTTTAGCTGCTTAGTACGAGGAAAAAAATTCTATGGTTGGCAACCCTGTTTTAATCTCTTTGATCCGCACATTTTACAGTCGAACATATTACGCATAAATGGCGAGGGACAAGAGTCCCGATCGTAGGCGGTCACGCTCTCGAGAGAAACGAGAGAGAGACCGCTACGAAGAACGCGAAAGTCATCGGGATAAAACAAAACGCAGAGAACGATCAAGAAGCCCTAGAAAGGACCGGGAAAGATCTCGGAGCCCTGCCAAAAAGGATTACGACAGGGCCAAAAGTCCTCGCAAAGAGAGCGAGAAGGCTAAGAGCCCCAAAAGGGATAGAGAGAAAAGTCCCAAAAAGGACGCAGACCGTCCGAAAAGCCCAAGTAAAAAAGACAAGAAACGGGATGGTAAAGACAAAGATAGGCGAAACGATGAAAAAGATAAACGTCCAGACGAGAAAGAGAAACGCCATGATGAGAAAGATCGACGTCACGATGAAAAAGAGAAGAGCAGGGGTAAAAGAGATGATGTGAGCAAACAGCAAGAAGAAGAAGAATCAGAAGAACCCAGAAAAGAAGAAACTAAATCGGCAAAGCGTGAACCTTTGTCCCTGGAGGAGCTACTTGCTAAGAAGAAAGCAGATGAAGAGGCTAGAAGTAGACCAGTGTTTCTTACTAAGGAACAGAGAGCAGCAATAGCTTTGGAGCGACGTCGGGAACAAGTTGAAGCCATGAGAGCAAATGTTGAAAAGCCTATTGACACTATAGATCTGACAGTATCCTCTAAAAAAGAAGAAGAAAGAAGATATAGGGAGGAGAGGGAAAAAGAACGAGAGAAAGAAAGGGAAAGGAGGGAAGAGAGGGAAAGAGAAAGAGAGCGCAGATTTGAAGAAAGAAAAAATCAACAAAATGACCGTAGGGGTGGTGGAGGTGGAGATGATAAAAAAGACAGAAATGATGATGTCTCGAAAACTAAAGACAAGGAGAGGGAAGAAGAAGCAATTAAAGCTCGTTATCTGGGCATTGTCAAGAGGAAGCGCAGAGTAAGGCGACTTAATGACAGGAAGTTTGTATTTGATTGGGATGCTTCTGAGGACACTTCAAATGACTATAACACACTATACAAAGAAAGGCATCAGGTTCAGTTCTTTGGGCGTGGACACATTGCTGGCATTGATATCAAATCCCAAAAGAAGGATCACAGCAAATTCTATGGCAACCTGTTAGAGAAAAGGAGGACAGAACTAGAAAAGGAACAAGAAAAAGTACGCCTGAAGAAAGTAAAAAAAAAGGAAGACAAACAGAAGTGGGATGACCGGCACTGGTCCGAAAAAGACCATGATGAGATGACTGAGAGAGATTGGCGTATCTTCAGAGAAGACTACAACATAACCATCAAAGGGGGAAGGATCCCCAACCCCATAAGAAACTGGAAAGAAGGTGGCTTCCACGAAGACATCATGGAGATAATTAACAAAGTTGGTTACAAAAGTCCAACTCCTATTCAAAGGCAAGCTATTCCTATTGGTTTACAGAACAGAGACATCATTGGTGTTGCTGAAACTGGCTCTGGTAAAACACTGGCTTTCCTCATTCCATTACTCACTTGGATCCAGTCACTTCCGAAGACAGAACGTATGGAAGATGCAGATCAAGGACCATACGCGATCATTTTAGCGCCAACACGTGAGTTGGCTCAGCAAATTGAAGAAGAAACAAACAAGTTCGGTATTCCTTTAGATATCACCTCTGTTGTAGTAGTGGGAGGTCTCTCGAGAGAAGAACAAGGTTTCAAACTTAGGCTTGGATGTGAGATAGTTATAGCCACACCTGGTCGACTTATCGATGTGCTGGAGAACCGGTACTTGGTCCTAAACCGTTGCACCTACGTCGTCCTCGACGAAGCCGATCGTATGATAGACATGGGTTTCGAGCCAGATGTGCAGAAAATTCTGGAATTCATGCCTGTTTCGAACATCAAGCCGGATACAGACGCCGCGGAAGATGCCTCCGTCCTTTTAGCGAACTACAACACGAAGAAGAAGTACAGACAAACTGTGATGTTCACAGCTACCATGCCGCCGGCTGTGGAGCGCCTGGCGCGTACCTATTTACGAAGACCCGCCATAGTATACATTGGATCGGTCGGCAAACCTGTTGATAGAACAGAACAAGTCGTCAACATGGTCGGTGAGAACGAGAAGCGCAGGAAACTCACGCAACTGCTCCAGTGCGGAGTGGAACCGCCGATCATCATCTTCGTCAACCAGAAGAAAGGTGCCGATGTGCTCGCGAAAGGTTTGGAGAAGCTGGGCTTCAACGCTTGCACATTGCACGGTGGTAAAGGCCAGGAACAGCGTGACTTTGCTCTGGCGAGTCTCAAGAATGGTTCAAAAGACATTCTCGTCGCTACCGACGTCGCTGGTCGTGGTATCGACATCAAGGACGTCAGTATGGTCATCAACTACGATATGGCGAAGACGATTGAAGACTACACCCATCGTATCGGTCGAACGGGTCGTGCGGGTAAGACTGGTAAAGCAGTTTCTTTCGTGACTAAAGAAGATTCTGCCCTCTTCTATGATCTGAAGCAGGTCTTACTGGCGAGCTCTGTGTCCACCTGCCCGCCGGAGCTGATGAACCATCCCGAGGCTCAGCACAAGCCGGGCACAGTGGTTACCAAGAAGAGAAGGGAGGAGATGATATTTGCTTAAGTTGTACTGTTTTTTGCTAATAAAGCTAAATTACCAGGTGTCATATTTTACTACCTATCAAATATCACAGAGAGACCTAATCTTATGATTTCCTATATACAATGCTGGACAATCCACAGTATTCACACAGCATCATATCATAGCATAGCCACTAAACGCCTACCTACCTAGGCTACGATTTTAGGAGGGCAGAGGTAATAAGATGTTTCTTATAAAAATGTAACAATAAAAAAAATATAATTCGTTTATTCAATTTATTTAGTTACATACTGTAGGACAACGATAAAATAGCACTGTATGAGACTAGCTAATAATAAATAACTACATAATTACAGGATCTTCGCTGATTTTATTAAACCAGCTGGTAGATAAAAGAGCTGGAACAAGAGAAAACAGAGGTTGATTTAGAGGTCTTGCTTAGGTAAAATAAAGAGCGACGCGACGTTACCAGGTGAAGATGGCGGAGAGTCACAAACATTAGGTAAATAATACTGAAGATTATGGTAACAACAAACGTCATGTCATGACGAAAGGTGCGTGATTGAGAAGCCTCTTCATAGGTATTTTATCTAAGTAGGTAAGTACGTATGTTTACCTAATACTTAGAACTTATTCTTAGCCACCTAGCAGGGTGCATGCTTTATACTATTAAGTTACTTTAAGATGATCTATGTATAATAGGTACATCCTGTCTCGCAATACGATAAGGCTTCATTTAGCAATCTTAGCATGCATTATTAATAATTATTTATGAATTAATATCCAAATACCTACCCACCGTCCTCGTTTATGTTACTATATAGTTAATCGTCTGCTTCTTTTTTGTCTTTTTCACTGTAATCTGAAATAAAAATATGTACTTGTATCATTTCAATTTGAAGACTAATTTCATTCCTGAAGATAGGCGGAAACTTATACAAAGCCGACACCAATCTATACTAATATTCAAAAGAGGAAATATTTGTTTGTTTAAATTGCTCCGAAACTACTGGACTGACAAGAAAAATTCTTTCACAATTAGAATCCTAGTTAATAAAACAAAAAAAAAGTAATAATGTTATCTAAAATATATTTTAAGTAGGTATACATTGTTATTCGGCCCCGACACAAAAAGATGGTTGTTATAAGTTTGATAGGTGGATCTATTTATTGGCTGTGTGTGTATCTATCTGTGGGTTGTTGCTTGTTGCGGCAAGCACCCAAACGGATGATTTTGATTGTTTGTTTTGTCAAAAGCAGACTTGATCGAGTGTTCTAAGCATAGAGAGTCTGCCAAGAGTGAGTTCATAAATTCAATTTCATATTTTTTGATAAATAGATACCTATCTCCCCGTACGAACCCGGTACGGGCCGTTAGTTTATGTAACATTAAGAAAGACGACGCCAATAATTTTTAAGTTTCTCCCTACTTTTGTTACCGATTGCGCTACGAAAACAAAGAAAAAAAAGAGACGTGTATTGATGCACACTTTAATACTTAGCTATCTTACAAAAGTGCAAACTAAACCAGAACGTGTAAAAAATAACATCCAACCTAACATACCATGTAATATAAAATTAAACATGCAAAGACACACAAATGATAACTGTAAAACAAAAAAGTAGTATAAAATTGCAATGTTAAATAGCATTGAACCCAGGAAGTTTAAAAAGTGCCTTTAAAACAGTAACACCAAGCCAAGCCACCTACAATCTAAAATCTACCTATTCCTTCTTCTCCGAAGGTTTAGTTTCCTCTTTCGTCGGTGGCGGCATGATAGCGCGGTAGATGGAACAGCCCATTGACATGGTCATGTCTGATAGCTCCTTAAGATCCTTCGGGAAGGTCAGCTCGGGGAACTTAAGCTCTAGCTGCGGATCGCCTGGCTTTACTGGTAAATATATAAATAAATAAAAAAACAACCTGAAATAGATCTACTTTTAAAAGGCTTAATAGTTTGTGTGCTGACGGCGCGGCGCACGTCTATTGTTAGTGAGCGTCGTGAGCGTGTAACTTTTAAGATAATTTTGCGGCGTGTGTATGTCAGTACATCGCCTTCTTACTTGATTCTGCTTTTTTGTAGTGAAGCGGGAATCTAACCTGCTTTGACAGCTCCTTTGAAATGTAGTCTTGAAGAAATAGCACGAAGACTGCAACCTGCATCACTTTAAAGCGATTGCGCCTGAACGCGCAAAAACAGTAGGTAGTGCGTTAAAATTTACATTAAATTTAATGGCAAAGGCCAGCAGTGGGATGACCACGGCTGATAGTAACAATAATTAAGTATTCATACACATCACATTTGTTATATTTAGGCGCTATTTAAACAGAGCAAAAATTGCGGCAAAAGGCAACTCACAACTAGGTAGCTGTTTACAATATACTTAAACTTATACACAAAAAATATTAAAAAGTTGTCAGTTTCTTCAACTAAAGTTGCTCTGTCTGCATAGCTCCTTTATTAGACTTTTTAAGATCTAGACACAAACTATTCTTACCTCCATAAAAGAAGTTATACGCAATGTTGATGTATTGTTTAGCAAATGTGGTGTTGTTGTCCAATACTTCCTTTGTGTCTTCAGGGAAGCAGACCAGCCCCATGCCTGTTGTGCCTAGAGTGGTGTATATCAACCTCTGAAATGGGGGAAACACTGCATATTAGAGAAACTTAACACCACTTTTTAACATGTTATGAAATAAATGTGTTCGTAATTTCAATTCACCATGCCATACAATCAAAGTCACAAAAATTATGTAGCTGCGGGCACAGCTTTAACATTTTTTTTTATTTATTTGCAATATTTTAGGAAAACTTACAGCTAGGTTTAAAAAGTATAGAACATGCCTTGTTGGTAGACCAGTGCAAAAAATAAAATGGTGCAAAATTGGAGGTAAGTACCTTGATAATGCCACCTCTCAAGCCGAATATAAATCCTGTTAGACCGCCCATCACCACTGCTCCATATCGGACATCTTTATTGTCTTCCTCGCGAAGGTAGTGAAAGACCCCTGAAAGGAGATTAGAGCTAGATCAGACATGGCGAAATACCCTAGTACGGAACTACCTAATGTAAAAATGACATTAAACTACTGCCTGAAGCTACGCACGCGATTTTGGAATAAAAAGTATCCTATGTCATTTCAGATCTTTTGCATACAAAATTTCAGCCTGATCCATTAAGTAGTTGAAAATCTTGCTATAATATTTTTATTGAGTGCTCTCATTCTGTTCATGAATGATATCCCCTATTAATTTCTTAAGATTACTTAATTTTTCAACAATTAAAACTAATAAAGCAGACTTTTGCTGAAGTTCATTAAAGAGCAACAAAATGATAAGATACTGACATTCACTTTTATCTGACAGTTCATGGTAGCTGTCTTGTACTGAGTTCTTGATGGAGTCTGTGTGTTCCCACACAACCTGCGCTTGTTGTCTCACAGTGGATATTGGCATAAGTAACAATCCTTTTATAAAGCTCTTCTTCTTAGCCTTGGCTTGCTCTTGTACATATCTGAAAATCAATTTGTATTGTGTTTTCCAACTTCATTATGTTTCTAAGATATTAAATAAATTCCCAAAACATTTCGATTTCAGCAAGACTCGAACCTGCGCCCCACCCTAAGTATGGGTGTGCTCTAACCAACTAAGCCACCAAATCCTTAGTTGGTTCGTCAAAAATCTTTGGGACCACATAAAGCTCTAGCACCATTCAATAAGTTTGTGTTTTAAACCTATTTATTGAATGATTCAAAATCAGTTTTAACCCACATAAAGCTCTAGCACCATTCAATAAGTTTGTGTTTTAAACCTATTTATTGAATGATTCAAAATCAGTTTTATATTTTTCATAAGCAAAACAATTTTTCTTTGGAAAGGTACACATAAAATCTAAATCTTATAAACAAATAAGTACTAATGTTATTATATTATTGTAAACAATTTAAAGCTTAGTCTTGTAAGCCCAGTCTTATCCATCCTAGTACCTAGTATGTAAGTCTGTTTGTATTATCTAAGGTTATAAATAAATATTTTTCTGTCTTCCTCTTTCTTTAGCCTTCACATAGAATAAGGTAAAACACTCTAACTATCGTTGGGCCCTTTTTCGTGTGCCATATTTTTGAGCAAAGGCCCATTTTTGTTTTGATTGTGACTTGTTTTTTTACTTACTCTGCGTATTCAGCATGCGGAGCTTCGTATATTGGCAGGTCGGAAGGCTTCATGGGCTTCGGGCAGGCGGGAGCCTTCGCGTCCGTAATCGGAGTCGCCGCAGTCACCGATGGTATTAGAGCTGCTGCCCCCAGCGATCCTATTACTATACTACGAATCATCTGCAACCACAATACCGTTGGTGAGCCCCTTCAATAAATTGCTGCAGTCGAATATGCAGTAATATCACCGTAGATTACCTCGAAAGAGATGTCTCACGTGTAAAAATGTAAAATTACATAAATATCAGGCAGGATCAGCTGTTAGGTTTAGTGTCAGTTAACTGACATGACTGACGTTTGGTTGCAACGCCAGAATCACTGACAGTAGCTTACCAAATGCTGCCAACAAAGCGCTTTCTAGCCAAAAATAACAACAGTACTACGAGTATGTTTAAAAATGCTAGCCGTCTGCTTACTCTTGCTTGCTTGTTGCTCAGGTTATACCCCGTCCACGGATATTTTTTTTATCTATTAATGCACGACTATTAAGTTCCCTAATTGTAGACAGTTGTGAGGGAATGAAGACTGAATGACAGAATTAAGTATTACATTGACACAGTTACTTTTGACAAATAGAGATGCAAATCTTTCGATTCGATAAATATGAAGACTTACGAAAGTTTAGATCTATATCGAGCTGACATAGTATGTAACGAAGATTATTCATTATATTGTATAATTTATTCATGATTTTTTCATGAATTCGTATTGAAAATAGAATTAAAATTATAAGGTTTTTATTTATTATAGTACTCTGGGTAATTTCTAAGAAATTAGTATATCCCAAAATTTTACGATCTCGACGGGATTCGAACCCGCACCTTCCCCTTCAGCGCAGGGTTGCTCTTTTTCCAACTAAGCTACGTGATCTTCGAAGATCACGTAGCTTAGCGGGTTCGAATCCCGTCGAGATCGTAAATTTTTGGGATTTATTAATTTCCTATTAAAATTATAGTTAACCACAGTCACCTGTCTGACTTTGTATCACGTAAAAATGCGCGTGCAGAAGCAAGTAGAAAATCAAACAACAAAAATACAACTATTTTATTCTATTGATTGTACTAGGTACCTAATGAGAACAAAAAGATGTTTGACAGTTTAGACCTTTTCATGGACAATAATTTCTAACTACTCTCGTCACAATGTTGTGACGAGAGTAGTTGATGTTTTTTGTATTTTATCAATGAAAATAATAACTCTCAAACGATTTTGTTTAACTCTCAGTCTCTCTCAAACGATTCTTAAACGAATGAAACAAAAATTACGGCGCTCGTTACACACAAATAGATAGGTGCCAGTTGGCATCCCCTGAACTACCACTTTTTTCTCTCGAGTTTTTTTCTTTCGTAGAGCTTAGCGTCGACTGTGAAATTTCTTTGAACTAGACACTGGCAGAAAAGTGCCAATAACAAAGAAGTCATGTCAAGTTATGTGAGTTTGTGGCTTAGAGTATAGGTATACTCTAAGGGTTTGTGGTGGTTTTTTTTCATTTGACTTGACATTCAGATCATATTTTCTTCTTTGCTTGCTTTGCTCGCAGACCACAAGCAAGACGAGAAGTGTGAAGTGAAGTCGAAACGAGTTTTGTTTTCAGTTTCGTCAAGTCAACATAATTAATTATTCTGTGATGTGATTTCTGTGCTCGCTCTAATTAGTGAAGAAAATTAGAGGCTTCTTGTAAATTGGAAAACATTCACAACCTTTGTTATTTTCAATGGATTCTCTCAGTATCCTGTGTCACTCGAACAAATAAACGATGGTGATCGTGAGTACGGTTTTAGAGCTATCGAATCAATAAATATACGTTTCAACTGGGTCAGAGTAAATAGGAATTCGGCAACTATGTCCGGGCTGCTAACCGGTCGCGTAGCTAAGCCTAGGAGAGAGCAGCGCGTAAAAAACCGCTCAGGTACGCAAAGAGACGCATGTTAGCATAGCAAAGGCTGATATCTTGCTTGTAAGTTTCCTCACTATTAAAGCCTGCATTCTTCAGATTGGGTCAACTCATTTTCAATTCACGCATTAGTAAAATAAACCTCTCAAATAGTGTTAGTTCTCATCAATTCCAAGCCACTCGAGTAATCAATCAGTCACTGAGATAGGTCCCTACCTACCTTTTCTAATTATTGTTATGTATAATTTGAATACAACTGGTTACCATCTAATCTAAACACAAGGATATTGTCACCAATATTCTTGAATGTCCATTCTAAAATAAACCTTGACAATAAGAGAGCTATAGTGAAATATTGCTTGGATTAACACGTTTGGAGTTTTTACTAACATGATTTGCCTTGATACAGGAGTCTGAGGTGAGGTGCATGAGTTAAAACTGATGGTGGCTTTCCTCTGAGGCAGTCACCGACACCAGAGGATATCTTTGGGATGAAATGGTACAAAATATTTGTGTATATTTGTATCTCAAGTTTAAGTTTGCTTCCTTTCACTGTCAATTCTGTGAAGTATTCTGAGCCTTACCATGGACTTACCTCCAATGGATTACAAGCTGTATTTAAATTGATAGTAATAGAAACGAATACACCACATTATTGAAATACAGTAAATCTTATTAGAATCATGTTTTAACTTATAATTTCTTTCTTCTTAGGCTCATTTTGATTTTGACTCCACTCTCCTTTATAATGGTAACAAAATACCTTTAAAAAATTCTAATGGTGTATAAATTATGATAGAATGAACTTAGCTGGGGTACAATCGTGACGGGCCTAGGTTTTAAGCTGTATTTAAATAAATTGGAGTATTTGCATGTTTGCTTCAACTGAAATAATTAGAGCTGGAATTGGACACTTGTGTGAAAGGAAAGATGTAAATATCATTGTAATAAATTATTATCTAAGTAATAAATATCCTATGCAATATTTTTATCACTGTGCAATATTACAAGGGGCGGTACCATTGTGGTGAACTTTTATTATCTTTTATAAATATGGTAGGTTAGGTAGATAATATCAGTCAGTGTGACCATGAAAGCTGTCATATAACAATACGCCAGTGTGCTATCAAGTTTAAAAATAGCATTACTCTTACCCCTATTGTTAAGCAAAGCTCAAAAGAGACGATGTGTAATAGTAACTGTTTCTTATCTAGCAAGTAGTTGTGACATCGCTTAACTGCGCCGCTGTAGGTAATCATCTCGCGTCCATTCCTTTGTAGCCTCCCATTAGCATCACAATAGCATACCCCTACCATGAGTTGTCAGTTTCGTAAACTAAAACAAGCACAAAAACTTGCACAATTATTACGCTTTTGGCGCAGTTTTCTGAATTAATACAGCGCATTTTAGTGCCTCACAATCACAAGGCAATAAAATGCGCTGTATTCATTCAGATAACTACTCGACAGACGACTGTCACTCTACTAATACTCCAGCATTTAACACTTTCATAGCCCCGTTTTCCGTCTCTGACACTGTCAGTGGATCTGCAGCGCCAATAAAGTTTGACCTACGTTTCCACGACAGCGTGTTTTAAATTCTTAGATAATATTCTTAGTAGAGGACATGCTCATTTACAAAATGTTTTTTGTGCAACACGAACGATGACGCTAGATTACCATTTACCTTTATTACCTTTACCTTTATTTATTACCAACCTAAGTAAAGTACCTATACTTAGGATTCTTAGGTCGGTGTACTGGCTTCGCGAGCGTAGGCACGCTTCGCGTAGCCTCGTTATCTCCGCTGTCCACCAGTACACCGCTTTTGGTCGACCTGACCCGGGGCATAGACAGACAGTCCTATCCTAACAATACGTTTAGCAAGCACAGAGTGGTTCGAAAACAAAGCAGATGGCAGTTTATTTAGAAATATCTTTAACCCTAACTAAAGAGATCTCAGGCGAAAATTACTCGTCTATTATGTGTCAGGCACAGATTTAAATGTTATGTCGTGTGGGGTTTCTCTCTTTGTGCTACCGAACAAAGTGCTTGGTGAACAAAGCATTTGTTTAACAAAATAATATGAAGTGAAATACGTGACGTGTGCTCTCCGTTTTGTATAAGCTGAGGACCAAAACAAACAGGCACCTCTGGCACCTGAAAGGTAGCTGTAATGCTTCACGCCTTTGTTGTTACAACTTTTAACTGCCATCCTTGAACAAAGGTATTTATTTCATTTTAAAAACGCTATCCAAGAAGACGTGCAATAAATCATATTGTCGCCTAAAATATCCTAAGCACATGTAGTAAAATGTACCTCCTATACACTAAGTTGGAAAGGAAAAATAAGCACTATCTCATCAAAACATCGTCTTGAGTCTTCAGTTCTTAATCTGAAGAAAAATAAAACCGGCCAAGTGCGAGTCAGACTCGCGCACGAAGGGTTCCATACCATTATCATAAAAACGGAAAAAAAATCACGTTTGTTGTATGGGAGCCCCCTTCTATATTTATTTTATTCTGTTTTTAGTATTTGTTGTTATAGCGGCAACAGAAATACATCATCTGTGAAAATTTCAACTGTCTAACTATCACGGTTCATGCATGAGATACAGCCTGGTGACAGACGAACAGCGGCGTCTTAGTAATAGGGTCCCGTTATCACCCTTTGGGTACGGAACCCTTAAAAAAGAGATTAAACTCTTTCTAATGCAACTTTGCAACAAAAATGATACGAATCTAACGTAATTTTCTATGACCATGCCATCACCTTTATGGCCCTTATGGGGATAGATACCTCGGACTTTAAACATGTTGTTCTATTTTACTAAGGACGTCAAGGACACCAACCAACAGTTTTATTTATACAATGACATTGAGTTCACCGTATGACCACTAGACTCGTGCAGATAATTAATTAATCAAAGGCGTAGTTCAACCAAAATGAACCTTAAACCTTTGCAATACATCGTACAACAGACTTGTCTGCTCCGAGTCTATGAAAACCGTAACTCATCGTGCTTTACGGTTAAATTCCTATGGCCTACATTCAGGTAATTAAGCCAAACTGCTTTATTGATAACCCTGTTATAAGGAGAGCGTACCTAAGTACCTACGATTCAATTGGTATCTGCCCGACCTACTTGCTAGATTTGCCAATTTAGTCTGTCTTTGATAAATGTATACAGTATTCATTCCCAAAGTTCATTCCTAAGATCAACTCAACACATAAAGGCTCTAAATTACATTTCAGATCTTTGATCTTTGAGACTCCTCAGTCATTAATCTAATCTAACTTTATTACCAACTTCAATTCAAAACTTCGAATGTTCAGTAATTTCCCAATACGAGACATGAGGATATTTTGTCAGTTTATCGTATTTACTGCCAAGGCTCGGCGCAGGGCGGTGCGTCCCGCGCCCAGGGCTTGGAATACCGGAAGTTCATCGTTTTTTAGACGTGTGTCAAAAAAACCTGCAATGAATAGCAGTCAAAGTAATGTTTAGCCAGTTGCGGCCTAGCGACTGTCATCGCGTCTCACGTCGTCACTAAAGGGTGCTTCGCTTATGTAGGGCACACATACAGCCCTAAAAATAAGCTAGCTCATAGGTACACAAACCCTCCTGCCTATGGGGCAAGGCGTAAGCTTTTAAAACTCCTACTCCACATTCCACAATTGGTGAATGCGAAATATTTTAAAAACTCAACTGCCTAAGAGAACCACAGTTGCGGCTGCTTATTCAAAGTAACATACAGTGATACAGAGTCTATACAAAGGATTTGCTTTGCCTATAACTTTGTAGTAGAAGTTTTTGTCTTATAAATTATTCATCTCTGATTACGACTTTAATTGCCTTTGACTGAAAACTAATTACACGTTGTATTGTTTGTTAATTGATTTCAAACCTTTGTTAAACGACGCAAGAACTTAATCAGGAACGGAAAAACTGGCGGCGGTATAAACTGACGTCTACGTTAAACAGTTGTCTTAGACTTCCTACACGACCGTAGTGAAAGTGAACGTAGTTTTCATGGTTACACTGCTGTAATATAATGACTGTAATTCATATGCAGCATGAATTGCACGATGCACGTAAAAATGCTTAGTACGCTAGTAGTTAATTCTGACATTTATTTCTGGTGATTGGTAGAGAATCTGCTGTGAAATTACGCTAAAACCACCCATCCCATATTTACATTTTTATGCCATTTGAATGGTCTCGTAATTTGCAGTTGTATGGCGAATGCTTCGATCAAAAATTTCCGGCTTTGCCGGCCCGCGAACTACTTATATTTGATCGAAGGGCGATTGCCATTAAAAAGGCTTTCAATGCCATTGAAACGGCATTCTAATGATACATAATTATAGGATGGGTGGTTTAAGCGTTATTCCACAGCTGGTCTGATATTCTTAAGTTTCCTATACCCTATTTATGCTATACCTTTTTATAGCAAACTGTGTTTGCCTAGCCTAGCCTGAGGTTATACGTTCAATGTTTCTAGATTGTGTGCCAGATATCTAACCGCAGCAAAGCAACCATATCAGATATTGCCTACTTGTCGTATTCTATGAAAATAAATATTTGAAATGAAAAGCTATTTTATACGCTAGGTATAGGTTGGTATCGCGCCAACCACGCGGCTGAATTATCCGGCTCGCACTCTAGCTAAAACATAAATAACATAAATACCATAAATAATCAACCTAGAATAAAAATAGTCCCACAAAACATATAACCCCCGCATAACACTCATCGAATTCAAAGCAAATGTCTGTCCCACTTCCAGTGCTAAGGATGATGGCAATAATGCAGGACGGGAATAGTGAGGAAGTGCCCAAGGAGTTCCTGGAGACAGGGCGCACTGGGCGGCGGAACGCGATGCCTAATGTACTGCACCCCCAGGGCGCGGAGGTCAGCACAGCGGACCTGCCGTCGCGGCTGCAGCAACTCGTTACTACAGGCAAGTCTTAGAATAGGGTGGAATTGCCCAAGGAGTTCCTGAAGACAGCGACACTTTGAAGTTTTTTGTTCGTTACCGTTTACAGCGACTGCATCCTGTTGCCAGCAAATTATTAAAGCACCCAGTAATCCTGCAACTGCTAGTGATCGTATCACAAGCATGGGGTTACGTTACTGACATGTACTCATGTACATTATTCATATCCCAGTGGCACGGCCAGTGGATTCATTTCGCTTTTGCCAGCCCTTAAATTCCGGTTCTTCTTTAATTCTCGTGCCTTTTTTCCATATTTTGTTTCATTCCATCATTATGACCATTTTTCAAGGAAAACGTGTTCCCTGTCTTTATCACCGTGTAAAATGCCCCCGGGGTCAGACACTGTCTTTTCTGTCCGACAGTCATTACATTATTAATACGTAGATACGTGTCCGTAATATCATTGCGAATAGTGGCACATTAGCATACCATGCGAGTCCATATCGCCGGTTTTTAAGAACCATAAATAACTAGACTGATATCATTATCGTTATTATGACCCATTAGCTTAACTTACCGGGCCGAATTCTACTAAATTAATAGCTGCACCAAAAAATGGTAACAGAATGAAATTTTCTGGAATTTTACGTTTGATGAAAGAAACTACAGATGGAGGGACGCGTGTCAAAAGTTCCAAGATTGAAATACGGAAATTTATTCATAATACCATTATTACATGTCACTAAAAATAAAAAATAAAATTATAAATTTATATTACGGGCAAATTAAAAAATTCGTTGATATCATACAATACCAATATAGTGACCCACTTTCTGAGTTTTTTCTTGAATATATGTATGGAAGCTGCATTACGGATCCAGTCGGGAAACCAATCTATCAATTTATGTGCAAAAAAGCACTGCACCGTACGCACTGTACAGAGTATATTTCATCTGTGGACGATTCTTCGACGATACCATTGTCATAGGAAAGCGATTGGTTACCAGAATTTGGCCCACTCTCCCAATAGCACATTACGTTTCAGCCACAGGCAGTTTTCTATTTCGTAGAGTTATTTTACTGTATTATTATTTTATTTTATGCTTCATGCTCAATTCATCACAAGCTAAGTAACGATCTTGCTCGTATTGTAAGTGTAACCTAAGTTTGGCACGCGACGACGGCTTTTCTCATCTCGTAGCCATTAATTCCAAAAGTTCTTGCTTCTAAAGTACCTATCCCTGTAAGTATAATTTGTTCTGAAATTTTCCAACTTCTTCAGCTATTCGATGTTCTTGGCTATCAGCCAATAAGACCTTAAAATAAGTGGATTAAAACTTCTTTCTATGAATGTGTATTAGGCTGATTTGGCAATAAAAAGTAGAAACGTATATTTTAGCTATTTAACTCGTTTGGAGCCTGATCAGGGCTCGGTTTTACGACTATAGTTGACCCTGATCAGGGCTTATGCGAGACTGCCGTAGTCGTAAAACCGAGCCCTCATCAGACTCCATACGAGTGTAGGAGTCCCTTTGGTACACCCTCAGCCTTTCCTAAATTCATATTATTCTTGCCAGTCAAAGGTTGCCCGGAAGAGATCGCTTGCAAGCAATAAAGCCACTTATTATACATGTCTTATGTAATGCCTCTTGATGTTCTTTTTCGGTACAATAGAGCCAATTTGTATTACATTGTGAAAGTAGAAAGACCACTGCGGCCTTGGTGAGCCATTATATCAGCCCATCTAGAGGTCAAGGGCGTTATAAACACAAGTATAACCCTCTCCACACTAAAAACATATTAAATCTGTTCAGCCTTGACTATAAGGTATTTTCTATTCTATGGTTTTAATAAACTGAAGTGTTTTCTTTGGTAGCATTATGCAATGCAAATGCAACTCAGACAAAGGAAAAACATCTTATGTCTACAAATAGCTGCAATGGTTCATTTTATTCAGTGAATGAGGATAGCGGTTTACGCAAGCCGAGCTTGCGGCTTCCGTTTACGTTTGCGTAACGATAGTTAGGTACCTAACCTACAGTAGCAGTTGCTCTTAGCGCCTAAATACTCAGGCAAGAATTTTTAGACTGCATAGTGATCTACAATCTTCTATTTACAGACATATGTACATGGAACCGCTCGAGCAGTTGCGTAGTTCACTATGCAAGCCGTCTGCCCGTGGTATATAGGTCCTTAATAACCTTCTTCTAATAGTGCCTCTCCATTACTGAAGGTCGGTGGTCATCCTCTCGATTTTTCCATATCCAAGGCTACCCTAAATAGATCTTATGCTTTCTTAATGCCAGTCCATTGACTTATGTTGCGCAGCCAGGAAGTCGTCCTCCGACCAACTGTTGTTTTACCCTGTATCTTCTCCATCATGATCACTTGCAGCATTTGATGCCGATCATGTCGTAAGACATTTCCGAGATAACAACTTCTTTCTCGGTTTGATGGTTATTACAAGGTTAGGTCTCGACTCCTATTCGTTTAAGGACTTCAATGTTTGTGACCTTATGAGTCCAACTTATGCGCAGTATACGCCGATACACCCACATCTCGAACACTGCTATTGGTTTACGAAGGTCTTCTTTTATAGTCCATGCCTCGTAGCCATACAGGGCTACTGGCCAGACGACGGCATTGGAAAATTCTGGTGTAAAGCTTGATGTTCAATCATCTAGAGCAAAGTAGGTACTTTGCTCATTCTCGATGTGAACACGTATTATACTTATAGTGTCGCTCTCCCATGAGTCCGTTAACCATGAGCCTAGGTATCGATACTTCGAAACTCTTTCAAGATTGAACGAGACATAATAACCTATTAAGGGCCAATATCGAGAGTGAGACGTCACCAAACAGTCCTCTCGGAAGATCGCGTTGGTTGCAAACGCGACTAACATTATGCTGAGACAAGGACCATTTTGTGTCTCGAACAAATTGTTTATTCATGTCTTTTTTGTGGTTCATAATTTTTTCTGGGTTCGTATGCCCAAATGCTCCAAAGATACCAGTGAATCGAAGTTGCTTTTATCACGAGCTCGTAGAAATTGGTGTACGGTTTGCGGCAAATTACTTTTTCACTAGTTTTGTTGCTTGTGGAAAAAAATAAAATAAAATCTTGCGCCAACCCGCAACGAACAACCTTAACATGATCTTTTAGAAGCTCAAAGAAAGTAAAACCTAGCAACTGATACAAAGGTCAATATCTGATATCATAACACTCGTTTGTTGCTAATACTAATCCTTTATAGACGTACTTAACTTATCTATATCTAATCGACTAATCACACAATGAATTAATGTATCGAGTGTGTTCTCACTGTTGGTTTGGATATAGGTCCCTATCCTGATCATCCCAAGGCAAAGAACAATGCAACAGATTTAATCGTAATTTCTTAGGAATTTCTAAATCTGTTACCCCCGTCCTCTATAGGTAATCTTATTTGACCTCTATAGGTCAAATAAGATTAAGAGGAATAGGACGCCATATCAACTCCCGAGTGTGAGTTGATATGGCGTGGTGGGCGAAGGTCCGCCTGCGTCGCAGGAGGTTGCGGTTTCGATTCCAGCCTCGGGACAAAATTTGTTCCGGGTGTTCTGGTCGCTTTTATGTATAATTAAAAAGTGTTAATGTATTGTATTATGTAAATCAGTTTTCTAGTGCCCATAACACAAGGCTTAGCTTGGGGCTAGATAATGCTGTGTGCACTGTCATTATTTATTTATTTATTCAGAGACCTATCTCTTCATCAATGTACTGTTAAAACATTTCGTTTTGTTTTATGACCGTTTCAGATTCAGATAAGACGTGACGAAAGTTTTAACAATACGTCGCGTCGATTGTTTGATATTTTGAATGTAAATTGTGAGAGTGGCCAGTAGCCATGTCGATTTATCTGTCCGATAGCAATGTCTAATGGTACATTGAAAATGTAATTGTTAAGATGGTATTAAAAATTTTCATGAATGGCGGGATGACAGCAATGTTCTTTTAAGATAATTCGAAAATTAAAGTAGCGAATCCATTGACCTTTGTCAATGGAAGTATAAGGCGTATTATGGAAAAGTCCTTATTACATCTTATTATTCCAAAATTAAAGTAGCGAATCCATTGACCATTGTCAATGGATTCGCTCAGTAGTAGTCAGTAGTCAGTGGGTAAATTAAGTATAAGGCGTATTATGGAAAAGTCATTATTACATCTTATTATTCCAAAATTAAAGTAGCGAATCCATTGACCTTTGTCAATGGATTCGCGAATTTTAATTTTGGAATAATAAGATGTAATGAAGACTTTTCCATAATACGCCTTATACTTAATTTACCCACTCTGTCCACCTCTCACTCATGTTGAATCTCGGATGAGCAGTCGGCAAAGATCCTAATTAGCCATCGATCGTTCCGTTGTTTTTGTTACTCCTTTTTAACCGGCTTCAAAAATTTATGTATGTTCCTCAATTAAACTACCTGCATGGACCGATTGAAGCGAACAAAATCAATGAAATTTTGTTTCTTATTTGATAATAATTACTATTTATTAAGCTATTTATGTATACAATTTGACTTGTCAAGTGCTTATTTTGTAAGTTAAAATTATTGCTTTTGTATTATAGAAAATGAAAATTTTATAGCCGAGGGATTAGAATTTATCCCGCCAAGCTTAAAAACCAACGTAATACTTTTGAAAAATCGTTGAAAAATCGAATAGTCCAGCATTTTTTTTTCATTAATCAGGAATTTGAAGTCGGTTTATTTAAACACGCTAAATTATCTATAGTCTCAATGTCAATATTTGTAGAATCTCGGGATATTAAGTTTAATCCGTCTTTAGACATCACGTACCAGTACAAAGCTACAAATTCATAGCTAAGCCAGATAAATTCATTCACCGTATTGCGAACTTATCTAAAGCCAGTAAGTAGTTATGCTATATCCTAACTAATATTTTAAATGCGAAAGTGTGTTTGTTTGTTTCTCTTTCCTTCACACTCTAACTAAGCAACCAATCGACTTGATTTTGGTATAGAGTTAGTTGAAAGGATGGAGAGTAACATAGGCTTTTTATCCTGGTAAAAGAACAAATTCCGATGCGAGATTTAGGTACGGGAATATTCGTGCTTCCTTCACGGCCTAACAAAGCTACCAATCGACTTGATTTTTGGCATAGCCACAGTTGAAATTCGAATTTAACGCGGGTGAAACCGCTGGGAACAGCTATCAAATAATATCTAATAGCTAGTAAAAAATATACCTATAACATATACCTACCTTTGTACGATATGCATGACGCACGAGCCAATGTGATGCGCTGATGATTGTGGGGTTATCTACCTATGACGTCACAACTCACTAGTCTACTCGATTACCATCTGGCCCGACCTTCGTGTGTTATGTTAACCGCTATACTGCCAAGTGCGACCTGGCTACTGGTAAGTTACTTTGGGAAAAGTGTTCCTGGTTGGAAATATAGTCGATTAAGACCAACTTTTTTTTTGACAAATTTCATTTTTTGGACAAACCGTACTTATTTTCAAAAAACTAAAAACGACAATATTTTTTTCTTCAAAATAAAAAAAAGGTTCCTAAGAACAAAACCTTCTAACTACAAAAGGAACGGTAGCTACCCTTATGAGGCCAAAAATTTGCCCCACCCTGTATGTATGTATGTATATCGAACACTCACGGTGGGGCAGGGCGAGCAGTCTCGCTCGACAAAGATAGCGATCGCATGGCGACCGACATCATCGGTCGCAAAGTCTTACCGGTCATATTTTATCGATTTTTTATTGTATAGTCTGTCACCATTTTCTTTTCTAACCACCTTTATGCATAATAAAAAGTACTTTTTGATAAAAAAAAATATATCATGTAAGTAACAACACACGTAATCATTAGGGGAGGCCTAGGTCCAGCTATGGACTAACATAGGCTGATGATGATACATCGAACGAATTATTTTATGACTAGGTATAGGTACCTCTACCTTGTTTTATGACCCCTGATATAATCTAGCTAGGACGACTCTAATCTTAATCCAATGTATGATAAATATGGTTTTACAGTGTGTGACTGTGCCTCTGTTTATTGTATTTCAAGTTTAACGCTTTTACTGCCCAGCCATTGCAGCGCGACGGGCGGCGGCGGCGGCGTGGGTCATGAACGTGTTAAAATTTACCTTGCGTGTGCGTGCTTTTCTTGATTATTTGATCTACTCAATGGTCACACCAGAGATGACGTGATGTCGCAGTAAAATTGTATACTGACGCCATGTATAAATTAATACCCATTATAATTTTTCTTGTATTTAAGACAATCAGGAACAATCAAGCCAATTATATTTTGCAGACACTAAATTAACGTAAGAGGTTTGAACATTATGTAAGGTGCCGTTTCTAGACGCTTATTGAAAACTTACGACAAGGTCATTGTTATTTATTATGATAAGAATAACGTAATAAGTAATAAAGTTACCTATGTACTGGGTTCTATAACCGAATTAAAAACCTAGATATTTTTTGTAAACAAAGTGGTTACAAAAAAAAGAAATATTGGTGGAAAATATAACGCGACTGACACTACTGATATCATCGGAGCGGAGCAAATCCTAGAAGATATTCACAATATTTGGTGTTGAAAGTTTTAATTCGTCTCTCGTCTGTATTCGAACTCGAATTTGTACCTTTTTCGCTGCAGTTGTGCGCTTAAAGTCCAGTCATTAGGGTTTCATCTCCGAACTCAGCTGGAAAATCGTACACGCCTTGATTTTGGCGGTATAAACATGGTCTCAAAAGTCAAATAAAATATCATGTTGGATTTGTAAGTTATTCAAGGTTAAATGTTACAAAAATGTTCGCAACTACCTGGGTTTCTAATTCTATACTGCCGACGATGTGTAGGTACATCTATTATAAAGTAGTAGAAAAACAATATCCGTCAAGTGCGAGTGTTACTCGCGCTTACATAATACAAAAAATATAAAATAATACATAAATATAAAATAATTTATTTGTCGATCAACGTATTACTCATACTATACACATTACTGGCGGCCCCCGCACGAGGCAAGCCTGTGTCGCGGGAAGCCTGCAAAAACAAATGTGCAAAGTACAAAACGCTGCTGCCTGTACAATAATTTAATAAAAGCACGCTTCACTTATCTATTCCATCGTATTATCGTAGCCACTCTCGATGACCCAAATCATCGGCATGATATTCAAATTATAGGCTTTCGCCGCTAATCAGCGGAAAATTCCCCCATTGTGAGGTTTTTGGGACGATATTCGATCTGTCAATAGCTTGTGGGAATTTCCCCTTTCGGGCAAATTGGTGTCAAGTGAGACTAATGTCCTATAAAATACTTGTTATTGTTTGTTGTTTATATGTTTCTGCTCGAGTTCCAACATGTAGGTAGACCTCTTCAATGATAGCCTAGCTTCTATCTAAATGTACCTTCTATCTATATGTATCTTGTATATGTCTTGTAAATAACCGATATAGTTAGCATTTTGGTGTAAACTGTAGGTACGCTACTATTAACTTTTCTAAGAAATGAAAATAAGTTCCCAAAAATTTTTGTTTTCGGCGGGACTCGAACCCGCGCCCCACCCTCACTACGGGTGTGCTCTAACCAACTAAGCCACAAATCCTAGTCGGTTGAACCGAAAATCTTTGGGAACTTATTTATTTCTTATAGATACCCAAAGTGCGGGTAAGCACTATAACAAAAAACCTTATTAACTTTTCAATACTAATATTATATTTTCCCTTCATCTAGTACCTTCTAGTAAATATTGTTTTCTTTATTTTCAGATACGGACGTCCAGCCATCAACATCAAGCGCAAAGCAAGATCTCTCAGAAGAAACAAAAGAGGATCCATCGGAGGAAACAACCCCCAGTTGCAGTTGAGCTGTGTCCCTCACTCACGGTCCTAACGACCCGCATTGGACTCGCCCAAAGCTAAAGTAATCTCAATCTATAGTATTACTAAGCACTGAGTAGCCCCACCTTTGTGTAGTGAGGTGTATTATAGCTCTTATGTATAGCAGCAAAAGGTAGATTAGGTTTTTGTACTCTGGTTTTTCGAATTTAAACGCCGCTGCTTAGATTTTTAAGTCAGCGAGCATTACCGGTTTGTATTGAACGTATTTGCAGGGGATGAGAGCTAATTATATCAAATACATCTGCTGTGTGCTATACAGTGTGTCCCAAATGCTGATGCCAAGAAAAGAATTAGGCATGTCATAAATAATATTTCCTTAAAGTCTCAAGTAGGCTAACCACCATGATATGAAGCCAGACACGGAATAAATTAAAATTTGACTCCCAGTTGGTGGGAAGCAAAATAACATATCCAAATTGCAACATTTTGAGATATTTTGTAATATTTATAGTTATGGCACCATGTTTTTTTTAAATTTTTGTTGATGTTGATATTCGAATGCAAGTCCTTGGAAGTAGACAATATTGAGCTGTGCAACTACAAATTATTTGTTTGTTTATTTTATTATTAACAGATCTAAAACGCGAATTCGAACAATGGATTCCTACTTTAATAGATATAAGAAGGGACGTATAAGAGAATTCATAAAATAATGAACACCATGTTCTTATGAGTTATATTATTACAAGGTTACTTATGCAATAGCAAAATAAATCTAAAAATAAATAAATAAACAAAACTGTAAAAACAAATGAAATGTAAAATCTTAATGCCTCTTCAAATACAGTAAAACATTCACAGACACGACCCGAACCTTATTAAACGATGAACATATTAAAAATAGGTATTTTTATGCATTTTTGGCATTTAAATAGGTGTCAAAAAATCGTTTTTTGAAACTTGCAATGAAGGGGCGTCCATTCGCATCCATTAATTACGTGACGCGTTTAGGGTGGACAGGATCGAGCTACATCTAATAGACAATCGCTTAAGATTTGCGGTAAATTACTTTTCCGTTAGTTTTATTCCTTGTAGAAACACACACAGAAAAAGTTAAAAATCACAAAGAATCTTGCGGTGTTTTGTTGTTAGATTTGTCACTGTTACTACTCCAGTCCAAACTATGTTCTTATAAATCTTAAATGCAAAACAATCAAGCACAGATAACTTATTACAAAATTACTTTTTTGAAATACTCATGTGAGATTATTTCCAGAAAAATCTCACGAAATCTCACCAATGAGAGGGGGGGAAACATCGCCAAAATCACTTCACGTAATTTATGGATAACCCCAAACAAGACGGGCATGAGGCAAGTTTGTAAAGAATCTACGTTTAATTTCGCACTTCAGTAATTCTAATACGTACGTAAATATACGCTTACTTATTTATTCATAGATTAATTTATTATTATTAAGTACAATTTTGAGAGTCAACGCCAATAATTGCCGAACATCGTCAATTATTTACTCATAATTGTCTCGGGTATACCAAACACCAAAAAACGCTTTTGGAATATTGACCCTGTTTTAGCGGTTTTTCTCGTTTTCTGTAGGTACATTTAAGCTTTAATTATAATTTATTACTCACAATTCTACGCACATTCGTGTGGAGTGAGATAGACAAAACACTGGTGCTTACATTTGTTATAAATCCTAGTTTCGTTTTTTGCCACGTTTGTATAGTCGTAGTCGCCCTGTATATCACAATTAACAATCCTGACATAATATAAACAGAATATTGCAAAAATATTTAAAAAATTAGGGATGTGTAGGTATACTTCTAAAATTTTTTTTGTATATTAAAAATACATATATATTTTAATCTTAGTCGAGTCAATTATCGAAATAAAACGAATAACGCGAACTTGAGGCTGCTTTATATGTATTATTTATAAATGTTGTAGTCTATTTTATACATTACTGCTTGTATTTCCACAAGTTTATGACTATGACTACGAAAACAAAGGCTTTTGTACACAACCCTGAACAAGGAACCTAATTCAAAACTAAAAAAACTCAAAACTCAAAGTGCTTTATCTCCTTTGGCTTGACCTTACAGGACTCTTGGACGACAACGATTTGACGTAAGATCTGACATCGCTCCCTAAGTGACCGTTATTCTTCTAAAATTTAATCAAGATCATTAACGCTAAACAGGTTTGGTAACCAATTCAGAGCGCTCTCATACTACCACGCGGTACCGTAGGTGCGGTGCCGCAAGAGTTTCGTAATGACGTTGTCCGTTGTACGAGATACGGAACAGATGCGAAACTACCGCGGACGCGCTGCGGACCTCGAGTTGCGGCCCTGCAAATTCGATTCCGCGCGGTAATGTGGGACGGGCGTCAGGGTGAATACTATTACTACTTTTACTCTATGTGAGAAAAATTTAAAAATTTATTATTGAGATAGCTAAGGCAAAAAGCAGTCGGAAAATGTTAGTTTAAGTTCATAAAATAACAAAATAAATTTTAAAATTCTGTTTATAGTTTTCAGTGTTTGAAATCTTTTTTTAAATAGAAATAGTAGGCGCAATGTTACTAAGTCATACGGTTGTGTAGGCAAACCAAAAAGTATCAAAAAAAGTATAAAATTTGGTTAAGTACCAAAAGTATCAACTTTCATCAGCAACATCAGCGCATTTGGTTAAGTACCACAAAGCCAAGACGTCATAACCACAGAGCAATACGGCGGCGTCCACTGCGTCTTGCGTATTCGTCAAGTTACGCGCGCTACTTGAAAACATAAATTTAAAATACATTTTGATGGCACTTATAGATTGAATAACATTTTTGTATTTTTTAATGGTTCATTAGCACTATAGAATCCAATTGAGATTCTTTAAAAAAATGAATGTAATACCCTATCTATTGGATACCAAACAAATGTTTTTTTTTTTTTTTTAGAATAACGGCGCGAATGGGATTTAAACAACACCTAACTAACGAACGACCATTCAAGCATTTAGCATGTCGATACATAACGTACCTACTAAATGATCTCTCGTCAATTTCCCTATGATCTAGTTCTTCTAATGTACTTTTTAATAAGTATCCTGAGATAAGTAATCTACCTAAGATATAATACCTAAATACATTTGTAGATTTATCTTAGTCTATAGGTCTGTCCTTTTCTCTCTAGCGAAAAACGGAGAGCACCATTGTTTTTTCGATTTGATTGTTGCATTTTAAACTATAGATAATTTGACAGGCTACCTACTTTAAATCTAGTTTCTTTTTTAATACAAGACGGAATCATTTGTACCGCTCTTAAATAACATAAGGATAATGCAAGAATAAAATCTTTATTGTCTCTGAACATCGAATTCTACCTACCCAACGTCTTAGGCCTATTTGTAAAGTCCATGTTAGAGTGCTTCTCTACCAGACATGTGCTACATTGCCATGTTTCCAGCCGACCAATGGAATCGCTCCATTATCGCGTCATTTTTGTCAGCTATGCAAATGACGCAATAATGGAGCGATTCTATTGGTCGGCTTTCCGCTTAAGCACCCTTAATGTCGAGGTATAAACTTAAACTCAAAGGTACATATTTATAACCAGAAGTTTAGAGTGTACAGGAGTCTTGGACACGTCAGAAATTTAAACTAGTAAAACTAGGAAATAAAGTGATCACTTGGATTTAGGTTTACTATACTGCTCCAGACTGCAGAAGTACATACTTAACATAAGTATAACAAAGGCATTATCCAACTTGCGCGGTCGGGTAAAAACAGCACAACCTAAATACCTAAAACACATAACTGTGTAAGAACGGATACCATTAACTCAGTTATTTACTGAGCAGAGTAAAGCAGTTACTGATCACGTTGATGATAAACTCAGTCACATTAAGTTTTCAGTGATAGGTAAACTCCAACTACTCCAAGGCAAATTTAATTTTGTGAAAGAAACCGTTTAATCGTAGGTTGAAAACCACACGTTACTTTACTGTATAACTATTGACTTGACCGCGGGCGGCTACAGCCTCAAGGCTCCAATTCTATATCTAGCTTAGCGTTATTTATGACTATGATACGTAATCCAAAGTAACGGATTCGATTTGGCAAAAAATCGTAAAATTTTGGTATACCTACATAGGAATAATGACCAATAAAGCACATCCATAGACAGAAAAAAAATTTAGTACAAATGATGAAATCAAAATGTACCAACTATGTACAGTTTGACCACGTTTATAAGTTACAACGATGTGCCTGCGCAGAAGTCTTAATTTTGGTAGGCGCGAAAAAATCCTAGCCAATCATAACGCTCTGCATAATATGCAATCATAACGCTCTGCATAATATGCAGAGCGTTATGATTGGCTAGGATACTACATATTATGTCCGCGTGAGCTCTGTTTTTGTAAGCGAGATAGCATGAGCCTCGTGTTTTTGTTGACTTTAAAACTTAACGCAACGCAATAATAGTACATTATTGCAAAGGCAGCGAAATAGGCAATTGCAGGTCGAGTATGAGTTTGAAGGCCGAGCCGCAGGCGAGGACTTCAATGATACGAGACAGGCAATTGCCATTTCGGCCGAGTCATTTAGTGTTTTTCTAAAAAAAAAACATGGAAATAAAAAAGGGCCTTTTACTTATAATAAATTTAATTTTATTAACAAAATAACAACGAACTCCGCTTTACCGCCAATTTTTATTTTACCAAAAGGTAAACGCATCTGTGGCTATACAGCCACAAGAACGCAATGTGTACGATAGATGAAAGAGTTCTAAATTCAAACAGCACACCGTTTCATACAACATTGCCGGCGCGCTCTTCGTTCCAAATTCAAAGAACGCGCCGAGAAGTGATTTTGGTTTTTCAGTCTACGTAAATATGATATGATACTTCGCGTGTTCTTTATACAAAAGTAATGGCAATATTTCTGCGCATGTTTATGAAAAGACTATTATTTAAAAGGCGTTGGCATCCGTATTCAATCGGGTTGAAATGTTCTCTTCTGTGCAGACGAATTTTGCCGATGCGACTTATTAAAGTGGTCGACCTGTACCTACCTACATAGTGACTGCTTAGTGACATTCAATCGGACCCGTTATTTAGGCAAGTGTTAAACGGGTTTTAAACCAATAGTTTGAGTATTGATTTATTTCCCCTAAGAACGATCAACTTGTTTATATTTAGTTGGTAAGTAGGAAGGAACAGGAACCTACCTATCAGAATATCTACGTATAGTAAATGTCTTATTTTGTGATGTTTTGCTGAATAGGCTGGTTCTAGATATCATCATTTATATTGGCTGTGTACATAGGTACATATAATAATTTATCTACCTAGGTAAGTATTTGTAATCCTAGTGGTGTAATTTTTTTCAATAAACATGCAAAAAATACGAGTTTTTTTAAAGTATTTTTATTGTTACTCCTGCATCTCCTATCAGTGTCATAATGTAGACCTTTCCTATCCAGTAGTTAGGTAGGTACCTACATAAGTGCTCGTAGAAATTACTAGAAATTAATTTACTTACAACAGAGATTATCCCCAATGGGGATAATCCCAATCTGTCTTAAAATCATGTTAGCGGCGCATTCTTACTTTGTGGCAAGAAGATGCCTTGTCCAGCTGAGGACTGGCTGATGATGAGATTGCAATCCGGATTATCCGAAATCTGAATTATCCGAATAATTAGTCAATTTGTTTATCCGGATTTATGCATTGAAATACCGCTGTTCCGCTTAGTGCGAGTGGACCTTTAAAGTACCCTATCCCCAAATTGCATAGCATTACAATACAATCGCAGGCGGAGTTAGACTTGGCTGTCATGCTGATTGCCCTGTATCGCACTGGCATAAAATCTCCCAAATTATTGTACAGTACCTGGCGATAAATTTTGCACATCTACCCTTGGAAAGAGAATTGGCTAATTTCGGCTTCGTAGAGCGTAATCTCTGTCGTACGAAATACTAACAGTCCGGTATCTAATACTTTGACGACCTCTGTGGCGCGATGGGGGAAGGTCTGCCTGCGACGCAGGAGGTTGCGGGTTCGATTCCCACCTCAAAAAGGACAAATGTGTGTACGATCTGCAGACATTTGTTCAGGGTGTTCTGGTCGTTTTCTATGTATAATAAAAAATATCTATCTATTGTATAGTATTATGTATATCAGTTAACTGGTACCCTTAACACAAACTCTGCTTAGCTTGGGGCTGTGTGAATTGTCCAGCATTATTTATTTATTTAATTAAGAGCTGTTATAGCTATATGATTTGCTTCTTTTGATAATAGGCTACTACTACTGGGAAATTACTCTAACGTATTGTCTGATAAAAGGCCAGTCGTACTAGCCATAAGGTAGCAGCATACTGGTCGTGGACGGAGATAATCACCCCCCCTTTGATAATGGTAGAGCCACAGAACAGAAATTCTGTTCTGTGGGTAGAGCTCAGTAGATATTTTCCAAAAATATTTTTTGTAGTGGCAATGTAAAAACTGACATGACACTTCATTTGACAGATGTTTCTGTATCATCTGTGGTTCAGTCTTGAAAAAATGACATTTTCACAAACGGATGTGGTATTGGAGAAAGTCAATTGCAAATTATGTTTGAATGTTCGCGTTTACTGCTGTAACCACTGAGTTTTAAGTATTTCTACAACGTAAGAAATGCTTTTATTTTCATGTCGTGTCTTGCGCGAGTGCTTGTTTACGGTAAACCCTTCAAAACCATGTTGGAAAGTTGTGGTGGCTGACACATCGTTTGCTACAAGTTGTGTGTAATTTTGTGTTTCTGTGATTTTATTCCTACAAAATGCCTAGAGGAGAACATCGTCCTAGTGTATTGCTATCGAGGGAAGAGAACGAGCAAGTTTTCAGTCTGATTGGACCAAAATGCCAGGTGAGATTAGGGCATAAGTATTCCTCGTGATTCAGGGCCTAGATTATGTACCTACTCGCGTATCAGTGAAATATCAGTCGATAGCAGAGAGATAACGCCTACAGATCATTCTGTACATAGTCCTATCAGTGAGATAAATTATATTCCGATGTTTTTGGACTACATTGTCTGAAGTAATTTTGCCTTATCCTGTCCAAATCCCTAATACAGGAAGTATTATGTAGTTATTATTACAAGTTCTGTCATAATTAATTTCTTATAACTACATCCTTGAAATATTCTGCATTTAAAATCAGCCCTGTATATCAAAACATTCATTGTACTATTCAATTATACAAGCAAAAGACAATAAATGACATCACCTGTAGAACAGCCCAGTCATCTAATGAAGGAAAGAGGCTGGCTATGCAATTTCTCTCCTAAAGCATTTATGGGGAGAAAGTGCTATTAAATGAACCTGACAAAGTTGCATTCTGAAAATGAAAGTGGCAGGTATTTTGTGTTAGGTGATTTGATTGTAATTTAGATGATGATTACATACCTTCCTTCTCTCTAATGCAGTCTCATGTATTAAAGAACTTAGAAAAAAAACAATTTTATAATCTTGTTGTTTTTTTTTATGAAATCATAAAACAATAATTATTAATCACTAGCAGCTGCCGCGGCTTCACATGCACCTATGTCCATCTCTGGGATACCATTAACCTGCCTGTCAAATTTCATTAAGATCCGTTCAGAATTATACAATTTGGTGCAATCATTCGGAAGTAATGTGCGTAAAAAAAAAACAGGGATTCACTTTTATTTATATATATTCTACTCTGATTTAGTAAGAGTTTGTTATCTTGCCTGTAAATAATAACAAAACTGTTGTATAGATTTTTGTAAATATTACTATATTATCACATCTTTATTGATTTACTTAAACTATTAGGCATGCATTCTAATCAAAACCACAGAATTTACACACATACAAGAATACCTACTAATTTATTTATCATCCTTGCAGAGCTTAGCAACAGCTGTAGTCCAAATCTTCACGACAGAAGGACCAGCACACTCAGAATGGAAGAAGAGGGACACAGGAGTCCTCTGTCTCATAAAGGACAATGCGAAGCGCTCTTACTTCTTCAGAGTCTACTGCCTGTACCGGAAAGCTCTTATATGGGAACATGAAGTCTATACCCAGATTGAATACAAAAGCCCACGGCCTTTTCTGCATACTTTTGAAGCTGAGGTGAGTAAATTAAGCTAGTCCTTTAACTATGATTTAAATAAAACAAGACCTTAGATTATACTCCTAGTGTCAGTAAATTTATATTTGTGTACACAGTACACATTGTTTATAAGAGCTCAATTTCTATTTTGAGATGGACAAAACTAGCTTCTATCGGCCATGTGTTTCGTGTCAATGTCAAATCTAGTGAAGCAGCAAAACAATGTTTATTATTCTTGATTCAGTTCAACTGTTGTGAGATAAATAGGTTATTATTATAAAGAACATCCTTGTTCTGGTTGACTTGGACAGGATTTAAAAATCACTGTAGTTGTGATAAAGCCTGATGATAAATGTGTAATGGGCTGTTATGGTTTGTTTACAACTAGTTATAGCCTGCAGCTTTGCTTGCGTTGCTTCTATGAAAACATTTAAAGGTTATTTCTATCTAAATATTATGCAATAGAGTATCATAAAGTAAGAATGATGTCCTCTTCTCTCTCTCTCTCTCCATCCATGTTGTGTGCCCAGTAGGCATCTATAGTGATACTCAATTAGCTAGGTAGACTAAAACACTTCTTAATGTTCTGTAACAAACATCACCTATACAATGCAATAAATGACTATATCCCATGACTACCAATTTATGGGAGAGTCGAGACCTACATCAATGCCAAATTTTGTTGTTGTTGTGATGAGCAAACGTCGTCTGCGACTGCAGTGAACCGTAAAATGTCGTCACCACGCTATGGGTTCAACGATAAAAATCGCGAAGCCACAATGACGACAAACAATCCTTATAAAGGGAACACCTAGAGACGGACGATAGTTTTCCAAAGATAATTTCACTTAGGTACGACATAGTGAGAACGCGCCCTAAAATTTGACACCTTACATTGTTGTCTGTTAGCATCTCTACGATTTGAAGTTAGATTCTTTAAATAACTCTTTAGAATTGATACATTTAATAGGACAATAGGACAATATCCGACTAAATATCGATTTAAAATTCCAATTAAGTACGCCTTCGTGACGCGATGACGCTAAACGTTAATGTATTGATTATGTATTCAATGACTTATCCATAATATCTGGGGTGGGTGTGCCCAAAAACCATGATCTATTTGGTTCATCTATATCTATACTAACGCCTATTCCCGATTGTCCCTACCCGCTACGTTCCTACTAGGAACAATCGGGAAAAAAATTCCCGATTGTTCCTAGCTACGATCATACTAGGAACAATCGGGAAAAAATATTCCCGATCGTTCCTAGTAACGCAGGGAGAAAATTGCTCGTGTTCCTACCGACTGTTTTGCCACCGAGACAAATACTGAAAATTGAACCAGCGTTCTCGGAAAGCGCACCAAGCGTTCTATGATGTTGTTATGTGCGCTAGTGCCACTGACTTAACTGTACTTAACTTTTACCTATTTTGATCAAGAATTATTGGATAAGAAATATAGTTTTGACTACATCGAATATTTGAAGGGTGACGTGAGGTAAAATAAAAACTTTTGTCATGAAATAGTAATATAAATATTAACTTATATTACAATAAAATCAGTCTTAACATCACTAATGATAATTATTATGCATCACAGTTATAATCACAAAATTTACAAAGATCCGCCTTCGTTTTATCAGTGAATAAAACAAAATTAAAAGTATACATGATAGAAGACTAATAATTTGTGTGATACTGATGTCCGGCATGGAGTAATATAGTTCCATGTCTCCTTTTTATGTAAACTAATGAAACATATCCACTAGAACTAGACGCACTTTGTTCCGACGTAGCTCAGACATATGATTGGACTGATAATAATTTTAATAATTTTTAATTTTAATAATAATATTATAAAGAGGAAAGATTTGTTTGTTTGTTTGACGGGAATAGGCTCCGAAACTACTGGACCGATTTGAAAAATTCTTTCACCATTAGAATCCTACATTATCCCTGATGAACATAGGCTATAGAATATTTTCAACAAAGTTAGGGATCCGTATGAAAACTTCGATAATAGAACCCAAGGCGTGAAAAAAAATTCATAAAAAATCCTTGTAACGACTACGCTGCGGAAACTATTGACAATAGAGCAAAGTGATGTACTACAGTTTTAGAGAAGACATTCACATCTACAAAAGAATTCCGCAACACCATGTGTCTAACTATTACAGTTATAGCACAGTAACTACTTATGAGGAAATTTGTTTGTTTGAATTGAATATGCTCCGAAACTACTGGACATTAGAATTCTAGATAATAAAACAAAAAAAGTTATATTAATATGTAAACTAGCTAGGGAGTGACATAGGCTATATTTTATCTCGGAATTCCCACGGGAACGGGAACTAAGCGGGTGACACCGCGAGGCGCTGCTAGTATCTTATAAGGGTATGGTGAATCGATGACACATTAATGTATTAATACCTCTACATTACGTATTTTATTTATTTCAATTTATACATACCGGCGTGACTCACGAATGAGAACGTAAATCTGTGTTGACACTGTTGACATTTGTCCTCTAAATCCGGATAGGATACAATGTATGGTAAGTCAGTGACCTGAAGGTTTATCAAGTGCTTCATTTAACTGGCGAAAGCCTTTGATCAATGTGATGCCGTTTCAACATATTACAGTTCCAAATATACAGCCTTGAGTCTGTTGAGACAGGGTGGCCATACACGTCTGACACGGCCATATCTCGAGAAGAACCGACAACCGCTGGAGTAAACGCGTTCTTGAGTGGAGACTGCGACTCGGCAAACGTAATGTAGGACGCCCTCCGACCCAGGTTGGAAGACGATTTGCGAAAGACTGCTGGCAGATGCTTGATGCGGCAAGCTGATGATAGAGCGCTATGAGCTTATTAAAGAAGGCCTATGTCCAGCTGTGGACTAATATAGGCTGATGATGATGAAGACTAGATATTATTATAACTTTTTTGTTTAATTATCTAAGATTCTAATGGTGAAAGAATTTATCAATTCGTCTAGTAGTTTCGAAGCCTATTCAATTCACACAAATAAACAAATGTATGTATCTCTTTCTATGTAGTTATTGTGCCATAACTGTAATAGTTAGACATTAGTATCGCAGATTTTTTTGTAGATATTGATGTTCTCTATAAAACTGTAGTACATCACTTTGCTCTATTGCCAATAGTTTCCACAGCGTACGCGATATAAGGATTTTTCATGGTATTTTTTTCACACCTTGGGTTCAATTATCGAAGTTTTCATATGGATCACTACCTTTTTTTAAAATATTCTACAGCCTATGTCCATCAGGGATAATATAGGATTCTGATGGTGAAATAATTTTTAAAATCGGTTCAGTAGTTTCGGAGCCTATTCCCGTCAAACAATCAAATAAACAAACAAATCTTTCCTCTTTATAATGTTAGTATAGATTATATGTTAATAAAACAATTTTTACTTATGATATTTTTTTATTGATGTAGTCAATTTTGTTCCTTGTAAGTGCGAGGAAGGTTCCTATGAACAGAAAAATATGAAAAATTGCCCGGGAAAAACAGAAAAGCGTAGCATAGCATCATCAAATCATCACTCAAATAAAAATCAAAATAAAACCGGCCAAGTGCGAGTCGGACTTGCACACGAAGGGTTCCGTACCAATATCTATAAAAACGGCAAAAAAATTACGTTTGTTGTATGGGAGCCCCCTTAAATATTCAAGAGTATGGTAAAGGAACACTATTTGTCTTGCTGTCACTGACCACACCCCTGCTTCCTCTTATAAAATGTAGATATATATTTATGTATTTATAAAAGTATGTTTATGTATTATAATTAGGTATATATAAATATTATGTATAGTTATATATTTATTAAGGTATTTTTAAAATTATAGTTGGTAGGTTATATATGTTGTATGTATTATGATTTGATATTGTAATTGTGTTAGAATTTTGTAATTATATTAGCTACATACTAATGCACACAGATCCCCGTTCAATCCAACGATCCTATCCATCCACGGTTGTGTGGTAGAGATCGCTCCTGAGCGATAAGACCGCCAATTGTCACATATTTCTTATGTACTCCATTTTATCTTTGTCTGTTATTTTTAAGTTATGTGTGCAATAAAGCATTTTCTATCTATCTATCTAAATATTTATTTTTTTCTGTTCTTTAGTATTTGTTGTTATAGCGGCAACAGAAATACATCATCTGTGAAAATTTCAACTGTCTAACTATGACGGTTCATGAGATACAGCCTGGTTACAGACGGACAGCGAAGTCTTAGTAATAGGGTCCCGTTTTTACCCTTTGGGTACGGAACCCTAAAAGATGCTCATTTTAAACGCCAACCGCCCGAACTGAGTGTACTGTTAATTGCGTGAGGAGGGAACACTGACTGTAATCACGACCAATTGCCTGATTTCACATGTTCAAATATTCAGTTCTAGGACGTGTGAACTTTGTCTTTCCGGGCATGGCTAGGTGAAATCAATAAATCTAGAAACAGACTGAGGTTTTTTGTTATAGTGCTTACCCGCACTTTGGGTATCTCTAAGAAATGAAGTAAGATCCCAATTTTTTTTTTCGATTTTGGCGGGTCACGAACCCGCGCCCCACCCTCAGTACGGGTGTGCTCTAACCAACTAAGCCACGAAACCTTAGTCGATTCAACCGAAAATCTTTGAGACCTCTTACGGACTATAACGCCGGTGCGGTGGCTCCACTTACAGGGGTAACGTTATAGTTTAACCAAACCTGTTCAAAAAGTTACATTATAGTTCGTTTGACGAGAGAAGTTGCCTTTGCTCAATTCTAAGGTTTTTTGTTATAGTGCTTAGTCCCACCGAAATCGTAAATTTTTGAGAACTTATTTCTTAGAAACAGACTGGTCTCATTCACGTATGCGATGCGACACATCAGGACACTTAAATTTTTATGAAAACAGATGGCCTAGAGACCCACATAGCGTACCTACGCACGCCACGCCATCCGACATTTCCAAACTTGCGTCGCGTACTACGCAACTATCTAGTCTATAACTAGTTTTTATTTTGAACATTGCTCGAAGGCACCGTTTCTGCAGCTTAAAAATCATCTCTTTATTTGTAGAGTTACCCCAGAATATTAGGCCATATCTTAACACAGATTCCACCATCCCATGATACGCCGTCTGTATTTACGGTCGATGACAATCTATGTAGAGTATATGATAGACTACTGACTCGCTTACTTAACTCGTCTATTTGTGTTTTCCAATTGAGTCTTTTATCAATTATAATTTATAAGTCATAAGAATCGCGTAGCGTCAGCCTGATTAATTGTATTATTTTGTAACATTATATTTAAGTCAGATGGCGTTTTGAGTCTTTGGAAAAAATGCTCTTAGGTTCTATCTAGATATTGGTTCTGTGATTTAAGCTGGCTCCCATACAACAAAACTGATTTTTAAAATATTTAGTTATATTATTCACTTTAAAAATAAATAATAATAATTAAATTAAAATAAAATTAATACTTAAGGGGGGCTCCCATTTATTTACCGTTTTTATACATTATGACATGACCCTTCGTGCGCGAGTCCAACTCGCACTTGGCCGGTTTTATTTTGCTTTATTATTATAATTCAAGAAATTGAAGTCGGTTTATAAGTTTTGAAACGCCAAATTATGTTTTATTTATTTCCAGGACTACATGACAGCATTCAATTTCGCAAACGAAGATGAGGCCAGGCTACTACGAACAATACTTATTGAGAAAATAGAACTAAGGAAAATCAAAAGAGAAGGTTTGTAAGCTCTTCGTAATACATATTACCTATCGTTACAAAGTTAGGCAAATTATTTTTATGTTCGTATTAGTTTATTGTTTTTTGTAGGTTATGTAAATATTTAGTAGAGTTAGTAGTATTTTATAATTTCTCTTTTCAAGTGCCACCGTCTTTTTTGTTCGTACATGTCCAGTCCATCCCAAGGTCGCCTGGAAGAGATCGCTCATAGCGATAAGGCCGCCTTTGTACTTCTTCTTATAGCTTTCATTTCTGTACTGTTTTCTGTGTTTGTGTGGTACAATAAAGAATTATCTATCTATCTATCTATCTATATTTTATGATCAGATGTCTTTTTCCCATTGCAAATATTTGATTAGTTAAGGGCCAGGGTTAGAAAATTAAATTCTGAAGAGCCTATGTTATTTATAAGCGCGGGTAGCTTTCGAGCCTGTCAAAATCAATAACGTTTGTCTTCAGAGTACGGAACCCTAATATTTTTGTTTGTAACCCAAGCGTTACAAACAAAATTAGCTGTTTTTTTATAACCCAAGCGCGGGTTATGCTTATGGTGTGTTGCTTTGTGGTTTAGGGGCACATATAGTACCTTGAAGCATTTAATCGGCTTGAGCTATTCGAGGTATGAGGTACCTATCAAAACACTCGTCTAATTTCCGGGAGTGTTCTTTCTTGGCTACATGTTGAAGGCCTTTGCCCCTCATTTTGCGGATAAAGACAGGGGCAGAGTCGTGTTTTTAGGGTTCCGTACCTTAAAAGGAACCCTTATAGGATCACTTTGTTGTCCGTCTGTCAACCCTCTTTTCTCAGAAGCGCGTAGGGGTATCGAGTTGAAATTCACATCATATACTCAGGTTCGTAACCTCTTGGAGCCTCGATATAAATCAAACTTCTAAGTCAATGCAATCAAAAGTTACAGCCGTTTATGAAAAAAAAAAAATTCAAGGGAATCAATGCACACAAAACCTATTGGATACTTCCACGTTGCGCGCCTACGTTGACCTTGAATCATGATATTTGGCAAGAAACAAGGTTTTTATTTATGTTACTAATATAATGTTTAGTTACGGAACCCTAGTTGCGCGAGTCCGACTCGCACTTAACTTTTATTATTTTATAGTTTGAATGAATTGCTTGCGTTAATGTTTTCTTCAACATGGTGCTTGCGCCCTAAACAGTGCCACTTTCATTAGCGCGTACCTAGTCATTATTTACTAACAATAGCTTAATGAATAGGAACTAAATCAAAACAGATCCTATGCGTGAAATGATTATCAACAACGCTGTCATCTGTTTTATAATTTATAAGGGAACCCAGAAACCACCATCGAGGTATTTAATTATAATTTTTTAGGATTACGTACCCAAACGGTAAAACGGGACCCTATTACTAAGACTCCTCTGTTCGTCTGTCACCAGGCTGTATATCCATGAACCGTGATAGTTGACAGTTGAAATTTTCACAGATGATGTATTTCTGTTTCCGCTTTAACAACAAATACTAAAACACAGAATAAGATAAATATTTAGGGGGGCTCCCATACAACAAACGTGATTTTTTTGCGTTTTTATAGATAAATGGTACGGAACCCTTCGTGCGCGAGTCCGACTCACACTTGGCCGGTTTTATTTACTTGTCCTATCCTGTGCTGTTTGTGTGTGAGTGAACCTGATAAAAAGACTATCTATCTCATGCCACTGACAGATTCAGATTCAGTTGCACGAAAACGAATCAGAAACCCGAAGATCCGCATGATCTCACGTGACAAAGTCACTTCACGGGGGAATCACGACCCTCTATGGAGACACAGAGGATAAGTGTCCATAGCTCAGTTCGGGTTACTAAAGAACCTGCCTAAGCAGAAGTCAACCACATTATTACCACAACACGTAGCTTATTGTAAACATCTTCATTAGGAAATACATTTGCCACCTGGTTAATAAATCGGCCTAGATCATTGGTTTATGCTTGTCTTCTGTTGGGCATTGGTTTCTAATGAACATTGTCAACATCCATAGCCGAATTTCATCCATTGGTGGGTAAAGGCGTCCCGAACTTTGCTATGTAGATTCAATTTATACATATAAATTCTTTTTGCAGAGAAGCGACAACGCGCGATCCTAGCGAGCCGGTCCAACCCGGCTTTCAGACAGAATGGCGCGCCGCCGCCGGTCCCGACCACCGCGCCGGAGCCCGAGCCCGAGCCCGCGCCTGCACCCGCCCTGCCGCCTAAGGCGACTCCGCTGCCCGGCTTGCCAGGTAACTAACAACCGTGCGGTCCTAGCGAACTGGTCCAACCCGGCTATCAGACAGACTGGCGGCAAAAAAGCTGTTGGTTGGTGTGATAAAACATGATCAACACTCGTGAACTTAGCTACAGCTTTGAACGACAACTGCGTGAGTGTAATCGTAAGGACCGTAGAACGCGTTCCTTGCGAATACATTTTAAGTTATTTACATAAAAATGTTCTACTAGAATAATCTCACCTGATATCCATAACCATAAGTGACGAACATGCTAATATTTTTGTAATAATTTCGCAGCAAACAACAGTAACTACAACACGCTCTCAAACAAGAAAGGGAGCAAGGCGAAAGGCGGCCGGAAAATCACGAAGGCGGACATCGGGATGCCGCAAGACTTCAAGCATATATCTCACGTGGGGTGGGACGCGCAAAAAGGTACCTTATTCCTGAATTAGTTAAGTTTAATTTCATATCTGTCACGTTAATGTAATTTTACTACTAGCGACATCTAGTTTAGCACGTAAAAACACAAAAAAAACTCCGTAAATGAATGGATCCTTGAAAGTAAGACTTCGTTATTTTTAATCACTTAATCCCTCGGCGCAGGGACCCAGTTGTGCATTTAATTAAATGTTTTATGTCGTACTGATAATATCTAACATGGCGCCATCTGTTTTATGATACACAACCCACTAACTACAAAGCAAGATTACAAAACAATTAATTTTTGACAGGTTTCGACGTAGACAAAGTGCCGAACGATGACCTCCGCTCGTTCCTCAGCAAAGCTGGGGTTTCGGAGACCCAGCTACAGGACGATGAGACGAGGGAGTTCATCTACGGCTTCATCGAGACGCATGGAGGCCTGGACGCGGTCAAAGAGGACTTGGACCAGGCTAAACCTGCCAAAGGTGAGTTATACAGCCGTAATTCAGCAAAGCGGGGGTCTCGCAAGACCCAGCTGCAGGACGATGAGACCATGGAATTCATCTACGGCTTCATCGAGACACATGGAGAAGACCCAGCTGCTAGACCAGTAGACGTGAAAGACGAAACAGTTGGGCCATCCGCAGACTGTTGCCAACAGTCTAGCTAAAGGTATCAGAAGTGATCCAAAACACTGCTAACTAGAAGGGTCCCTTAGACGCAGCCTGCCTTGCCTTGCTAGATGGCAATGCCACCAGATCTCCTAAAATAAATAAACAAACTCACGGATCACGTGTCACTTGAATATCTGCAGAGATCAAATTTTAGAAACGAACTCCTTTATTCCAAAGATCTAACATTCTATTTAACGGGTATTTATCGCGTTTAATAACCTTATTTTCCCGACGTTTCGACAGGTTTACACACTGCCGTGGTCACGGGATGACTGGGATAAATACCCGTTAAATAGTATTTATAAATATGTGTTCAGATCGCGTAAGTTTAAAAATATTTATCTAACATTCTGCCCTATTCCGCTATTAAACTGTTAACTTTAATTAGTTGCTAAGCACTGGTATTTCTCGCTCTGACTTCCTTTTCTCACTTTGACTATTAACATGATAAGTCAGATAACTTGTAACTAACCATTTTGCAATAACAGACCGAAGATTGCACTTATTCAGTGATGAGCTTTCTCTAAAGCCATATAAGCTGATAACTTGTAACTAAAACATGTTTTGTTTGTCCAGGTGTATCCCGGCCGCCCGCGCTGCCGGCGGCGCCGCCGGTCCCGGAGCGGAGCCCTGCTGTGCATCCTCCCGCGCCGCGTACGTATTATTTCTATTAGTCTAGTAGTATAGAAATCATTTAGAACGGGATATTTACCATGATTCAATTTTTGAGTTTTCCAATATTTCGGCACAGTTTCATGCGCCATGATCACGGAAGAACTAAAGTAACTGCGAGTTGGACAAAGAATGAGGGTAGATCGGTATGTCTGCCAATACTATACTAAGGCCCGTATTATAAAACCTTGCTCAGTTGTAGATCTATGCTTGAGTGACGTTTATGCCATAGAAAAGCGTTACACAAGCATCGATTGATAACTGAGCGAGCTTTCATAATACGGGCCTAAGATAAAGTAGGTGACGGCGCTAGTTTGGCTGGGGTATGCGCCTTAACAGCATTTAGACAAGTCAAATTTATATACTATAAACAGCTACATATATAAATAGTAGTTATTATCAAATAAGAAATAAGGTGTTATTAATTATATTCACTTGAATTTTTCGACTAGTATAGTAGTCCACTAGTGGAAGAAGGTACTATAGTATCGGATGGATGGTATATGGCTACTGGTGAGGTGTTATTAAGCAGTTAATCTAACAAATTGTATGTTATAGCGTCACGCGCGCCGCCGCCGCCTCCGGCGCGTGCCGTACCGCCGCCGCCGCCCGCCGTGCCGCGCGCGCCGCCGCCGCCGCGCCCGCCGCTACGTAAGTACCTATACTACACACATACACACAATCCCTCCACCTTCCCATGGTCCTGCCAACCTTACGATTATACGAACTGAAACTGTGAGAAATGAGCCACTCGAGTAGCTCAAGCCTCTACAAATCCTACGCACTTTGTCCCGAACACTCTCGATCACTCGTGATGTGGCATGCCCCTCCTGAGGCATCATCATCATCATCAGCCTATATCAGTCCACTGCTGGACATAGGCCTCCCCTAATGAGCGCCATCGCGCCCTGTCTTCAGCTTCCTGAGACATGCAGCTTGCTAATTCTTAGAGCTATATCGATATTGTTTTAACTTATTAGCGTTCGAGAGTGTACCGACCATGACCTCCGACACAAAACAAATTCACAATTCAAAATTTAGATGTATTTTATATTGACGGCATCAACAGAAAGGTCGCGGACCACTCGTTTGAAGCTTGCGGGAAGCCTGTAAAATGTATCTAAGGATAACGAGTGTAAGCCCATATTTGAATGCACATTTTTGAGGTAGGTGGTAGCGGTTTTAGATTTATGTTGGCAGAGCTTTAGTTGCAGTTCTAAAATTATACCCGTATAATACACAAATCACTCCCTATCTTTAAAAAACTGCTTCATCAGCATTACCTATCGTTACAAAGTTAAGCAAATTATTTTTATGTTCGTATTAGTTTATTGTTATTTTTGTATGTTATGTTGATATCTAGTAGATTAAGTATTATATAATTATTTTATAATTTCTTTTTTTCAAGTGCCACCGTCTTTTTTGTTCTAACATGTCCAGTCCATCTCAAGGTTGGCTCATAGCGATAAGGCCGCCTTTGTACTTCATCTTGTAACTTTTATTTCTGTGCTTTTTTCTGTGTTTGTGTGGTACAAAAAAGAATTATCTATCTATCTACCTATCTAATAAACGTATAAAAAACTCGTTATTTTACACATATCCTTTCTTCCAGCTCCGACGTCAGCGCCGCCATCAGTGCCCCCTCCCCCGCCGCCGGGCGCGGCGCCCCCTCCTCCTCCGCCCCCGCCCCCACTGGCGCCGCCCCCGCCCGCCGCGCCGCCCCCGCCGCCTGACGCGCCCGTGGCCGGACCTCCCGACGCGAGAGCCATGCTCATGGAGAGCATACGGACCGGATCCAAGTCTCTGAAGGTATGTGTGCGAGAAAAGTTTCTCTCGACCCATGTGATATTGCTCCAAGTTCTGGGGCTGACATTGCTGCAAGAACTTTTCATTAGCTACGGTTGTCAGGAACCACAAAATATGAAGAAGATAATATGAGTATTCGTACTTACAGAGGGTAGAGGTAAACGCCGACCCGCCGCCGCCAGTCGACGACGGAAGGAGCAATCTGCTCAGCGACATCAGGAAAGGAATATCGCTCAAGAAAACGGTATGTATACTGAAACTGACTTTCTTTCAATGTTTCGTTATTCGTTCATTGATGATTTTAAAACACACGTTAGGCTGCCTTAGAATTAGTTCTATACAAATCCCTCCACTACACTCGACATTGCATATTAATGTAATAACTGTTCACTAGTCACAGGATGCCTTATTCATAATTTTGGTATGGCTGTACGTAAAGCCTAAGCGCGAGCGCACCGACCGAACGCAAACTGGGGCAGATGTAAGCAGCGGTGTTAGACGGATTTGCGTTGGTTGCGTGACGTCACACTCTTCCAATAATCTACACTTATCCAAATCATGGGCATTAACTGAATCGCCTTTATGGATTATACAAACTTACTAGTGGTTTATTTTTCGCTTCTTCCACTTGTGGACAAAAAATTGAAGCGAACAAAATCAATAACATTTTGTTTCTTGTTTGATAATTACTATTTATAAAGTTGTTGTTTATGTATAAAATTTGACTTGTCTAAGTGCTTTTTTGTAAGCCTAAAGAAATAAAGTTATTGACTTTTGACTTTTTGTCTCTAAACATATTGAAAAACACGATTTAAAATTAATAAAGTCTCACTGCATTCATGCTGTTATGAATCACAGCCGCGCACTAGATTCGAGCAGCAAGAATTTTAATTTCTTTGATACGGCGAAACTCTTGCAAACATCGGCTTTATCCGTCTAATCTTTAACTATAATAGGAGAGATACTCATTACGAAAAATTAAGACCACTCTTAATTTTTCGTAATTTCAATTTTATGTAGGTAATTCTTAAATTTTCTTCATAGGTATAGCTAGGTAGGTAGGTACATGCTGAAACAAAATCTATTAATTTATTGTTTATCTCGTTAATTGCTGTAATTTAATTTTAATGCATGCTTTAAACGATAATATTCATTACTATGAACTGTTTACACAGAACTGTTCTGTATAAATCATGCTGTGTACACATACTTAGGGATACAATCTAGATCCTAATAACACAGTATTAGGATCTAGATTGTATCCCTAAGTATGTGTACACAGCATGATTTATACTATATAGGCTTTCTTATTTTTAATGTTTTGATTGTGTTCCGTTTTGTGTGCCAAATAAATAAATAGGCTATTTGACTACATTAAAAATAAATTCCAAATTGTTTTCATCCTAGTCAGTGACAACGTAACAAAGCGTAATCAGGTGATTTTTATTATTAATATGCCTTTTTTATGTGAAAAAATTGGATTAAAATTACACATTTCTTGATACATGATCGCGTGACCGAAAACGCTGTGTTTGGTTGGATCGCAAGTGACGTCACACATCTACAGATTAGTGTCAATGAGTTCTTCTTGTTAGGTGTGGTGTGGCGGGGTGACGTCATAGCTTAGAATACGGTAGCCATGACAGAGATTATCGTTTTGGCGCGGCATTTTTTATTCAAACTTTTTGTTTTGTTTTGTGCAGGAGGTATCCCGCTCCACGAGCAGTTCAAACAGCAGCGTGCGTGGCGGCGGAGCAGGCGCCTGCGGGCTCGCCGGCGCGCTGGCGCGGGCGTTGGAGGAGCGCAGCCGCGCCATACACTCCTCCGACTCCGATCTCAGCGATAACAGTGATATTGATGATGAATGGGACTGAGTACACCTGTCATCTTAACTACACTTATGTAAGCGACCCCTGAACTTACCTTTTGTGGAGCACAATCCTCCTTACCCCACTACTCAGACCTTGCAATAACAGTGATATAAATCACGAACTGACTGAGTACTGCCACATAACCTGCGAATCACACCGAATTCACTTTGAGTGAAGCAAAGTTGAAACCGTTGATACTCTGCGTGCTTTACCCGAACAGACGTAGTTTTCATTTTCATTGGTTGTTATAAAAATATACGCACTTTTCTTACTAAGGCATCAATGATAATGATAACCTATAACAGTAATATTGATTATGATTGGGACTGAGTATCTACCATCACGTAGTCACTAAGTTTTAGAGGTATGATGACACCGAAGTTACTTTTTGTGGAGCGATGTTGAAACAAACAGATGCACACCTACCTCCAACGCAGACGTTGTTGATGACGGTGATATTGATATTGACTGGGTCTGAGTACCGCCGCGTATAATCCTCTACCTACACTTATGTCATCAGTATCGATGCTGGACATAATGGATATACCTCCCTCAAACATCTCCACAATTCATTGTTAATGTAAGTGGGTTAGCTACGAACCAACTTTATGTTGCAAGAACACAAACGTTTCATGCCTTAACGAGGAACTTCTTCAGGGTGAGCCATAATACCCAGTACTGCGCTGCGCTGCCCGCGTCTCCCAATTTTCCATGACCTACACCAGATCGTTTGGTCCACCTCATGAAGAGTCTCGTTGCGCTGCGTCGGTCTGTAGTGGCAACTCCCCTTCTAGCCGCAAAGGCCATCGGTGCTGCGAGCGATGTGCCCAGTCCATTGCCTATAGGCAGTGTTACTTACTACTACTCAGTTACTGATAAAGGCAGTGTTGACAACTTAATCTTTGTGGAGTAATTTTAACAAGTGAAAGAGCGCATAAACGGATTTTTAACTGTTATTCAACTAACTAACACAGGCACAGAATCCTCGTTATGTTACCCACTGATTATAAAAACTATTCAGTTTTGTTAAGGATGCTGAATGGAATAGAAATAATTGTCTAAAAATTTAGTCACTAATGATTACCTACTGTAAATACATTGTGCTTACTTGTTATTCGTTAACAATCTACTTGATAATTTAGTTTGTTTTATTACCTAGTTTAAGGCTCAAATAAATGTGGCACTTTATTTTTATATCTACTGCAGTATGATAAACACAGTATTTTTTTAGTACCGTCTTGTTGTTTCCCATTAAAATTTACTTAAAATAATTCAGTGTATGTATGCGCTGGAGTTAGCCCAAGGCTTATAAAAGTGATTGCAGTGCCAATACACAGGTGCGATAGAATCAGTGCCTAAAATGTGTCATGTCATATCAAATTAAAAACATTTAGGAGCATTTTACTAGTCAGATTGAATTGTTACAAAGGTAATGCTCTTTACACGAAATGGTTGTTATAGAATACATGTTTGGCTAAGTGAGAGTCGATATTTTATATTTTTTTATTTAGCAGTTCGATGTATAGATATAAATTGTTAAGTTATCGATTATTTTATTAACGGCTTACACCTAATATTTAGTTAGTTATATTAAAATGTGTTTAGAGCTGATGTGCAAGTAAATGTTTCGTAATCATAGTACCCAATATAGGAAAACTAGACTGTTAAAGGGAACACCAGGAGTGTTGTAGAAACCTATAGTCACGGGTCTACCACTATGTAATCGAGATGACAAGGCTTCGTCCCACTTGTGGGGCGAACGGGACATCACCAATTTTTCCATAATTACGGAATTAACTATACGGATTATCGTAATTTTAAGGTTGATAAAGTGTAACTTCGGTACATTATAACTTTAACCGTAGTTAGGTGATTATTTCGTTTCAAATATTATAAAATGACTGATAAATAAACGAAGCTTCTTGCTTTTATTATAGTTAGTAGAAATTAATGATTTCACAAATTTAGTGAATATCGAACATAGGCTCAAAAGATGACCTGGTAATCTATTTGTAATTGGCCTGGACCCATTGTAGCAAACTGAAATAGCGAAATGTTAGAAAACTCATTATTATTTTAAATAGCTCAACTATGTGGCTCATTGTACCTACAGTGCCAGAAATATTCATCTTGCTCATAATAGCATGCACTGTACGTAGATTAATACTTTGTGCCTTTGACATAAAGTCCACATTAGAGGCACGTACAAAACTGCCTTGTTAGGTGTAATGTCCACCTAAGCATATGTTCTTGTAAAATATAACTAGCTAGGAATATTCTTGTAGTAATAATATAAAATGACACCAAGGTATTTTGATAAGGCATAATTAAATTACATTACCGAAGTTGTAGTAAATGTTTCTATATTGTATTTATTTTCTACTTAATTATTCAATGATAATTTGATAATGCTAAGATTTTAGTTAACGGTACCTATATATATAACGTTAATTATTTTAACAAATTGTAAATTAAATTAGCGTTAACTGTGTATAAAGCGATGAGCTATTTTTGTAATAATGAATAGATTAATGAATGTTTTATATCGTTAATATCGTGTTTATGTATTGAAAGGGTACAGCTTCAGGAAAGATGTAAATTGTTATTGAATAACGGGAATCGACCGGGATTTCGCTGGAGGCAGCTGATCGACCACCAGTCTGTAAACGCCGTCGAGTCTTGGAATGTATGTATGTGGCCACTACATTTACCTCCTCTGCTGCTGCTCGAGTGAAGTCCCGACATAACATGCCTTTAACGGTTTAAGCCACTTTAATTAGGTGACTATTTCTGTTATTTGAAAGCAGGCATTGTTGGCATTGTCGTTCAATGCTTGAATGAGCGTAACAGCTTCCCTCTAAATCAATTTACTCTGGTAACAGCCCTGAATTATCAATACAGGGCGCCTTAGCAATTTTGAGTAACCTCTACCTACGTCTACGTATTTCGTTATAATAGTCGAAATATAACTTTAAGAACTTGATCATAAATAAATTATGCAATGTTAACTGACAAAACCTATGTATATCCATCAAATTAAACGAGGTCTTGAGGACATAACAGTTGTACTTTAGTTTTAACTACCAGAAATAATCACTGGATTCTAAGGGTGTATGTTGACTAAATAAAAACTAATAAATAAAGTTTTATCTTTTATTTCCATAACAATTCACGAATATTTGACACACTAGGCAGGTCAATCACACAAATTAAATCCAAAAATCTATTCGCAGATACAAAAAGAATGACATATTAAAATTTGATATAGAAACAATATCACATCGCTCTTACAAATGTACCGAAAAACTAATTAAAATAAAATTAGAGTCCACCTAACTAACTAGATAGGTAGGATACCTATCATTCACCCATAGCACTATAATATTACGTTCGATAATTACTATGCTTTCAATAGGTTGTTGCTTCAGATATGTAGCATCAACTTTGAGCTAATGAAATATAACATTCTGATGTTTAACGAAGTGTGAATAATAATACAAGTTATACCTATAAACTACAAATAGAAAAGAAGTCGTATGTACAATGACAAGTCAATGGTTTTCTTACGCGGATTTAAGACTTTATGCCGTCCACTCTAGTTTCTTTTGAGCAACCAACATTTTGCCAAGTGAAATGAAAACACTAGGGTGGTGTTCTTCTAAGAGATAATCGAAAGATTACATTTGAATGACATATTTGTCAGTTAGAAATTTTATACAATATACTCTAACTGAAGAAACTGCTGATACGCTTAGCTTTCAGAGAACATAAAAATGTGTAGTAAGTTGCAAAACATTGGTCGATAAAAAGTAACTTCAGTGTTGATGCATCTTTTTAGATACTTAATCTAAATATTAGAAGAATCGCTATTAGGTACCTTAAATAAATGATTTATTCTATACTTCATTGTGCCCGCCCCGGGATTCGTTATGTATCAGTAGTTGTATGAACAAGAACAAAACATCACATAATTACCAAATTTTGGTACAATCTTATTGCATAATTATTTAAAAATACTATAATTTATGACATAATTTCCTATAAACTACGAGCTAGCATTAAACGTCATTTACGGCACAGCTGTCAAAATTGGTTTAAAATGAAACTTATGCTTAAATTTACAGGACTATATAATATCTCCTGTGCAAAATCCTACTCCTCCACACATAAACCACCTAAACATTATAAGTTATTATACAGGGTGTTACAAGAATGTTAAGGGAGGGTTAAGCTTCGATCACAGAAAATGTTAATATTCGGTCATCAAAGCTAAATCCCCCCTGAAAGTTGGGTCCTTCATTTTTGTTACATCCTGTATATAGAACACCCCCAATAAACTCATACATACAGAAATCGTACGCTATCATCAGCCGTTTAGTACTTACCGCATAGGTACTTAATATTAATATGCAGGATTATTATGGTATCATTTAAACGGTCAGCAGATAGATAAAGGCGGTTTTGGTCAGCCGAAAAATTGATTTGGCAAGCAGAACAAATAAATTGAGCTGCTACTATCTATATCTAGTGGTCGGCAGAAATGACAAATTGGTCAGCAAGTAATATGACATTGGGCAGCCTAAAAATTTATATCACAATAAAGTACATTTTTGTGCAGTAATATATTAGTACCTGAGGCAGCAGCAAAACGTGGTTCGGATATAATGAAATTTTGGTACGACTTAAAACTGCAGTAATGTTGCAATTGGTGTATTTTTGTGTGTACACATGACTCTTAAGTGCATTGCACTCATACACATCACACCCTTCCAGTCAGTCTTTAACACATATAAATTGTACAAACATGCTGCTCGTTTCATTAATTCTGCTGACCAAAAAATTAATTTTGCTGATCATTCAGCTATTTATTTTCAGACCTAAAATAATTTAATTGCCGGCCAAGTATTGCTGGTAGTTTTTAGGGTTCCGTACCCAAAGGGTAAAAACGGGACGCTATTACTAAGACTTCGCTATCCGTCTGTCACCAGGCTGTATCTCATGAACCGTGGTAGTTAGACAGTTGAAATTTTCACAGATGTCGTATTTCTGTTGCCGCTATAACAACAAATACTAAAAAACAGAATAAAATGAATGTTTAAGGGGGCTCCTCACATACAACAAACGTGATTTTTTTCCGTTTTTATAGATAATGGTACGGAACCCTTTGTGCGCGAGTTCGACTCCCACTTGGCCGGTTTTATTATTTTACAGCCGACCAAAACCTATAATGCTGCCCAAATAGTTTTTAGCTGATTTCAGGCTAGTCAAATATTTAAAATAAAAACCAATAAATTTACTCTCGATTATTATTATGTACCTTTGCCATTCCACTCGCTGCTCGGTATATATCGTACGTATATAAGCTAAACCAAGTAAGTACCTAATCCGTTGTCTAGAATCGAGTATTAACCAGTAAATGCGAGCTTTTACTTTATACAGGCAAAATATTAACATCAGCATTTACAGTGCCCAAATATTCAGATGTGTAAGCTTCAAATTAGAGGAACTTTATTATAATATATTTTATACTCTTAGCTTATATTTAAGTCATGCAACAATCGAATTTTTAGAAAAAATCACAAATGCGCGAGTTATTTACAATCAATACTATGCTTATTCTACTAAGGTATAGCTTATGATAATTATTAGAAAATAAATGAAGATTCATGAAATAGGCAGTCATAATCTCGCCTTAAACAAAAAATCAATCACATTATGGCAATTTTTACTACAAAAGACATCTACGTTTGTATGAATTGTGAAGTAAAAAGATTTTGATTCTAATTTAGATTCGAAAATAACAAAGTATAGGGGAACTACCTATATTTGACTTTCTTGAGAATTTGCCTAATCATCATCTATAACGACAATGGGAGGTGCAATATCATTCACATCCATAGAATCATCGTCAGTGAGAGAAACAACCTCTCCCAGAAACGTTTGCGTACTTGCGCCGGTACCGTCTTGAGTAGCGTCGTCGTTCTGGTATAGCGACAGAACATCCGATATAATCGGGGACTGCACCATCATGTGGAGATCCCTTTCGTACTCCGCCTCCTGGGTCAGCCGCTTCGGCTTAGGTTTGCGTTTCTTCGGCCCGTTCATCGCCTTCTTAACCTTATTATCCTGCTCTAAGGTGATCGCCGGAGGAATTTCAGCTTCGACCTCCTCTTCATCGTCTGTGTAGCCGTAGAACTTCTCATCGTCTTTCAAGTATTTAGGGATGTAGGAGTTGATGAGCGCGTGGATGTTTTCGTCGGAGGTGAAGACTTTGGTAGCGTCCTCGTCGATGACATCGCACTGGTGTCGCGCGAAGAGGCGTGAAGAGGTGAAGTACTTATTGCAGAACTGGCACTGGTTGGCAAGGTGAGCGCGGTAGTGGTTGTGCAGATTGGGCAGAGACTCTCCGCAGATGACGCAGCGTTCGGGTTTGACCAGCGCGCGGTAGTGGCTCTTCTTAACGCATTTGTGAACCACCTTCATGTGTTTTATAAAAGGCCCGTACTTGATGAAGCGCTCCTTGCAGACGCGGCATTTCAGCGGCTTCTTGGTATATTTGCGACTGCGGTGCGAAAACGCGTGGATGTTGAAAGCGTCGAGCGTCTTGAACTGGAGATGGCAGAACCTACAGGAGATCGCTCCCGATGTGCAGTGAAGCTTGTCGTGTTTCTTCTTGGAGTCCTTCTTGGTGATCGGCTTGAAGCAGAAGGTACATTCCTGGTAGGGGACGTCGGAGCGCGGGACGCCCGGCGCCTCCTCCGCGTCGCTCTCTATCGCGCACAGGTGGTTGTCATAATCCGCGGTGGAGTAGAAGTACTCGTGGCACTTCTTGCACTTGTTCTCCTCGTGGTAGTCCATGTGCCGGTGGATGTTGAAGAAGGTCTTATTGCATATGGAGCAGGTTTCCTCTATAGACTCCTTGGGCATCACGATCCATTCCTTTTCGTCGCCGTGGTCGTCGCGCATGTGGTAGATCATCTCCCGGAACTGGACAAACGTCTCGTCGCAGTGCTCGCATTTAAAGGGTTCCTCAACGTTGTGCACGGTGAAGTGATGGTTCTTGTGCTTGCGGAAGGCGGTCTGCGTGTTGAACTTGCGCTCGCAGTAGATGCAGCCGAAGTAGCCGATAGTGCGGTGGTAGACCTTGTGCCCGCTGAGCGCGTGCTCGTTCTCGAATACCTTGAAGCAGTAGTCGCAGACGAGCTCCTGCCTACCGGCGTGCTGGTCGCGCTGCACCTTGATGTCATGCTGGCTCCGTAGGTGACAGTCCAGCTTCACTTGTAGTGCGAAAGCCTTGTAGCAAATCTCGCACTTGACACGTTTAGGATAGGGATCAGTATCGCCGACGAGGTTTCTCTTGTCGCAGGTGAAGGCGAGATGTCCTTCGAGAAAACGCAGCGTGCTGAAGTACTCGAAGCAGTAATTGCAGCGTAAAGTATTGTGGTAATCGAGATGTCGCTCAAAGTTGCCCTTGCTGGCGAGGACCTTCAGGCAAATGGAGCACTGCAGGTCTTTGAGTGGTCCTTCGAGCGCCGCGTCGTCGCGCTCTGCCACCCAGTCCTCCTGAACATCGTGCTCATCGCGCAAATGGTGATGCAACGCGTAGCCCCACACGAAAACTTCGTCACACCGCGGGCACTTCAGTGGATTATCTACGTACTTTTTTGTCATGTGCTTCTGTTTGATGTGTAAGTGATGATTCTTCATGGATATACTTTTGTATCCGCAGAACTTGCACTTGATGAAGCAAGGCTTACGGAGATGCGACTCCTGGTGACTCTTGAACCGTTTCTCATCGAAGAAGGACTTGGCGCAAAGCTTGCAGCTATAGTACTTGGGCGGTGGCGCGTCGGGGTCCTCCTTGATCATCTTACTCTCGGGGTGCGTGCGGCGCAGGTGCCGGATCAGATGCACGAGATCCGGATAGTACCGGTCGCAGATCGGACACTTCACCTTACCTTTCCTCAGCTTCTCTATTCGCTTCTTATGAGATTGATGATCGAAGTTGTGTCCCTTGACGTGTCTCCTGTGGTACTCCTCGTCTATGAAGCCCTTACCGCATATATTGCACTTGAACTCACCGTTGGGGTCCTCGTAATGGGAGCGTGTGTGGAGCTCTAAATGTCGCTTGTTCGTGAACTGGAGATTGCACATTTGGCACTCGTGGCGCGCTCCGTACAGCAGCGTCTTGGACCTGTGCCAGCTGGTGTGACATTTTAAGGAGTTTTCAGAGTCGCAGACCTTCCCGCAAAGCTGGCAGGTGAAGGTGCCGTCGTACTTGGTTTTGTTGAGGTTGTTCGGGGCCATATCGCCGACGACCGTGTTCTGTCCACTCTCGCCCTTCTTGTAATGGACCGCCATGTGGGAGAGATATACCTTCCTGTACTGGAAGACTCGCTTGCAAATAGAGCACTGGTAGTCCTTGGTCTGGAAGCGGGTCTGCTTGTGCCAGTTCATGTGCGCCTGAGCCGCGCGGAGGTGCTTGCTGCGGCGCTGGCAGATGGCGCACGTGAGGAAGGACGCGTCGATATTGGGATCCTTGTAGTGTTGGCGCATGTGGATCTTGAAGTGACCTTTGAACTTGAATGTCTGAAACAAAGAGTTTCAGTAAGAAATGAACGTGTGCAGTAACTATTTTGTAGTGTTATTTATAACATCCCAGTAAATATTTCCTTATGGTGCTAAGTTGAATGGAAGTGATTTTTAAATTCGAGTAAAAGTGTATTCGAGCTGGATTTACCTTGTTGGCAGGCATATCTGAGTTTTTTCTCTTCTTTACACATAGTCTTACCTCTTTACACACGAAACATTCATGCTTCGACTCCAGATTGTTCCCCACGAAGGAGTGCCAGTTGACGTGCCGTTTGAGGGACACGAGCGTCGGCATCTTCTTGCCACAAATAGGACAAGTGAACCCGGTCAGATTTACCATAGGCGCTGCATTCTGCGGAACCTTGAAATGGTCACATTTGTTAGGAGCACAAAATAAATAAATACTGCTGGACAATCCACATAGCATCATCAAGCCCCAAGCGAAACAGCTTGTGTTATGTGAAGGTAGAGTGATCGCAAAACAAATTGAGCTCTGTGAAGTTGGCTTCAACGGCTGCGCACCGCACAGTAAATAAGGCGTTGAGGGGAAAGAACGGGATGAGCAAGGATCTGTCTGTCAAACCAGGGTGTTAATTTCATCCGTTCAGCCGTCCTGGCGTGATTGAGTAACAAACATCCATCCATCCAAACTTTCACATTTATTTTATTTATTAATTATTTATTTATTCTTCTATGAAAAGAAGATTAATATGACCAGACTATAGAAGGGAATCTTTAACCTTACTCGGCGGGCGTAACCGAGCCCAGCGCATAATTCAGTTTTGTTTAGGCTGGGGTCAAACAAGAGTAATTTTTTGAGTTGAGTCGCGTACAAAGCATACATTCAACTGAAATAACAAAAAAATTGCAACGCCGTGTTGCGCAAACAGGACTTTTACATCAAGACTCATTTTACGCCTCACAATCTTCGATCAAAAATAAGGAGTTCGCGGCCTCCAAGCCGGACATTTTTGATCGATGCTCACAATTCAAAAAATTACGATCGTTTGACTCCAGCATATTCTGATATGATTTTCTTGTAAAGTTTAAAGATCTAAAAGGAATTAATATGATCCCGTGTGACTGTGGCAAATGCTATTTTATTTAAAACCAGGCTCTCTGAACATGTACGCGCCTTAAAGAATGTGGACACCAAAAGTTCGGCGGTGGTAGAACACTGTATTGAGGAAGGTCCCATCGCATTACGTTCGTTTCGATAAAGTCCGTGTCTTAAGAGAAAAGTTTATGTTCCCCGCAAGATACGCAAGGCGATAGAGATCGGACGGCGGCGACCCAACTACAATAGAGACAGAGGTTGGAACCTACCACCAGCCTGGAAGCCGTGTCTACATGTGAAGTCGGATAGCAGTATAAAGCCGGGTGTAGATACAGTTAGATCCGTATGCACGTAGATGTAACTAACTCTCGACACTTTGATATCTCCGCGAGAAGATGTTTCTAAGCTCGGCATCATCAACAAGCAGCGCGCTCCTCACCAGCCCCGCTCCCGGCTCGTGCGCAGCGAGCGTAGGGATCCGGTACGCGCGCGTCTAGAACCGCACTTACGTTTAGGGATGAAACGTTGGTGTTCTTCCAACACAAATAAGGTTCGTAGTTAACACGCTTACATCCGTAGTGAATTAAAAAAGGAACAATACTAAACTCACCTCTCCAAAGCCGTTGTGACTCTGGGATTCGTCCAGAGGTTCCGCTTTTGTCACAACGACCTCACAAAAATCCGCCATGTCGACACCTGCAAACTGCTTTGGCACCTCTTGTTGCTTCAACCTGAAATACACAGAAAATAATTAACATTGCGAAAATTATATCTAAAATCCATTTGGCTGCGCCAACATACTTATCCATTTGGATTTGATTAGAGAAGAATGAATTATAGATACCTGTGCACCAGTTTAATGTGATTGGCCAGGTTGCTGCAGCTCTTGAACTTCTGAGCACACTCCGCGCAAGTGTAGATGTTCCTCGGCCGTATATTCACCGAGATGTGCTTCTGATTGTGCTCATTGATGGCACTCACTTTCATCTCCTCTTCACAGATCAGGCACCTTACTGAGCAATCTTTAAGACTTATTTTGGCTCGCTTCATCCCCGCCACCATCGTGTGTTTCGTTCGCTTGTGTTGAATAAGCAGGCGTTTGTAGGAGAACTGCTTCTCGCAAATATCGCACGTGTTATCCTCCTCTCCCTCGTCTTGACTAGATTCAGTATCATATTCCTGGTTGTTGGCAGTGTCCGGGATGTCGTGTTTCTCTGTAAGCAGGTCGCCGTGCGGCGCTTTGTCAGCAGGTTCGTACTTCACGGTCACATTCTCCTCGGTGTGCTTCAGCTCGTGCGACGCAAGAGACTTCTTGTACGTGAACTCCTTATCGCAATAGCGGCATTTCATGGGGCCCGATTGAGATGGTTGCGAGCTCTGCGCTGAATGGACCGACATCGAATCGTCGGCTACCGTGTCATCTCTGAAATACACATTCTTACATACAAGAGAGTATACATTTTATCTGAGTAAACATTCACAGCTATTCATTCTACCATTTTACTAACATTCTCAGGTATTGCGATAAAGATAATAACTAAACAAGTAGGTAACATGGAGTGTGAAAATTTACCTTGAATCAAAGTCGTCTGTGATCGTGTTGTCGTCAGCGATCGTGTCATCCTCGTCGACGTTGGACATGTGCGCGGCCAAGTGCGTGATCAGCAGCGCCTGTGTTGCCAGCTTTTTGCTGCACATGCGGCACTCGAAGGCCCCGGCGGCCGGGCTCGCGCCGGACAGCCGAAGCTCCGGCTCCACTTTAGGACTGGCACTGGCAGCGCTGCCCATGCCATGCCCATGATAGTGTCCGTGAGAGTTCCTCACGTGGCTCACGTAAGCGGTGAGGCGACTGCAGCTTTTCGGACACATAGGACATTGGTAAACGGAAAAGTTCTCTTTCATGGGGCAGCCATTGAAATGGGAACTGTAGATGTAGTAATCTTCAAACTCTTTACTGCAATAGAGGCATATCAGCATTCCTCCTTGCTTAGTTTCGCTGTTTGTTTTTTTCCGTGCCGCGGCATGGACCACTCTCAGATGCTTCTCCAAGTTGTCGACAGTTTTGAATTGCGCCGTGCAATATTCACACGTGGGTTTCTTGGGGCGCTGTGGCACGGCGTCTATCGGCTCCAGCGTGATCACCAGCTCCTTCATAGGAGACTTGGAGGTGATCTTAGCAGGTGACTTCTTACAAGTTTCTTGATGGCGTTTCAGCATGATTTTCAGTTTGAATTTCTTACCACATTTGTCACAGCCTATCTGTTCATCTTCACTTTCTGGTACATCTTTTTGGTTTGCGATCTTTATAGGAATATTGACACTAACTTCTGGGGCTCTTGAGCTGGCTTTCTTTCCTGTGTGTATATGAGCCATGTGAATCTTCATACTTTTCAGCCATTTGAAAGTCTTAGGGCAGAGGGGGCATGCATGCTCGTTTTTGAGGAGTGGTTCGTCTGAGTCTGTTTCGTTGACAATACTAGAGGCTCCGTTATCTTCGTAATCTGAGTCGGCGGAGTACCGCGGTCGCTTCGGTTTTTGTGCCCTTTTGAGTTCTTCCACACGCTTGGAGCTACCTGGCCGTTCTTGGGACCGGCTACCAATCGACACATCACTCTCAACACTTCGTTTTCTGCCTCTGCTAACAGGTGTTACTTTATTTTCAGAGAAAGATGACTTTAGGTTTGAGCTGTCTGTGAGGGTTGAAAAGGCAGAGTCACTGCTTTCACGATTTGTTGGTGGCGGTGGACTGATACTAAAACCTACAACAACAAATATTGTTAATTTTGTTCACAGATTATTTACTAACTTTACTCAACTGTTACTCAAATATATAAAGATCTTACCTGGGGGTGGAACATAGTTTTGCCGTAGTTCTTGATCAGACCTCTCACATTGCTGCTTAAATATGTAGGCACTGCTAAGCTTTTGTACACAATCAGAACACACTTTATCTGGAAGTCCGTCTCCATCATATACCTATAAATGAAAGAAATACTTCATTTATCTATGAATGAATACATTTTCTTTTAGTTCAGACAGTCTATATTGTGTGTGTGACATAATGACACAACACACACATTATTGAAACTTAAAGACAGAGAACAAAAAAAACACATCTAATAAAAATCTACAACTGGGTACATCTTTAGGGACATAAACTGGCTAGCACTTTGCTAACAAGATAATCAGAATAATCACGAAATTTTATTGTTTGCCGATGATACTTCATTATTTTTTAAGGTTCCGTACTCAAAGGGGTAATAGAGGTAACCATAAGGTAACAGAATAAAATAAATATTAAAGGGCCCATACAACAAACGTGATTTTTTTGCTCGATATTGATAAAGTGCGATGAGATGCGTTCGTGCGCGAGTCCGTGCGAGTCGGACTCGCGTACGACGGTTTTATTAAAATGAAACAACAAAACACAAATTTTGACCATGTGAATAATGCAATCTCAAAAGTAGTCAATTGGTTTAGTGTCTAAATATATACATAATAATCTTTTGCTTAACGAAACTAAAACAAAATGTATCAGATTTATTCTGCCTAATGTTAAACAATTTGCGGCTGATGTAAACGTAAAAGGAGATATATTAAAAATTGTAGAAAGAACCATATTCTTTGGAATCATCTTAGATAATAAACTTCAAATGATAATACGATTAATTAATCTTAGATAATTAACTCGGGGCAATGCAGCTAGCGTCTTGGACATGCTTCCAACTGGTATTGATATGAATCAGTTGAGCTACTTGTAGATGGTTTGCAACAGTCTGCAGTTAGCTCAATGGTTTCAATTATAAACTTCAATGGGGTCCACACATACATAGATAAGCTATCTAAGAGATTTAGTTCTGCAGCTGCAGTCAAAAAAATCCGTCATCTTACAAACATGGATACATCTAAACTTGTTTATTTCAGCTACTTCCACAGTATTCAAAATTCAAAAAATTCAAAATTCAATAACTTTATTTCTTTAGGCTTACAAAATAAGCACTTAGACAAGTCAAATTTTATAGATAAACAGCTATTATGTCTTACTAGCAGCGCCTCGCGGTTTCACCCGCGTAGTTCCCGTTCCCGTGGAAATTCCGGGATAAAAAGTAGCCTATGTCCTATTCCAGACTATAATCTATCTCTGTGCCAAATTTTATTCAGATTCGTTCAGCCGTTCTGGCGTGATAAAGGAACAAACATTCATCCATCCATCTATCTATCCATCCATCCATCATCTAAACTTTCACGTTTATAATATTAGTGAGATGGTATACTGCTTTGGGGGAGTGCTGGAGATATCAACACCGTATTTGTGCTGCAGAAAAGGGCTGTTCGTGCAATATATAATAATGGGTCCCAGAGAATCCCTATGTGAAAGATAATTTCAAAGAAATAAACATAATGACAGTCTCCTGTCAATATATTTATGAAAACTTATTAGACACTCATAAAAATATCATGATTCTCTAAAAATAGCGATATACATAATAAATAAAAATAAATAAATGATGCTGGACAATTCACACAGCATTATCTAGCCGCAAGCTAAGTAGAGCTTGTGTTATGGGTACTAGATAACTGAATTATACATAATAGAAAACATTACTTAAATAGATATTTTTTATTATACATACAAAACGACCAGAACACACTGAACAAATATTTGAAGAGCGTACAAACATTTGTCCCGAGGTGAGACTCGAACCTGCAACCGCCTGCATTGCAGGCAGACTGTGGCCCACCGCACCACAGAGGTTGTCAATACATATAAATACAAGACATAAACAAACTCACTGTGCCCACAACCAGGCTTCACAAAATTAATGTATCCTTTAGAGGCAATGTATGTATAAAAACTCAAAACTCTAAGTGCTTTATTTCCTTTAGACCTTTAGGACTACTATGATTTAGACAGAGTTATTGCAGGAAGGCGTTTATTCTAGAATCTGCAAACATTTTAATGCACTAGAATTCTATCCTATGATGGTTGAAGATCATTTTCTATCCCCCTTGAAATAGATAATGCTGGTTATTTTCACACCGATTATCTAGTCGGAAAGTAAGCAGAGTTTGTGGGTACCAGATCTTACTCACATTGTATGAAAGTTGTCTGTTTGGATATTTGTTACCTCTTCACAACAAACTATCAAACAGATCAAGCTTAAATTTTGCATGGATCTAGTTCTAAATCTGGACCAACCTTAGGGCTACTTTTAATACCGGAAAACGCGTGTGAATCCGCAGGCAGAAGCTAGTTTATACTGGAACAAATACCTGCAGATCATTACAAACATTTGTCGCGCGGCAGAATCGAACCTGCACCGCGACCTTCAATGTCTCAAAAAGGAAGTTCGGCCACTGCACCAGAGATCGTATACATTTGAATGATTGAATCAGAGAAGATTAGATGTGCAGTTATGAAACATCTTTGACTCGATTCATGTTTTCTATCCTGGATAAAAAAGTTATCGTCATCATCAAAAAAATCTGTTTGCTTTAGCTCAATAAACATAGTTATAGGGCTAATAACTACGAGGACGGTAGGTCTATTTTCGGGGTTGTTAAACGTTTCCATTCGAAATAATTGAGGAGATCTTTTCTCAGATCAGACGAAGATAGAATCGAATTTCAATCAAGACGATCAACCATTTTCTTCAGAGGTATAAAGCAAACATACCTTTATCCTGGAACATGCCATGACCATCTCAGATAGCTGCACATTGTTATCCGAGGCGAAGATAGAGAAGAAGTCCCCGAGTTTGAGGCAAAGCCTACATTTTCCAAGTTTGAGGGCCATATTGATTTGCTATCACAAGCCTGCATTTCACTTTAACATCACATTTACAACTACAAAAAGAAATACTCCTGAGGTAAGCTCCTATTGAAGGTAACGGAAATTAAAGATTGTAGAAGTTATGAACTTCTTGTTTGTGTTACGAGCAATATCGAAAAAATAAAGAAATAAATTTCGCCGGCATTTCCCTTCCAAAGCCGTTCGCTAGGAGTGAGTGAGAGAGAGAATGACTGAAGTCTGAAAGAGATGAGACGAGACAGCAGGCGACAAAGAACGAACAAGAAGATTCGTTTTATTTGTTCATTCATTCATTTCAAAAGGAGCGTAGATGGAGAATTTACCTAGATGAGTGGCATGCGTGGCCGCAAAAAGGGACAGAGTAATACGATGTGGTGTTGCCATACAATTTTGTTACCCTGACTTTAAGTTCGTAATTTCATGTCTGGTATGTGGTATTTTAGTATCATACATCATTCATTAAATTAGGTACCTACGTATGCGGGAGTAGGTAAACTTTTAATTTAATGAGCATAGAAATAAAACAACGTTCAGGTATCAATGTTAGGTTTCGTTTAAATTTATTACCACCGCCACATAATACGAGCTAACGTGTAGGTAGACATCATTTCAAATACTAAAATAATGTCATTTTGAAAATAATATTATTGCTAGATAATCAATTCAAACACTTACCAAGCACAAACTAACAATAAAAATTGCACTTTGAAAATCACATTTCTTTTAAGTAATTAAATCTTACACATAAGGTATTGCTAAGATAAGACAACCATTATACGAAATTCAAAAGCACTTTTAAATTATACTTCAGGTAAAATGTGCAGAGAAAACCAAATTAAATTTTTTACACCTTTAACACAATATTACCTACGTATCCAAATATTTTTTATTCTGTTTTATTTATTATGTATGTAATAATGACCATTGTGTGTGATGATTATGATTACTCTCCACAAATCATAGGATCACAAATCAATCAGTCTTTATTTCTATCAAAGAGCCTCAATACCCATACACTTAATAAATAAAATTGTACATACACTAATTTAACGGTACATACCTACTGACTAATTTACACTGGTGGTTTTATTTATACTGCGTTGTATTTCTCTTACAAACTCAAAGTTTTTATGATTTTCCTCACGTACCTTTTTCGTAGTATATATCTTGCATGCCTGAAATAAAATATTGAAGCGTTAATATGAAAATTATAAGTAGTACTATAGTAATAGTAAGTTATATTTGTAACACCAAATCCCAATACCATTTAAATATTTTCGATTTAGCATTTTGATTAGTAGGTAGACTAAAACACAAAGTAGGTATAATTTTTCTATCCAAATCTCAAACAGTCCTTCACCCATCATCGTAGCACTGATTCTTTTTATGTATTTATTTATTTTACTTACCAGTCTTGGAACAGCATAAGAGAACAGATACGTTCGCGTTTCTTTTTTGTTAACGATTTTCATGAAAATGTTTGAACAAATTACTAAATATTTTTGGGTTCCCAGTTTTTGTGACCCGTGGCTTCTATCCAAAGTAAACGTAAATCATTGTTTTCGGGAAATCTGTAACAAACAAAAACATATTTTAAGAATGTATGTAGATGTAGGTATTCATGTCTCAATGCGCCACGACATTTGGGGAATTTTATTTTCGAGTGCAGGCAGCCCTAAATTTTCGTAATTTTAGGTTATATTTATTAGAATTATTTTAAAACATAGTTTTTGAGTCTTATCTGTACGGAAATCTATGAAACTATAAATTTTGAACCTTTTTTGAAGTCAAACGAGCTTGTACTTACGATTGGAATGACAAACTCGGCACTTTTCGTTCACCGTCACTTTTACATCCAAAAACACTGCACCGCACCATCGTTGCTTCAGATTTATATCGTTGAGAGACGCAGGAATGCCCGCAGAGTCACTTTCACACATTTAATTAACAGAAAGTATCATTAGGTCGAAAACAACAAATAATATGTGATGTGCCCGGCATGTTTGTTTAGCTCTTATAAGAGCTAAACAATGAAAAAACTGGCACACTGGTAGAGACAGAGAAACTTTCATTCTATCTCATTTCTTCTCAGGCTACAAGCATATTTTCATCTCTCTCTTGTGTGAATGAAATGGGTATATGCAACACCTCTAGTGGTATATACTCTAAGAAAAGGAGAGTTTCCCCACTATTCCTCTAAGTTCCCCACCTTTCCCCCACTACAAGCATATTTTTATACTTAGAGCGTAGATTGAGTATTTTACCTTGCCTTGTTCCTCTAAGACAGGAACAAGTTCTCTTGTGTGAATGAGATGGTGCATACGAAAAAAAAAACCCCGCACGCCTTATTATGGCCCGACGACCGACACCACGAGACACGCAACGCAACGCACAACGCCCTTTAGAATCATTTATTCATTTGCCCTATAGCTATTTAGTTGGTACACGCAATTATTTTGTATTTATTGTCGCGCAATGTCGTGGCCTACCTAGGCCGCCGCGCCCCGTCGCGCGTCGCTCGGCCGGGCCATAGAGTAACTTTTTTTTTAAATTCGGGGCCGTGCGCGCGTGCTAGTGGGTGAAATAGCTGCTTGCTATGTAGAAAGATGTTTTTTTTGTTTTATTTTTGACAGATGACTGACCGACAGGTTTAGCTATAATTTTTAATTTGTTGCTTCATGAACCAATTTTATTTGCAAAACAGACCTGCACGTGCGTTACGCCGTTTTGCATAATAACTAAGGTAGGTACCTATCACATCATGTACCACGTAACCGGCAGCAATTTGTTTGGGCAGTGGATGGCAAAGGAAAACATAATTGACGGTTTTCGTGATGTCTCAGGAAAGATCTATGACAATAACACAAAACTAATTCACATTTGTTGGTCATACAACATAGTACAAAGCAACAATGAATTCTACGCTATTGGAGCCTGGCATGGTTTAGAAAATCAATGTCAGGAACTAATATTTCCTGACGAATGCAAGCATTCTTGTTTAGCTATTGTGGGCAATGACTACCGACTAGTGGTAATCAATAAAACAACGAATACAATCTGGTCAATCAGTTTGGAAGAACAAGATGATGTTAAGAGAATAAAGTTGGACACAGAAGTTCCCTTTGAAAAAGAGCCTAAAAAGCAAAAAAAGGAAGATAACATTCTAAAAGTGGCTGCTTGTAATGACACATTTGTATTCCTGACTACTGAAGGAGTGGTTTACCAAGGCTTGTTGCCCAGTTATGTTGATACAAGCCACTGCACAGGAAAGGTAGTGGATGTGCAATGTGGATATGAACACTGTATATTGCTAACAGACACTGGGGATGTCTACACGTGGGGTAATGGACGGTGAGTGATAATTACCTGGTTACATTTGCACTGATATTCCAACAAAAATAATAAATGTCTACACTCTTTAATTTTCCAGGAGATTACAGCTTGGACATGGTGATGTAAATATTCTTGATTCACCTACAATCGTTGAGGCTCTCGGTGGCATCAAAATCACAAAAATAGCAGCTGGAGGCTGGCATTCTTTTGCACTCAGTGAATTTGGGGACTTGTACACATGGGGATGGAATGACACTGGCCAGTTAGGGATCTTGGATAAACAGAAAGAACTGAAAAGTTGTGCTGTTCCATCTTTAGTGAACATCTTTGAGGATGGTGTGGAAATAATGAAAAATGTAAAAGATGTAGCTTGTGGCTCAAGACATTCAGCTATTTTACTAGATGACAACACAGTTTGGACAACTGGTAACAACAAATATGGACAGTTGGGACTAACAATGGATAAGCATCCTGTTGTCCAAAGTTTCAAAAAATCTTTTCATTGTAAAAAGGAGCCTAAACTCATATGTGGGTTGTGGTCATCAGTTCTGATAACAAAATAAAATGCTTGTGTATATTTTGTTAAGTGTTTCAATTTAGCCAATGAATAATCAGTTTGTGGCAAAAATATTAAGTAAATGAAATAACTACCTATATTCAAACCATTCTCAACTTTTAGGAATAATGTTTGTAAGAAATGAAATAAGTTCCCAAAAATTTCAATTTCGGCGGGACTCGAACCCTCAAACATTATAGTTTGGTTATACCATAGAGTTAATATAGTACTAGGATAAACTATAAGTTTACCCCTGTAGGTAGGTGGAGCCACCGGCGCTATAGTCCCAAATATTTTCGGTTGAAGTAACTAAGGTTTCGTGGCTTAGTTGGTTAGAGCACCCGTACTGAGAACCCGCGCCCCACCGGCGCGGGTTCAAGTCCCGCCGAAATAGAAAAAAAATTGGGAACTTATTTCATTTCTTAGAGATACCCAAAGTGCGGGTAAGCACTATAACAAAATAAAACCGGCCAAGTGCGAGTCAGACTCGCGCACGAAGGGCTCCGTACCATTACTTATCTATAAAAACGGCAAAAAATCACGTTTGTTGTATGGGAGCCCCTTAAATATGTTTTATTTAAATGTAATTATTTCTTTTTGATGTGAATACTTATATAACTAAATATTCTATACCTATATATTTCAAGCGTCTACCTGTGGAAAAAAAATACTTTTTTTATTAATTTTTTTAAATATTTATTTTATTCTAATTTTTAGTATTTGTTGTTATAGCGGCAACAGAAATACATCATCTTCAACTGCCTAACTATCACGGTTCATGAGATACAGCCTGGTGACAGACGGACAGCGGAGTCTTAGTAATAGGGTCTCGTTTTACCCTTTGGGTACGAAAACTATAATGTTTGTAAGCAACTCAACACGAAAATGCAAAGCTCCTGTTTTAATTTCTTTAAAAAATAATGAGTTGTGTAAATTCTGTCAAAAAACCAAAGGGGGTGGTGGAAGACCGTGCCGATACTGGTAAATGCGAGACGCTAAAAATGGATGTGTTATGTTATTTTCGGACTACAGGATGACAGTGTTTGTTATCTGTCTGTACCTATATAATAAGTGGCGTATTTCCACCTAAACATGTTATTTTTTGTACTCGAATAGTATTTATCTAGTCCCTGGTTGTTTTTCTTTTCATAATAATACACACCATTAATGGAATGTGAACAAAAATTGTAATATAGGTATTTTAACCCTGATTTTTACGTCGAAAATGGCATGTTTTCGTCCTATTTGTTTTGTATTTAAAAACTACAAAAGCATAAGTTTTGTTGGAACATAATATAACCAACTTAAATTGTCTAGTTACAGTTTAAAAAACAACACAATATCGATATTTTTTTGGGTTTCATTAAGGAAATATATTATAATTATTATATATAATTATTTTTTTACGAATTCATTTTTAATTATTAATAGTAATTTTTATCCTCTTGTGTTTTGAGGAAACTTTTGCCAACTTCACGTACTAGCCGCTCGCCCGTGGGTATTCGTACGTTTACGTTGTTTGAACAAATTCGGATCCAACGAACACTGCCTTACATGCGTTTTTCACGGTTAGGGCAAAACTGGGGCAAAAAAAATATTTTTTTAATCCTTTTTCCGAGCATCGATAGTAGTACTATACGTACCTACAAATCTGTGATCAATAGCAAGTGACTCCATGTCTTTAGCTCACGTGACAAGTTGCCAATGTTTCACAAACTTCACAAAACTGAAACAGATGAATGAAACTGAAGAGTTTGTTTTGTTCGTTCCTTCGTTTCCCTCTTCCGGCTTCCACTTTCTTTCTGTCTGTCTTGGTCTGTCTGTTCGTGTTCATCGTTTTCGATTGATTGGTCGGTCCGTTCGTTCGTTCGGTAAACTTTTGCAAAATGCAAACTGAGTGAGACTGTTTGTTTATCCAGTTATTACTCTACTATGCACTAAATAATATATGTCCAAAACCACAAATCAAAGTTCGATCAGACTGAAAAGAACTGAGCAAAGCACAGCCAACAGGCCACCTGGCCTCGCTTTCCACAAAGCTAAACAGTTTGGGCATGTGGGCAAAGAATGTTTTTTTTGCATGTAAATACTCGCAAAACACAATACATAGGTACTAATTTATAACATATTAAAATCTACCTGCTTTTTTACCAAAATTTCTACTGCTTTTTCAGATTCCATCTGGCAACACTGCTGTATTGTATTCTCTTCTCTTCGGTTTTTTCATAGACTAGTTAAGTCTTAGAGTATAGCACAGAGTACATTATATATACTGAGAGAGTATAGTTAAGTTAGTACCTATATTTCGGGTTTTTTGTACCATGGGAAATAGCGTCTGTTGTTTCTTTTTGGGTAATTTTGTTTGTAAAATTGTTACTCTTGTTCTCTATTGAATATATTCATAATAAGTGAATGAATTCAAGCTCTGCATATCTTGGCTTGGGGCTAGATGATGTGTGAATTGTACAGCATTATTATTCATATTATTGTTATTATTTGTAATATTATTTACTATTGGTCTTCTGGTAGGTACAAAATGAACTCTACAGTATCGACTAATTTCATCGGACTGGCCCGGGCATTGAAGGATGCTGAGATGTATAGCAAAGCCTTTGAAGTCTTCCAAGTGACTCTTACCGAAAACCCAGAGCTCGCCGACCCACATCGTCTTGAATTCCGGTACGTTCTCGACAAACTCAACAACGAGATATTAGAGAGAGGTAGCGCAAGCCGTGCAGAAGACATCCTCCTCAACTTTGAAAAAGCTTCAAAAATATATCCAGAGTGCCTGGACCTGTGCTATGACGTCGGAAAATATCTTTTGATTCTCGGTTACTTCAAAGAAGCTTCGGCGCATTTTGAAAAAGTCCTGAGGGTATATCCCAATCGCGTTTCTGTAGAGAAAACCCTAAACTCTGCTAAAAATATACTTATGGAGAGGTGGCATTTCAGAATGTTGAATGATAATCTCCGTAACGAAGCCTACAGACAAGCGATCCGCAAAGTACTACTACCTCAACAAGACGCAGTTATAGATGTTGGCACGGGCACTGGTCTATTATCAATATATGCTCATGAAGCTGGGTGCAGCAATATTGTCGGTTGTGATGGATCAGAAACAATGACAGAACTAGCAAACACTATTTTGTACCATAACAAACTTATAAAAGATATCAAGATAGTAAATAAGATGTCTACATCAATGAACAGTCATGATTTGAAAGGGAGAGCATCACTTCTGCTCACGGAGATGTTTGATGCTGGGCTGTTTGGAGAGCATGTGCTCCAAATGTTACAGCATGCTTGGCCCATCTTGCTATCTCAACAAGCTAGAGTCATACCAGGTAGAGCTGAATTTTTTGTTGCTGGGGCACAATGTAACCATTTAAATGCAAGATACCAGTTGGGAACAGAAGCAAAAAAGCTCTTGAATCTTAAGAAAAAGATTATCCACGTTTTAGTACCAGATGAGACTTATGATTGTGAAGATGTTCACCTTCAAAAGGACATAAAATATTTAACAAAGTCTGAATCTGTTCTTGAAGTCAACTTCAATGATTTAGAAAGTATTGAGAAGCATCTGAACCGAACTGAACCATATGAGGTGGAACTTAAAGTTACTGAAGATGGAATTTGTAATGTTGTTATTGGTTGGTTCAATTTATACCTGACAGACACAATTATTATCACCACAGATCCGAGAGCCGAGTCCAGAGCCAATGCCTGGCAGCAAGCAGTGTTTTTTGATGAGCCACCTATCCCTGTTAAGAGTGGGAATTCAATCAAGCTTGAATTCCTCATGAATGGAGGATGTTTTAAACTGAAACCAAGAAGCAATGCCAAAATAACCCGAGTATCTCCAGATATAGTAAGATTCTTGAATGATGAGGACTACATAAAAGCTATCATAAGTTGTATTCCCATGGCAACTGTATTTTTAGGACAAATAGTAGACATGTCTCAAACAAGTGTTGCAGATTTATGCCCTTTTCCGGTATTTGGCATACTCTTAATGAAACGCGGTGCATCGTCGCTCCTCTGCTGCGCCAAGAACGAACATGATAAAAAGTTCTTCATTGATGTTTTTAAGAAAAACAGCATACCACTTGCAAAAGTAACAATTTTAATTGGAAGAAAATGGACTGTTGATCATTTAAATGATGAGAAATATCACGCTATTTTCGCCCATTTCTTAGAACTAGGAGGGGATATTGATACTCGCCTTAGTCAAATTTGTGGCATAATGAAAAATAAACATCTTCATACAGATGGGTTATTTATCCCAGCCAACTTGTGGATTGTTGGGCAACTAGTAAGTAGCCATTGGATGGACATAAACAACACTTTGTTTGATGAGAATGTCAGCAAATTTAAAATGGCAGAATTCATGAATAAGTATAGTGTCAGCATGAACTACTATATAGACTACAGTACATTGAAATATGTGCCATTGACAGAGCCTGTGAACATATGGTCATACCCTAGAAACAGAGCTACAATAAATTCACCCTCTTTCCCTGTAACCAAAGATGGAACTACAAATGCTATTCTGTGTTCCTATAATATAGAGCTTATGAGAGATTTGAAGTGGATTTCCACTAGCAGGGCTAACAGCTTTGTTGATGGTATGGTGTTCATGACAGAATCAAAGGAAACACTGGGCAAGGGTGCTTCAGTCCGAATTAGACTTCACAGAGATATAGAGGGATCTATTAAACTGACACTTTTGAATTATGAAGATTGAAGATTGTGCTGAAAAGTAGTGAACCATTTCAGAAGAAAAGTATGAGCATCGCTCTGACTGCTAGCCTAGATGATGCTACATGAGGTCTACGTCGACGTCTTGTTCAACCAATACAAACTACTGACAGACAAGACAGGTCTTCAACAGTTTTCCTGATAGAAGGGCTAAGTTAAATATTTTTAAATTACCTTGCGAAAAAGTTGTAGCAATATGTGGAGTTGACGAAACGAAAACTGTATGGAAGAAAGAAACGCGTACCTAATGGGAGGCAATAAGCCAAAATTTTTAAAAACAATGAAAAATATGAAACATGCTTCAGTTATACTAAAACTCAATCAATATGTTAGTTTTAAAAGATTAACTAACAATTATAGAATAATTAACTATCTAATATAATAGGGGCAATCTTTTTAAATTTAATAAATTAATTTAATCTTTCTAAATTGTACACTCTTGATTAGGAACAAGTTTGGGAAAAGTCAATATTTCTGAAAATAAAATTTTATGCAACACCAATTAAAATGTGTATTTTTTTGGTAGCTTCGATCCTCAAGTAAAATTCCCTGTGTCCTAAAGGTAAAGTAGGTAGGTCCTACAGGTAAGGAAAAAGAAAACCTTGGTTCTCTGTCGGATGTATTCGTTGCGAATCCTATCCTTCAGAGCAACTCCAAGCATAGCTCTCTCCATAGCTCGCTGGGCGACTTTTTAACTGGTGGACAAGCCCTACCGTGAGTGTCCACGTCTCAGCTCCGTAGGTCATGACGGGTAGGACGCACTGATTGAAAACTTTCGTTTTAAAGCATTTAATATAAATAAATAAATAATGTAGGACAATCCACACAGCATCATCTAGCCCCAAGCTTAATAGAGCTTGGAGCTTGTGTTATGGGCACTAGATAACTGATATACAATACATTACATAGATGTTTTGTTTTATTATACATAGAAAACGACCAGAACACCCGAAACAAATACCTGCAGATCTTTCAAATATTTGTCCCAAGGCGGGAATCGAACCCGCAACCTCCTGCGTCGCAGGCGGACCTTCGCCCACCGCGCCACAGAGGTCGTCAAAGGCATTGTGGTATGAATGACGAGAAAACTCGACGTAGTTTCTCACACAACTCAATCAACGTAGGTAATATGTTTTTTTACTAAGTACCTAGGTACTTAGTACGTATTTGCTGAAGTAGTCTTATCAGTTTAGTTTAGTCAGACGCATCGAGATATCTCAATGATCAGTTTTCAGTAGGTAGATTATAATATGTATGCTTGTACGCGATATTAATGTTATTTTAATAAAATTATGTAATTTCGTTGGTTGTTTAATTTAGGTCTCAGTTAATCGTTCCGTTTTTTTCGAGGTGTACAGTCGGCAGCGGCATTTCAATCGATTTATATTTTTTAGGAAAACAAAATTATATAGTTAGTTAATCAGATCTCAATTGATATATATTTTCTCATTATTTTTTTTATTATTGTGATGTGTCCATTTTTTATTAATGATTATTTTCTCACAATTCTCTCCATCCTAAGGTTGTCTGGAAGAGAAACGCTTCTTAGCGATAAGGCCGCCCATTGTACTTATCTTATGTGACGTCTCTTTGTAAATGTTATTTTATGGTGTAGGTACTTACAATAAAGCATTTTTGTATTGTATTGTATTTATTTATCATTTCACAAGATTAAAAATAAAAGGGACAAACCAATTACATTAATCATTCACACTTTCATGTCAAGGCAGCGAATGCGTTAATTATTAGAATATTTTTATGTAACCAACTTATGTAATGGAATCTTATCAGCAGTGATCGGAAATTCGGGCGCTTATTTACCTAAAGTTGGTGTAAGACACAACATGGAGCAGTTAAAACCATCTTTCTCGGGAATACTTTCCCGTAAATTCCTGGAATTTCAGAATATTCTAAAATAACGATTTTTCACCGGAATCTTATTTATAGACGTAATATAAGACACTTTTATTCTGACGTGTTTTTCACTAAAGTCAATATTTCTGAAAAAAAAAACATTTTTAATTATATTTATGATTTTATGCCAAAATCCTTTTTCTACACGAAATTTAAAACACTTATTCATACGCATTTATAATTTGTTTGATAATTGCGTAAGAATAATAGAAACAAATGTTATAAAAAAAAATATAGGTATATAATTGTCTGTTTTGTGAGATGAACCCAAACTTGTTTTATTCCAAATGGGAATTTTGGAATTTTCTAGAATGTATTTTCACTGAAATCTTATTTATAGATGAATTATAAGACACCTTTTTTGAACGCGTTTTTTTTACAAAAATCGATTTTCGCGTCAGAATAAAAGTGTCTTATATTTCGTCTTTAAATAAGGTTCCGGTGAAAAAATCATTATTTTAGAATGTTCTGAAATCCCGGGAATTTACGGGAAAGTATTCCCGAGAAAGATGGTTTTAACTGCTCCATGTTGTGTCTTACACCAACTTTAGGTAAATAAGCGCCCGAATTTCCGATCACTGCTTATCAGTTACCTGAGTCATTTGCAAAAAAATTGTACTTTACTCCAAAAATGTTTTGTCCCGCCTGTAAATCAAGAAATTATTATGAACTGGTTGTCAATGTTACAGATTTGATATGTTCTAAATATTATTTAGAGTATTTCTCGTTAATTTAAATCCTTTAAATCTTTCACGTTCAATTAAATCTATTTTTTAAAAATAAATAAAAATAATGAGTTTTCGGTTTCGTTTCCTTTTCCATACAATTCCGTTGTGTCCCACATGGGCTTTTGATAACAAAAACATCAACTAACGCTTATTACGTTGATATATTATTAGATTTATTAAAGGGGATATTAGTTAATAAACTGTTCTACAGAAAGAAAAGAAAATTGCTTTAAAACGTTTAGTTTAAGCACAGAAAATTTGATTTTAAACCTATGTCCCCTTTTTTTGTTTTTTGTGTAACGCCTTTTTGTAACGACGAAAAGACGTACTTATAATTTATATTTAAACGTAGTCATAATTTATATTTAAACGTAGTCTTAATTTAATGAGCACTGGCAAAACTGTATTTTGCTGCCAAGCTATCGAGAAAACCATGCCGCCATACTTTTTTCATTCTCGTCAGTGATTTGAATGTGACAGTCGATTTTTGTCGTTCAAATTTTCCTATGTGTAACGTCGATTTTATTTGGTAAGTGTGTCTTGAAATAACTCAAAAACTTTGTGTGTTTATGTATTTCCATATACTTATGAGAATGCGAATGAAATTTAACCGTTACAGTGAGTTTCTTTTTTGTGGTTTATCAAAACTCGTGTTGTCGCCATGAAATTTGTGTAACATTTCGTGTTTTTGTGTAACATTTCGTAACGTTACACACAGAAATAAATGTAAAGCTGTGGACATATTGCTGAAACCGTCGTGATTTTAGCCAACTTCAGAATAAAAGAGGGGTTATGATTTGCCTATTTGTTAAAAGTATTACGCGATACCTTTGCTGATTATAAACCGATTGAGATTTAACATTCTTATTCGATTAACAGTTTTTTTTAAACAATTTTTTTTATAATTGTACAAATAATAATAAATTGACAAAAATAAAATATATGTATGTATTTATCAGAATCAAAGAATAAAAACAAATTACGACTAATATTTACACTTAGGTAAAAAGCCTAAAAATCAAATCCATCATACGGAAAAAATATCAATTTCATGAAGACCGACAACGCTACAGTGTTTGTTAAATTTACTTACAGTTATGATGAATACTATTGTACTTTTAATTTTAAATTATTTTCTTATGCTAGCTAGTGAAACATACAATTCGAATTTTTGGTCCTAGAGAATGCCGGGTTCCTTACGATATTTTCCGTCACTGTTGGAGCAGACATAAACTTATCCGCGATAAGAAAAGTTCATTGGTTCACGACCGGATTTGAACCCAAATCCACTTGACTTCAAATGCCTAATCATGCTTTTTTTGAATGTAAAGAAAGTAAATTACCTATGTAGTTTTATAACTTTTATATTACTTATCATTAATTATATTGTATTTATTTAGACACCAATGACAGCAGCAGAACGGCAGCGAAAAAACCGAGAAAAATTAAAAAAAGATTCCTAAGAAACTAAAAAAAAAAACAAGAATATGCTACAAAAACTAAAGAAAACCATAAAAAAAAAATTCTATCGGAGTAAAAGTTAACCAACCAGAGAAATAAAAAAATGCCCAAAAACGCAAAGTTCGATACATTCTGTCTAAAAAACATTATTGTGAACTATTCTTTATAAATTATTTTGTGTAACGTTTTTTGTGTTACGTACAATTTTTTTGAAAATGACTCACCTATCTAATCATAGCAGCCCATCGATCAAAAATGTCCGGCTTTGCCGGCCCCCCTTAGATTCACAATGCGCACGCCACAACCTTCAGTAGCAAAAGAGAAACATTTTGACATGTTAGGAAAGCTTTTCAACTAGTGTCATTTTAGCGTTCAGACAAAAAGCATGGGTAAGTGCTCGTACAAAAAATGCAAGAATCACTCGTCCAAAGTGCTGAAAAAGGATGGAATTTCTTATTTTCAGTAAGTTTATACATATTTCTTACCCGTATATTGAGATGTGAGTCATATACTTGTGAAATCAGCATAAAATATTGTTGTTTGGTTTGCCTATGTTAAAATATTAATTTTGTTCTAAATTGATAAATGGAGAGGCTATTTCTTCTACATTTTTTTTTCATTTTTAGTATGTATTAATATATTTTTCATAAAAATAAGTTTAATATTACTAGTTGATGATTTTTAAAATAACTAGTTGGCCCGCCCTAAAATTTCATTTGCGTAGACTCTCTAATAAAAGTATGAATTAAGTATGAATTTATAAAACGTTTATTTTTTGTCCCGTAAAAAAAACTCGTGCAAAGCCGCAGACAGGAACCAGATCTTTTTAATCTAGAGTGCCTGCCTGAAATTGTATTTTAAGTTTAAATTGTTGTATGTCTGAAATGACCCTTTTGTATAAATACCTACTGTTGAGACACCAATTTATAGTTTCATCAATAAATGATTCGTTATCTTTACCTGAATTCTGTTAATTAATCCTTATAGAAAATAAACTGAGTAGGTAGGTATATAATTCTCAGGAAGGTACCTACCTACTTACAAAATAAAATAAAATGAATTCGACTCCACCAATCTCTTGTTCCGTATCGAAAAAACTTGTCAGGCTCTGCGCAAACTGTCTGCGTCAAAACAAAACGTAGACAATTTTGATTGACATTTTTGTAAGGCTCTAGGAATCTACGGGGGAGGCCGCGAGCGAACTACTTATTTTTGATCGAAGTAGCAGCCACACAGTTTTTATTTACTTTCCCTATGCCGCTGCCACAACGAAAAAGCGCGGTCGAGGGAATTCGACTTTACGAGAGTCGGAGTGTGGTGGGAACAATTCAAACTAAGACCGGCCAAATGCGAGTCAGACTCGCGCAAAAAAGGGTTCCGTACCATTATCTATAAAAAAGGCAAAAAAATCACGTTTGTTGTATGGGAGCCCCCTTAAATATTTATTTTATTGTTTTTTAGTATTAGTTGTTATAGCGGCAACAGAAATACATCATCTGTGAAAATTTCAACTGTCTATCACGGCCTGGTGACAGACGGACAGCGAAGTCTTAGTAAAAGGGTCCCGTTTTACCCTTTGGGTACGGAACCCTAAAAACGGAGCCGACGTGAAGGGAAATCAGGCGCGGTCGACATTACGAGAATAGGCGTGGTGGTGGGAACGATTCGATTATTTTTCACTACCGCCGCACTATGGAAAATTTAGGTCAGTTTCGGATCAAAAATCTGTAACTTCATGAATTTTTATCATACTTTGATGAAATTTGGTACACATATGCAGTAATGTATAGAGATTCAAATAGTATATAAGTTTTAGTAATTTCTCATATATGTATATAAGTAATAGAGCATAAAAAATAAAAAAACTGAAAAAACACGGAAAAAATAACTAAATAATATAATTAATGTGAAATACAAGGTTTTAATTACCAAAAAAGTTAAAACTACGGTTAATTACAATAACAATAAATAAAATAAAAAAAAATTCTTACAGTAAATATGACTACCTAGTACCTACCTAACTATCAACCTAATTACCTCATATTTTCGGCCTACTGTAAAAAAGTGAAAAGTAATGGTTTTTAAGAGTGAATACATTGGAAAACAAAATATCACCATCTACTTGGGCTCTACTCATACTCGTATTTCAGGGTCAGTTGTAGGTAAGTGGTGCCACTTTTAGAAGACTTAGTACCTCTTCTTCAAGATCTTTGTCATTTTTTACGTATGGTTTTCTTAAACTTGTTATATACCTACGGATCTGACGTGTACAAAAGAGTTTTAAAGACATCTTCATTTGTAGCTGCTCGGGAACATTTTCTGGCATGATGTAGTCGCATGTTTCTGTAGTCTTTGTTGCGCGCCTCTTGTGCATCTTCCGATAGCTTTCCAATAGGAAGAACTGCGAAATATTCGATAATATTTTCTCCGTGTAAAAGTATCTTGTGGACAGAAGATGGCATGTAATACCAATTATATTCATTCACATATTATTATATTCTTGCAGTTTCCATTGCGTATTCGCCAAATTTTTTGGAATCGATCATCGTTCCTGAAGAAAGAACTTGTAAAATAATGTAAGGGCGTTTCATCAATGTTTCATTCACACCAGTAATTTCCGCAGAGCATGTGGTGTGATAGAAAAATCTTCGTGCGGTATTCCCATCGTTAGTGTTCCCACTACCTTGCCGAGGTTTATCTACTATCAATCCTAACTCATCCCTGAAACGTTTTTGAACAAGTTCTTTCTTTTCCTTCTTCAATCTCTTGTTTTCTTCACTTGTAGCAGACCAAGTTTTAAAAGACAGATTATTGGAAATGTGCAAAATCATTTCCATACAGCGAATCCAGGCATGTAAGGTGGACAGTCCGTACTGGTAGGCGCTTTCATTTTCAGGTCTGGCAGTAACTTTCGACAAATCAATCATAAGTCGCGGAGTGGCCACGGTCTTCCTTGTTGGCCAGAAGTGGATGGTGAATACCCTGAGTCCAACCAAGTGCTATTCTTCTGTAAAAACTTTTCTTTAGTCCGGGATGCCATGGCCCAGCGTTTGTTAAACGTAGGAACAATGTGCCTTTGTATGTCACTTATTATAAAATAAAGGTCGTTTTCAGAAACATTTAATTTTTCCAATAAAACTTGGGACACCGATTCCAGGGTTCTGACACCCTCTATGTAGGGAAGTATGAAATCGCGTTTAGTACAGCTGAATGAAGACATTTTAGAACTTCAATCCACGGAAATTACAAGAGTAGATGAGCTTTACTTCACTTTGAAGTAACACTTCTTTGAAAGGCTGGAATATTTTTTACCTCCCTTTATATACTATATAATATTTTGCAATACTGAATGGGTACCTACATCATTGATAACTTACATTCTCTCGCAAAATGCACCATTAATAAAAAAGATACCCACAAAATGTCTCTATACTATTCATGCGAACAGTCTCTGTGATAATGATAAACCACAAGATAACAAATTTCCTACTCCGAATTTTATCACTTTTTTTCTCATAACTTCTAAAGTGGCAAAAAGTGGCAGCTGATTTTTTTGGATAATGTGTATGTATAGTTAGACTGTTAATTAACACAAAAAGTAGCGCATGGGGAGCCGTGGGCAATAGTGAAAAGCTTCAACGAAATTTTTTTTTTGTGAAAAATACGGTATGTGACGTTTTAAGCACTTACTCAAAAATAATAAAACAATATGAATATTAAATGGCTGTTTCGTAAAATACATAAAACAACCTTTCTAAAAATGTAATATACTGCATATCTCTGCTAAATATTTATTTCACAATATTGCATCGAAACATGTACATGCAAAGGCTTGAGTTTGGCACCGCTTCTTCACAGTGGCGGCGTAGCGTGGGCTGGCACCCGGGGCGTTTTACTACCAAGCACCCCCCCCCCCCCCTGGGAGTCGGTTGACTATCCCCACCCTCAATTTCGAACAACAGGAATTCTAGATTTGGCTTTTCGGATGTTACGTGAAAAGTAACTAAGTTTGTCATAGGTGACCTTAATAATTGACTTAATACTTAAATATGTGAATTTCAAGGTGACCTATAATTTAAAAAATAAATTTATCAATAACTACGGCTAGCGGAGCGAGCCACAATAGGTAAGTTCGGTGAGGTTAGCAAAAATACAAGTATTCTAAGACCACGACGAAATTTTTTTTGGCGATCTACAACAAAGCTAAAAACGAACCGGCGAGCGTAGCGAGCCGCCGAAATTTTTGTGACTTTTTCGGGTGATCACAAACAAGTTAAGGAGAGTATGAAAAAATTCATAACAGCGAGCCCTGAAACGTTTGGAGAAATTGCGGCGGCTGCGAAGATTGTTATGAAACAAATACAAAATAAAAATCACTGAGTGGAGTGAGCCACAACCTATTTTGAAATTGGTGAGGCATACTTAGCAAAAAAAGAGTAAGCTATGACAATGAATGAGAAAATATTTTTTTTACGATTTACAACAAAATAAACCAAAATTGCTTTGTACTGTACAAAGCAATTTCTCATTATTGCACATCAAATAAAATAGTTACACAGGGCAGAGAAAAACTAATACAAATAAAGTTGTAGGTATGTACAATGCCTTATCGGTTTGAGCGATCTCTGCTAGGCAACCTTTCTACACCCGATTTTAAAGCATTCAAGTATTTATTTTGCAATCAAAATAAAAAACAACGGCGAGCGAAGCGAGCCGCAATTTTTTTTATATGTCTGCGTGTGAGTTTTCGCTATCACCCCTTCGGATTCGGATTTGAAGTGCCATCTGCGCGCCCCGAGGGGTGCCGAGATGGCACCCCTTGGAGCTCGGTACCCGGGGCGGACCGCCCCTCCGCCCCCCCCCTTACGCCGCTAGTGCTTCTTCAACGTACTTCTGACTATGAAAAATAATATTATTTTAGGTATTAAGTGGCAAAACCCTATTAAATAACATAATTTGACTATTCGAGCATCTAATAAAATCAAAATAGTAGATAAATTATGACATTTGTTAAAACCATTTTTGATATGCTCTTGTTCTACCATTTTCCATAGTGCGCCGCCGCCCGCCCAGCTCACATATTTAAATATTATTATAAATATAGATGATACCCCACTTGGTGGGATTGAACTGTACATTATTGTCTCCACAATAGTAACTGATAATGATAACAGTTATCCAAGAGTGATAAAGCGAAAGGTTGCAACAAGTAATTAATATGCAGATGTTTTACAAAGTGGCGTTTATTTCAACATGTTTCAGAACAAATCGTCCGCCATTGGGTTGTCCAGCCCGGCGGGGTTGATCGTCCTAGCACGCGGGAGCGGAACTTGCCACGGTGGCTTTTTCCCAGATGTTATATCCCTTCGGATAAAGGGTGGATCCCATAGATGTTTGGAATCCGGGAAGCCGGTTTCGGTGTAGTTTAGTCGAAGAGACCGAAACCCATGTCGTCGTCAGAGCCTTCTTCCTCCTCCTCCACTTTCTTCTCTTCCTTCTTCTCGGCGGCCGGCGCGGCGGCAGCGGGCACCGACGCGACGGCAGCAGCCACGAACTTGGATGGGTCCTGGAATTACACATTGAGTCAGCATACATGTCTTTAGTTTCATTTTTATCCTATATCCTTAATTCTATTTTTCTTTTATTCCAGCTTGTCCTTCCACATAGGGCTCCTCTAAGGTCTGCCATTGTTTCCTATCCCTTACAGTGCAGGTTTATTCTAGGCCAGCCACCTTTTTGCCAGGTTCTAACTATCTAGGCATAAAACTTTGTTGATTTGTCTCTCCAATATGCCAGTGCAATGTTTATATTTAAAACTCACACTAGGATAGGAATGAAGACAGTACTTTTGTCTGAAAGCGAAGCCACAGAGCTAATTTTAGGCTCAGTGGTATTAGGACAGACACTTTTTACAATCAAGAGTTAACATGTGTTACCTTGATGAACTCCTTGATGGTGGTAGCTTCCTTGAACTCAACCTCAGTAGCAGCAGCAATGGCCAACAGGTTCTTGAATCCATTGGCAATGGAGTGAGGAGCCGAAGCCACAGTGGGGTAGCCAATGGCAAGCGACACAGCAGCCACATTGGCTACTCCAGCCATGAACTTCTCACGGAGATCCTCAGGCTTGATGTCCAGGATAGCAGGGGTGAAGATGGTGCCAGAGTCATACACCTGAGATAAAACTAAGTTGATTTATTTCGGAATTTCATCAAGCAAGTGCAGCATAGAACTCAAATTGGTTTTGTCAACCATTAGTGGCATTAGCAATATCAAAACTGAAAACTTTACCATGGCATATTGATTTCCCAAAGATAAATTCTCAGAATACTTTTCATAAAAGCAATCTGTACTCAACACTTTGGTTTAACAAAAGCACTGGGAGCTATGATAAAGCTCCCTGCATCATCATGTAAATATATGTAATTCTTACCTGCTTTACAACAAGACCATATGAGAATGGAGAGATGTTCAACATATTGAGCAGAGTAGCTTCTGAAGCTCCCACTTTGTCCCCAGGTTTCAGGATGTGGACATCATTGATGATTTCAATTGTTCCTGTAACAATCCGCTACTATTAGAATTTATCAATAGAAAGATTATTTTCCCTATGGATTGAAATAATTTGTATCTTCAAAATGCCAATGCATCATTCATCAAAATTTAAAAGTACACTAGGATAAATTTGAAGAATTTTTTTAGTCTGAAAGCGAAGCCACAATGCCAGAAAACATTATGGTATTAGGACAGACATTTTCACAGAAAATATATTTTAGAATAATTTTTTACCCTTGGAAATCTTAGTAGGGATGGACAGAGCCTGAAAGAAGGAAGTCTTCTCAGGTCCAAGACCGGTGTTGTGGGCGGGGATGATGACAGACAGAGGCGCAATGGCACCGGGACGAGCTGGTGCACGGACTTTATTCTCCAGCAATTTGTCACGGACCTGTAATACATGAAAATTAGATACAAATTTGCTTGTTACAAGTTTTTACTTTACATAATAATGCTTTCTAAAACTAGGTGACAACAAGATGCTATAGTAAGATATGATACTAGCAAGTACTTCGGAATTCAAAATAATGAAATAAGTCTGTCATTAAACTCACTTCCACAAGGTCTCCACGGGTGAAGACAAAACCGACATTTCCCTTGATGTGGGGCAGTAGTTTTTCAAGAGCTGGGTTGGCTTCCAGGTGGTCCTTGATAGCCTTCCTCATCATGGTATTCTTGCCCATGAGAACAATGCTGCTGCCTCGTAGCGAGATACGGATCTGCTGCATCTGGGTAGAGCCCACATTGTCCGCACCCACGATGAAACATTTTGGGTACTCGTCGAGCAGTTGCTGTGGACCACAATTGAAGATGTTAACAGTAGAGAAAATCTAGACTCGGACTGCTGTAGGTAGGAAAGTTCGTAAACAATAAAAATAGGTATTGACAATTGCAAAGAAGCAACTTTAAATGATACGTGAATAAGAGTTAGGCTTAAATAAATTTGTCGGAGGAGCAAAAAAGGTTTGAGTAAAGTTAGTGATTAGATTTGAGGTTATTAAGCAGATGTTTACGTTTTCAGTTTATACTAACGATGATTTTGGTAAAGTAGTTGGTCTTCCAGGTAGCTTTGTCCTCCCTACCCATCTTGTGGAGCGGTGTAGGGACTTCGTAGAAATTTAAGGACTGCAAAGACAAATTCAAATCATGAGTGCCAGCGTGTTAGGTGCAAAAATATTAACGAAATTAATTTTGTCGTATATTCTCCAACACAATTACAAGAGGCAATCACAAAATAACACATGATTTCTACGATATTCATCGAAATAAAAATTACAAACTTACCAAAACTAAGCGCACAAACGTTCGTGCGGGACAAAAATGGCCGATTGAGCAATAGAGATGTGCAACCACAGGATTTTTTTACGACTCGATTATTCTGCCGTTTTACTATCGATCGAGTTAATTACGAATGGGATAACAAACAACTCGATGAAAACTTGGACTGCTTAGGACGCATTCACACAGTATCCGTTTACAAGATCCATTTCTTGTTCCGTGATGGCGAATTTATTTATTTATTGCGCCCTAAGACTTCTCTTTCTACTTTAACCATGGACCATCATAATTCGTAGAGACTGGATTATATTGCATTTACAGCCTTTTTTCATCGGATTAGGCATATTTATGATCTCTAACTTTTTTGAAAGTATTCTATAGCCTATGTCCATCAGGGATAATGTAGGATTCTAATGATGAAAGAATTTTTCAAATCGGTCCCGTAGTTTCGAAGCCTATTATGTATGAATACCTACGGCTTTTTACTTAAAATCTTAGTCGTTAAATATTTATGTATAGGTACAATAACCGAAACTGAAAAATGCTTATAAAATATTGCTTAAATTGTAAGGTATAAGAAATTGTTTATAAGTTTGTACAAATTGATATTCTTACTCTCTTTAAACTGTCCTGCCTAGAAATATTGCCAATGTAGCGAAACCTGAATCTAATTGAGATACTTTAGTGTGTATAATACTCTATTGTGTACTTTGAAAAAAAAACTTGAAACTAAAAATTTACAATATTTAATGTTAAATATTTTGTATTTTTTTGCGAGTTTAAAAAAAAGTTCTTTAAATTTGCATATTGCTTGCATATTCGTCAGTAATAACAGCTGTCAGCAATCGGCTTGTTACCTAGATTTAGTAATTTGCCTTAAATCGTAAATCATTTTTTATGAACTCATGATGAAACCAACCTCGAGTCACTGATATTTTTGGATCATTTGGGAAAATAAGAGTTTTCGTGCTAAAATTCAACATTTTCCCAAATTCTCCCGAACAAATGAATTAAATTTGGTTATATCATGAGTTCATAGAAAATGGTTTACGATTTGCGGCAAATTACTTGACCGCTATCATTATTGCTCGCGTAACGCTAACCCGCGTTGAACCACCAATGAACGCAAGCCCAATTCAAAGGCACCGTCCCATCATTGCTTTATTTGCGCTCGGCTTAGAGCATCAGTATAGTCATTCATAGTGAATAACCCCCAGAGAGCGAAATTAAAGTTACGTAGACCGTGCTTAATTTAGGCTAAATTACCATTATTTTTTTCGAGTTAATTCCTCGCGCGAAAACTAGCCCATCCCTATTCAACTACATCCAAATTTCTATAGACAAGCTCGTAGAAGAAAATTCTAGCACTATGGTCGATGGTCTGGTGCTGCCTTAGAGTATAGGTATATAGAGACGGCGTATTGTTCTATAGGAACTTTCGGTTATACAAATATGATCTAAATCGATATTGTACTCATAAACTTATAGCTATCTCGTTTTATCTTACCTACAATAACCAATGTAAAAAGAGACATCAATATAATGTGCGAAACCTATTTTTGGCAACATTGAAACGTGACGTCATAGCAAAGCATGATTGAGGCCGGTTCGCCATTTTACTTTCAGGTATGTAAACTGTCAACGAGAGTTGCATTTACAGTAAAAATGCTAAAATTATTTGAGTTCGGGACTTTTTCATGTGAATACTTATATAGTAAGCGAAAGAAAGCTAATAGGAAGATGCCAAACAGCAGTTTGGTAGGTTGCGGCTTAAAAACAAGTATCGTCCAAACATAACATTACACCGGTACGTATTCTTATTTTGCTAAATTACCAAATAATACAATAAATACCTTATGTGTTGGCTTTCATAGGAATAGTTTACATAAAATTCATACCGAATGTAGCTTATTTTTGTAAGTTTTAAGTGTAATTAAAGAAAACATGAAACTGTTTGTTTGGCGATAGTGTTGTCCTTCAAGGCATTTTTCATAGGTATCGATGTTTTCAAGTGTAAATTGTAGTGTATTAATTTTCAACTGGTTTTTTACGTTCTAGGTTACCCGAAAATTACGGTAAAAGAAAAAGTGGCTGGACTCAATTGGAGTAGAAAATTTGAGTTTGGTACGAAAGATATTTTCGTTCGTTCTCTTCATTTTGAAGAAACTTGCTTCAATCGAACTTTAAATAACAAGACTGCGAGAGGATGCCGTACCGTCACGAATCTTTTTAGTAAGTATTTTACTTGACCTTACTCCCACAAACTTCTATTGCAAAGTAATGCATATATGCATTAACAAACTTGACTACCTTTATTTTTCTAAAGGGCTTAAATTTTGATATTAATGAATATTAAGTTTTAAGTAAATAAATCTGACCCAAAGTAATATTAAAGCCTACCATACTTCAAATCCCCTCTAAAATGTACATTTCCATAAATCCTCCCTTAGCAAATAATTTCCATGCAAAATAAAGTTATTTCGCAAACGATGTGGCACGGTAACACACCTTTTTTTTTAGAATTTCTTTAAGATTTTAGATTTTTTTTCAAAGTTGAACTACTCAGTACCTTTCTAGAGTCTATAATTGTAGGCTGACAAATAATGTTGCATTATAAATTTATTCTTCATGTTTGTTTCAGCCACTAGTGCCAGCGCGATCCAGTACTTTAATAGAAATAATGTAAATTTGAGATTTATACTGTAAATGAATGAGACTGATTACATTAGGTACTTGTAAAATTGAAAATTTAGGTGTAGTAGGTATTAGTTGAATTTTTGAATTAGGTAGGTATATTGCAAATGTGTAAATGAATGACTGTTGCATTGCTTCTACAATCGAAAATACAGGTGGCGTCTGTGTTAAATTTTTGATTTATACTGTAAATGAATAAGACGGATTACATTGCTTCTTTAAATAAAAATGTAGGAGTCTGTGTTAAATTTGTGATATAATATAATAAATGAATGAGACTTGTTGAATTGCTTATCAAATGTGGTGTCTATCTTTTTGTGATTTATATTATAATAATAAATAATACTAGCTGTTCCCCGCGGTTTCATCCTCGTTAAATTCGAATTTCATATAATATCTAGGGGGATATTCCTGTAACTCTACCATGGGAGTTTGTTATTTTACTAAGACAAAAAGTAGCCTATGTTACTCTCCATCCTTTCTTAGTTAGGTTCCGGTTTCTTAGTTAAGCCGTGACTGAATGACAAACAAATTCACTTTCGCATTTATAATATAAGCATAGATAGCGTCTACGCTAAAGATACAGATTACACATTGTTATACCCATATTGTTATACAAATATAAATATACTATCTCACAAATCACTGTTGCATACAAACAATATATTTTGCAATTAAGTAGCTTGTTGTTTCATTTCAGTAGGTACCTTTTTTTCTTAAATGAACACAACGTTTATTAACAAAGAAAATTTGAATCAAATAGTATAAACAAATTAGAACTAGTATTTACCTACAATTGAAACAAATGAGCTAACTGCAGACTGTTCAATAAACTGGTTTGGTGAACTTTGATCTTTAATTCTAAGGAGGTCTGGCACGTGTCTAAACGCATGAGTCTTGACTCGGAAAATACATGAAAAAATTACCATTGTTATAATAGCTCATTTTCTACAACTTCTCAGTGGTTGCGTCTCATGAGCGCGGTCGAGCCATAGTTGGGTACGTGCATTCACATACTTTGTATCTCTAATTAAAGCATTCTATGACTATATGATTATAGAATTCTGTTTCATAATCGTGGTGAAAACAATAAAATCACTACGAAACTGCTAAAATATCGTCACAAAAATACTTGTTTCGATAAAAATATCGAGGTACAAAAGGGCAGCACTACGGAAAGGAGCCATTTTAGTTTCTAGGTAAGTTTAGGTATACACGTATTTTTCGTAGGTATGCTATCTCTAGGTATACTCTAAGGGTGCTGCTGTGACAGTGACCGAATGAAAGTATTTCGTTCATAAAGGATAAAGGTAAGCGTGTACATAAATTATTTTTTTGCCGGACGGTGGCATTGCTTTCAATCTGTTGGTTGATCGTCTCATGTTAGCGCGAGATTCAATTTTTTTTCCACACCTTAAATTTAACGGGAAAGTAATTTGCCGCAAATCGTAAACTATTTTCTATTATCCTTAAACCAACTTCGATTCTTTCGTATTTTGGGAGCATTTGGGAAAATGTTGACTTTTAGCCCAAAATCTCTTATTTTTCCAGATGCTCCAAAAATACCAATGAACTGAAGTAAATACTTTCACAAGTTATTTGAATAATGATGTAAGATTTGCGGCAAATTACTATCTCGACAGTGTTATTGTACTACGCAGAATAAATATAAAATATGAATCTCACGTCAACCCAGAATGATCAACCTATAAAATATAAATGTAATCCAAGCTGTGCTGGTACTCGTATCCGTATCGCCGTATGTAGGGGACACGGACGTTAATCACGTGCAATTTGTGTACGCAAACCTTTATAATTCATTGAACTGTCAGTATTTTCTAAACTTTTCAATTTATTCATTCAGTCGGTCATTTCAGTACTATACTTATAAATCTGTGGTCATTTCATTCAAATGCAAGAACAAGAAAATGTAACTTCGTTTTTCGTTTGGCTTGGTTTGGCTTGTAATCTTTTATTGTATTTCTGTGTTTTGTGAAATTGTAACTCGTTTTATATTATTTTCACACTTTTTTGTTGCCCGTCCGATTGATCAGCAATGTTTCGCAAGCCAAAAAAGATACAGAGACGTGTTTTCTGTGCTGATGATGACGACGACGACGATGATCCGGAACCTCCGCCGCCACCGATCATCAGCCAGGAATCACTGGAGAAAAAGGAAAGGAGAGAAAAGAAAGAGAATAAGCCTGTGAAGAGTGTGGCGCTTCTCAGTTTCGCTGATGAGGGTAAAATTCTAGCCGTAACCTTCAATTTACATATTGGTTTCTATTGTTATGCATTTTAACCCTATCATTAGATACAATATTCGTTTAAAGAGATACTTACATGCGAAATACAATCGTTTTATGTCTATTGGGGACATGAAACATAACCAATAACTTTATTATTTCCATCACTCATTCCTATAAAGTATCACAATAAAAATAGTTATTCACTATGGATTACATATTTCCCAGATGATGAATGTGAGGAGTTCAAAGTGAAGAAATCATCCCAGAGCAAGCGCCTGTCGAAACGTAGAGATAAGGAAAAAAAGAAATTGCCAGATGGTGATAGTAACAAAAATGACAGTAATGGCCATGAGGTAAGGCGTACCATGATGTTGCACACTCTCACACTGCTTTACAGATTCATACAACATGTACTGGAACCTGGATTATTCAAAATTTATCATTGATACTACTGGTTATGGTAAGTCTCGAAAAAGCTTGTAATGTGAAGGTTACTTCTGAAACAACTGTTTTATTTGTAATTTTGTTAGTGAATCACTTGACCATAGTTTTTTAAAGCAAGTCACACTTGCATATGCTACCTATAACTATCCAAAACTGTGGTCAACTCAAACTCAGCACCCAACTGAACAATCAATTCCATCCCTAGGAAAACACAAACCACATGGAGAAAAACGCTAAACCGAAGAAGAAAGTGACTCTAGAGGGGTTGATTCTCTCTGGTCGTGAGGCATTGGCTGCAGATGGGACTGGGGATGTATCAGAAGAAGAGACCGAGGATGACAGGGGGTTCCACACGTACCGAGCCGAGTCTGTCAGGGCTGCACTGGCTGGCGCGGGGGGACCCATCCCCGATGCTGCACTTATCCACGCCGCTCGCAAGACTAGACAGCAGGTATGAGAGGTGAGGGACTGGCGGTGGCTGCTGATCTCGCTACAAACATTGTAGTAATTACAAGGTTTCTTAAAAAAAGAAAGTTGTTCTCTTCTGATCTAGATTTTATCACTCTCTTCAAAATACATAGATTTTAATGGTCTCACAAAAAAATGACAAGGTATTTGGCTGTCTTAACTTTGGGATAGTTGTTCTTGAATTCCTGACTTGATTATCAAGATTTATGAAAGATGTAAGCTGAGATTGTTTGAAAAGGAAAGAGGAGATTTTGCATTTCAAAGCTGTGATTTTTATAGATAGTAAAGATCACAGTTTAATCACAAACAATTTTAGAAACCCATGTTTGGGTACATGACCTCATAGAGAAGAACATAATTTTTTAAGATATTTTTCTTTTCTTTGTAATTCATCAATAGATCATGATTCATAGTGGTGTTGTTTGTAACTTTGCTTACCTCTGTTGTCTATGTTATCCATGTGATGGTTTATTTAGGTCCTTGTTTTCTTCACTGAAACTATGTTTCCTTTCTCCAGCCACCTCTGGTTTTTCTCTAAAATACATTATAGTGTATTGTGTGATCATTTTCTTCAACTGAATACTATGGAACAGGCTGAATGTTATTCTAACCATGTGCATTGGATTGATTGATGGTCTTCTTGATGGAGTGGTTGATTGTCTTCTTTTCATGTCCCATTGTCAAAACCTATGACATCATTGATGTAACTACTGCTGCAACAAGTTATTGTGCCATCCACATAGATTTTCTTATAGTATACTCTAGTATATGGTATATGGTCACTCTTGCTCCTTTTCTAGAGAAAAAGACCAGTGTAAACTTGAATGTTTTCAAAGAATACAAGTGTCTAGTGCAGCGCTGCTTTTTTTTCAAAATATTCAACTAATTTTCAAAGCTAAATCAAACCTAAGTATGCTAGTAACGCTAGTAATTTTAGCCAATATTTGAATTCAAACAAAAGTTATTTTGTTCAAAATGTTTTATTATTAATGAGTTTTCAATAAGTGTTTTTTTTAAATTAATATTTCTAATATTCTGTTTACCTTGTTTCATATGTCTTTCACAGTCCTTTCAAATTAATATGCATTTGATTGAACCAAAGATATTGCTCATTCTAGTACCACACATTAACGCAGCGCTGCACACCTCACCAACAAATACCATAACAAAGTTCTAATTCCTAGGCCCGCGAACTGGGGGACTTCGTTCCGATTCGGTCAGAACCCGTGGCCGGCTCGCGGCTCGTGCGAGAGGGAGATGACTCTGCAGACGACGAGGACGACCGCATAGCAGTCCGGGGGCTAGAGATGCCTAGCGATAAGCCTCAGCGTGAGTATCCAGTATACATTCCTTAGCTATAGACTCGATCTAGTGTTCGCCCGCGGCCGGCGCAGTTCATGGGAGAGGGAGACGACTAATATCTCGATGAGTCACAGAAAAGGTTCGATTAAGCCGCGTTAATATTTGTACAGGTTGTCCCGAAACTCAACGTTAAGCCGAAAGCGTCTTCCACTTTCGGCTTAACGTTGAGTTCATGACGATCCAGAAAAACACAAATTCATGGGTCTATCTCCAATGGTTTCTGAGTTATAGGCCTTTTACTGAAAACGAGAAATTCTCTGCACGGCGGCGCCAAACTCTTCTATGCTGTTACTTCTATTTTGTGATTTTTATTTTTGTATTACAAACTCTAATAACTAATCCATTTATTTTAGTAAGAAATAAAAAGATGATGCCCATACCTTATGCTGTAGTCACAGCATAGAAAAGTTTGGCAAAGATTTGGTTTTTTTTCAGAAAAATAATTGGTTTGTGTATCTTATTCCCAAAACAAATGCTCTACGTACTTTAAAGATAGAAGATTCTGTGATGATATGTCCAGCATTATTTATTTATAATCTGTTGCCAGGTGGCACCGCGGCCATAGACCCGGAGGAAGAAGACAACAGCGAGACGGAGGAGTGGGCGGACCAGCAGATGCAGAAAGCAATGCCGGCCATCATTGATATCACAGGTATTCCTTTTGATGATGAGTGTTATCACCCTCAGCTAGTTTTTACTAACTGCTCACTGCACTGCCTCCCGAAGTTTGTGCCATCCACCACGGTCCTGTGCCTGATAATTACGCGATTGTTTGTTAAAGTGCCTAAAAATATTTTCTCGCAAGTCGAGGTGAAGTTGAACTCGAGAACAGATGGTCTTTGTTTCGTACATTTTAAATCCCTAGCTGCTCAGTAGTCTACTTAAAGCGACTCGCTACGCTCGTGACTCTATACGCTAGATTGCTTCGCTAGCTCGAGATTTAATATCGGCACGTTCAACAAAAATCGTTCTGCGCTCTGTTTTTGAGTGAGCATGAGGAAATTCAGAATCTGAATTCCTGCTGAATGAGGCCAGCCCTAAATAACACAATACATCGTGTTTGCAGGTGAAGGTGCAATAGAGTTGAATCCGTTCGCAGTGGCGCCCCCTCCGCCGCGAATGCCCATGGCGCCGCATTTACGCCCTCTAACGGCTACGTCGGCCAATCAGCTGGTAGCTGCTCTAACTGAACGGTAAGGGACCGCCATTTGTTAACCACCTGCACACTCAGCTCTGTGGTGCAGCGGGCGTAGGTTCGCCGAGAAGGTTGCGGGTTCGATTCCCGCCTCTGGATAAATGTTTACTGTACGATCTACATATATTTGGTCTGGGTGTTTTCTATGTATAATAAAAAAATATTTATATATGTATTGTAATATGTAAATAAGTTATCTAGTACCCATAACACAAGCTCTGCTTAGTTTGGAGTTAGATAAAATTGCATGAACTGTCCAAAAAAAAAAAAACAGTAACGACCCCTTCATTGACACATCGAGAAATGTGATAAAGCTTCGGGCGGCGGGCTCAAATTGAAGCCTCTTAGCTTGACCTCATTGTTACAAAGATAAGTCAGCATTTTGTAACTTTGATGACTTGACGTGGGATGCGTCCCTAGTAAGGCGAAGTGCAGTAAAATTTACAAATAACATGTATAACAATAGACACACATCTCCTGCTGGTTCATTTTTATTGATTCCGCTTCGAGCACCGTTGTTGTCATTGGTCGATTATAATATTCTGTGTCTGTTACATGAACTTCCACTTTTATCATATTAAACTTTATCTACAGGCTAGAAGAACTTCAGCTAGATAGAATCAACACTTTCAACAAGCGAGAGGCGTTATCGCAACAGATTCTGAATCTCGCAAGAGTCCGCGAAAACCGCGCGGCTCGGCGCGGGGAGCTAGACGCGGCTTACAGGCGCGCGCAGGCTGTCAGGGGATATCTGACGGATCTGATCGAGTGTCTGGACGAGAAGGTAGTGTTGGACTAAACACGTTCAACTAGCGACGTTAGCAAAAAAGATACAGGAGACCTAAACGCGGCTTATAGTGGTAGTAAATAGGTATATATTTTATGTATGTTAGAATAAGGTATATATTTTATATGGGCCGTAGTTTTTAAGTATTTTACATCCTGTACTAGACTAACGTTGCCTGAAATAAATGTTTATTATTATTATTATTATAGGCGCATAATGAACTAAATACCTGTGTCATTTGACAGATGCCGTTACTGGAAGCACTGGAGGGCCGTGCCCTAGCGCTGCACAAGCGGAGACACGAGTTCCTGGTGGAGCGACGCCGGGCTGACGTGAGGGACCAAGCGCAGGATGTGTTAGCGTTAGCAGGTAACTAACATTCATACTACGCCTGCTACGAATGTTGCTTATTCCTTTTTAGGGTTCCATACCCAAAGGGTAAAAACGGGACTCTATTACTAAGACTTCGCTGTCCGTCTGTCACCAGGCTGTATCTCATGAACCGTGATAGTTAGACAGTTGAAATTTTCATAGATGATGTATTTCTGTTGCCGCTATAACAAAAAATACTAAAAAACAATAAAATTTATATTTAACGGGGCTGCCAAAACGGCAAAAAAAAAAACATGTTTGTTGTAACATGTTTTTTTTTTGCCGTTTTTATAGATAATGGTACGGAACCCTTCGTGCGCGAGTTCGACTCGCACTTGGCCGGTTTTATTAAACATTAGACAGAAAGTACACACTGATTATATAGTAGTACAAACGTCATTGCTTTCGTATTAAAACGCAGCAAAACAGCAGACCAGGAAAAACTACGCGGGAGAGAAATCTGTATGGAAATCCATTTCTAACCTGTTATTTTTGTAGGTTTACAATTAAAATCGACCTACGAAACGAACATCATACCCTTGTTGAATATACCTTACTCAGAATACCGTAAAGTGATTTAAAACATTCTTAAACGATTTACTGCGCAGGTTTACAAAAAAGCAAAACACTATTATCACTCGAGAAATTGCGATTCCTAGTTCGTGTGTTTAAAGGCCCTCGGCCACAGATAAAAAAAAATGCTAGCTACTTGCATACCTTCGTATGGAATTCGATAAATGAAATATGTAAGTAGGTACATCCAGAACATTTTGTTGTCTCAGATCACAATAAATAAGTATTTGAAATAAAACTGTAGGTATGTAACTCAAAACTGAGCGCAAGTGACGGAGCACTGGTTCGGCTACCTTGTTAGTAATAGGTCTCTGTCTTTTTTTTATTTATGAGCCCGCCTTTTGTGCTTCCTCTATTGCATTTAACATTGTTTTTTGTTTTATTTTCTGTCTTTGTGAAGTGTTATCTTATGTATCTTTGTAGCTCGTCCAGGCTCCGCCCGTCCCCCCGACGACGCAGACAAAGTGCGTCGCACTGCGGAGCGCGAGGGGCGGCGGCGCGCGCGGCGCTTGCAGCGCGCCTCGCTCACCGGCGCGCCTCGGGCCCACAGGGACGGAGACTCCAGCGACGACGAGCTGCCGCCAGACGCGCACCATCAGCATCTCAATGAACGAGGTATTGACAAAGTCTGTGTGGCTGTCGCAGCCGAACCGATGTTCGCCAATGCGAGTGTCGTCATTGACACTCTTAACGCATATCTTTCTTGTGTGACGGGGCGCAAACTGTGTACGGAGCACCGAGCGTGAGAATACGCAGGTGGCTGTCCCGAGTGTCCGCTGTCCGCGCTCGAGTATCTTTCTCATATTTCGTGCGCCTCGGATTCCGCGGTTTCTCTGGACACGTACAAATGTGTTTGTTACTGTTTACAGAGAGTATCCGCGCAGGCAGCGAGTCCTTATTCTCCGACGCGCTGGCGGCGTGGCGTGGCGCGCGTGGCGTGTGCGCTCGCCTGGGTGCCTGGCGCGCGCGCCACGCTGCCTCCTACTGCGACGCGCACATGCCAGCAGCACTGCCCAGGCTGCTGGCGCCCTATGTCAGACACCAGGTACTATGCAGTCCCTATTCTCTGACTGCGCAAGCTGTTGGGAAGGAATTGATTTGAGCGCTTTACACATATTACGAATGCGATGAAACAGATGCCTTCTCGATGCAAAGGCGAACGGACTGGACTCTCCAGCTAGAATGTTCACAATAAGGAATCTATTTCTTCCAACTACCTGACAGCTAGAAACTCGCAATAAATTTGACATTTAATTTTTTTCAGCTCATATTATGGAACCCTCTTGCTGACGAAGACAATGAAGATTACGAGAAAATGGATTGGTACAAGTGAGCACACGTTTCTTTATTCTATATTGAGGAATTACACAGAAACGAAGCAGTCTATGTCCAGCAGTGGACTGATATAGGCTGATGATGATGAAGCAGTATGAATAACCCAAATTCAAGAACGAAAAAATTAAATTATAAAAGATAAAACCGGCCAAGTGCGAGTCGGACTCACGCACGAAGGGTTCTATACCATTATCTATAAAAACGGTAAAAAAACCACGTTTGTTGTATGGGTGGGAGCCCCTTAAATATATATTTTATTCTGTTTTTTAGTTTTGTTGTTATAGCGGCAACAGAAATAGATCGTGAAAATTTCAACTGTCTAACTATCACGGTTCATGAGATACAGTCAGGTGACAAACAGATAGACAAGACAGCGGAGTCTTGGTAATTATGTCCCGTTTCACCCTTTGTGTACGTAACCCTAAAAAACTACCGTACACTGATAAAATGCGCGGCTTCGGCGCATTTTAAAAGCTGTAGCAAAAGCTGTTTCTTTAATCAGGCCTTCACTCTTATTGATACTTTAACTGACTATCTTTAGTGCTACCAAACCTCTATCAACCGCAAGTGAGCTCTAAAATCAAGATATTTCTCAATTGCACATGCGCAGCGAAAAAGGTTAGAATTTAAGTTCGAAAATGAATAAGAGACAATTTAAATGAATGAAAGCTTTCACGAGACAAGCTTTTAGAAGAAGTTTAAGATATTCGGCAACAAAGTGCTGGAACAATATGCCTCCCCCAATCCGTTGGTTGTAACTTTTGCGACAGAAACAAATTGAAGGTATTCCTAAGCGCTTGGTTTTCCAAAAATTAAACTACGATTATCGCTAGCACTGTCCTCATGTAAATCACGTACTAAGGAGGGAGGAAACGCCAATATCATAAGGATTTTATTATTACTACACAAACATTTAGTAGCTAGGTACTCAGTACGCATTGAATTGAAACTCGTTCTGCCTGCTCTCAGTGGGCAGTGGCTGAAAAATTGTGTTTTTGCTTCTTTAGCAAAATATTACGATAAGCCATGGCCTTTTTAACGTACTGCAGCACACACTGTCATTTTACTTAAACTTGATCTATATGTATTATTGTTTATTTTTATTTGTCAATTGTATTTTATTATTGTTTGTTTTTACTAGTGTGCTGTATAATTTTTGTAGCTACGAGTTTCAAATAAAAACATTTTTTACCGACTTCAGGAGGAGGTTCTATGTTCGGCTGTATGTATTTTTTATCTTCATCGATGTCTCTGTCAATTATGGACCGATTTAATAAATATATTTCGTTATTGTGTAGGGAATGATCCCTACAAAAATTCTTTTGAAAAATCACGACTAGCTACAACAATTTTGGTGCCATAACGGGCGTAAACAAGAGGTCTTTTCATCCATCATCATCTCATCAAACTCGAATTGTAACTAAATGTCGCCACTTGAGAAATTAGATCGCGCTATCGAAGTGTTCCTCCCTAACCTAATCTCACTATTTAGGAATGTGAAGTTATAATTTTTTAAAACGCCAAATTACTATCTATACTCGACAGCTATCAATCTATCTTTCAAACCGATGCTAAAATGTCGTAAAATACATTCCACCTGGCGTTGTACCCCTTTTGCATACAAAAAATAATCAAGTAAAATTAGGGTTCTAGAACCTAATATAGTTAAGTTGTACTTTTCCAGATGTCTAATGATGTACGGCGTGCGCGTAGAACCCACGGGCGACTCCTCCGATTCTGAGTCCGAGGGCTGCGCCTCGGAGCCCGGGCCGCTCAGCGAGGGCGGCGTGCGGGACGACTCGGATCTCATGCTGGTACCCACCGTGCTCAATAAGGTTGTACTGCCCAAGATTACAGGTTAGTGCCCCTGGGGTCTACAGCGGTGGTATGACTCCTTTCACATACAGACAGATTCTACAAGATGCCTCAACTAGTTTTCAAGGGCAAGGGGTCACTCCAAATGGAAGCAGCCAACGAGGTTGTCTCCGCCATCACCGTAGCTGGCTAATGCATCAGCTCCAGAATTTCACCTGTCTGTATTTATAACTAAAGGGAAAACAGGGAAGATTTTTGAGACGGGGCGTTTGACTATAAAAAAACCTAGCTTATCGAATTAATTATGACTGTAAGAGGTTTAACCACCTTGGTGTTCTTTCAACACAAACTAAGTTCGTATTCAACTCGCTTACATTCGTAACGAGCACTCAGTTGTGGAAGCGGTTCCGACGTCTAACGCCTCATGATTTCTGTAAACAACCTTCACTTCTCTCTCAAAAGTTTACCCTATTTAATGACTGTAATTATTCTGTAGTTGTAACATGGCTCGTTTTATTGTTACAGAGATAGTTGAGAACGCATTCGACCCGATGTGCGTGCGAGCGTGCGTCCGACTCCGCGCAGTGCTGGTCAAAGCAGGCAACGTGCCGGGCTGCGAGCGCCCGCTGCGTCAGCTAGCGGCGGCCGCGGCGCAGCAGCTATCGGCCGCGTTGCACTCCGATGTCTTCCTACCGACGTTACCTCCGCAGTAAGAGATCCTTCCATCTAAGGGCTATATCCAAGTATCAGTGCTGGTCAAAGCAGGCAACATGCCGGGCTGCGAGCGCCAGCTGCGTCCGTTGACCAATGGTCTATTTATCCATCGGATTATCAATCTACAGTCGAATTTGACACATTTCCTCACGAGAAATGTCAAAATTAAACTACACTATACACAAAAATCATTCACAGGATTCCTACACGCATTCATACATGCAAAAACATAAATACATATAAAATGCTGTGCGCATCATTAGTCTCCCTGGAGACTGGTCGCCGTGGACAAAATTCCGATAGAAGGTATAATGTCAGCGTTTCCTTTCCAGTATTATGGAGGGTCCGGGCGGCGCGTTCTGGCGGCGCTGCGTGGGCGCCGGCGTGCGGCTGCTGCGCGGCGCGCTCGCGCTCACAGCGCCGCCGCCGCTGCTCAGGAACGATGACAACGTGCTGGCACTCATTGGTGAGAGGCGAATCAGGGGATACATGTGTCTGGCAGTCCTAGAAGTAGAGGGTGGCCAGTGTATGCTATACTTTCATTGCCCGCGATGCACATAAGAACACATATGGTTACAACAGTCCACCAGCTGTTGCGGGCGCGCAACAGCTCGTGGACTTCATGTCGCACTGCAGAGGCTGGGCAGTGTATACGTTTTGTAGAATAGTTATCTAAAATCAAGAATTCCTCGTTCCCTAGCAATCATCCATCTAACCATCCAAACATTCGCAATGTGGTTTGATTTAATTTGAACTCAACTACTTGGACAAAGATATTTGACGTGTGGAATGGTCATCCGTCCAATAAGTTTGATCAAATTGATCTTGGACAAAGATATTGGATGAGTGAAATTTTATTTTGTTTATTTTATTTTACAATTTTAAGAAAACTTACAGATAGGCTTTAACATTATGGTGTTAGTATAAGTATGCTAACATGCATGAGGTATGCATGATCAGCTGCCTGAAAGCTAATTACAAGTTTCCACTTATACCCTTATCCCGTATCTGATTCCATTGGGCGCTGCTTGCTTTGGTGCTATCCTGATTCAACATCCTCAAATATCAACGTTCTCCACTTCCAGAGACACTAAGCATGGCACTAGGCGCGGCTCCGGGGACGTCCATGTCGTGGGCGGGTGCGGCGCTGGCCGAGACCCTGCCGCGCGCCGGCGAGCTCCGGCAGAGAGCGCTGCAGCGGCTGGCCAGGCTCGCGACACTAGCACTCACTAGACTAGACAGCGACAACCCGCTGCACCTGTGAGTATACAATCTACACGCCGGCGAGCTCCGGCAGAGAGCGCTGCAGCGGCCGGCCGGGCTCGCGACACTGGCACTCACTAGACTAATCAGTGACAATTTCGTTTATTACGTGCATAATATCGGTAAATACACCGACAAAATTAAAAAAAAAGTACTGGTATAATTTATATCGATACCAAAGATGTCGAACCCGTATTTAAAAATACCGCTATTCCAACCCTGCCTGCCGCTGCATGTGTGAGTAATCAAAAACTTCCTTGAGCGATATCTGAACTCAGCTTGACGCACTCGGTAACTAAAGATTTGTCCCTTTTCCCTTGTCATCTAGAAGTATTAATAAGAGTACACCGTCGCTCCACTTCATCCTCTCATTGTAATTGAATTTAACCTAGCATGACATGATTCATGTTTTCTTTCATGTGAACAGGGTTTCGATGTTTCTAACACATTGTTTACTTTACAGGAAAGCAATAGAGCAAGCTCGGGCAGTGTTAGCAGAAGCGAAGGCGGTAGTAGAATGACACCTACTTCTAGCCAGCTGGCTGGCCGCAATGCTAATGGGAATAGTTAAACCATTTCTAAAAGTATTCAAGCAGATTAAGTTGATGCTGCATAAAGTGGAATAGAAATAGTGAAAATCATGTGAAGTTTACTTTGCACTAAGACTGCCTTTTCAGTGTATCAGATTGAATCCGTAAATGAATGAACAATTTTGCTAGTAATTTAAAATTTCTAGCTTGTGTAACTATTTTGTAAATAAGTAAGAATGCCACTGAATTACATTACTAAATGCATTAAAAAGTCGTTTCAATTATTTGTATGAACTAGAAAAACTAAATATTAGTGTCGAAGGATCTTTATTTCTTTGGCTTTATCCTAAACATTTAAAAGATGTGGGCCCTGTTGAAAGTGGTTTTTAACTTTATATGCAAGTGGAATCACTTCTTCCAAGTCCGAAACATCAATAGACTGTGATACTGTACTGTTTTATAACTGTATTGCCAATCAATATTTTAATTTAAGCATCTGCAAGCAAGACAATACCACTATAACATTGATAATAACACTGTTAAACTATGTTTACTTATTTATGTTATGTATTTAACTATGTATGTTTCTATGACAAACGGTAATTATTTGGGGCAAATAAATTATCTGGTCTTTAGACAAGTTTAACAACAAAATCGCCATTAAAGAACAAAAAATAATACGTTGTTATAAATAAACCACCATTACCAGATATAAAAACTAAATATCACAAAGAAAGATACACAATTTTCGCTTTTTCATTAAAATCGGGTGTTAGTAATGTTAATATTAAAAATTATTTCAAAATAAGTTAAGTTGTCTTGAACCAGTTAACTTTAATACTCATTTGCCTTGAACGTAGTGTTGCATTTATTAAAAACAAGGGCGACGACGCAGGGTTGCGGGTTCGATTCCCGCCTCTGAACAAATGTGTGTACGATCTGCAGACATTTGTTCAGGGTGTTTTGGTCGTTTTCTATGTATGATAAAAAATATCTATCTATTTATTGTATTATATTATGTAGATCAGTTATCCATAACACAAGCTCTGCTTAGCTTGGGGCTAGATAATGCTGTGTGAATTGTCCAGCATTATTTATTTATTTATGTACATATCACTGGGAAACGCCATTTTCCTATCATTATTAAAAATCAGCTAGGAGTTTGTTTAATTATTTAAACATTCGAACTATCTTAACCTATAGAAAATTTCAAGAATATTAGTAGTTGGAAATAGTCTGTAAATAAAGCACAGTAAAATGTGAATGAATTAACATTAGGTAATTTACTATTTCTATATAAACTTACCAGCAATAATCATTGTAATACAGACATTTCAAGGCTTCATTGATTCGTTCGCTCATCTCACTCACAACCTTTCAACTGCGTAATCTTAAATTGACAAGGAATCAAAAACTACACAGGAAAAAAACATCATTAAATTGTGTTATTTTATCTACATTATTTACCATGATAATATACATCTTATAAAATCCTATTGATCGAAAGTGTAGTGAAACTAAGCGTTCGCATATCCCTGACGTAAATCTAGCTTATATACACGCCAATCTGTTATTAGGGTTCCACTCAAAAGAAACCCTTATTTCAAATGCGCTGGTTGGCTATGGGTCAAACTAGCGCCGCCACCTATTTTGTCTTAGGAAATTTCAAAAATCCATCGTACAGTTTACGATACCTATTATAAGCTTTTTTTAATGCCTGTAAAAGTTTTACTCTATTTAGTTTAGCCAGAAAATCGAAAATAGATATTGGTGGCCACCAAGGGCAACTTCGATATTAACCCCTTCCTAAACCTTATAGAATAAAACTATTACAGAGGCATTAAAAAAAGCTTATAACAGGTATCACAAACTGTGCGATAGATTTTTGTAATTTTCTTTGTTCAACGTAGTAATCAAATTAAATAGGTGGCGGCGCTAGTTTGACCCATACCACAGCCTTAAGGTGGGTTTAGTACAATCGAGCAGATCTAAAACAATAGGTTCTTTAATTCTTCTTTTAATCTCTAAGAACAGAGATAGAGCAACGAAAGAATGTTCTGTCTCCGTATACAAAAAAAAAATTTAAGCGCGCGACGCGGGGATTTAATGAGCATTCTTTCGTTGGGTCCAAATCACAGAAAAACTATTATAATACTACGTATTCAAATCCACCTTTATAAAATATTATATGATCAACGGTATTATAAAACAAATTGTATTATGTGAAAACAAAAACTTGTGTAAATAATAATGTGACTTATCTAGGTGTCTTATTAGTTATTTTATTGCAAATGTGAATATGGATGATAAACACCGTCTATTTATTATTCCTAAGTTCACACACAATTTAACAGCTAGAAGGATAATTTTTCAATACTCGTTTATTTTTATAATGGGCATAAGAATCTAAGATAGTGTCAATTGTCTTTTACTGTTTTAATATTTATGGAAATTTCCTCAGCTGGAAGCTATTATAAGTATACCTACAGCTAGAAAGTAGCGGTAAGCAAAATTTGTAATATAATTTATTTACAATCCATATTAGACATTGTACACAGCACAGGGTCCGAAATACAATAGTCAGATGTCTTAACGGTTTTCTATTCATTACCTCGTCAAATTCTACATTAGCTCGTGAGCCCGTCACCACCTGACTTCAACCAATCAAAGCTACAACCCGTTTCTGTAAACTTTATGCTACACTTTAACCAAATAATCACATCTTTATTGCGCATAAGGTTAAGGTGCAAATTCGCCGTGATCAAAGACAAACATCTATAAAATTATTGAAGATTTTCTGGTATTGAAATGGATCAGTTGAGCTACCTGTAGAATGTTTGCAACAGTCTGCAGTTAGGTCAATTGTTAGATTATATCAACTCTTTCCAGCGTGTAAGCCAGTCATCTATATTTGAACAACAGTCTAGTCATTCGTGGCCACTCCATAATGCCTTCAAATCCGATTTTTAAGTTCAAACAGGTTAGAGTGCCCACCGAGTCCTTAAATGGTATCGTCAAACTCAGAAACATCTCTTTATAACATTCACTATAACATAAGTCATCAGTCCTAGATTGCACTGTCCAATAAGGGTATTCTTTCCAGAGAGGGTGTTGAGAAGCCAAGGCATACCCACTAAGGCCAAACTGAGGAGCTAAACTCTTCATCACTGCTAACTTGGACCAGTAGTGTAAGATAGCACAGTCCAATAGGGGTTTTTCCAGCTCCGAGGGCGATGATGTCTCTTCTCTTCATAACAATAGCCATCACTTTAAGATCGCACTGTAGACCTCTGTAGGGGTATTCTCTGCACCGGGAGGGCGATAAGCCCGTTTTCTTGCGAGAGAGGGTGATGTTTATAGCCAGTTCTCTTCATAACAATCACTACAACTTGAGCTATCGAAGCCCAATCAGATAGCACATTCCAATAGGGGTTTTCTGTTATGCGAGAGAGGGAAATACAAATCCGGAGTTGACGCAACACGTGCGGGGCGTGGACTCCGCAAACGAGCCCTCATAAGTTCACGCGACGCGACCCGGGCGCTGGCAGAGCTGCTACTCCTGAAACAGACAATAAACTGTAACTGTGATAAAACTACAGAGTATGTAGGTATTTCCAGGTCAGTTTCATCTGAAAGGTAGAGACTTTGTAGATTTCAATAGTTTGTGTTACCGATTTCTCCTTGCACCGAGACGGCGGCCGGGAAGTCGGGCGCGGAGACGGCGCGGGAGCGCGCGCGCGCCGCTCGACGCGCGCGCCGCGACCTCCGATCGCGATGTACAGTCACCTCCACTTGAGCCACCAGACCAGCAGATTCAGAGGTATTCTCACTGGAAAATAGCCTGAGGTTAGAGCGTGTATCCACAGTAGAGGACCGATTACGACTGGCATTTCTGAGCAGACCTCGGGGAACCTTCTTTCTTTGAAAAACCAACAGAAGCGGACTGATTAGCAGTGATCGGAAATTCGGGCGCTTATTTACCTAAAGTTGTGAAAAGACACAACATGGAGCAGTTAAAACCATCTTTCTCGGGAATACTTTCCCGTAAATTCCTGGGATTTCAGAATATTCTAAAATAATGATTTTTCACCGGAATCTTATTTATAGACGAAATATAAGACACTTTTATTCTGACGTGTTTTTCACTAAAGTCAATATTTCTGAAAAAAAAAAACATTTTTAATTATATTTATGATTTTATGCCAAAATCCTTTTTCTAGACGAAATATAAATCACAAATTCATACGCATTTATAATTTGTTTGATAATTGCGTAAGAATAATAGAAACAAGTATTATTAAAAAAAATATATACTTAGATGTCTGTTTTGTGAGATGAACCCAAACTTGTTTTATTCCAAATGGGAATTTTGGAATTTTCTAGAATGTATTTTAGCTGGAATCTTATTTATAGACGAATTATAAGATACTTTTTTTGAACGCGTTTTTTTACAAAAATCGATTTTCGCGTCAGAATAAAGGTGTCTTATATTTCGTCTTTAAATAAGGTTCCGGTGAAAAAATTATTATTTTAGAATGTTCTGAAATCCCGGGAATTCTCGGGAAAGAATTCACGAGAAAGAGGTGGTTTTAACTGCTCCATGTTGTGTCACTCACCAACTTTAGGTAAATAAGCGCCCGAATTTCCGATCACTGCTGATTAGGAATCAAACAATGTGGTGCGAACATGTGTTTTCTGATCGGTTGTTTCTTTCAAGCGTATGCTCAGGGGGCCTTTGAAAAACGGTACTAAATATACGATATAAAAAAAAACTTACATGTCATCGTTGTTAATATTAGCTGCATTCATATGGTTGTCATTTGGAGGTGACGGAGGTATCTGTAAAAGATAGACATGACACACTTGTTACCAAGACTTTTCTAATGATGAGTAGGTAGTACTTACGGCAATCTATTGGTACATCTGATCACGTGACCACCCATGATCTCTTAACAAATAAAAAGCATGGTATAAGTAAGCTAAGGCTTGTCAGTCACCTCTGGATCTCCGTTGGCTCGAGCGCGCAGTCTCGCCATGAAGCGCGTGGCTCGCGCGAACGGATTCTCACGTTGCTCGTCGAATGTACCGCCCTGAAACAACAAAATAAATTGATTGTAAGAAATTATATATCCCAAAACTTACCGACAGAGGCGGAGCTTGAACCTGCAATCTTTCCACTTTATACGGAAATGTGTTTGCCAATTTCACTGTGTCATTCACCTGACCTGTCAAAATCTTTAAGAACTTCTATTCTACGGCTTAGCGCCGTTGACTATGTCGTTGCGTCCAGCGCCCCCTGTGTCTAGCGGAGAATGAGTTGCCCATACAAACATAATACCATTTTTTTATAAGAAACATAGCTTTATATTATCTTGTTACAGAATAACTACTTTATATGAAAAATACGAAAGTTTTCAGTCATCATTTTTGATGTTACGGAACACAATAAAACCAATGCTAAATTTTGAACGGCTAATATTGCTTGTTATAATTCACCTTTATTAACAAAAAACTAATTATTTATTGGTATGTAAAACTGCACAAAGCATGCTGCTTGGCCACAGAAAAGGGCATGTTGGTCTTACAAGATCTTTTACAAAGAGCCCTACTGTTTTCTTGACACTTCAGTATACTAGGGTACCACAAGGGTCGATATATGGTCTTGTGGCCTTTCATTTCTATGTTTTGAATATAAACTTGCCAGTTGTATTGTAGTATGAGACAGTCACGTGTTAATTCAGGGTACACGCGCTTGGTCTGAGTCAGCCACGGGTCTATGCATGAGGTGTGGTGTGGTGCAGTCGGTGTGGAGTGGTATAGTTACCGCGGGGGGCACATTGCGCAAGAGAGGCTGCGACTCGTCCGCGTCCGCATCCGAGGACTCGGAGAGCGCGCGCCGCTCGCCCGCCGCGAACACGCGCCGCTTGCACACCGGACACACGCGCTTGTTCTGAGTCAGCCACGGGTCTATGCAAATGGTGTGGTACGCTGGGAATAGTAAAAACAAGTGTCTTAGTCGCATTCATCTGGGCAGCCCGGACGAGCTAAGAGACATCCTCATTGGCACACATATGTTCGCTGCTGATCAAGACTACGACATGTGGGGTTCACCCATAATGACTACGTTTGGTAGGCGGATTGGTGATAGTGATCACAGTAGGGGTGTTAAATACAGAAAGAAGCTGCTGCCTTTTCTCTGGCAGGTTCTATTAGTCAGCTCTTACGATATCCACAGGTTGAGTTGGACGGGTCGACTACGGCACACGTAGCTTCTGATAATCGTCGAGGCAAATAGCGCAGGTTTCATAGGGATTGCCTTATTGAACTTGTAGAGTTGTAGGTAGGTAAATTTGTGAAAATAGTTTTTGCCCGCCATCTTGAATTTACACTTGCCGTGCGTGCCACGCAGGACATGTAGCTTATCTCTTTCCTGATAATCATCGAGGCAAATAGCGCAGGTTTCATTTATTTATTTATTTATAAAACAAAATCATTTCATAGGGGTTGCCTTACTGAACTTAGAGCTGTAGGTATCTTTGTGAAAATGGTCTCAGCCCGCCATCTTGAATTAACACTTACCGTGCGCGCAAGGCAGGACACGTAGCTTATCTCCTTCCTGATAATCGTCGAGGCAAATAGCGCAGGTTTCGTAGGGGTCGCCCTTACTGAACTTGTAGGTAGGTATCTTCTTCAACGCATTGTTGGGAAGGCGGTGGCGGCGCGCGCGTCTCCTGTCTTTTATGCATTTTACTATCTGTGAGGAAATTATTATAAATACGTAATTTTCTGTTGAAAAACTGAGAATCAGATAAAAACCAAAAATTTCTAGGGAAGTGAAGATTTCTGATGTTTTGCGCTAAAAGAAAAATATCAAAGGGGTTTGAAGATTTATGCATGGTTTAGGTACACTACGTGGATATTATAGGAAGATGTTTACAGATGAAAATAACTATTGCTCTGATGAACTTTGTTTTCATATGTGAATATCTCACAAAACTTACGCCTTAGGACATTTTATGTTTTATATAGACACTTTCTACAAAAACACTCTACAAACAACAGTCTTGAAAGTGTAGAGACTTACCGCAAATACGAGTACAACAAGTAGACTGAGAAACACTACAACGGCGAAGGGAAGCAGGAGACGCGTGTTTATGTTGAAAGGGACGGCATCGTTCACCATTATATAGTACCTGGAACAAATACCTTCCAGATAAACTTGTTATTGTGTTAAAATTAGTTATTTTGCTTTTCGGGGCGTAGACAAATCCAAGAAATCAAAGATCATTAAAATCAGTCCAGCCGTTCTCGAGTTATAAAAGATGTAACTAACACGACTTAGTTATCGATATACCTACATATAAGGTATATAAGGTTAATAAGAGCTTGTATTGCAGGAAACCAGTGGAATCGAATCGAATCTGGTCGCTAATGTTGGGAGTTTTGCTAACTTTAGGGCTAAGATGATGCAGTGTGGTTGTCCTGTACTATATATTTATTAAGGTTTTTTGTTACAGTGCTTACGCGCACTTTGGGTATCTCTATGAAATGAAATAAGTTCCCAAAAAAATTCAGTTTCGACGGGACTCGAACCCGCGCCCCAGCCCCACCCTCAGTACGGGTGTGCTCTAACCAACTAAGCCACAAAACCCTTAGTCGGTTCAAGCGAAAATCTTTGGGACCTCTTACGGACTATAGCGCCGGTGGCGGGTTCGAGTCCCGCCGAAACTGTAATTTTTTGGGAACTTATTTCATTTCTTATACATTTATTATTATTTAGTTCTTACTTATTAGTATAAACATATTCCTCCGAGAGTAGAAGCCCGCTTTGATTACTCACGAACACTGCTGGTATGTTTATACCGTAGGGGTCGTCTGCTGTCATCACCTCTGCAACAATACATGTCGTTAGGTTATCCAACAAATTACCAGTAAATGATATAACAATCGGTAGAACCTCTTTATCAGAAACAGCCTTGGGAACGGAAATGTGCGAGAATTTGTTTATACAGAAATATGCCTCCCTGCATCATGTACAGGTTGCTTTAGCAAACTATAAATACTCACAGAGTAATTTGAAAATCGGTGATATTTTAATAACCTAATTAAAGAATAAGATTATGGTGATCATCTTTATAAACAAAGAAAATTACAATCAAATGGACAATAACATTAACATGGCTGAAAGAAATGTATGAAATTAGAAGATAATAATATAAGAATTCAGGTACCTATAGAAAACGTTTATAAATTTAAAATAACATTGGCTTTTAATTTAATACGTAATAGTAATCAGCTTCCAAAGTATTTTAGAACCCATGAAAATGCAAAATTTCAAGTTGTGCCTTTTTCGATTTCGTGAAGGAAGGCGATAGGTCAACGACCATTGCCAAGCTATGTATCTGGCATCGAGTATAGTTAAATAGTATATTTTAAAAGATTTAGGTAACTTACCCTTGTTAAACATTTGCTTCCTTCTTTTAACCTAGGTATCTATTTTCAGAATAATGTACAGAAAACTTCGCATTTAAAAACCACGTTGTCATAATTAAATCGATTAAACCGCGTCAAAACATTTTGAAATCACTGTCAATATCAACACTTCTGCATTTTAAACACTATAATTTAATGAAATTTAAATAAATCATGAGTAAAGAAAGGTACGCCCCCGATGACGATTCAATATGAATTGTAAACAATATTTACGTGTATCAATCACAGAGCCCTTGTGTAGGTAGATACTGTTTTACTCTTAAGTACAATAACATTGAACTATCTATGCAACGTATTGATAACTTCAGATCTCTTGTTATACTTACTTACCTACTACTTATAAAGAAAGAATTATAAAATATGATACTACAGAACAGAACAAGTCTCTGACTTAGTGTGGTGTAGGGTAGGTTAGGTATCACACACAGTACAAAACTTTAATATACCAAGCTAGTCTGCCTGTAATTGTAATTTCTTGTTTTTTGCCCGATAGAGTTATTACTTATGTATTATTATTAATATACAAAAAATACTAATTATTGCAATGATTAATAATTATACAAACGAATCGTCGCTTATTCTATACTTATACTTTTGTAATTTATTTCTAAGTGTGCTAAAATTGATCTGTCTATCGATTATGCGCAAGATTTAATGTCTTGTAGGATATTTGATAGTTTTTCACCTGAAAAATTGTGATACGTTCGGCCTGAAACTTCCCTGTATTCCATGTCGTCCTTGATCTAACCTTGAGAATTGAGTATAGAATGAAGTTATAAAAAATATTTTTAATCCGGTAAACACGTGCCTATCCGAAGGCTATCTAGTTTTCAATACAGATTAGCACAAAAATAGACGGTTTCATTGATTTGACTGAGTGAGCGTCTAGTAATGCAAGCACTGTCCAAGATTCCTGTAAGGTAGGCACTTTGAGTTCTGAATGACATTGTCTTTGTGATACGATCTTATATCAATCACAAAGACAATATTCAGTTTGACAGCCATGCTCTGTTTGTCACTCTCTCTGCCTACAGAAGTCTTACCTAGCCGACTGGAGTTGACATTGTGAACGATGGCCGCGTCAAAACCCGCTGCCTGAGCGTTTCGGATCTGCGTCTCAAAGCTGCAATTGTGTCTGCAAACAACGTTTAGGTACATGACTCTTATTCAAACTTGGGAAAGAATAGTACATTACTGACGAGGTCAGGGTTACTGATGATGGTTAAAAGCGCAGCGCTGTTCCAGGATGTCAAAGCGCGGTCAGCATTGCAAACAAGCCCTGAAGGACAAGTTGAAATTAATTTATACCCTTTCAGCCGCGGAAAGCTGATGATATGAAGGGTGAGACCATAGCAAGCTTAGCTTGAGGCCATCATAGCGTGGCCAGCAGGGCAGTCATTGCGGACCAAGGCATGTTTATTGCTTTACTTAAACAATGCGAGTAAACTAAATAAATAAAAAACTCGATATGCCAGCAATGGAAAATGCCGGTCGCAAAACATGACGAGTAATGCAAATTGCTGGCGCCGTTTCGGGTACCTAAGCCGAAAGGTCAACTTTACTCAAAGAAGGTTTTCAAAATAATCAACAGATTACCTACTATATTTGAGTAACATAATTTAAAAAATTTGTCCAAAACTTGAAACGTTACAGTTTTGAAGTTTTACAGGATAAATACTAATCCATCGAATATTTTTTTATGGGACCACCTCATTCGGGATCATCATACAAAAGCGAATTAAGTTGATAAGCGTTAGGTGGAGCGTGGTCGGTCAGACCAGAAGAGTGAAAGGTTCCTGGCGATTACGAAATAAAAAACCGGTGGAACTTTATAATATTAGTGTGATGAATATGAACGTTTATTTTTAGGTAAGTAAGCTCGAAGTGGTACATCAGCGGCTTCCTGACCACCTAATTTGATCACCAAACATTGACCATGTTTGGTGAGGAGGAAGAAAACATAATAGACAGTTCTGATGAAATTAAAACGGAAATTATTTTGTACTAAACCCGTACAAAAGGTGGTGTAGGTACTGACGACCAAATGTGTTCAAATTACAACGTCGGTAGTCGCACAAAAAATGGTCAATGGCTGTTTTTTGAACACCTCAAAGTTGCTCGTATCAAGGCTTATGTCAATTATTGGAACTATGAGTGAGTAGTAGGGACAGTAAACAACTCTATTGTGATATAGAGCGCGGTTATCTGTGCCCTTCATCACAATCGATAATGAGATAATGTCCAAGTTCTATACAAACCAAAAGCACTTTTAGATTACTTCGTGTGAAGATTCACAATATTGACTTTATAAACTCTAAAGGTTTGTCGCCTAGTTCATGGATAGTTACTAGACAAATACAAGACAACCACAAAATAAATATTACTTATTTGTTATACCCTACCTACTACCAACGGAGGAGGGTTGTGTTATTTATGAGTGAGGTTGGCACCCTTTAGGTAGGGGCTCCACGGTCGTGTCGGGCCGCATGCCGTACCATAGGGTTATGAGAGTGAGGGAATAGGGTGCACCTGTGTTTACGCAAACACTTGAGGACTATAATATGTCTTGAGGATGGCCGCCGTGGTCGAAATTCAGCCAGGATGACATCAAAATCATGTATGTATGTAACTGATTTATATGTGCCCACTGCCGTACGAAGCGCTGCTAGAACTACTAGTCCGATTGAGAGAGATAGAGGTATCTTATGATTCGCCTGTCGTATTAAGCCATGTGATGCCAAAGATGAGGAAGGGTCCAATAAGATTACGGGGTCTAAGTTACGGTCGAACATTGCAATGTTAGTAAAAATGCTCGTGTGTGGCATATTTGCAAAGACATTTGTTTGTACGTTCTAATATTGTTCCTCAAACTTAGTGAATGTTTGATCAAGAAAAAACTGAAAAACATAGTTAAAAACTATATTTTTTTATTTACTAACCTGCGTTTCTGCATGATGAATATAAATCGAACGGTTAATATTCTTAATGGAGGACGGGTCTTCACAAGTTTATTAAATTGGCATCGAGTTTAAAACCGATCTACAAAAAGTTTTGCGACGTAAGGGTGTCTTGTCCAAGATGAGCTACATAATTTTCGAAATAAATGCTAATATTTATGCTTTGATAAATGTGGCACAGACTGGCTCAGGGTCAAGATAAATGGCATGGCATACACGATGCTAGACCATTTGCCTCCAGACCGTTCACCGTAAGATGTCCCCTGCCTTGGGAATTGCCAACATCACAACATTATGCTGTCCAGGTGGACACGGTGAACGGTCTGCAGTACTTATAATATGATGATTAAGATTAGAAGGCTGACGATGATTCAATAGTGATGATGAAATGTGGTAACACCCTAGATGGGAACCTTGTCATTATACCCAGAGCAACACCGTTGAAACTCACTTGGCTATAAGCACGATCCAGCGGCCGGTGAAGTTGTCATCGACCGGTGGTGGTTCGGTCATATTGGTGCAGCCATCTTTGGGCACTCCATTGACCAAGAACCCTCGGAAGCCTTCCACCGGGATGTCCAGCCCGAAGTCTGCTGGCATGTCTAAGAACTCCTCTATTATCTGGAAACACAATTAAATGTTACTAAAGAATATGAGCGAAATTCATCAAAAAACTTAGTTTAATAAACCAATGGGATGTACCGCGACGCACACTAGCGCCGCCACCTATTTTATTAATACGCTCTTAGTGATAAGGCCGCCCATTGTGCAACTCTGTTATCTACATATCTTTTCCTGTATTCTTTTTTTTGTATTTTCTTGGTGTGCCATATAGTGTATTGTATTGTACGTTATTAATAGGATTTGAAAAACCATAGGGCAGTTTCTTTTGGTATACCTATCAAAACCTTTTTTTTAAAACTCTCAACAATTTTATTTTTTCTAGTTAGAAAGACACGCGAAGTTGCTTTGGGTAGCCACCTGTCGCATCTCTGCCTGTCCTATACAAAATAAAACGATTATAGATGTATTAAAAAAAGCTTACGATAAGGATCACAAACTACCCAATGGTCTTTTTTGAAAATTCTAATACTCGTAATAATAAAATAAAATAGGTGACGGGGCTAGTGTGAGTCGGGGTACCGCCTTAAGCTAGTACGAGATCAAAGAGCCCTCACGATATCATTTACGCAGTTATCAGTTAGATATCACTTTAATCGCGTTCGAAGAGTGTGGAAAGTTATCGATCTGAATCAAATCAAATAACCTACGTATGTAAGTAATTAAAATTTATAATTAGCAATTACAAATTTTAATATCTAGTCGAACAATAGAGTTTTTATGTGATCCGATCTGGTGCCAGGCGTTTACTAATCAAACTGCTTTTTTATACAGCCTCGTCATCTGAGGCTGCTGACACCAACTGCAGAGGACAGGAGGCCTTTAGGTATAGACTATTGCAAGCCTGCTCGATGGCCAAAAGCTAGATGGAAATCGAGGCCTGAACGATTGGTCCTGCGCGAGTCTCATCCGCATACTGCTAAACTACTTCTCTAAAGGAACAACGAATTTGTCAAGCTGACGACGCAGAGACTACTTCACAGAGGCACTCTTTGACGTTGAGTTGAGAAAAACAAATAAGGGCCTATACCACTGAATCTCTCTGAATCATTTTCATTTCATTTCACTGAATATTTAACTTTGAAAACAAAAAAAAATATGGTAAAGTTCAGGACTTACTCTATCCATCATAATATGTTTCGAAAACACGATTCCAAAAAAATCAAATCTTTAGAGAAAAATCGCCAAACAAAAAATCTTAATTTCTCAATAAATACAAAGTTAAGATCTTGAGAATAAGCATGGTAATTGAACTAAGTTATTGTAAAGAATATTTTATATTATGGAGTTTTCTTTTTTCTTCAAATAATATCCTAATTAATGGATAACAAGCAAAAACTTGATATATGGGTTTGTGTTGCTCTGCCTTTTCCTGCTCCTATGAACGCGAAATCCTATACCTATCCTTTTCACAAAATGGCGTCGTAGTACGCCGCCTTAATTTAAATCAGGGAAAATGTTAAATTTCAAGATGTTCATGTTCATACTAACAAAATGTTGCAGCCCGACGATATGCATGACTTTCACTGCGTTTACAGCGAGGTGTGGCAACATGGTGCCCTTTACCCGACAGCGCGGCACAAGGAGGTTCAATTTACATCCTATTTCATCCAATACCACTCCTACCACGGCAGCAAATTCTAGTATTTACCATGAAATACACAATTTCAGACACATTGTGACAAAAAAATAAAGAATATTATTTTAAAGATAGTTTTCCAGTATATCAGCGAGACTACTACGCGTTAATGAAGATTCGCTAAGACTAGTAATTTATCGAACGGAAATATCCCCCATAGAAGCTTGTTGATAAGGGTTATCTATATTTACTGTTACTCAACATTGATATAGAGACATTGTTAGACGTTAATGTCGATTGATTAATGTTCAGGAAACGTTTAATATTTGGCATGTGTCGATTCGACTCATAAACTGGCGTCTGCCCGTTTCCATCAAAACGGAGAGGAAAGGAAATGTGTTTATAAACTAAAATTAACTCATAATTGAATATCATGTTATTATGGTTTCGTGACATTATTTTGGCACTATCTCTTATTCTGTCAATTCTATCGCCTATGAACGTACCAACTTAACTCATTCATACACAAGTGACTAATATTACGAACAAAAGGAATGCTGGTAACATGTCAAAAGAGAACCCATACGAATAACCAATCCAATGGCTCGCAAGTTTATTTATAAAATACATATCAAGGGTGTTTAACAACTTATAATATTGATAGCTATTTATGTATGGCAGACAATCATACTACGCCGTGTCCACTGATGATTCATAATGATTCATACAGAGTCAATACGCACGCACCGCCCGCGGTGTGATGCTGGTGATCTTTTTCTAACAAATCATCACACTAATATTGTTAATGCGGACGTTTGGATGGATCAGATGGATGTATGTTTGTTACTTCTTTACGCCAAATTACTGAACGGATCGGGCTGAGATAAGTAATTTGCGTAGATGTAGGTCTAGACTTGAAATAGTACAGGCTACTTTTGATCCCATAAATCAGTTTGCATGGGATATAAATAGGCTTCGTTTCCACAGAAGCCGCGGGCAGAAACCAGTGTTAATAAATTTACAATGCCTCGATGATGATGCTTAAAAGTGCTCAAAAGTCAATAACTTTATTTCTTAAGGCTTACAAAATAAGAACTTATATAAGTAAAAAAAAAAGTAGCTTTAATCTTTTCTCGACAAAATGTTGTTCTTTGCACATGTACGGTTTGCTACTAGATTTATTTACTAACCTTATTGCGATCTAGGCTTAACTTGCATTTAAATAGGACATTTATCATGATTAGTGAAGACAAAGTGAATATAGGGTGTTTTCAAATTAGTGTACAATACTTATAGTGTTTATTCACCTGCTACCACATATGAATATTCAGTGAACAAACCAAGCCGCAAACGATTCTTTGCGAGTTTTGATCCATCTTAAAAACTAACAACATAACAAGGTAAAGCTATGTTCGCTTCTTTACTTTACCTTAAAAAGATAGAAGTGAACAAAGATCGAGAAAGTGATCACTTTATTTCCTAGTGTTATACTATCATTATTATAAGCCTACAGGATCCCACTGCAGGGCAAAGGCCTCCCTTTTCTCCTTCCACTACTAGTTTTATACTAATGTAATTTAAATGTTGTGACGTGTCCAAGAGTCCTGTTAGGTTTAAACTCTAAAGGAAATAAACTACTTTGTTATTTGATACGCTTTCAGACGCAAATTTGCTTTATAGTAATTTGTTAAAAGCAGTCACCATATCACAAAAGTCACCAACGTGCGGCAAGTACAATCATTGTATTGATTAGATTATGTATTTGACCTTTATTTTATCATTTCGGGCAGTGGGTTATCCGTTAGCCTATTTATTTGTCAAATACTTTTCAATTATTATATGCACTTTACTCGAATTAAGCAAATCACAGGTTAAGAGATTCGTCATTGAAGATTCGTCTTTTATAATTGGCCAAGATTCATAATAATTATCAGTGCTTTACCGTTATCTATCAGTAGGTACCTCCACAGCGTCTGATAATGATAAGGTTTTTTGCAGAGCCGAATGTTTTTGCTTTTAAAATAAACAATGGTCTACATACAATAGAGTCGACTGCGCGACGATCATAACTTTTGCATCTTTTCGATTTATGGTACAATTTTTGTTTATAATACGAGTATTTTTTTCGCTCCCCCAAAATATGTCTTACGCGACGAATGCGTTACGACATTTTTCCAGTAGACTCAATGTCCTTTGTGATGGTTGCCGAGCGAGATATATGATTTAATAAAGTTTTTTGGAAAATCAACCAAATTATTGGTTGCACATCATTGTTTCTCAAATAGAAACAAAAATCGGCGTCTTACCACCACCACCAATGACATAGAAAATCGTGTTGTGCTTGCATAAGTTGCGAAGGCGGCCCATTTGAGCTGATTTTGTATTTAAAATAAAACATAAATGAAATAGTCGTAGTGTAGTAGTAGTGTCTGCTTAGTTATGAGTATGGCCCTAGGAGACCAGTATCTCTTAAATTGACCACCTAATTAATAAATTGTTATGTCATGTAGCATATTGTTGAAAAGGGTAACAACTGAAGAACTTTTTAAAAGAAAACTAAATTCAATATGACTTGTAGTTTTTACCCGACTACTTTTAAAAATGAATTTAGACATTGTCACGATTTATAACTTTTACATAGATAAAAAAAATTATAAGTTCCCAAAAATTTTCGATTTCGGCCGGTATTTTACAGATTTTTATTTTGAATGTAACTCGTAACTCTTTTTTTTAGGTGTATTCTATAATAATAATTTATTTAGAATAAGTATACATTGAAGAATACAGCACAATTATTATATTTTGTGTATATATTTTGTGGCATTACAACCACACACAAAAAAGATATGACGATTTAATGACGAATGACGTTTCGGGTGATTTACAAAAACAATACATATCTCGTCAACTGGGACACTTAGGACATCGGGTCTAACTGTCTACCAGAGAAATTTAGTGCATAACCCTCCCTTCGCAAAAAATTATGTCGGTGCCAATACCAAACATCCTGTATATCATTTGGACTTAATTAAGTTAATGATTTGAGGATAAATAATATTTGGAGGCTCAGCGTCAGCTCTTAATTGACGCGATAATGTTTCAGAACGATAGTTTTTGTGCCTGGCGTCTCGTTTCATCATCATCATCATCAGCCTATATTAGGCCACTGATGGATATAGGCCTCCCCTAATTAGCGCCATAGTCTCATTTATGGATCACAATTTGTCTAAGTATATTTGAGCTGGCATACTTAAGGTGGGTGCAAACTGCGAACCTCTAAGCTCCCATACAAACGTACTTTCCGATTAATTTGGAAACTACAGGGTATAGTGTAAATGAGAACGAAAATTCATTTCAATGCATTTTCAAGCGATTTTATTACTTTCGCTCTCAGTCAATGCTGATTTAGTTTTTTTTAAAACTAAAACAATACAAATATTATGTATGCAAAACTTCATTAAAATCGGGGATATAGTTTCCAAATGAATCGGAAAGCATGTTGGGCTAAGAGGTTCACCCCCACTTTAAGAAAGCCGCTATGGAGTGGAAGGAGGAATAACTGTGCTTATGACATAATATTCTGTATGTCTGTTATGATTTATGAACACATTTACACTAGTATCTTAGATTGTATTGACTTGTTAAGGCTGACCTTAAGGGTTCGGTTTTATCGTATTTTCTTATCGAATCTTAAAGCCTATTATTTACGTTTATTTATCTAATCAAAAACTATGAAGGATGAACTCCATACCTAACTACCAACCCTTTAAAAAACATGGAATTTCTCCCGTCCCTGACAGGCACCAAACATCATGGTTATTCAGATTTTATCCGATTTCATTACTTTTCTATTTTAGTTATGATTGCCCTTGCCCAGCAGTGGGATGAGATAGTCAGGTTACAAAAAATAACATAAGTGATACTACTTCACTAAACAAATTTTGTTGTAGAAATCAATGATCTTGTTTTATTTAAGTTGCCATCCTTTCATTTGTGTGTGCCCTTGGTATATGGTTCAGATTACTTGGTTTTAGGTCACATTGAGGTAAGGCATTCATGTATTAAACTGTTATGCGAGTACAATACAACTTACAATGCATCATAATATGAGTCAAGATTATATTAGTTAAACAGTGCAGTACATTTCTTATGAAATATCTAGTCATTTGATTCCCGGGTCAAAGGGATAATAATGTTCTGTCATCAAGTTAATGAAATGTGATAGTGTTCAGAATTAACTTCTAATATTGATGTTAATCAGTAGTCTTGTGTACTTAAACAAAGCAAGCACTACAGATAAACTATAACTTTGCAATTATAATATAGTACATAATTTCATATAGTAAAACAATCTTAAAGAAAGAATGCAACACCACTTTTTAAACTGTTATGTCTTAAGTCACTATGAAAATAAAATAGAGAAACTATTATTAAACTATATGTACCAATGTATCCATACAAAAGTTAGCCTTTTCTTTCTCATAGCATTATTAGCAATTCAGTTCAATCAAAAACATTCAAGTATCACCCAACCCCAATTTTTGCACTCAAGCTTATTTGGCCTAAACCTGTTTACTAAATTAAAGTTTAGGTCTTTGACCTCTCTCAAACACAAAACAGATATGATAATGTTTCGGAGAATGCCCTGAAGGACATTCCCCCCTAGAAGTAGAAGTTTTGATACCAAAAATAATAAGTAATGCTAATGCTAATGCTAAATAAATTCACACAGCATTATCTAGCAAAAATGCATGAGATAAAGGCAACCGTCAGTTGCTGATGACTCATAATAAGTTGTATTAAAAAATTTGGCAGGCATTTTATACAAGAGTTTAATCAAGTTGACTTACTGAATGTGGGATGGATTGAGTGATAACAGAGATGTCGGCATCCACTGCAGCCAGCACGGCTAGCAGCCCCAAGCCACTAGCGGTCCACATGATGACTCCTGTTCACATCACACTAGTGCTTGATCCAGTTCCTCACCTCAGTGAATGGTCCACAAAGAATTCACATAATTTTGAACCCTGTAGTAATATTTTACATTCATATTCAATGTCTGTCGACAGTAATTATAGGGTAGGTATGATTGTACTTCAATGCGTGAGGCTTGACTACATTCAATAAAGAATCAATGGTTGGACCAAGTCAATTATTTCATTGATGTGATGTGATGATGCATCAGGCTTAGTGCACTGGCCTGAAACCAACTGTCTGTGTACACGCACAAAGGAACTGCGTTTAGTCAACCCGGTAGCGCATGATTTTATAATCTTACTTATAAAATATTCTTAAAATGTGCGAGTATACTCGCTACACATACAATGCAAGCTAGACTAGAAATAATTCAATTAATTGAGGCACCGAGTGGCCTTGGCTCACGTGTGTATCGACACACAACAATACCTCCTTGGATTCACACATTATACAAATTACGTGAAAGAAAAATATTGCTGGAACGGGCGGAAAAACAAAAGCGATTATTGCCTTGGCAAAACTTACATGAGACAGAGCAAGAGATTATGAATATTATGCTGTAGAATTACAAATACGGACTTGCTTCACATCAGAACATGTACAATTTTGCAAATATTTCATGGAAAAATAAATTACGACTGATTCAATTCAATACCACCCAAAGCAAAGCAGCTTGAATGATATTTTAATTGTCAAATGTGACAAATGTCAGTCTACAAGATTTGACAAAGAACCTGACTTTTAAAATGTCAATGTCATTTTGTTTTGGTGCGGTTTTCATGTGGACGGAAGAAATCACCCCCCCCCCTTACATGGTTTCCATAGAGTTAGCGAATTCTGGCGGCGGATGGCGGCGGCGATCAGCGATGCCAGATCTACTGATTTAGCAGTAGATCTACCTGCTTTTTGAACCGTCTACTGATCTACTGATTTTTGCTCAAAATTTTTGAAATCTACCTGCTTTTTCGGAGCATCAATAGCAAGTAGCAAGTCTAGTCTATATTTATGCTCTCAGTGTCACGTGACAAGTTGTCAATGAAATTTTTACAGATGTCAAAACTGAAATAGATGAATGAAACTGAAGAGTTTGTTTTGTTCGTTCCTTCGTCTTTTCCTTCCGGCCTTCACTTTCTTTCTGTGTGTCTGTTCATCGTTTTCGATTGATTGGTCGGTCCGTTCGTTCGTTCGATAAACTTTTGCAAAATGCAAACTGAGTGAGACTGTTTACCTATCCAGTTATTACTCTAGGTACTATGCACTTAATAATATAGGTATGTCCAAAACCACAAATCAAAGTTCTATCAAACCGAAAAGAACTGAGCAAAGCACAGCCGACAGGCCGCCTGGCCTCGCTTTCCACAAAGCTAAACAGTTTGGGCATGTGGGGAAAGAATACGCTTCCTAAATTTCAAAAAAACGGGTTAGTAGCTTTGTTGTATGTTTTTTTTGCATGAAAATACTCGCAAAACATAATAAATAGGTACTAATTTATAACATATTAAAATCTACCTGCTTTTTTTTTCAATCTACTGCTTTTTTACTAAAATTTCTACTGCTTTTTTCAGATTCCATCTGGCAACACTGGGCGGCGATGTTCGTGTTTTGCGTGCTTGCTACGACATACTTTTTTGTGATTCATTGACTAGTTAGAGCAAAGCCCTCATGCATGTTCGTTCAACTAGGTGTAGGTACAAATAGATCCAGAACTAAAAACAAAACCCAAGAAATCACTTTTCACTCGTAAGTACCTACAACAAAACCAAAGAAAATTTACAATTTTCTATGGATCAGAATGGAATAGATTCAAGTAGTGGAAACTAATTCATCCGACATTATGAATCAGAGTGGAGTGGAATAGATTCGTATTATTAAATCTGTGCCCAGGCTAGAGAGGATAAGAGTGGAAAAAGTGAAAACTTATCCATTAGTGACTTAGTTTGATCCACTTTGCTAAGGGATCAGGGAGGAATAGGCCACTACTTAAGAATACCAATAAAACAGATATTTTTAAAATGCCCTGTTTTCAATTTATAGTTTTTGGATAGGTACCTATTCATTTTGGTTTGAAGCTAGGTCAAAAAGCCAAAAGTCAATCAATTATTTCTTTAGGCTTACAAAATAAGCACTGATAAAGCAAGTCAATTTTTTTACATAAACAGCTTTATAAATGGTGGCCCTTAATACCGTATTTAGGTACGTACCTTATAAGTACCTACGTACCCATCGATCAAGGGATTCGCCGTGCAGCCGCCGCCACCTCGATTGATGACTCTGTGAAATTAGCTAAAGTAACTAGTTGATAAAAAAGTTCATGAAGTTGTCCTGTCGCCCGTCTCAAAGGCAGCTGATTTTGCCGTAGCCGTAAGCTTACAAAGCTCAGGTACTCGCTTCTCATTGGTCAGCCGCTAGGAAATGCCGCACTGCGCTTGCCTTGCCTGCCAACTTTCTTCCAAAAGCTAAAAACAGATAGTGCCTACCTACACACTCTTGCTGCTCAGCCAACGCACTCGTGAAAGAGGAGTTTGACGTGCTAAAAATAGAGCTTCTTTTTAATTGTGGTGAGGTACATATGTTTTCAGTTCTCTGCTAGTGGTCGTGTGTCTCGTCGTCAGTACAAACTTAAACGTGGTCATATAGGTCGCGTCGCGTCTGGTCATGGTTTAAAGAAAATATTCAATTTGAATTTCGAACACGGGGTTTTCAGTGAAAGGATCGTTCAGTGTCCCTAGGTTTTTGGTGCTACAATATTTTTTGACTTTCAGCACATCATTCAGTGTGCGGCTTACTGAAGCACACTGAAGTGACAGAAAAAATAATAAAAAATATTTCAATGGTGAGTGTGTTTCAATGTGTTTCAAACGTCGATGAACTTTTCAGCTGTAAACATAGGCACATAGAGTAAAAACACTCTGCTGTCTTCATCCAAGCTTGTAAATATCTGTCTTCTTTTTGGATTAAAATTTTACTAAAGATTAAGCCATCCATTAGGTAGGTAGGTTAAGCTGGTTTCCTAGATACCTTCGAGTATGTACTTAGGTAGGTATAGGTACGTACGTCTCTTTTCTTTCTTTGAGAATTATTTGCTACCCAACCTACCATGCCTACCTACGACGTATACCTACCTTCATAACGAGCTGCCATACAAAAGACATAAACGCGCGCCTTGGCCTACGAAGGCTACGCAGCGTAGAGGCCGCTAGCTCCCATACTGGAAGTGAAAGTCTCCGCTCTTGCTACGTAACAGCCTACGAAACTACGCAGTGTTGAGGTTGGCTAGCTTCCTAAGTGTAGATCTACGCTTTCGCTACGCAATGGTCTACGAAGATACTACGCAGCGTTGAAGCCGCTAGCTCCCATACTGCAGTCTACCTACGCTTTCCATACGCAACGGCATACAAAGCCGCGAAGCCTAGAGGTCGTTTGCTGCCTTAGTAAAGACTCAAACGCGCATGTCGGTCTACGGTTTTGTTACGAAGCAATGCAGTGTAGATGACGCTAGATAGGTACTTTAGGTTAGGGTACAACTCATCCGAAAAAAAACTCTTCCGCGGGTGAGTTGTCCACTTCACTTTTTGCTGCCTACTAACAAGGCTATCCTCACCGTGTTAAAGATTTCTCATAAACGAATCTAATAGTAATATATTATGTTATAAAACTAATCACAAAATTTTGTGTAGTTTTTTAATAAATCACAGTAGTAAATAAAAAATAATATCATTTCTTTATAATATAAAGATTTTTCTTATTATTATTAGATTCAATAGAATCATAGGTAGTTTATCCTAAAAAAAACAACACATATTCGTAAAGCGCCTTGCAAAATAATTGGAGCAAACGGTTAAAACCGTCGTTATTGTGATATGATTATACTGGTCATGTTTTGTGATTTGACAGCAAGTTTAAGTCACGGCCAAAGCTTAAATCTTGGGCAGGGCATGATTTTTGACCCTGACCTCTAAAACCTTTGCGTGTTTCGTTTGGACGTTAAACCACCATCAGGTAAACTATTACTTCTTTATCCTACGGCTAGGCTGGGCAATGAATATGAAATATTTACCTCCTAACCACCTCCGTACCTGAGGTGACCAAAAATGAGCTGGGTAAACGATACTTCATGATATTACCTATACCAGTATACCTATACAGGTATGTGTTTATTCTGAAGCAGAGTTCTACGAATTACCTTTACTATTTAAACTAGCGGCCCGCCCCGGTTTCGCACGGGTAGATAGAGGTATTTAACAAAAAAAAAAGATTATCATTTTTAACACACTATTGGCAGATTTTCCATGCTTAGAACACTCGATCAAGTCTGCTTTTGACAAAATAAACTACTAACAACAATCAAAATCATCCGTTTGGGAGCTATGATGCCGCAACAACCCACAGATAGATACATACACACACAGACACATAGATCCACCCGTCAAAGTTATAACAACCCTTTTTGTGTCGGAGTGTTCTTGAGTGGAGACCGCGATTTCTTCCAGGCAACCAGAAATCTAGTCGCTCACCAGGTCAGGAATGATGTGCATTATTTAATTTAATTTAACACGAACAGTGAAACCACGGGATACATGGGCAGGTGAATCTACAATACAACTGATAACTAAAATACATAAGCTAGTGCCTAGTATATAGGAAATTTGATGCTGCTGGATCCTTGTTGGGTAGCTCTACCATACCATACAAACACATTATTCTACCATAAGTACCTAAATGCCTACTTTTTAATCGTAAGAATAAGTATTTTGTGTTCAGTTCAGACTGTGATAGAGAACATGACAATAATTGAAAAGGTTATCTGAGCGTGACCATTTGAATTTGGTTAGCATTATCAAATCCGGCAATAAATTATGATTCTATAATACTTTCCAAAGAGCTGTTACGTTACGAGTACGTTAGCCAAATACGTGTCTATTTACAAGTAGGTATTTTAGGAAACAATCGAGTATTATTAGATATAATTATATTAGCTTAGCAAGTATAAAGTATACACACACACACATACTTGCTTAAACTAATATAATCCACCGAAATTAGGTACCTATCTATACAGTTTCAGTTTCAGTTTCTTTATTCACAAACAAATACTTGTGTCGGAATATTAGGGTACAAAGAACAATAGGTAATAATACACAATCAAATTGATAATCACATAAACCAAAATTCAAAAAGTTAAACAGATGTCATGATACAAATAATTTACACAGAAACAAGTTTTAACAGAACACAAATTTAGTACACACTTTGGTCAAAATAAAAATACTACCTACTAAATAGTAATTGTTTGATTTTTGTCAATTAAATAATCGTCAATAGTATAATAAATAACACTTTTCCAACAAGAATCGTTTCAAGTGTTTTCCAAACTTAACTGGACAATATATTGTTTTCAGGACAACTGGTAGTCTATTATAAAGTTTTACAGCCTGATATCGAACACTGTGCTTTACTACGTTCAGCCTTGCAAAAAAATCACTCTTTATGTCTTTTCTCCTCGTCTTCTCCCTAATTAACCTGTCTTCCTTACTTTCATATCTATCGAGATTTTTTACGAAATATGTCAAGGTGACTAAGATGTATAGACATGGCACGGTAAGGATACCTAGCTTAACAAAATGTTCCTGACAAGAATCTGTTTGCTGTATACGTACCATAGTCCTAATTGCTCTCTTTTGTATTATAAAAGCAGTATTTGTATTGTAAGCATAGCTGTTGCCCCAAAACATGATACTGTAGCGTAGCTTCGACTCTACAAGCGCAAAGTAAACTTGCTTTAGTTGTGCTATTGTTATTTCGTCTCTTAAACTTCTGATAGCGTAGCATGCGGAGCTTATGGAGCTTTCAATTGAGCTCAATTCATTTTTCCAATTTAAGAAACTGTCAATATATATACCTAAAAACTTAACTACCTTTGATGATTCAATATTAATGTCATTGTGATTAAGTATAATTTTATCATTATTCCTGGATGTCGATTTAAATAGCATTACATTTGTCTTATTTATATTCAAAATTAAATTATTTGTTGAGAACCACTCCTCAAAACCCCTAACAACTATGTTCAGCTTACATGACAATTCAGCTAATGAACCTGCCGAGATTATGGCATACAAATTCATATACAAAAGTTAAGAGTCAAAAAGTCAATAACAACTTTATTTCTTTAGGCTTACAAAAAAGCACTTAGACAAGTCAAATTTTATACATAAACAGCTTTATAAATAGTAATTATCAAACAAGAAACAAAATGTTATTGATTTTGTTCGCTTAAATTTTTTGTCCATACATACGAGTATGAGTTTGTATAGCTACATAATTTCGGTGTAGTCTCCAATTAAGTGGACCGGAGTTCTAAGTCGCTCGACGACTCGGTAGTTTGGTTGCATAGTTCAACCGGACCTTAGAGCATTATAATGAAGTTTTGTATTTTCATGTACAGGGATGTTGACAATAATCGAGAAAAGGGGTATCTACCTACCCACATCTCGTAGGTACGGTAGAAAGAAACATTTAGGTAACATAACCCTCCTCCGTTGATAGTCGGGTAAATATGAAGAAATTCTTCTCTGTTGCTTTAGTTTCATTACTGTGCTAGCCGACCATTAGTAAATAAACAGAAAAAAAAATCTAATTAAAAGTCCTATTCGTATCGTACGTGTACTCGCTTCTAGGATCCTAGGTATTTTTAGTAAACAAAGGGGTACAAAAATCAAAGAAATCTCTGTTTTTCAATATTAATGCACGGAATCGAAAGTTGACAACATAATGTGTACCTATGTTAAGTAAAAGTCAGAGAAAGGATTTTAGTAAACCTGATTCGCAAACAACATCATCGACCTCCAAACCGAATGCGAAATAAAACTAAGGCCTCGTCTACGGAAACTCGGTGCGTCGCGCGTTGCGCGTTGCGTTGGGCGTCTGGCTCGGCACACATTGTATTCAAACATATGGCGTTGTAGAGTGCGAGAGAGAGGAGCGACGCCACGCCACATGCGACGCGCGACGACCCTGTCTCCGAGGGCCTTGGCGGTGTCGATTCCCATGACGAAGGACGAGCAGCATTTGAAGAAAAACGGATCGGTCATCAATGATCTTCTTGACATTATATACTTACTTAGTATGCAGGGTCTTTTTTCTGGACGGGCGGTAAAGAACCGGTGTAGCTACAATGAAATGGTCTTACGAGGCAGGGTATTCGATATTTTTTGGAGTGATTTTTCTCTGACTCGGTTTTTTTTTAATTTCACGGGATAAATTTAATCCGTCGAGTAAATAATTTTTATGAGACCAATTCGGGATCATTCTCTATACAACAGCGAAAGAATTATCACAATCGCTCCATAACATGACAGTACTTATTTGTTAACTTATTTATTACGATTCCATACAAAGAATAACTGGCCGCGCCGCCGTCCCGCCGCGCCCCGCGGCGTGTCGCGCAGTTCCGTTGTAGTGCACGTAAAGTTCCGCTCAGTGCGAGTGGACCTTTAGGCATTATTAATATTCAAGCAGCGCTGTTTTACTATTTACTCTTCTCGGGTAGCTGCTTTGCGATTACGGTAAAATATCCGCCAATCAATGGATCGCCATCTGAGGAGACTGGGTAAAGCGATTTCGATTTCAATCAAATTGTACAGAAACAAATAGATACATACAATTTTCTAGCAGGATAGAGCCGATCACCGAGAGGTTTAAGTGATAGCGGGATTACATATAGGTAACGGTAAATATAAAAGGACTTCGCCTTGTAAAAAGTATGGTCAACGCCGAAAATGACTGAACAGTGTCGATTTTATGACTGATTAGCACGCCTCGTTTAAAGCAAGGCTTTTGAAAAATTGAGACTGTTCATGGATTCTTGTCGATGACTGTTCTGAACTTCACTTGCCCATTATGGGTTCGGTCACGTCGGTTGTGTGCAAGTCGTATTGCCAATAACGGATTAGGTAGGTAACTTCTTGCTCTGGGCCAAGGTGAAGAAGTCTTGACTTACATAAATAGTGCCTTTACGTCGATACCTACTACAAGAAAAATATATTAGGTAGCTGAAACACAGATGGATGAGGTAATGTTACTTCGTAAGCTGAATATCTAGCTCTAGCACAGGTATTATATTACTTAAAATAGGGTCCCGTACCACGGAAATGTATTAGATTTAGTAAAAGAAATAAACATCTAATTAAGTCCTTTAAATAGACCAGGCACGTGTCGATCTCGTTGCTTAGTTGGATAGAGCGCACCTGTACTGAAGGTGAGGCGCGGGTTCGAATCCTGCCGAAATCGAAATTTTTTGGGATATTATTAAAAAGTTTTCGTAAAAGAAATAAACTTTATTGTTATTACATTAAGCTGAAGCTCTACTTCAGGCTCTGTTTTTATCTTATGCTTCAGACATGGATCGCTGTAGCAGATAGGTGGTGGTGTCTTAAAAATACATAGACAATTTAAATACCCACCTACGGTCTTCAAGCATGTAAGTTTAGGCACAAAGGTGTTGAAGGCCAAATAAATATGTAATACATATTTTGTGTACCTAAGTTGTTTAACATTTAGGATTTGCGGAAATTTTTGTTAGTTCAATTGATTATCATACGGTCCATACGGATTAGTAACAGCTGACCTTTTTCACATGTCTACAAAAAAGTTAACCATTGAGCTGGTTACCAATTTTTTTAAAGTGAATGCCCCCCATCTACCAGTCCGGTGTAATTTTAGAACTATTCCACAGAATTGGAATGAAGTTTTTTCAAGCTTGACACGGGTCGTGTGATTAGTGTACAAGTTTATATTCAGACAGATTGTCCAGATAAGGTATAACTATTGAATTGAATATTTTTACCTTTTTTTATGGTTTCGAGATCGGTTTCAAAACCCTAATGGTCTCGCTCTGTCCGTCCTCCTTCGTTTTTGAATATATCAGTAACTACTGCAGCTTGAAATTTGAAACAATAATATCTACATTTCGTGCGCTATTCATGATACAAAAAAATGCAAATTAAAATTTTCAGTACAAATTGTGTTGATGAAAAGACCTATGGAGCAAATGGGGTATCTAAGGAAAGGTATCGGTTTGTACATTTCAAAAATTATTTATTACTATTAAACAATTACATTTTGAAATCTTCTGAAAAAAGTCGAAAAATTTACCGTCCCCTGCCTATCTCCGATGTTTACGGAGCGATCCATGTATAATGTATGTGGTGTTTGTAGATATAGATCTATATTTTACAAGAAAAATATAGAGAACACACTTAACACAAAAACACTAACGAAATTAACACTTTTTCTAACATGGTCAAAAAGGAGGGAATTTTTATCGAAAGGGGCGGCTACCTACCCGAGTGGGGTATCAAATGAAAGGTATCCATTTGTACATTTCAATACCTACAGTTTTTAAATTTCTGTAGGGGTTTCTTTTTGAAATTCTGAAAGGTTCTCATCACAAATTCATTTTTGCCATTTCATACTAAAAAAGGTCAGCTTTTCAACCCACATAAAAAAAATCGGTGTTTCTACCCAAAATTTTTGTCTTCTCAACGGTGACACATAAAATTGCTAAACAATAATGAATTCAACATAATTGTGAGCTTTCGCTTCGTACACCATAAAAAGCGGTATGATAACAAAACACGGGGTTAGGGTAAATTCGTCACCGGGTAAATTTGTCATCGCAAAAATCTAGTGTAAATTCGTCCCCGCTCAAATTGTTTAAATATTTTTAGGGTAAATTTGTCACTGCCTACTTTTAAACCGCTACAGTACAGTCAGCGAAAAAGTGACGTGCCTTTATACCTACCTCATAATTTTAAACTAACATGCACAGTTATTTAACTTGTAATAATATAAAAGAAAGTTAAAAACTACAACACGACTACGTAAAAGTTATAAACTAGCGTTCAAAGATGTTCCGAATAAATATTAGCGATTGAATATTACCCATCGTTACATTTTCATACTCGGTAGTCGGAGGCCCCAAGCTAGGAGTTCTGTATGTACCTACAAAGGCCTCCGACTACCTGAGTATGAAAATGTAACGTTGGATAATATTCAATCGCTAATATTTATTCGGAACATCTTTGAACGCTTGTTTATAACTTTTCTTTTGATCTCTCTACTGTGCAACTGTGTTTGCTACATACTGTCTGTGTAAAATGTAAGAGAACGTGGCCCAAACAAGTGTTTCTATATTTTTTGGGGGGTGCCGCGCCCCCCCAACCCCCCCGTCTTTCTGTCTTACAGAGACTATGCCTTCTTAAGCCTCCCGATTGCTAGTTGATCTCTCTAATGTGCAACTGTGTTTGCACAAATTATAGAATTTCAAATATTCTTATCCAGTTTCGGGTTCATATTAAATATCTGATAAAATCATCAGATTTTGTTCTCCTTCATCTCTCGTTTGAAATATTTACATTGACAAAATAGAATGACGTATCGGTCATATTTGATAGGCATAGAGTTGATGAAAATAGGTCTTGACTACTTGACTTGCGCTATGAAAAGTCATCCCGAGAGACATTTATGGTTTCTATCCATCCTATCGATATTGGCTATTCTGTTCGGACTTGGATATATGTGTTGTGAATGGTGACTCGCAGTGAAATTGGACGTATAAGTACTTTAAATAAAGTGTACTTATTCTGAAATGGACCAAGGTCCGAGTACCAGTACAGGGGAGAACCATGTAAGTAGTATTCCATGAAATGTATGGACAAGTTTATTTATCAATATGGTAGGTACCTAATACCTAGTGCTCAGCTAACCACTAAATCAGATTGAAATTGGCTATAAAATATATAAATGAAGACTATGCATTTCACTTTCAGATTGAATACACCTTGAGTGAAAAAGGAAAGCAGCAAATTGACAACAAATTGAGTCAAAACGACCAAATTATATTTCTATAAGAAATTAATAAATCCCAAAAATTTACAATCTCGACGGGATTCGAACCCGCACCTTCCCCTTCAGCGCAGGGTTGCTCTTTTTCCAAAAAAGCTACGTGATCTTATCTCGCCGAGGTGCAAATCTTTTTAAAGAACTCCCAAAGATTTGCCCCTCGGCGAGATAAGATCACGTAGCTTAGTTGGAAAAAGAGCAACCCTGCGCTGAAGGGGAAGGTGCGGGTTCGAATCCCGTCGAGATCGTAAATTTTTGGGATTTATTAATTTCTTAGAGATTACCCAGAGTACTATAATAAATAAAAACCTTATATTTCTATGTTATATTTATATGTCTGGTTCCGATAACAGTGTTATTTTGAATTTTCATATCGAAATGTTCTGCCTCCTTCTAGATCGAAATTGTTTATTAAATTGTTTATTTGTGTAGTTTTTGGTTCAAAATTCCAAAATTCAAAATTCAATTACTTTATTTCTTTAGGCTTACAAAATAAGCACTTAGACAAGTCAAATTTTATACATAAACAGCTTAATAATAGTAATTATTATCAAATAAGAAACAAAATGTTATTGATTTTGTTCGCTTCAATTTTTTGTCCACTAGTGGAAGAAGCGAAAAATAAACCACTAGTAAGTGAATAACGCTTAAAATTTAATACAGTGTCATTCACCTATCTAAGTCTAAATATAATGGGATTTAGATACAGGTCAATATTTATATAAAACTAAGATAAAACTAAGTGAACGCCGTTACCTTTTGGTTTGATGGAGCCTCTTCCATGACGATCAACCAGCCATGGTCTATATCTTCTGGCCGAATATAAGCTTAAGATTGTTCTCCTATAATACTAGTGTCGGTGCGGAACTGGGCGACATCTGGCCAAGCATTAACATCATTGATATAATCATCTATGGAGTAAAAGGCTTTCTTGATAAGATTTAGTTTTATGTACTGTTTAAATTTACGAATAGGGAGCTCAGTTGCTTCAATGATGGAAGCTTATTATAGAAGCGTACGCAATTTCCCATAAATGATTTGCTTACCTTTCGTAATCTATATGATGGAATGTGTAGTTTGTTCTTGTTTCTTGTATTTCTGTTGTGAACATCACATTTTTTCAAAAAGCTATCTTTATTTTTGTGCGTATACATTAGATTTTCATAGATGTATTGCGATATTACTGTCAAAATATTTATGTCTCTAAATAGATCCCTCAAAGAATCGCGTGGCTTTAATTTATAAATTGCGCGTACAGCCCTTTTTTGGAGAACAAAGATAGTCTGGATGTCGGCTGCCCGTCCCCAAAGCAAGATACCGTAAGACTATGGAATTGTACGTCCTAATATACAATTATTCATTCAAAGAGTGTTGGTTTAGTTCACTTAATTCTCATGCTGACTGTACATAAATCCACGATGGAGGAACCGATGACGAATTTACCCATAAAAAATAATATTTTATGCGACGATGACAAATTTACCCTCCAAGTATGGAACTTAAAAGTAGCACAAAAAATGGACCGATGACGAATTTACCCTAACCCAAAACACGCAACAGCAATTGTGGCAAATTATTGAGAGATTGCAATTGGCGGCAGGATGTCCACGTTGCACTTCCTTCTATGGTCTTTGGCGGTATATGCTATTTAGGTACACATGCTACAGGTTATGTCAGCGACAAAATTGCTGAGCAACGCATCTGAAAACGCTTTGAGGTACGCTGCTCAGCGATTTTTGTTGTTAACTGTAAATGTAGAGCAAAAAGTAGGCTTGGTTACCGATCTGTCACGAACACGAGCATTTAGGTAAATGATCTATGAATGTCTTTGTTCAGTGTCAGTAAAAACACACGTGATTGGGGTGTACCTCATAGGGACTTCAGCATCAGGTCTCCCAAGCCAACCTAACCTGCACGTGATGCACCCTGCTAGATAACGAACTAGGCTCTGGTTAAAATATCAAACAATCTTTATAATTTGATAACTCATGTATTTTACACGAGATTATTTAGCACGAGACTACCTGTTGGTAAGGCTATTGCTGGCCTATTGACCACAGATAACTAAAAATAAAAATAAATAAATAAAAATAATTTATTCAAAAATATTTAGGGACCAAGAGGATAACAAAAAAGACTAGATTGACTAGCTATTAACTAGATTGACTCACTAACTTATGTAGAGCGGATGAAACATTGCACCTCACAAACGATTGGTTAATTCAAAACGTCGATATATATTATGTGAGTTGACGTGAATTCGGTTACGTTAAAACCTTTTTCTCCGTAATCTTTATCGAAAAAGTATATAATAATCTATGGGATACAAGCCCTTCGTTTCCCCTTTGTTTAAAAAAAAAATAACAATATCAGAAATAATTGTGAAAAGTACCGTCTGTTTTCTTAGTTATAACGTTTTTCTCCTAAACTATCAAACGCAAGATTACACCGCTCTTCTCTGTCCCGCTCCTATAAACGCGAAATCCTATGCCTATCCTTTTCACAAAAGGGCGTCATTGATCGCCCTCTTAACGAAACACTTACGCACAGTTATAAAAATTCTTGAATCGGTAAAAAAATTAAGTAGGTAGGTACGCTTCCTACCAAAGTTTTGCTCTACCGCTCTGCCACACTGCGAAAGGTACCTTTCGCAGGTTGGCAGTACCTAGGTACTGTATAATATGTGCTGCTATCATCATATCCCTGTGTTAGAATTCTATAATCTATATTCTATAATCATCATCGTCAGTGTATATGAGCGCCATAGGGCCGTGTCTTCAGCTTGCCGCATCCAGCATCAGCCTGCAATCTTTCGAAGATCGTCAATCATTTATTCATTTGTTACATGTTGTGACAAGGATCTTATGTAAATTTCGAGTATCAAACATGTACCCCGTTGGGGCGCTACAAAATATAAAAGAATAAGTAGTTTACAAGAAGATCTGTAATGATCTGTTCGACTGAAATTACACTAATCTCAGAGTTCTAAGTATAATTAACTCCAGGTTTTGAACTGTGACTAATTTAATTACATAGCAGTAAAAACATGCATTGTGTTATTGTAATTAAGTCTATTTTCGTCTGTTGGCACCATGTCCCGTCATCGTGGGACCCGCTCGGTGAAGTTAAAACCGTGACCTGAAATTCGTTACAACTTCTTAATTAGCAAATTAGGCTCACTTCCTTTAATTGTTTGGTGCCGCGTTTTGTTTAAAAATAGCTACACTTTTAAAATTGGTCATGTTTAAATATCCGGTTTCAGTAGTAGCATAAAAAGCTTTGTTTTTAATGCATTTTCGGTGGAGGTAAAAGGTTGCCCAAAGTAATAGTTAACTTATGGTAGTATGGTATGCTTGGTACTTAGCTAATATTATTTGGTTTTCTTATAATTATGTATGTTAGTCTCTAAGGTATTTATCATAATGGGCCCTAGTTAAGTTACTTTGTAAGTACTTGTCTTATTTTGCCTGAAATTAATGATTATTATTATTATATTTGTGCCTAAGTGCATTTAAACAAACAAAATAAAAGAATAATATTTAGGACCTTAGGCATTTAGAGTTTCTTTGCAAAAAGTAAAAAAAAAGACGCCTAAATATTGTCGTACTAGGTAGTAGGTACAACAAGCATAATGATAGAACTATTTATGGACAGAAGCTAAATGAACTGTCTAAAAACTTAAAATAGTAATTTGATTGTTGAAAAAATAAATATGGAACCACCTCCTGATCCTCTCTATACACTAGCTGAAGAATTTTCGAAACGGCCAGTTATTCACGGAGATATCGACGAATACTTACACCAAAAAACATTTATACAGCCGAACATTGAACCTCCTTCTTTTTCAAAGTCGGTTAAATTATAAAGAACTGAAGGTTAATATTTTAAAAATCTACTGGTTTCTATATAATAAAACATTAGTTCAATATAAATTACTAGCTTCGGCCCGCGGCTTCCCACGCGTTTTCCGGGATAAAAAGTAACCTATGTCCATCCCCGGGATACCATACCTCCCTGCCCGTTCAGCCGTTTTAAGATAATAGACAGACAGATAGACATACAGATACAGAAATACTATCGAATTTATAATAGGTACACTAGCAGCCCCTCGCGGTTTCACCCGCATAGTTCCCTTTCTCGTGGGAATTCTGGGATAGAATATAGCCTATGTCACTCTCTGAAGAGTAAGCTTTCTAATGGTGAAAGAATTTTTGAAATCGGTCCAGTAGTTTTTAACTTTATTCGTTACATACAAAAATACAAATCTTTCCTCTTTATAATATTAGTGTAGATATTAATAGAACGTATAGGATAGGATGGTACAAGTTTTTACGTTAGTTCATTAGGTCAGCGTAGTAAATGGTAAACACAGTACCTACCTATCTAACCTACTCCTATTGTATATTTTTTACAATGTTCAGAAGAAATAGGTACTTACCTATTCAATAAAATCCCCATTACGTGGTATACATCAACGGTAATAATTGTTTTCCTGTGGACTAGTAATGCGCATATCCTGCATAGACACATACCAGATTGCCAATCATCGTCTTCATTATGAAATTCTTCTGTCGATTTCCATAATTCTATAAATAACCATGCCTTCCAGTTAGAAATATTTCGTAATAGCACCGGTACTTACTTAACCACCTAGTCTATGTTTCTACATTCATATTTACTGAACCTACTAATAGAATCGATTTCTGAATGTCGCGACATTCAGAATTTGCATAAATATTAATTTTAAAAGTAATAATTTCGCTTTCAATTTAAAACTGATTTGGTTGAGCTGACGTACGGTGACGGCCAGTTAGGCGTGAAAAGGTAACAGACAGACAGACACACAGAGTTACTTTCGAATTTATAATATTATTCGAATACAATATTGGCCGAAGATCTCAAGAGGCGCAAACATGCAGGTCTCGATAGAGCATACGCATTTGCTCCCCTTGGAGTCGAGACCCTAGGTCCGTGGGGTACCGAGACTCTCCGGGTTTTCAAAAAATTATCTGAGCGTCTGGTCGAAGCGAGGCGTGACCCGAGAGCTGGTGAGTAGGTATCTGGCACAGCGCATCAGCATTGCTATACAGCAGCGGGGCAATGCAGCTAGCGTCTTGGGCACGCTTCCGACTGGTATTGATATGGATCAGTTGAGCTACTTGTAGATTGTTTGTAACAGTCTGCAGTTAGCTCAATTATTTCAATTGTCAATACTAGTTTTAATTTAATTCTATTATTCGAATAAAAAAAATTGAATTTATAATATTAGAATTATGTCACAAGAATATAGCAGCAGTTAATCACACCAGTTTAAATTCTTTGTTAGAGCTGCGATAAAAGTTTTTCGTTTTCTATGCAAATTAAAAACAAACGCAAATAACTAACGCTACTAAGCTTCAGCCTTGGAACAAAAGGTCCTTGAGCAAGTCAGCCTTCGGTGTACCCTTGCACCTCCCCACCTCCCCTGACCGGTGTTGTAGGTATGATGTCACCTAATGTTGCTTCAACCCTTTGCTAAAAATTTAATTAAAATAAAATAAACATAATGTTTCTTTATTTCTCTCCACAATTTTCATTTTACAAAAAGAATTTAGTTCCCACGTATTTTCAAAACCTGTGTTGTGAAGATTAGTCATTGTTACGTTAAATTGCTTTATAAAGATAATAAATGGATAATACCTAATAACATGCAGGTTGGTACCAGTTTCTATAACATTTCTCATTGTTTACGTGGTTATCAGAGAGTTTCTTTTCTCTACCACCAAACAAAGCCGTCCCTACTGATAAATGCACGGTTGGTAGAGTCGTTTTAGTCTAATTTATTAGCGCATGATTTTGCTTTTGCAGCTTGTTCATACAATTTACGAACTAGATTTAAAAGTCTAATTAAAGTAATAATTTTAATTGTAGTACCTAAGGATTTTTTATCGAACATTTTGATCTAGTAAATATAAACCTATGTAAGATTTGTAATTCAGTAGTTCGCGGGCGGCCGGCTAGACGCACGTGTACAGCCGTCTAACAACAATAAAGACCGATTCCGAGATACATAAACAAAATAATTAAAACGAAGACTGACCCAGTGATAATAATAAAAATACCTAGTGTAATGATCAAGTGATATTAACGAGTTAGAATTTTCATCTGGAAAATCCAACTGGCAAATAAAACATAAATTTATTCTTGCTGAGCTCCCAAAATGTTTACAACATAGAGCGGGCTCGTTATAATACGTAATATAGAAGTTCTTTTTAGAAACTGACCTCATTTAATTTATGCTGAATTTCTATTTTTAAAATTTAGTTGTCAAAGTGTGGAATATATTCCTGTTACGAGTGTCGAGTTTCAACTGATATGAAGAGCTTGGTTGTTGATGATCGACATGATCATTTCAAGGTCGGGAATACTATTTTAATAACGAAGTTATAATTTTGTAGAGCATATAAATTATTAGGTAGCCTTGCTAGAGCATGAGGTTATGTTTATGGTTAGAGTAATTCCTGCTTATCAAACAAACTTTAACGGTTTTCCGGTGTACAAAAAACACAATATACTTATCTAGAACTACATTATTGCAAAATAGTAACTACAACCGTTCAGTAGTTATCAATAAGTTTACATATAAAACTGTCGAACTTAGTCGATTTTCACAAAAGCCTCGTAGAATGAATGAAGGTTCAATACAGGTTTGGTCGATGACTTTACTAATGCACATCACACTAATATTGAAAATGGGATGTTTGGATGTTTGTTACCTCTTCACGCCAAAACTCCTGAACGGATCGGGCTGAAATTTGCATAGATGTAGCTCTAAACCTGGAATCAAACTTTTTTTACTTTTATTACATAGAACGGTTCCCTTAAGATAGAAATAACCTATAAACGTTTCCATAGAAACAATACGTACAGCCGCGGGCTGAAATTAGTTATTTATAAAAATGATTTAACTTTTTTGCATACAGGTAGTTCTAGGCCTGGAATAAAACATAGGCTACTTTTTATCCCATAAATATTTAAATTAAATTATTAATAATTAATTTAAATCATATATTTATTATTCTATACTCAAATACTTTTTTTCTCTGTCTGTAATATTTAAAAAAATATATTTATAGTCAAGGTCAATTTATGTGAAACATCAAATACTGCACTTAATATTAAATACACAGTATTCAACTTAGTCATTAAATAACCCGCCCCTGACCATACCCGGTGCAAAGGTGCCCATAATACTTGCAGCATTGCCTCGCTGAATAGCGATGGCAAATTTCACGTTCTTGGCGTTTTGTCGATATCGTCTTTTTGCTACATAGGTATTCTGATAGGTACCCATCCTTTGCACCAAGAGTTAACTTAATTTGTTTATGAATTTATCCCATGGGATAGAAATAACCCGCGTGCGAAACCGTGAGCAGAAACTAGTTAGTTATAGATACAGAATTAATACATAGCTGTCCTAACATAAAAAGCTGAGCTAGCACCAAACAATAGGTAGATAATAGAACCAAGATTTATTATATTCCGCATTTGTTCATTCATCTACGTCAGCGTCAAACGAACACACAGACACACAAACACCATCCGAAATCGTGAATGGGAGGCTATTAACTATGATGTTGACCTACAACAAAATAAATTTTAAACTCTTTAATGTTTTTCATTCATTAGGCATACTCGGAAAGTAGGTCTGAACTTACCTGAGGAGCCGAGCGGGTTGAAAGAGATACTTTTCAACCGTAAGGAGAATCGTTTTCAACTGACAGCTGTCACATTTCTGTTGAACTATGTTATTGGCTGAATGTGAGAAATAATCGTTCGTTTACCGTGGTACCATTACATAGTACCATCAATGGTACTGTGGCAATTATTGTTTCCCGTCGTTCCATTACATCGATGGTACCATGGCAAATAATATTTTTTGTTGACCGTAGTACATTTAGAAAATTAATAAAAACCAAAATGTAATTCAATATTGTTATTGTATTGGCTGTTGGCTTAAATTTTTTACAAAGTATGAGAACTTCATTATTTTTAAGAACATTATGCTACCATACTTTCGCAAATAAATGATTTCATTGATTGATAAACGAATATGAATTCTTCGATTAGGACTATATATGGCGTAAAATTCACAAAGTTATCGTGCATATACATACACTAGCCAAACTCGATGTGGTATATTTGTAAACAAACCGCCTATACTTAACCTAAAATTCACTATGTTTTCGCGTCTTTTTATACGAAATTTACATAATTTGTCGATTTGTGATCCTTCCTTCAATACATATTGATCTGAAACTCTACGCCAATCAAGTGAGTTTTAGTTTTTGTGTCGTAGTTTGTTTACAAGCATTCTACATCGAGTTTGGCTAGTGTATGCTGGACAATTTACACAGCATTATCTAGCCCCAAGCTAAGTAGAGCTTGTGTTATGGGTACTAGATAACTGATATTCATAATACAATACATAGATAGGTATTTTTTATTATACATAGAAAATGACCAGAACACCCAGAACCAAATATCTGCAGATCGTAAAATCATTTGTGCCGGGGTGGGAATCGAACCTGCAACCTCCTGCGTCGCAGGCGGACTTTCACCCGCCGCGCCAGAGAAGTCGTCAGAAGGAGGAGAGATAGTTAAAGGACATTTATTCTAACAAAATAATGTATTGTAGGAGGCGAAAGAAGCGCTCAACAAGCAGGATGACACGGACGCGCTGGAAGTGATCCTGGCGCACGTGGGAGAGATGGGCCGCTACCAGAAGCTGCTGTTCCTCAGCATGCTTCCGTTCGGGTTGTTCTTCGCGTTCGTCTACTTCGTGCAGATGTTCATAGCGGCGACCCCGCAGCGGCACTGGTGCAAGGTGCCGGACTTGGAACATTTGGATTTGGAACTAAGGTAACATTTTGAATCACTAAGGCCAGAAAGGTTCGTCTACAGACATTGAGCGTGCCAGACACGTGCCGTGGCAGACACCCACAGACACCGTTTGTTTACATCTACCGTGACAGAACTGTGCCATGTCAGACAACGACAGACACCGCCGTCGGCCGGCGTCGCAACGCTCACACCGGCGGTTACTGAGTAGCTTTAGTAAAATAACGTTTCATATTTTGGTTGAAAATGTTCAGACACTCTTCTCTGGGGAAGATTTATAAATAATTGCATTGTTACTGGAAGAGGAAGACCGTGGTACTAAAATAAAACCGGCCAAGTGCGATTCGGACTCGCGCACGAAGGGTTCCGTACCATTATCTATAAAAACGGCAAAAAAAAACACGTTTAAATATTCATTTTATTCTGTTTTTTAGTATTTGTTGTTATAGCGGCAACAGAAATACATCATCTGTGAAAATTTCAACTGTCTAACTATCACGGTTCATGAGATACATGCCTGGTGACAGACGGACAGACGGACAGCGAAGTCTTGGTATGAGGGTCCCGTTTTGCCCTTTGGGTACGGAACCCTAAAAAGAGCAAAACGAATGACCGTCCATCCTATGCTCAAGAAAAGAAAATTAGAAGGAGAATATTGGATACTGATTAATGAACTTATTGACGATGAAGAAAACTTTTTCAGATATTTTCGTTCGGTACCAGCTTCAAATTTTAGTTACAAAATAGAATTGCTGATAATGATAACCAAACAAGATACGGTTTTCAAGGAAGCATTGTTACCAAAAGAAATTAAATTTTTAATATTTTTTTTTTTAATTTTCCAATGGAATCGCACGCACACAAAACCCAAATTTCTGATAGCACAGGTAAAAGGAAAAACTTGAAAACCGTAAATTTGTAGTTTATTCACAAAAACAATTTTTCGCCATGGACCAAAAACCTATAGGGTACTTTACGTTGACCTAGTACCATGAAATTTGACAAGAAGCAAGGTCTTATAGCATAATTAAAGGGAAAAATCTGAAAAACAATTGTAGTCTAAGCAAGTGTGCAGTAATTTATTTTTTATTCTCGCCATGGACCAAAGCCTATAGGGTACCTACTTCCTGTTGATCTAGAATCATGATATTTGACAAGAAACAAGGTCTTATAATTATGTAATTCCTATAATGTTTAATTACGGAACCCTCGTTGCGCGACTCGCACTTGACGTTTTATTTAGGATATTTTTGTTCTACTTTTCTCGAGGCTGTATTTCTTTAATTGTAATAGTAAGCTTCTTCCTCGATTAAATTTCTCCCCGCCCGCTGTCCGCTGGTTTGCCTCATTTCTAAAAAGCCGTCAACAAAGGATCCGAAATGGCGCTGATTTCTCAACTTGGCTAGAAATCGTAGCTGGTGTACCGCAAGGCGGAATTCTCTCCCCACTTCTTTTTTACTTTTTATTAACCTCCTGTCTCACAACCTTCTTTGTCATTACCATATGTACGCCGATGATCTCCAGCTCTACCACTCTTCCTCTGTAGATGATTTGGACGATGCCATTAAAACCCTCAATGGTGAACTAGAGAAACTCTCAATCTGGTCCACTCAATTTGGCATTAAAGTTAACCCTACCAAATGCCAGGCCATTCTTATCGGTAGCTCACGTCAACTGGCTAAAATAGATGGCCGAAACCTAATCTCTCTACAATACAACGGTATTGATATTCCTTTCTCCCCCACTGTTAAAAATCTGGGTGTCATTTTTGACAGTAAGCTCAATTGGATTCCCCACATAAAAGAGATCTCCAGAAAATTCTATGCCTCTATACACTCACTTCTACGTCTTAAAAACTTCCTCCCGATTCCTACTAAAATTACACTTGTCAACTCTCTCCTCATTCCAATTATCGATTATGCCGACGTTGTTTTCCTCGATCTCAATGAGAATCTCCTAAATAAACTAGACCGTCTACTAAATACGTGTATCCGCTTCGTCTACAATCTCCGCAAGTACGATCATGTAAGCAAATACCGAGCTCTGCTAAAATGGCTACCTATCCGCGAACGAAGGAAACTCAGGATTCTTTGTCTACTGTTTTCAGTCTTAAGAGAGCCTTCGAATCCCTCCTACTTAAAGGACCGCTTTAAATTCCTGGCAGAAGATCACAGTAGAAATCTCCGCTCCTCCGATAATTCTCTCTTGTCTATACCTGTGCATAACACCTCCTTCTTTGGAAACTCTTTTTCTGTAGAGGCAGTGCGGTTGTGGAATGACTTGCCTTTGGACATTAGAAAGGCAGATACGCGAGATTCTTTTAAGCAATTGGTGCGCAAGCATTTTCTAAAGAGGTTACACAATTAGTCTGGATAAAATGTCTATTATTTTCCAGTTTTGATCATTCTAATTCATTAGTGGATATTTAGAGATATATATATATTTAATGTAGTTAAACTTCTCATACCTAATTGTAATTATAGAACAAAAACTAGCACGCCAACCATCTGCTTAAACATTATGTTATTGGTCGGCAGGTAGAAAATGCCTCGGCATTAAGCCCACCCTTTGTACCTTAGTGCATTAAAGTTTTAAATAAATAAATAAATAAATAAAATAAGTAAGGCAGATGAAATTTTGACACGACGTAGATCACTATTGCCAACTGGTAATTAAAATAAAATAAAAATCAATGGGTCCAATGTCCATAATGCCCATACTAAGTTGAGTAGGTACGCAACGTGCAACGTCGGGCGGGGTCAGTATACTTGAATGGGTGACCGCGTCATGATGACTTTTTGCTATTTTCAATTAAAAAAACTGTTTTTAGGGATCCTTTGGCGAAATAGTTATGTACGAACGTTACAGAACCCTCCATGAGGGAGTCGACTCGCTTGACCTGTTTTATTAGGGTTCTGTACGTCGAAAGGAAAAATGGAACCAGGATCACTTAGTTGTCCGTCTTTTATTCCTCTTTTCTCAGAAACGCGTGGAGGTATCCAGTTGAAATTAACATCATAATATACTCAGGTTTATAACCTTTTGGAGCCGCCATATAAATCGAACTACTAAGTCTACGTAATCAAAAATTACAGCCGTTTATGCCCAATTTTATAAAACCTATAGGGTACTTCCCGTTGACCTAGAATCATGCAATTTGGCAGGAAACAAGGTCTCATAGCGCAAATAAAGGAAAAAACCGTACCTAGTTGTTAATTCACAAAAAAAGATTGTTTACTTCTGAGTACAAGTTTATACGGGTTGAGTACAAGTTTGTAAGGAACCCTTCATGCGCGAGTCTAACTCGCACTTGACGTTTAATTATTATTTATACGAGTCATATTATCAACAAGTATTCAAATGAGTTTAAATATCTCAGCTTTAGTGCCTTTTCACAAGTGGTCGTCCCGGTTGCCGAATGTATGCAAATATGTCGGTAGTTACATTAAGAGACCTATAGACATGTACCTACGTACACACATGTCTGTGGCAGTGCCGGTATTTGGGGCTGGTACTTGTTTTTGTCTTCTTTTCTGTCATCTCTCGCAAACATCACATCGTTATTCTGGCCAGTAACAATTTCGAATATATTTTTAAAACATCTTAAATTATAAAACTTTTGAAACTATCATGGTTATTACTATAGAAATCATTTAGAACGGGATATTTACCATGATTCAATTTTTGAGTTTTCCAATATTTCGGCACAGTTTCATGCGCCATGATCACGGTAGAACAAAATTGAATCATGGTAAATATCCCGTTCTAAATGATATCTTAATTTATGTCTGTGGTGGTGCCGGTATTTGTTACTTGTTTTAGTCTTCTTTTCTGTCATCTCTCGCAAACATCACATCGTTATTTTGGCCAGTAACAATTTCGAATACATTTTTAAAACATCTTATCATGTCGTGATTTGAGCGTATAATCATGAAATCAGTTTCTGATAAGCGTCTAGGTAGGTAACTGTCGATATTGTTTTGATTTGATTAGGTTTTGGGTCTTGGGAAATCCTTAACACCTAGATCGTTAAGAGTGATAGTACCTGCAGTATCTACCTACCTAACAACCGGAGATGATGCAACGACGAATCTTGTTATTTATCATATCAAAAATCAATCAGCCAACGTTGTTATTGAGAAACTAAAAAAAAAAAAAACAAGAAAAAGCTACAAGAACTAAAGAAAACTATAAAAAAAATTAATATTCTGTTGGAGTCAAAGTTAACCAACCAGAGAAACAAAAAAATGGCTAAAAACGCAAAGTTCGATACATTCGGTCTAAAAATTCTCACTGGGAAGCCTACAGGCTACAACCTTCGATCGTACATAAGTACATATTGCGTGTCCCACGTCGCGTCGTCGCCGACACTGCTTTTTTATGTATGTTAGACTATAGTAATAACGTCCGAGGTCTGTAATGGTTGGGTTGCTGGCCGCGGTTGAAGATGGCTGAAAGCGAAGCGAAGACTAATGACACCTGAAATAAATGTTATGTTATTATAAGCGGTGAATAGGTACTCGATATCGATATACCCAAAGCAAAAAACAATCTTTTCAAAGATGCGTATTTTTCTGACTTATGCCAACAACAGAAGAAAACACAAAACAAAGGTTTACTTAAAAGACCATATCAGTCTGTATGTAGTTGTTTCATTAAATTTGAGTTATTTTCAGACGGAACCTCTCAGCCCCCGGCGCAGCGCTGGGCGGGGAATGGGACAAATGCTCCACGTACAAGGCGAACTGGACGCTCGTGTTGCAAACCCTCACTCCGCCGGATCCGGGGACGCCCACAGGGCCTTGCGAACACGGCTGGGACTTCGAGCTTACGGATATACCGTACCACACTGTTGTTAGTGAGGTAAGAATCACAATGTGCCTGATTGAATTAATAAAACTAAAACCGACCCTGAATTCCGTAGGTAATTTTACACTGTTTATAGTGTTCCGTGCACGAAGGGTGAAAACGGGACCCTATTACAAAGCCTTCGCCTGTCTGTTCGTCAGTCTGTCTGCGGGCTGTATCTCATGTCCCGTAAAATCTAGACAGTTGAAATTTTCACAGAATATGTATTTCTTTTGCTGAATAAAAATAAAATAAATATTAAAATTAAAGGGTGCTCCCATACTACTGAATTTTTTGGCTATTTTTTCTCTACTTTTGTCGAGGCTGTATCTCTTGAACCATATAGGTAGACAGTTGAAACTTTGACAGGGTTGTAGATCACTAAATTGTCAACCGAAAATAAATAATAATTTTTAAATTGTTTATAAGATTCTAATCCCTCGGGAACAACATTTTTATGGGGCCACCACCTCGGGACCTTTCTCCAATTTTCCATACAGTAGCGAATGTAGCGAAAGAATTTTCTAAATCAGTCCTCATTGACGTAGAAATCGACGAACATACATAAAAAAAACCAGCCGAACATAGACCCTCCTTATGTCCCCTTTGGTTTTTCATTGGTTAAAGAAGGAAGGAAGGTATCTACCTAAAATAATAATTCACAATTCGCATGTAAAACATGATTTTCCCTTGACGCGATCTTGACACAAATATCGTGCATCATAATTTTCTATCATTAGATAGGTAGGTACTACAATTTCATATGGCTACGAACAACTTTATCATCTGTTATACTATACGATCGATATGCATATTGTATTGATTGGCTTCGCTCCAACGAATGCGGTTCGAATCAGTTCAATCAATGATTATAGCTCATTGCACACAATAATGAGAAGGATGGTGAATTTCCTACTGGTTCGATCCTCTTCTCTTAACTCTGTCCAAACACATCTCGCACGGTCCAAACCATCCAGTGAACCAAATGAACACATGAAGTGTTCTGTATGTAGAGCTTTTTGTACAGAACTCGTGTTTGAAGGTTCTCGTGAGTGAGCTCGAGATCGTTGTGCTCCGAGACTCCCTCACGAAAACCAGTAGGTACCTACCTAGTTAGTTAACTAACGGTTAGTTATCCGGCCAGCTTACCCTTGAATAAGTTGGTATATCTAAGTAATGAAATAAGTTCCCAATAATTATCGGTTTCGGCGGGACTCGCGCCCCACCCTCAGTACGGGTGTGCTCTAAGCCACGAAACCCTAAGTTGGTATAGTAACAAGGTACGAGGGTCGCTCGAGAAGATGTTGAAATAGTTTTGAATAGCAAGAAGACCTCGCAACAAGTGCATAACCATTCCCTTTATAAACATCCCACGTAATTTGCACGGTGCATGTTATGCGTACGAATTTAGAGACAGTCAAACAAACATCCTGGTATCTAAGTTACCACCATTATTATTACATCAAAGTATGTTTACAAAATATCTTCGTTTAGAACGAGGATCCTCGTGCATACCTATAGCACAAGCTGGGGTTTTCGCGAAGTCATCTGTTGGAAGCACAACTCAACTATCATCATCAGCCCTTGTCGTCCCACTGCTGGGCATAGGCCTCTCTTTGTTTATATGCCATTCGCCTCGGTCCTGCGCTAGTCTGGGCCAGGTGTAGCCCACGGTCTTTCGGATATCGTAGAACCTTCGCTCCGGCGGACATCAACTATACCTACCAGTTAATACACGTTTGTTTGAATAAGAGAGAACCCATGTCTACAAAATATCATCGTTTCCAGCGAGGATGGGTGTGCGAGTATTCCGGATACGCGCCCACAGCTCAGGCTGTGTTCTTCGCGGGATCGTTCGTTGGAGGCTTGCTGCTGGGGTGGATGGCGGACCGATACGGGAGGATGCCTGCATTGATCGGTAAGAGACTAAAGCTTGCTCACTCATCGATCTCTTCTTGAGTAAGGTTTTTCTATGGCATAAACGTCACTCAAGGATAGATCTATGACTGAGCAAGCTTTCAATATACCTTTATTAAAAAAGAAGACTCCGACAATCAAATTATTTAAAAAAGAAACAAAATCAAAATGAATATATACAGTACAAAATGTATACCTACTCGAACGAAATTTTAAAAGAAACCTAGGGGCTCAAATGGATTACCAAATGAAACGGTACGTATCGGTGTTTGTACATTTCAAATTTCACTCGCACTTGACGGATCATGTTAACAACATACATAATTATGTAGACTTCGAAATGTAAAGCGTAGATATTAATCTAAAATCCGCTGAAAGCAAACAATAGCCAGCAACTGCAACTGGGTGGAACTTCGATATAAGTAAAAAAAGGATGATGGAAAAAATTATCGCGGAAGTTTTACATCAACTTGTTACTTACAGGCTTTCAATACAAAGTGTCTTTTACTTCGATATAAGTAAAAAAAGGGAGATGAGGCATTACCATCTCGAAAGTGGATGGCTCAAGTTAGGTTCAACTATGTTACCTTACCTCAGTCATAGTCGGACCGGCGGCGGCGCGGGCGGTGGCATTTGTGTTTCGCGTGCTTGCTACGACGAATAATTTTGTATGATTTCGACTAAATCACCACGACAATGCTCTCGTGTTCGTTCACCAGGTGTACAAATAGCTCCAAAACAAAAAACAAAGCCCAAGGCATCACATATTTTCCCACGTAAGTAGATACACCAAACTCTAAATTTTCTGATAATCCGATACCTTATCATTATTTCATCTGTGAAACGGTACAGTTTTTGAGTGAACGCTGGTAGAACGTACCGTATCTTCCTTTTTTACTTTTATCGAAGTAGTAAAAGTACCATCGATAGAATAGCATTTATTTATTTCGACATGTGCTCGCTGATTTCGACACACACATGTCATATCCAGACAGAGTTCAGTACCTTACCTGTCCAATTATACCGTTTATGTTTTTGATGTATAGTAGGTACTAACTACCTATAAAAATAAAAAAATAAAACCGGCCAAGTGCGAGTCGGACTCGCGCACGAAGGGTTCCGTACCATTATCTATAAAAACGGCAAAAAAATCACGTTTGTTGTATGGGAGCCCCCTTAAATATTTATTTTATTATATTTTTTAGTATTTGTTGTTATAGCGGCTATAGAAATACATCATCTGTGAAAATTTCAACTGTCTAACTATCACGGTTCATGAGATACAGCCTGGGTGACAGACGGACAGACGGACAGCGAAGTCTTAGTAAGGGTCCCGTTTTTACCCTTTGGGTACGGAACCCTAAAAAACAATAACTTTATTTCTCTAAGTCTAAGTTTACAAAATAAGCACTTAGACAATTCAAATTTTATACTTAAACAGCTTTTATCAAATAAGAAACAAAATGTTAATGATTTTAATCGCTTAAATTTTTTGTCCACTAGTGGAAGAAGCGAAGAATAAACCACCTGTAAGTTTGTAAAATACTTAAAATTCATATCCATACTAATCTCACTAATATTATAAACGTGAAAGTTTAGATGGATGGATGGATAGATAGATGGATGGATGTTTGTTCCTTTATCACGCCAGAACGGCTGAACGGATCTGAATGAAATTTGGCACAGAGATAGATTATAGTCTGGAATAGGACATAGGCTACTTTTTATCCCGGAATTCCCACGGGAACGGGAACTACGCGGGTGAAACCGCGAGGCGCTGCTAGTATGTACTATAAATTCGAAAGTAACTCTGTCTGTCTGTCTGTTACATTTTCACGCCTAAACGGCTGAACGGATCTTAATGACATTTGGCAGGTAGGTAAATAGCATCCCGGAGACGGACTTAGGATACTTAAAAAGCGCGGACGCAACCGCGGGCAACAGCCATTTTGTATAAAAATAGATCTAAACAATTATACAAGACAATAGAATAGATCTATAGAAAAAAAACCCTTGCTGGGTTTTTTACTCTATGGATCTATTGTTCAAAAGAATAGCCGAACCGGTAGTCGGGTACCTACTGAAGGATATACGACTATAAAATTTATACAGTTAATACGTGCTAATTTTTTCTAGAGCTAGATCAAATTAATTTGGACAATAGGTACTATTTGCTACCGGTTTTTTTACTGCAAATCCAAACTAATGTTATAAATTCGATCGTAACTCTGTTTGTCTGCATTTCACGCCTGAACGACTGAACGAATCTCAGTGAAATTTGGCAGGGAGGTAGATGGTATCCCGGAGACGGATATATGCTACTTTATATCGGGGAAAAGCGGAAGCGAAGCCAGGGGCAGAAGCTAGTAACTTTTATAAATAGTTATTGGACACCTGCTTGTATTGAAGCGTTATTGAAATAGTCTGAAATTGATGCCGACTACACCTAGCTCAATAAACTTAACAATGCTGTGTTTAGATAATATGTTATGAAATAATTCGGAAACCGCGTGGCATTCCTAAACGCAAAACTTTTCCATGGTTCTATTCTAGGTGTAGACTCCCATGCTAGATAATCATCGTCGTTATCATCGTTCCATGCCTAATCAATTTATATGAAGAAAGAAAAATGTATTCTATTACGACTATTACGAGCTTTCAAGGAAATAAACATTAGAACCTACATAACTAACCCTGATTAATCTAATAGCATAAAATAATAGTACCTACCAGGTTAACAAAGAAAATTACAATCCAATAATAGAATTAAATTAAAACTAGTACCTATTTATAATTGAAACAATTGAGCTAACTGCAGACTGTTACAAACAATCTACAGGTAGCTCAACTGATCCATATCAATACCAGTCGGAAGCGTGCCCAAGAGGCTGGCTACATTGCCCCGCTGCTGTATGGCAATGCAGATGCGCTGTGCTGTGCCAGATTCACCAGCTCTCGGGTCTACTACCAGGTAGTCTAGATAGATTCCATATTCGAATGCAAATTTTTGTCCTGGCTGCAGATACTCTTATATCCTGCATCTTTTTCGATAATACCTACTCATTTTCTATCTCTAGATGAACTAGTAAAACTTGAAAAATGTCTTCACCTTTCAGCATCTAATGTAATCGGGTGCGTGGGAGGCATCGCGACCATCTTCACGAGCGGGCTCTGGGACTTCACCTTCTGCCGCTTCCTCGTCGGCATGGCTTATGACAACTGCTTTATGATGATCTACATCTTAGGTGAGTTAAATATACAACAGGGTGTCCCGAAACTTAACGTCAAGCCGAAAACGGAAGACAGGTAGTAAGTCAATGTTAACATATTGACTAACATATTAAATGATTGACGCAAAGCAGAACTAAACTGATATTTTTTTGAAATTTTTATTAATTATGTTTTTATATCTTACTAATATTATTGACGACCATTATCGCCTTTTTAATATTAAAAAAAATGTAAAACCTAGAAATATTTCAAAAACTGTTTTGATATAAACAAACCATAACCTACTAAACCTAAAAATCCTAAAAATGTGATCAGTTTTACAATTTTTCTATCCATCAACGTTTTTTATTTTGAATTGCAACTTCATCTCTACTTACCGAGTTTAATGTTTATCTGAACAACGGTGAGTCAGTTTCCTTTGTAATGTAGGTAAGTGTTAATTTTTTTCTCACATTTAAAAAGTATTTTATTTCGATTGCACGTTTTTTAACTCGGATACCGTTTTACAATGTAGGTATGTACTTTTCATATCTTGGTTAACAATTTATGTAAGGTACCTACGGTAGGTATTCGTCTGACATTGTATTCTTTCAACTACGACTGTGGAATACCTAGTAGGTGCCATCGAAATTCAAAGTACCTACTTTATATCCTTTAGATCTTACTACAGTACAGGGCTCTTGGACACTGGCCAGGCCAAACCTTGCCTGTCTTACGCTTTTTATACAGGCTTAGTTTATGTGATATTCTCGTCTTGTATGGCTCTTCCAAATACCACTATCAAACAGGCTCTACCTAAATTCAACCATCACTTTTTTAAATTCTAGTTTAGTTAGGGACTTTGAGTCTAACAGTGACTAAGTCAGTCCCATAGGATAACACAGTAGCTTAAATTTATCAATATTTACTAGTATCTTAAAACTGGACTTCTAAAGAGCGACAGCGGCAACAGAAACCATCACCTTTGCTTTGATATAACTGTATAGGTACCTACTTAAATGTCAGGGCAGCTTCCAACGGCATGTCAGCCAGTGATTTGTAACCATTATCGGAGCACACGGTGAATTTCAATGAACTTGTGTTGCAGTGGTTCGGCTTTGTATGCAAATTACAATGAACGGAATACTGCACAAATTGGTATGCTATTTGGTTTGTTCATTCTGACATAATTTCCTGTACCTAGAGAGATTCTTATCGACGCGACGCTAGTTAGTAGACTTTAAAATGTATCTACCTACATAACATTATGTAGGTACCTAGATATATTTTAAAGTCAACGACACTGTTCTGCATTGTTAATTTTCAAATAGGTTCGCTTCTCAGGTGGAGGGAGAAATTTGGAGAAATTCGATTAGTTTAGTAAGGTTAGTCCTTGGTATGTCGGTAAGTAGGGAAGCTAAATGAAACGACCGTCTTGCTCGATAGCCAGTTTATTACTGCCGATTTACAGGTACCCCCAATAGTTATATACAGCTCATCCCTTCAACGTTAATTAGGGAATCTGTAACAAGGTAAAGATTACTTAAATAAACTAATTAAAATCACTAAATACCTACTTAATTAACTTAACAAAAGCGTTTATAGTTAACAGGCTTTTTGGGTCTCCTAGAGCGCCCGACCGGGCTGGAGTTTGCGCTGCTAGGGCTTGTACCTTCAACACTAGGATTGACCTGCAGCTCCGCCGGTCGCGGCTCATCCATCATCACCTCGCAGGCCTCCGCCCACTCGTCCCTATCAGACACTGGACAGTTATCCTGGGCGGTCACGACAGACCTCTCTATCACCTCCTCAGCAGTAGTTATTGAAGGCGGCGACGATGGTTCTACTATTATACTAGGTTCCACAGAGGGTGGCGGCGCCAGCGGCGACGGCGATCGGAGGAGCGCTGTGGGCGGCGGCGTGCAAGGTGGCGATGGCGGCGGCGGGTCTAACATCACCGGACTACCGGTGCTGACCAAAGACACGTTATCATTTCCTTTAACATCATTACTAGTACAGGAATATTTCCTTAACTGATCAACGTGCCTTTTACAGTTAGTATCATTGTCTCTAAAATAAATTTCAAACATTCGGTTTCCTATAATTTTTTTAACGATACCTACTCTCCAAGCACTTTTCCGAGCAACAAACCACCTAGCCCATACAGTTTCACCAACATTAAAACGTCGACTTGGTTTGAGGTCAGTAACTTGTTCATTTTTATTTTTATTACGAGGTAAGACTAAATCTAACCTGCACCTTAAGTTACGGCCCATCATTAACATAGCCGGCGTGGCGCCAGTCGCAGAATGTACTGTGTTTCTGAATACAAACAAACAGCTTTGTAATTTATTATTAATTTCCTTTTGGTTTTGACATTCTGAAATTACACATTTTATCATTTTCTTACAAGTTTTAACTGAATTTTCCGCCTGCCCATTGCTAGCCGGGTGATATATGGGTGATGTTACATGTTGGATTCCGTTTACATTACAAAAATTATGAAATTCTGCCGAGCTTATTTTAATATCGTTATCTGATACAATTACACAAGGCACGCCAAATCTAGAAAACATGTCTTTTAGTTTTTGAATAAGAACACTTGTAGTAGTGCCACGCTCCATAAACACACACTCTAACCATTTGGAATACGCATCTACCACAATCAAGTACACAGCCTGCCCTATGGACATGTAATCTATGTGTACCCGGTGCCACGGCGCCGGCGGGCGCGGCCACGGCGACGGCGGTGCACTCGGCGGCGCGGCTCGGACGGCGGCGCAAGCGGTACATGCACCCACCCATCGCTCGATATCACCATCTATTCCTGGCCACCACATTCTGCTGCGCGCTGCACTTTTCGTTTTGACGATTCCAAAATGCGCAGAATGCAATTCTTTTAGCATTCTGTCTCTATACACGACTGGAATAACTACTCTGTGACCGCGGAACAAACATCCATCTACTACTTCTAAATCTGTCTTACACTGAAAGTAGGGCAAGATGGATCTACATGTTATTTTTCTAGGCCAACCATATTTCATGTATTTCATCACCATAAGCAAAACCTTATCGGCAGATACCTCACGTTTAATGTCTTCAAATAAAACCGGTTCTACGTTTGCTTCTAAGAACAAAAAATGCCTAGAACTTTCTGCGGTTTCATCACCGACCGAGTCTGATAGGGGCGACCTTGAGAAATAATCTGCGACCTGATTGTTTTTCCCGTCTACATACTGCACTATATAGTTATAGGCTGACAGAATTATAGCATACCTTTGCAAGCGTAATGCGGCCGTTACAGAAATACCCTTCCCTCTTCCAAAAATAGAAAGTAATGGCCTATGGTCGGTTTTTAAAATAAAAGGTTCTTGGCGGCCATAAAGGTACTGGTGGAAATGTTTTACCCCAAAAATGATGGCCGTGGCTTCCTTCTGAATTTGGCTATAGTTCTTCTCGCTTGCCGATAACGAACGCGATGCAAACGCAATAGGACGTTCGCCGCCGTCGGCATCTTTGTGCGCCAGCACGGCGCCGAGCCCGCACGGGCCTGCGTCTACGGTCAGCGTCAGCGGCGCTTCCGGCTCGAAGTGCGCTAGCACGCGGTCGCTGGCCAGCTCGCGCTTCACGCTCTCAAAGGCAGCCTGCTGCCGCTCCCCCCACTGCCACTCAGCGCCCGTACGCAGCAGCTCGTGTAGTGGATTTAATACCGCCGATGCGGAAGGAATAAAATTCCTGTAGTAATTAACTACTCCTAGGAATCGTTTAACACCTAAAACGTTGGTAGGCGGGGGCGCATTAGTTATTGCCTCAACTTTAGTAGGGCAAGTTCTCAATCCGTTGATATCTATAACATAGCCTAGGTAGGTAACACTATCCTGAAAAAATACGCACTTTTCTCTTTGCAACCGTAACCCCGCACCTTGTAGCCTACTGAGAACCTCCCGCAACCTTGACAAGTGGATTTCCTTGGTTTTGCCTGTTACACAAATATCATCAAGCCAAATGCTTACCTTCTAGGCCTGATAAAAGTGTTTCCATAGCTTTTTGGAAAATAGCAGGAGCGTTTGCTAGACCATACACCAATCTACTGTAGGAAAATAGCCCCTTATGAGTCGATATGGTGGCCAACGATTGAGATGACCTGGTCAATTTAAATTGGTTGTAGGCATTACTTAAATCTAACTTCGAGTATTTTTCTCCACCGCCTATTTTAGAAAACACTTCTTCTATGCGTGGCAACGGATACTTATCTATTTTTAAATCTTGGTTTAGTGTACATGAAAAATCACCGGCAATTTTCAATTTTCCATTTTCTTTTAGGACTGGTACTATGGGGGTTGCGTATTCCGAATGGTTAACTGGCACTAAAATGCCTAAACTCACTAATCTGTCAAGTTCTGCACTAACCCTTTCTTTTAGTGCGAAAGGTACGGATCGTGGCTTAAAAAATTTCGGTTTAACATTATCTTTTAGTTGCAACTCGACTTCAAATTTATTAAAACAACCTAACTCATCTTTCCACACGTCTGGAAAAAGTGTTAAAAGGTGTTGCACTTCTTCAATGTTTTTATTCGAACATTCAATATTGTTATTCGATGACGCAAAATAAATTTTAAAATGTGTCATGAAATCACGCCCCAACAACGGTGGCCCACCATTTTCTATGACATACAATTTTATCGGTTTACAATCGTTAGAATACCTAACGTCAGCTAAAAAGTAACCTAAAGGCGTGATTTTATGACCGTTGTATAAACACATTTTAATATCACTCTTATGCAATTTTAACCTGGAAAAATACTGTAAATATAATTTGTCCGAAATAACCGTAGTGCCCGATCCTGTGTCCAGTTCCATAAACAACTCAATTCCATTCACATTTACTGTCAGTTTGATAGGATTATAGTTTACATACCTTAAGTTATAAAGTTCACATTCCTTGCAGTCACTTTCGGCAAGGGACTCTGTGCCCTCGGCACTAATTTTGTGTAAATTACACTTTGTTGAACCACACACCTTCTTAAGATGGCCTTTTTGCCAACATTTTAGACACTTGTAGTTCCTAAACCTACACTTATCCGCCGAGTGGTTCTTCATACCACACACCGTACAACGCGACTGATTACCGCCCTGATCAGCCTTGCGTGTCCCAGCAGCGCCTGCCTGCGAGCCCGCCTGGGCCACCGCGGCGCTGCCCGTGCCGCCGCCGCCGCCGCCGCTACCGCGAGCACCTGCCCGCGCGTAGAAAACTGGTTCCTCCTTCACGACGACGGTACTTGCCTCGGCGCCCACGCCTGCTGCGCGTGCCTGCCGCGCGCACGATGCCTTTTGCGCGACTTCCAACGCCTGCGCTAGCGTCAAGGTTTTGGAGTCGCATTCAAAAAGTTTATCACGCTCGTGCCCTGTCCTAAAGCCTAGCACAAAACGGTCCCGCAGTAGCGTGTCCAGTTCCGTGCCAAAGTCGCAGAAGACGGCTAGCCCTCGCAGCCGTGCTGCCCAATCTTCAATGCTTTCGCCTTCGGACTTTATCGCTTCATAGAACTTCGCCCTGTCGGCGAATGTTGACCTTTTTGGCGTGAAATGTTTATTGAGTACAATCACTAGCTCTTTATAGGTTGTTCCATCGAGATTCTTCGGGTGAACGAGGTTCCGAAGCAGACGGTACGAGTCGTCGGATAAATGCGTTAGCAACACAGCACTTTGTTTTTCTTCGCCGATGCCGTTCAGTTTAATGAATTGCGTCAATTTACCGAAAAACACTTCCCATTCATGTAATTTGTAGTCGAAAACGCCTAAGTTACCGAGAAAACTCGTCATTTTTATTTACTCGCGGGTAGACAGTGACCTCGTCGTCAAATGGTATGTCGGTAAGTAGGGAAGCTAAATGAAACGACCGTCTTGCTCGATAGCCAGTTTATTACTGCCGATTTACAGGTACCCCCAATAGTTATATACAGCTCAGTCCTCCATATTGACTAGTTTTTAGTGATCTGGAGTACAGCACAGACCGCGAAACGAGAAACGCGGCTTTTTCTCTACAGGGGATTACCTACCCACAGATCCAAATCATTTATTCGCTTTGAACATGGTAAGGAATTAAATCTACACTTGGTCGTAAAATACATGTTTCACCATATTCTGTTTTTCGGGCATACGAATGTCAATAGAATTTATACATAAAAGACTACAATATGTTACAATAAGCATGTTACAAATAAGAAATAAAATGGAAATCACATCAATAATAATTTCTCTTGCATACCAAAATAAGAAAATGTCAAAATTATAATTATTAAAATACATCCTATCCTACTAATATTATAAATGTCAAAGTTTGGATGGATGGATAGATAGATGGATGGATGTTTGTTACTCAATCACGCCAAACGGCAAAACGAATCTGGATGAAATTTGGCACAGAGATAGATTATAGTCTGGAATAGTACATAGGCTACTTTTTATCCCGAAAATCCCACGGGAACGGGAACTACGCGGGTGAAACCGCGAGGCGCTGCTAGTACCTACATAATTACGTCAAATATCTTTATCCTCCAAGTGTGTTGGTAAGATTAACTCTGAAATTATGATCATTGACGCCAATACATAGATCATCGTTTATCATCTTGTTCGCTGACTGTACTCAACAGCTTCAATAATTTGTTGGTGTCCGAATCGATACAAAAAAAAATATTAAAATCAAAAGTGTCAGTTGGGACAATGTGTCCTAATAAATTTTGGCCGTATCGTCAGCAACTCTTCATAGCGAATGTTTTCAATTTCGTCCCACTCCGAACTGTTTTGTGAAAAGTGCAGTAGGTAATCTTTATGGAAAGACCTAGAAAGCAGGAACCTAGACAGTCACACCATGTAAATTATATATTTAAGTGTACAGAACATTTATTAAGAATAAATAACAGAATAAAACAATTACAACTAGTCTTTTTACACTTTTATCTATTTTCTAATAATCTAAGCCGTCACCAGAAGGGAGAGTGCCCAGAATGCTGGCAGCATATGCCACGTTGAATGCTAATTCGTTGACCGAAATTAAGCCAGCATTCCGATCACCTGTGGACTCACACTAGTGTACCTAGTTCTATTTAACCTCCCCAAATTAGTTTATTTCCAACCCTGATCCGAAGGCACTGTTATCTGTGTCCGAGGGTATGCTCCATCTTTCACGTTCTTTCTGTATCTTCCCCAGTGCTAGAATACGTAGGGCCCCGGCACCGCACCTACGTAGCCAACATGTCAATAGCTTTGTTTTTCGGAAGTGGCTGCCTGGTGTTGCCGTGGCTGGCGCTGTGGGTTGCCAACTGGCGGACGCTGCTGTGGGTGACGTCGCTCCCGATGGCGCTGGTCGTGTTCGCGCCGTGGCTGGTCCCCGAGAGTGCTAGGTGAGGGCTTGCGAATGTGATGGCTTGGCTTTTGATGGCATGGTAAGTTCCTAACTATTTTGTGATTTATCACGCTCCTATGAACGCGAAATCCTTGCCTATCCTTGTCACAAAATGGCGTCGTAGTTCCATAGAAACATCGAGTGCGAAGCCGCGGGCAGAAACTAGTTATTGATCATAATAATTTACTTACCAGGAGAACCTACTTATACACTAGCCAAACTCGATGTAGAATGTTTGAAAACATACCGCCCTTATTTAACCTAAAATCCATTCTGTTGCTACGTCTTTTTATGCGCAATATACAATACCTACTTTTCGATTTATCATCCTTTCTTCAATAAATATGATCTATTGCTTACAATTATATCCTTAACTCGACGCCAAGCAAAGCAAGTGAGTTTTAGATATTTTTGGTCTGGTTTTTACATTCGATACCTTCGTGTTTGGCAAGCTGTAATAGGTAACTACTTATTTTTTAAACCTATGTATTACCTATATTTTTCCTTACTTGAATGAAGGCCACGACGATTCTTTAACTAATTACTTACCTACATAGTTAAATCCTTCAGTTAGGTATTTAGTCGAAGTTCTTTAGAATTTCGACTAAACTAATGTAATGATAATGACACAAAACTTGTAGGTAGTTATTTTTGTTCAGTTGCGATGTCCTGAATGACATACAAAACAAAACAATAGCGACAGGTGAGGCATTTTCTATAGAAACACAATTCCACAAGACGTTGACCACTCTACCGTTGTTGTGCTAATCGATTGTTATCGGTAACAACCACGTAACAACATAGTGAAAGCATTCCTTCGCTCCTGATTATGGACCTAAGGGCAGTGTATGGATTCAGTTCATTTGTATCAATTGACCTTTTAAATCACACAGACCGTTATAAAATCATGATGAACGACATCATTGATCAAGAAGGCATAATCATCATTCATCACAAATGACAGTTCGCATTTTGATTTTGCAGCTGGGAAATACAATTTTATTGGAAAAGAGGCCAAATAGAGGATACTGTACCATACGACACCATTGTGTGAAAAGGATAAGCATCGAGCACATATCTGGATATGTGCTCGATGAGGATAAGCATAGGATTTCGAGCATAGGAGCAAGACAGAGCAGAGCGGCGTGTTTAAAAATCAAGTGAAAAATCAAGTTTTTGCTTATTATCTAAAAAAAAATTAAAGGCTTTTTTTAAAGTATTATTTTATTGAATAGCTACGATTTATTGTACAGTTTAGAGCGAACTTTGGTTTTTTTTATAGAGAAAATATTATGTAATCGTTTTTCAATACACTAGCGCTCTAGCATCAATTAAACTATAACATTATATTAATCTCAAAGTAAATGCTTCATAATTATGGAAGATATGATCGCCGACGCAAAGCGATTTCAGGTGTCATTGACTCTATGTAGAGTCTTCGTTATAGTCGTTATAATAATAATACCCATACCATATCTAATAGTATGACAGATATATAAATGTTTCAAGTAGTGCGTACTATACCTGGTTGTGAATTTGACTAACCTCGAGTATAATTTTGTACCTTTCAGATGGCTTCTAACAAGAGGACGGGTGAACCAATCGGTTGAAATATTGAAGAAGTTCGAGAATGTTAATGGCGCCAAGATCCCGGAGGATGTTTTGGACGAATTTATTGTGAGTGAACCTGTATTGTTGTAGCAAAAGACCTATTCGTTACGAAGAGATAGGTAGTCGACTCCGATTTACTGTACAAAGTTGAGGTTTTAATGTGTTTGTCTCGATAAGGGACCACCTCCATTGGAGAGTATAAGTTTGCCTCAAAATGGTCTCGTAGAGCAACTTTTACGATTGATTAAATATTTATTTTATTTGTGTACTACTGGCTTCTGCCTGCGGCTTCGCATGTGCATTTTTGGGATAAAAAGTAAAGCCTATGTCTGTCCCCGGGATACCTTCAACCACCCTGCCAAATTTCATTGAGATCCGTTCAGCCGTTTAGGCGTGAATGGGTAATTCGTTTCTCATTGATATATACGTCAATTGAAAATTTCTGGAGTATTACCAGATTGCCTACCATAAGCAGGTCCTTCTAAAACTTTTCGAACAATAAAGAGCCACTTTATCTCCAAGAATAATGTTGTACTACTCTCACTAATTCCAATTCTAATTGTGGGAACTGGGACCAGCTCTGACATCTCGCATGTGAGTGATTGTGCATTGTCCCCCTGCCTAAACAGGCCCTATCCAGCCCAACTCCTTGAAGTACCGTGTGGCTCCAGTCTTGAAAAGATGATGGTTCATTTCACAGTGACCTGATGCCCTGTTCATAGGTCCTCCCGGCTCATCTTGAGCTTGGTGTTTGTTGTTATCATATCTTTGGAAGGGAATATTGATAGTGTACGATTTGAGCTTATTAAATTATCTGTAACGTGAGCAGTCGCGACCCAGTAGCAACAACACAATATTTAATGTACGCTACACAGAACTACAGAAAAGTTAAATTAACTTGTTTTACGCAGGTGACATCTCGCCAAACAAAGCAATCCACCGACACAATATTCACACTTTTCAAGAGCGGTCCTCTCCGGCTCTCGATGTTGATTATGGTGTTCGTCTACATGTGCTGTGCGGTCATCTTCGACGGCCTCGTGCGGATGTCCGAGAACCTCGGACTCGACTTCTTCATCACATTCACTTTGACTTCGGCGACGGAGATTCCTTCGGTTACGTTGTTGGCTCTTCTTCTTGACAGGTAAGCAAGCAAGACTTCTTTTAGCTTAGTGTAATTTGCGTGCATAGGGCCTAAGTTTACCAGACGTTCTGTATGCATTGTCGTAATTGAACTCGGTAGTTCTCGATTTAAGTTCAAAATCAAGCAGATTTTTATACGATGAATTTAGATTCCGTGGCCATAGGATCACGACAATCTTCAATGTCAATTATCGTTAGCTGCAATTTTAGTGAAAATGCGCTTGCTTCTGATTTCAGATGGGGCAGAAGAATATTGACTTGTGGGCCACTCGCTACTTCTGGAACTCTGATAATCATCGCCATGTTTGTTCCTAAAGGTACTAATCGCCATTTTAGGTTGTTTTATGATCTAGCTTTTTAGAAAATGCGCTATACGTTTTGCATTGTCTCAAAACCTTTGCAACGATTAGAATTGCGTTTGAACTCCCCGCGGCACCGAGCTGTTCCACGCGGGCTGCCGCTTACGCTGCTTCTCGGGAAGCCTCGCGTCGCGTCTCGGTGTGAGCTGACCCTAAAGATATTCTTAACTAATATAATAATAATTTATTAAATAAAAAAAATCGATTGTATTTTTTTCTAGTTTTCGAAGTTCTTTTTTCTAGCCATGAATTACTCAAATAAGTTACACAGTTACCGATGATCAAAAATATACATACTTAAGCACAGTTAAATGTTCGCAGTCATTTATTAGAATATCACCTAAGGAGTCTAAAGAGTTAGGACCCTGTGGAAAAACTGTCTAATGGGCGATGCTACCGCCCGTTAGACAGTTTTTCCGCTGTTACTGACTAGAACTTGTAGGATGGTCTTGGTACCTACTGCTTAATGTTCTGCGCAACAGCGAGGCGGCTTTTTTGCGAATGATGGCCTGAACCATCCACCTGGTCCTCACTAATTTCCCTTCTGCAGGTATCCCCCAAACAGCTCTGGCAACATTCGCCCGTTTCTTCATCAACATGTCTTACAACGCAGCCATACAGTGGTCCACGGAGTTGCTGCCCACTGGCGTCCGCGCGCTTGGCTCCTCAACCATACACATGAGCGGTTATGTGGCGACCGTGCTGTCGCCTTTCATCGTGTACTCGGTAACTTGTTGACAGCTGCTTCATCTCCTAATATCTTATAGGTTTATTCTTGACCTTATTAGCCGGGTCCAGAGTCCAGACTGCGCGAGCAGTCTTGCGAGGAAGCCTGAACTTTACATAGCTCGGCTTTGCCTCGTTCGGCTGCCTCGTGGGGTGCTGTCCAGTCCGGACTCAGGTATTTACAAACGACTCTTCTTTCGCTTTTGAGGCGTTAGAATTTTTGATTCAGACTAACTATTCACGGTTATTTCTTACTGTTATTAATCTTTTGGGGAAAATGTCCCAAAGGATGCATTAACAGCACTTACGATCGTGTATAACAACATAAGCGTATTTATAGAATATGCCATTTGAGAAGGTACAGTTACAGATCTTCAAGTTTTCCTGAATTTTCCATGCTGTCTTCAGATATTCTACTTGAATCCATCTACAGTGTTAACAACTTAATTCCCATGCTTCTGTTTTTCCAGGAGCGTGTATGGGTGGTGCTCCCTCTGCTAATCCTGGGCTCACTAGCCCTGCTGTCGAGTGGTTCAGCTGTCCTGCTCCCGGAGACGAAAGGCCGCGCCATGCCGCAGAGCATAGCGGATGGCGAGCGGCTGGTGCGCGAGCAGTCTTTATGCGGGTGCGTTGTTGTGATGTGATGTGTTTGTTTGGTCACATAACGAACGACCTGCGAAATACTGTAAGCAGATGCTGGATGCGACAAGCTAAAGACAGGGCGCTATAGCGCTCATTAGGGGAGCGCTATGTCCAGCCGTGGACTTTATAGGCTGATGATTTGTACTTACACTTCTGAATCGCCTTCTCCAGCTCGGCCTGTGGATGCTGTAAGAGCCAGAGGAAGGGCTGCAGCTTCCTTCCGTTTATTTTTTTACAACTTCATTGCGATCACCAATCTAACTGCGAGGGTGTGTTGATTACACACCCGAGGCAGGCAACACTTACTCATTTGAGGGACGCATATTCAGCAATGGACTTATGTGTACTGTCTGATGGGTAGAGCAGGTGTCTGTAAGTAGCGTAGCAATTCGGCAAACGTAGTATATTAATGTCAGTCACGTTTTGGCTAAAATATGAAAAAAACCCCGGTAGATTTTAATTTATCTATCATAACAATAAAACGGCTGACACATTTTTCATCCTATTCTAAGAACACTAGGTACATGAAATATTAGCGATTTTTTACAAAATCCGTTCATCTATTGAATAAGCATTAAAATGTCGCTTCTTTTTCAGGAAACCAGAACAAAAAGACATTGAAGTGCCTGCATGGAAGACAGAAAACGAGAAGGCTCTTATCACGTAGTGCTACGGGCTACGAGCTACGGATCAAGAATTCCAGGCTTACCCAAACACCTGTGATCAAACTACATAATACTAGTTTTATGAATTTATGATAAGGATTAGCTATTTTTCCAATTGTCTCTCTAGGAAGTAAGAAATGAGATAAATTTGTAAGTACCTTACCAACCTTACGGTTGTGCGAGGGTCTCACCGCAAAAATGGCCGAACTGGAATCAGCGTTTGCTTGTTAAAAACGGTTGGAAAATACTTTGAATAATTTGCTAGATTTTAAGATTTTAAGCCTGAGGGCATTCATATCAATACAAGTAGGTAAGTAACCAAAGGATTTTTCTGATTTACATGTCGTATGTACCTGTACCTACGTATGTTTCAAAATACGGATATACCTAGGTAAAGACGTCGCGAAGCATTATCCGCGCCGACGTGATGCAATGCGACATCATAACACGTCGTCTGACTAAACACGTTACGTCGTCGTATAGATACCTCGTTTTTTTCTGACTATCATGAGCTGTATCCGCATCGATAAATATGGTGAAACTCTAAGGATGATGGCAAAAAAAGTCTAACTAATCTTCACTTTAATAATGTTCTAATTCTAATACATACTAAGTGGCGCTGATATAGCGCCAAAATGGTCCCGTGATAGAGCTTTGTCACGCCGATATACCGGTTTTGAAGTTATACCTAACTTTCCAATTAAAAATTGGAATCACCAAGCTCACTTATCTTAGTGGTAGTATCATATCATATCTGATTAGACCAGTTACTAGGTTATAGACATAGAATTTTCTGTGATTAATGAAGTATTCTTCTCGAAATTGTTTCCAAGTACACTTACCTAGGGCAGATTCTGCAGTTTGGTAAAAACAATTTCGAGGAGGCCAGGAGGAGGATCCAGCTAGGTTGGGCAGCGTTTGGGAAACTACGTCGAGTCTTCTCGTCATCCATTCCGCAATGCTTAAAAAAGAAAGTTTTCAATCAGTGCGTCATGACCTACGGAGCTGAGACGTGGACACTCACGGTAGGGCTTGTCCACCAGTTTAAAGTCGCCCAGCGAGCTATGGAATGGAGAGAGCTATGCTCGGAGTTTCTCTGAAGAATAGGATTCGCAATGAATACATCCGACAGAGAACTAAGGTTGTCGACATAGCTCAAAGGATTAGCAAGCTGAAGTGGCAGTGGGCTGGCCATATCGGCCAGCCCACTGCCACTTCAGCAGAGAGAAGAACCGACAACCGCTGGGGTAAACGTGTTCTTGAGTGGAGACCGCGACTCGGCAAACGTAGTGTAGGACGCGCTCCGACCAGGTGGGATGACGATTTGCGAAAGACTGCTGGCAGATGCTGGATGCGGCAAGCTGAAGACAGGGCGCTATGGCGCTCATTAGGGGAGGCCTATGTATGGCTGATGATGATGAATGAAGTATTCAAGTTACTAACTAATAGTAAACGCGGCTGGGTTACGAAAGGAAGGGGAATTCGCTCTATATAGAAGAGTTTTCAAAATCCCTAATATGTACGTATTGTCAATTTATCAACAGAAGAAATCTGAGATTGTGTTGTGATATGATTGTAAGGTGCTTTAAGTAAGAAATTTATCTCTGTTACAAATGTTACAACAATGTACAAATACTTTAAGTCTGAATGATCTAACAATAAATAAAATTATACGATAAAATAGTCTCTTTTATTAGTTCCTGCATTAATGTGAATGAAAAATGTTTACATGATGTGACAGACATGAAAACAGATAAAATCTTTAGTCCAAATATAGACGGTTGACATTATCAAGCAATTTGTGAACAGTCAGAAAATCAATACTACTTATCTAAATAACATAGACATAAGCTTATGTTTTTTTTGGGGTTTCGGATTTAAATAGTAAAACATTACCAGACTTTCATTCTCTTTATTTCCGTGTCAGGGTTAAATTTCAAGAGTTTGCCCTATTCTAAGTGTTTATTACTAATACATTTACATTTATTATAATAATGGAAATAAAGAGTTTTTGTATTTGATTTATTAGGTAGATAATAATTTAATAATACTTAGTTTTTAATAGTTTCTAGTAATCAGTTTAGTTATGGGCTTACGAGCTATTTTGTTACGTCATAAAATAGAGTTTTAATTTTTAATTCTAAGAAAATGTCTATAATGTAGGTAAATGAAGTGAGTTAATGTGTGAAAGGTATATGATTTCATTCCAACAGATAATTTTTGTCTAGGTTGCACAATTTTGAAAAAAACCCTAAAACCCGTGGCACACAAGTCTCACTCGCACTTGACGGGTCCTATTTATTACACAGATAGAGATAAGATATGAAGTGCTACAATAGTTACCAAATTTTGTGTAACTTATCGTAACCGCATACTGTACATGTACATATCTCGTGCGGTATTTAGCTAACCTATTTAAAGGATTCAAAATCCACTTGAATGGATACACGTGTTGAAATCTAACGTACGCATTGATTATTTCTTTCTTTGGTATAAAACAGAGACTTACAATTTGGTTATTGAGTTTTAAATAAGAGAAAAACAAGTGTCAATTTAAAATGTCTGTGAAAAATCTGGCTAAGGTGAGTTTATTTTTATTCTAGTTAATTATTTTTATGCTGTCTGCCCAATAGAAAGTTTAGGTACCTACGAGGATGCTTTAGTATCTATAATACTACATTGCATTCATGCTGAGCGACAACCTTTTGAAATGTCACGGTTGTTACTTATATTTTTTTTGTACGAACTTGGCTTGTAATTTTCTGACACAGAATTCATACATTTTACTTTACGTTAGGTTTCTTGCTAGGGTGCAGAGAATACTATACCTACTTATAAAATTGTGCCAAGAATCCTAACCAACACGATGGCTGAGTGTTTTACAATAACCTATATGGATGTGGTTTATTAGGCTGGTTTTAGGCGATATCGACGGATCTCTTATCTGAGTGGGACGAAATGGGCTGACTAATTAACAAATATTTCCTGAACCCCAGGAGGCAGAGGCCCTCAACCCACCAGCTGAAGACACAGACGTCATGGAAGAGATTCTGCGATCGCTAGGCGGGCTGGGCACGTATCAACGGCTTCTCTTTCTCATGATGCTGCCCATAGGGATTATGTTCGCGTTCACCTACAGCTCGCAGATGTTTGTAACCGCGACGCCGCATCAGCACTGGTGTTTGGTGCCGGAGCTGGCGCATTTGGACGTTGATCTCAGGTTTGTCTTCATGACTCAATGATACTTTATTTCGGATGCGTAGCTGGCGTTGGCTCATGATGTAGTCTTTCTGTTTGACACAACGAGTTTTAGCTTGTTTTAAAATGAATTACGAAGTAGATGTTCTGTAGAAACACGTTTGGGCATACTACCAAATTATTTACATGAGTGAAGGTTTAGTCGCTGCGTCGTTTTCATTTGAATGTCCTTCCAAATTCCAGAAGCTGCCACTCCTGCATTGCGCGAAGAAGACGCTCTTATGCAAAAAAATCGCAAAACTGTTGTGCTTAGTTATCACAGACCCCGTATTTTCAGACGAAACCTCTCAATCCCTGGCGCCTCTAAAGGCGAAGACTGGGACCGTTGCTTTGTATTCGACGCGAACTGGACCAAGGTTCTTGCTAACCTGACGCCGCCGGACCCTGGCACGCCGGTCAAGCCGTGCCAGCACGGGTGGGAGTTTCTATACGACGATATCAAGTACTCTACTGTTGTTAGTGAGGTGAGAACATTTTACAACCATACATCAGATGGTCAGTTAAATGTGGCATGTTCAATGGTAACTGCACAAAAGCCTGTTTCATTTCGAAGCCTTTTTTTATAATCTTCGTTTTTTTTATGGGACTTTGAGTCATTGGTGACTATGTCAGTCTCGTACCTTATGATTGCTAATAAATACATAGCATAGCACCAACCTGCTCTGACAAGAAAATTAAAAGGTTTTTTCATTTGTTGAGTTTAAATACACAACCAAACGTTAGAAATAACCCTCCATTCACCATAGTGGAGCAGATTGTGCCAAAGACATTTAGACATACGTTAGTATCATCTACCTAGTCTGTGATTTAGACACAGAATAACTATACAGTTTTAAAGGCAATAGTTAGGTAATACATGAAGTATATTATATGTCAATTACACCCGTGTAAGGTTTTAATTTACTCAAATGTAGATGACTACGAATCTACTTTTTACTGTTTTCAGAGAGAATGGGTGTGCAACAGAGCAAGCCGCGGTCCTTACGCTCAAATGTTGTTCTTCGTTGGATCACTGATCGGATGTGGCTTGTTCGGGTGGATGGGAGACAAGTACGGAAGAGTTCCGGTTTTGATAGGTAATTATTTCCTTACAAGTATTTTTGGTAAGTACTGTCTTCGTTTTGGTCTTCAGTGTGTAGGTTACGTTATAGGTAGGTATGTTATGTTGTGTGTACTCCTCTTTCCGTACTCAGACTCGGGTTGGTCCATTGTGCGTAGTTTTGTTCTGCTAGCGTAGCCATCCCAGCTCCGTCCAGAAGCGCAGAATCTTCCTGGGATCTTGACAGTCTTCGCGCAGTGACCTCGGTGTAGGTTACGTTGACGAGGTTCCCTATTTATGGCACCTAACATGCAGTCAGCACCAGCCATAGTTCTTGTTTTGCATCAATGTCGATTGAAATTAAAAGGTTGTCTTTTATTTTTAGCGTCTAACCTTATTGGCAGCCTCGGAGGCGTGGCGAGCGTCTTCACAGTCGGTTTCTGGGACTTTGCCTTCTGCAGGTTTCTGGTTGGTTTTTCCAATGACTTCAGTTTCGTCATGATGTACATTCTTGGTAAGTCTTTAATGATTTCTGAAATTTTCTACGATTGATTCAATATTGTTTACAAGCGTTTTGATCTTGCCGTCTTCGAAGGGAGAATACCTTCAATATGGCTAAAATATTAAATAGTCATCTTTACAGATAGAATAGTTAATTGATAGACATACTTAATTGTATGTGGAAGCTATTTGCTTTTAAATTTTTTCTTACACCGAATTCTGACTACTATAGCTACCGTTTATGTTATGAGACCATTTTGAATAATGTAAACCACAGTTCTTCTTAGGTTTGACTTAAACATGGACATGAGCGTCCAGGGCACTCTATTCTCATCTCTTTTCAGTTCTGGAATACGTGGACTCGAGGTACAGATCGTGGGTAGGCAACCTGTCCATGGCAATATCCATAGGCGGCGGCGGTATAATCATGTCAGTCTTGGCGTATTGGCTTCGCAACTGGCAGCATCTGCTGCTCGTGACGTCACTGCCTATGCTGATCGTGCTGGCTGCCCCGTGGGCCGTACCCGAAAGCGCTCAGTAAGAAATTAATAAATCCCAAAAATTTACGATCCCGACGGGATTCGAACCCGCACCTTCCCCTTCAGCGCAGGGGTGCTCTTTTTCCAACTAAGCTACGTGATCTTATCGAGTCGGCCCGAAAATCTTTGGGAGTTCTTTCGGCACTTACGCCGTCAGCGCCACCTACAGAGGAAACAATGAAGTTATCCAATTCTGCTCAAAGACCAAATTTACATTTAGTTCTTTGACGAGAGGTTTTGCCGTTGCTTGATTCTAAGGTTTTTATTTATTATACTCTGGGTAATTTCTAAGAAATTAATAAATCCCAAAAATTTACGATCCCGACGGGATTCGAACCCGCACCTTCCCCTTCAGCGCAGGGGTGCTCTTTTTCCAACTAAGCTACGTGATCTTATCGAGTCGGCCCGAAAATCTTTGGGAGTTCTTTCGGCACTTACGCCGTCAGCGCCACCTACAGAGTGTGAGTACTACGTCGGGATCGTAAATTTTTGGGATTTATTAATTTCTTAGAAATTACCCAGAGTATAATAAATAAAAACCTTAGAAACGCTCAGTAAGAATTTTACTAGTACTATTTCATAATTTATTGCGTTTATTTACCTATTTTTCCCGACGTTTCAACAGGTTTACACACTGTCGTGGTCACGGGATGACTGGAGCACTAATCTCAATTGGTTTTCTAAACTAGGGATGTCCATCTGCACAATGGGACGACACACAACACTAACAGTGTCCGCGACGCACTGAGTAACCGGTCTACGACGAGTACACTTGGCTATAAGTGGATTCCACGAGGCAGAGAGTTTGAAACCGTTTTCACGATTGAAAATAGGATATTTCTTAATTTTAACGCTTCCCGAACCATTCTCTTGTACTAATGCCAGATGATGTATTTCTGTTACCGCTATAACAACAAATACTAAAAAACAGAATAAAATAAATATTTAAGGGGGCTCCCATTCAACAAACGTGATTTTTTTTCTCCTTTTTGCTCGATATTGATAACGGCAACAGGTAGACGCTTGAAATATTCACAGAATATTTCAAGCAATTTTTTGCCGTTTTTATAGATAATGGTACGGAACCCTTCGTGCGCGAGTCCGACTCGCACTTGGCCGGTTTTATTAACCGCCGCTATGTGTTCCTTAACAGGTTTCGCGCCCGTGCGTTTATTCTGGCCTATGTAGGAACGCCCGCAGCTGCAATCGATCTTGTAGACTCCAGGAACTTGCAAGGGCACTACGTCCTTTGGTGTTCGAAGTCGCTTCGCCATCTTAGTGAGTGGAGTGTAGATCGACTTAATGGGAAACTTCCTAAGAATGTTTCCAATTTTGTCTGTCTCAATCGGAACCTCCCGCGTCGCAGGCGGACCTTCGCCTGCCGAGCCACAACACAACGGTCGACGTTGGATGGAAGTTTTTTCAGAATCTTTCAAGTTCTGAAAGATTTTGGTAGGAATATATGTTTATAGGTTAAAAGTATGTACCTATCTGATGAATACCTATTGTTCTTTCAGATGGTTAAATTCAAAGGGGAAAACGAAAAGAGCCGTCAGAATCTTAAAGCGATTTGAACGAATCAACGGAAAGAAAATACCTGAAGAACTTTTAGACAAGTTTGTGGTGAGTGTATCTTACTAGGAGCTATTTTTAAGTTTACGCTTCATGGCCGTGCATCTTCAACATAATATCAATGAAAAACTATCGTAAAAGTTTTACATCAACTTGTTACTTACAGGCATTCAATACAAAGTGTCTTTTACTTCGATAAAAGTAAAAATAGGGAGATGAGGCATTACCATCTTGAAAGTGGATGGCTCAAGTTAGGTTCAACTATGTTCCCTTACCTCAGTCATAGTCGGACCGGTGGCGCGGGCGGTGGCATTTGTGTTTCGCGTGCTTGCTACGACGTATAATTTTGTGTGATTTTGACTAAATCACCACGACAATGCTCTCGTGTTCGTTCACCAGGTGTACAAATAGCTCCAAAACAAAGCCCAAGGCATCACATATTTTCCCACGTAAGTAGATACACCAAACTTTACATTTTCTGATAATCCAATACCTTATCATTATTTCATCTGTGACACGGTACAGTTTTTGAGTGAGCGCTGGTAGAACGTAGGTACCGTACCTATCTTCCTTTTTTACTTTTATCTAAAGGTTTTAGGCCCGTATTATGAAACCTCGCTCAGTCGTAGATCTATGACATTAAGCCATAGAAAAGCGTACTCTATTAATCAAGACTGAACCAGCTTTCATAATACGGGCCTTAGTCTTCTATAAAGTGAACGTTCTTTAATTGAATGAAAATTATCAGATGCACGCATGTTATGAGATGATACAGCGCCTCAGCTGTATTATTTGATTCAAATTTTGAATTTAAAACCGTTTGCAGACTAGCGGCACGGCCACAACAGTGTCAGACGAGTCAATGTCCGCAGTCATCAAAAGCGCAACGCTTCGCAACAGTCTGATCATCGTCATCCTCCAGACGATGGGCACCAGCATCATCATCGACGCTATCATCCGGCTGTCCGAGACCATTGGGACTAACTTCTTCGTGACGTTTGCACTGTCTTCGGCGGCGGAGATACCCGCGATGACTCTAGTCGCTTTTATTTTAGACAGGTTTGTTTATGGTCTAACACGGTGGACCGCCAACCTGGCCAAAATCCCGGGAAGGCGTTGGATGCGGGCCGTGCAATAATGGTTATTGTGTCTATCTTTTGGGGGAGGCATTTGTTCAGTACTATAATAGTTATACAGTGGCAGAGTAGACTTAAGCGTGTAGTTGTTTTGACAATATTGAGAAAATCGCTCGTGCCATATGCCACCTGGATGTGAGAAGCACAGACATGGGAGACTTAAGGACAATGATTGATAAGCAAAAAATATGTTTCAGAGCGGGACGTCGCTTCCTTACATGTCTCACTGTATCAATAGCTGGAGGACTATCAATTATCTGCGCTTTCATGCCACAGGGTAAGAACTTTAATTAATAATTGCCTACGCTCTCCCAAGTTGGAAGTGTAACTGGGTCGGACCAGTCTTCCGTCCAGCGACCTGTGCGGGAAGATTACCATAGAATGGGGGCTCCATTCATCTAACTAACGCTAAGGCGACGTGAAATGGCAATACGAGCTTAACGCAGATTTACCATTACGACTTGTTACTGTGTTCAATCAAAAGAAGTATAAAGAGAAAATAGAGGTTTCTGTCCAGTATTAGGACAGAACGGCTGTAAATAAGGTGTTCCGAGCTCTTCACCAGAGATCACTGTTTACTTGGTGCTGTGTCACGCACGATTGATTGTTTATTTCAGGTTGTAATTGAGACTTATGAAGTAGACCTTAAGCCGCATCTCCCCTTCAGGTATCCCCCAACTAGTGCTGGCGATACTGATCCGCTTCGCTATCAACATGTCAGTGGGCATCCTGTTCCAGCTCGCCGCCGAGATCCTGCCGACGGGGCAGCGCGCCACGGGCAGCTCCATTATACACATCTCTGTTTATTTGGCAACTGCTGTTTCGCCTTTGATTGTTTATTCGGTAAGTCCTACAAGAGAGAGTGACGTCCGTACGGTACATCATACTAACAAGGTACCACCGTACGTAACCGTAATTTACGAACCCTTAGTGCATATGTCTGACACGCACTTGGCCGGTTCATTTCTCCTGTAGTAAGACGCGAAACATTCCAAAAATGTTATTGGGTTTATTGTATTGTATCATGCCAATAACTTTTAAACTTTTTGCATGTTTACAGGGTAGAATATGGAGTGGCTTACCGCTGGTGATCCTGGGAGGCATTGGGCTGGCGTGCGGCGGCGGGGCGCTACTGCTACCAGAGACCAAAGGCCAGCCCATGCCGCAGACCATCGCCGATGCAGAGACGCTGATCCGGGAGAATTCGCTCTGCAGGTAAGAGACGCTTATTTATGCAACAGAGTTGATGATACCTGTAGGTACTCAACCTCAGCAATAACACTCGGCAATTGTGGTAACGACATAATAATAATAAATGTTTATTTCGATAACTTATAATTATAGCATAAGTACATGTTTTGGAGTCCCCCTTTAAGCAAAATTTGCTTGCACGACAGGCGAATCCAATATTCAATGTATCTCGAGTTATGATAATTCTTGCATGGAATGTGTTATGTAAACAAGTAAAAACTATACAGATATTTTGGATACCTATCACAATATCAAAAATATTTCTCAGCAGCAGTTGTCAAGGGTCCTATATTTTTTTATTATAGGTACATAGCAAATACCCAAAACCAAGGCTTGATACCGGTAGGTACTTTCTTTTCGATAAATTCTAGTACGTATCGATACTTTTGAAGTATCGGTATTTTGCTCTAAAATGACGGTTTTCGGAGACGCGCGTGCGTACGGAAGCTGTTAACATCAAACACAAAAACTAAACTAATTTTTTGAATTTACCCCTACACCCGTTTGGACCCAAATCAGGGGTCGGCTTTACGACTATGGTAAACCCTGATCAGGGCTTAAGCGAGTCTACAGTAGTCGTCAAACCGAGCCCTGATCTGGTTCGAAACGAGTGTAGGAGTTAAGGTAAGATATGTACCTGTGTTACTAATTCCCGATGACAAAGTGTCCGTCTTTACGAAGTCCTTGTGCGAGAGAGAGAAAGAGCTCAATGTAGCCAGTCTTCATATAGATGAGACGCTAATGCTATCGATACATTTGTTTCAGAAAACCTGAAAAAGAGGTGGAGGGGCCGGAAGTAATGTTCTTGGAAAACAAAAACGCAGTAGAGTTTGGTTAACAGTGTTGAATAGCAAGTTTTGAACCGATATAGAAGCGCACCCGAATCTCAAGACCGTAGGACACGAGAGGGTGGCCATGTCATAGGATTCATTTATGAGTTTAATTATGAACTTATCGTTTAATTATAAGCATGTTACAGTACAAATGAGTGAAATAAATTGTGTAGGTACTTACCTTGTTTGTTTTACCTTTCCGATATTTTTTTGTCTGTGCGTCCACCGCATCGGCATCAGAATCGTACGCAGCGTAAGCGGTAAGGTTTGGTTTAATCACACAAGGGTGAATTATTTAGTGACAATCTGGTGATAGTGAATGGCGTACGAAAATTTTGAAACATATTTTGATTTAATTCAGTGTTTAATTTTTAATTCATTATTATAAATAGTCGCTAAGCAAAGAATTAGAAAAAAAAATGTTTAGCGACTATTTATAATAATACAGAATTGTTTACGATCGCGTATTAGACTTTTTTATTATTCCAAAATAGTTCAGTATTGTTAAAAAAAGGTGAAACTCACTTTTTTAACCATTGATTTATGCGAACAAACTAATGAATACTCATTACAATTAATGATAATGGATTCTTTACATGAAACGTTTAAAAACTTAGCAATAACTATTATACAACAGCAAAGACCAGTTTTTCGACGACACTGAAAAAAAGTGATATTTTGACATAACGCTGTTTTTTCACAAATCTTATGCTGTCCCGCTCAGATAGGATTCGAACTGAGCAGGACAGCATCAGAGATGACGTCATTCTCAATCTCCTATAAGTACCTACGCGGGCAGTAACATTAACAAGTCGCCTTACCAAAACAAACTAGAAATCCAAACTCAACATCTTTAATCACGTTTGCTTAATACTAAGGTACATTTTCCCGTTGATGTTCTGTTTGACCGGGTTGATCCGCTTGAGGATCTGCGTCATGGTCTCGACCAGTCGTTCGCTGCTGACTCCCGTGCGCTTGGATTTGAACTTGGTCAACAGTTCTGTGGTCGTCATGGGCTTGCGTGCTAGGTAGCGACGGACCGCCTCTTCGGTTACGCCACACTCACTGGAAATTGGATGGTTAATCATGTTATCTGTTATGTCCTAATAACCGAATTTCGGCTACTGCGGCCAGTATCAATGGAGACTCGCCATGTGTGAAGGACATTATTATAGTGCGCAAACACAAAAGGCTATTTGACTACATTAAAAATAAGTTCCAAATAGGTTTCATCCTAGTCAGTGACAACGAAACAAAGCGGAATCAGGTGATTTTTAATAAAAATATACCTATTTTAGGTAAAAAAACGAGATAAAAAATACATTTTTTTTTATTTACGATCACGTGACCGAAAACGCTCTGCGTTTGGTTGGATTGCTGGTGACGTCACACTATTACAGATTGCAGTGTCAATGAGTTCTTCTTGTTAGGTGTGGTGTGGCGTGTGACGTCATTGCTCAGAGCACGGGAGCCATGACAGTTCGAATTATTTCTCAGTAGTAGTCAAGTAGCCTATTGCACTCTCTGTTCCGTCACTTGATAATCTGTTATGTTCTTTACATGGTTGTTCCATGAATTCACGATGAATCTAGGTTAGTCAAAGTACAGATGTTTTTTTTATATTAGAAAATACATACAGCATATCTATCCCCAAGACAATCAGAGCTTGTGTCATGGGTACTAGTTAATTGATTAATGTACTTAATACATTACATAGGAACATAGTTTTTTTATTATGCATAGAAAAGAACACCCGGAACAAATATCTGATATCGTACAAACATTTGTCCCGCGGCGGGAATCGAACCCGCAACCTCCTGTGTTCTAACAGACCTTCGTCCGCTGCCACTGAGTGTCAATTAAGCTCGAGGCAATGAGGCTTTCGGCAAAGAAGACTTTATTTGGTCAAGTTTTAAAGACATCAGACCGTTGGTAATATTTGGCAAAAATCTTGCATCGAGCTTGGACTAGTTATTATTAATCACAGCCTGTTTTTTAAGGTGATGAATAAAGTATTATCTATCTATGTATGTACTCACGAGTAAGAGGCGTCCAGTTTGGGTCTCTTCGAGGGTTGCTGGTTGTTGTGTGCGTTGGCGGCGGCCACGGCGGCCGACGTCGCCGACATCGCAGGAGACCCGGCGCGGGACGTGCCTGTGCTGTCTGACAAATAATCTATACAAATCAATTGTAATGTAAGATGTAAAACAAACAGTATTTAAATAAATTGTAAAGTGCCTGTTTGTGCCAGGTAAAAGTTTTTGTAATAAAGTGCGTAAGCCCTACTCTGGGTAATCTCTTATTATTTCGTTGACCAAAGGTAATTTCAAAATCTTCAATGGGCAGTTTGTGATACCTATTATAAGCTTCTTTTAATGCCTTTGCAATATTTTTATTTTGTTTTATGCAGAGATACGAAGTTGCACTTTGTGGCCACCAAACTCTATTTTCGCATGTCTGCGTAAATTTTGGTAAATGAAACATTGCAAAGGCATTAAAAAAAACTTGCAATAGTATCACACACTGCGCATTGAAATTTTTTTAATAATCTTTGTTCAACGAAATAATAAGATATAACCCTCCCCTGTCGGTAGTCGGGTAAAAATAGGTGGCGGCGCTAGTTTGGCTCGGGGTATCGTCCCTTAGAATTGAGAAACGGCAACACCTCGTCAAAGATACTAAATGTAACTTTAGTCTTTGGAACAGGTTTGGATAACTTCAATGTTTCCCCTGTAGGTGGAGCTAACGGCGCTAAAGCCGTAAGTGGTCCCAAAAAATTTCGATGAGGCGAGCGTCGATTTCATGGCTTAGTTGGTTAGAGCACACCAGTACATAGGGTGGGACGCGGGTTCGAGTCCCGCCGAAATCGAAATTTTTTGGGGACTTGTTTAATTTTTTAAAATAAAAGTTTTTTTTACCAGGTACTTAGTTAAGCTTAGTAAAGTGTCTGTTTGTACACTTACTTGCATTCTTGTCTTCTTTTTTGATTTTCTTATGCGGCTTCTTGACACCACTGCTCGCTTCTGGATCCGTGTCGGAGTCGGAACTGAGCTCGCTACTCGATTCTGTCGGATAAAACAGAAGGTTGAAATAGATTTATTAAATTACATCAGCTACAAGAGGGAAATGGTGGTTTTGCCAAGGTGAACGAATGCACCTATGGGTGGAAGCGAGGAATTCTTTGACCCCGTATCCGGCAGGGTGGTTTTTTGTCACCTCCGGGTTAGCGTCGGTGATTGGGTTAACCGGGTCACCGAGAACGAGACATATGCAAAGCGACACTGGACTTTTCAGAAATAATTTAAAAATGTGAGAGTTGCGTCGATTCGCTGGCAGCTGGGACAACGCGTAAAACAAACTACATAAATAAAGGCGAGCGAAGCAAGCCGGTCTTTATCTTGTGGATATTCCTTCGTTCTTTCTCGTACCAAGCGGTTCTCTTCCTTTCTTGTACTTCGTACCGCGGTTTGGGAATCGATGCCTACTTTTGTTTACCCGGCCATTTACAACGAAGAACCCAGTGAATAGGTCTTCACATCGACTTTTACTATCTGGTGGTCAAACGATCTATAAAAAAAACTGTTCCTCTTGCGTCCACGGCTTTTCGGCTCGGGGTCTCCGTAGCACCGCCGGTGGCATACCGCAGGCTCGCCGTTTGTTACGCCGCTGTATCAGACTGACCTTTCTTCTCCTGCTTCTTATCGTCTTTTTTCTTCTTCTTGGTTAGCTTGCTGGCGCGCTCCTCGCCTTCCTTCGTGGGCTCGTCCTCCTGCTCCGACTGCTCCGCTTTCGGCTCCTTCTCCTCTTCTTCCGAGTCTTCGTCGGATGTTAGGAGTTTTCTGGAAGCATTTATTTATATATATATAGTGCAATAGTCACTTCTAACGTAAGTGTCTAACCGTTGATCCGATTTGCGTGAAATTTGATACGTGTACAGATGGGATATGTAAATTCTTTGAATTAATTTGTTTTCTTTCGTGGACTAGAACAGATTAGATCCAGACTTGAATCTAAACCGCTAACGACGATATTGTTAGGGTTTACAAAGTAATGTCGTTACCTGAGAGCATCTTCTTCAGCGACGCCCTTCAACTCCTTGTTGGCTTTGTTCTCATGATCCGATTCACTGCAACAATAGTCACGTCATTAGAAACCCTATTTTGTAGGCAGCACTAAAAAATGAATGAACACTTTATTGTACAAAAAATTTACATGAATAAAATCTAAATCTTTTACATACTGTAAAGGCGGTCTTATCGCTGAGAGCGATTTGCATCACATTTCCAAGAGGCGCAGGTTTGGCCGAAGCTTTAGACGTTTCTATAGACACAACGCGCGCGAAGCCGCGAGCGGAAACTAGTATGAGCATAAAGTTAGTGTCACCTCTCAGATGAGTCGGAGATGTAGTCTCGCTCCCTCCCCTCCTCGTCTCCGTCGTCGCTTTCCTCAAACGCTTCGTCGCTTACTTTTTTCTTCTTCTTCTTGTTTGCTGCGGCTAAAAAAACGGATTACGATTTTTTTTATTCATACTCATCTTGTTACACGTTTTCAACCTTACCTATAAAGGATACATCCAGCACCGCAAGCGGTTTTGATCTGCGATAACCTTAAGAGGGCGCACTGCGCGCCAATTTGTGAAAAGGATATGCATGGGATTTCGCGTTCATAGGAGCGGCACAGAGCACGCGTTTTAGGAACGGCGCAAGTGCAAAAATGAAATTCATGTTTTCACATTTAAGGAACCAAAGAAAAAAATGTTGAATTTTAAGTTTTTTATCACGGGGATCTCATGAGTACTGAGATCTTGGCCTGGTTTGACAACAAATTCCGTTAGCCTCTTAATGCTGCCCTTGTTAGTACATATACCCAAGATTCTCGGAAGTTCGTCTTTAAGAATAAAAATAAAATAATTTTATTTGTTCAATCAGATCTACATATTTTCTTAAGTTTAAAACAACATAAAGAATACTAACCGTAAGCCCAAAAGAAACAAAAAGGTATTTTTTCTTTATGTTTTTTGTTATACAGGGTTATTGGTAATTCGACGTATTCCCGTTAGGAGGTGACTATTTGCGATAATTTATACCACCATATGCAAAAATGAACCATTTTTGAGTTCTCATGATAGCTTTTGTCAATATAAGTAAAAATGTGATGTTGCATATCAAATATTTTAAAAAGTATCAATTTAAATCTTATTTGTTCTTGTGATTAATAAAACGATTAAACACTGGTTACTTATCAATATTAAAACAACAATTATCGGCCCAAATTTAAAATGCGAGACAAAAAACGATATTATTACGATACAGTAATTAAACTGTCTGTTTTTTTATTTAAAATGTTTTAAACCTGGTTTTAAAATACAGAATATTTTATAGACTAAACAGATTCTTCTCCACAAGTAACCTACTAGTGGAAAAAATCATGGCTTTGCTGGCTGGCACACATTAGGTATGTACGTACATATATACATTACGCACTCTTTTTTTGGAAATTTTCCCTGACCGTTTTGCATGGTTGCTTCGCAACGGGCGAAGGTCCACCACATGACCACGATGGTGATCTATTGTTTTTTCACCTGTTCCATTGTTAATCTGACGTGGATTTTGGCGACTTGGTATGTGAAGGATGCACCCTTCTCGGTAATTCGAAATGCGCAGGCGACGAAGACATCTCGTTGTTCAATTTACCCGCGGCTCCCCCAGCATTTGTGATTGGTTGAACCGGCGAATCGAAGACAAACATCGGCTCGGATCGGCCCACGTCGGGCGTGATCGGTAGTGGAGCCTCCAGTGATGCTCGCTGCGTTTTGTCTATTCCCGGCAACGCTGACGCGGTTGGAGCATGCACGACGGCGGGTGACTTGGCTGGAACGGTTTTGGGCTTTTCCTCAAAAGCTGTTTTGAGTAAACCTATTTATTGTCTGATCTTGCTTGTTGATTGACACGTTCAGGGCGTCGATTTTATCCTCGAGCGTGGCTATTTTATTGACGAGTTCCCCAATAATCTTTTGTAGTTCGAGTACGACATTTTCCAGCGATTTTTGTGCCATATTGGATTTTTATTCGACCATTTTAGATTTAATACGGAGCGCTGTTATAACGTGTCAGCTTCCCCTCACCTACTTCACGAGTCGTATCGTAATCTGTCTGTTTAGTATTTCACACTGAATCGTTTTATTATGTTTAGACCAGTAGCCCTATTGTCTAACTCGAAGGCCATTACCAGTGAACTTGAAATCGATTACCAGTTGTCAATCCAGTCAGAATGTTTTCGGTATTGTGTAAGGTATTCAACTGGTAATCGGCTTCGGAATGAATGATTCATGTGAATCCAATTTCAGTAGTTTTCGATCTTTCATGCGTTCCGTTAATGCAAGTGGAACAACTAGTAGTTCCACTGGTACTATTTGCAATTAAGTTGTTTTACTAGTTGAAAAAACAATAATTATATTTGTTATGCTGGAAAAACACAGCCTGTGCATAATTTTTGTCATTATTTGCAATTAAATCACGTATTTTTTCAGTTTGTTGTGAGGAGATTATATAAAAAAGTTTACCACAAAAGTAGTAACGAAACGCAAGTTTTCTACTGTCAAACTCGCTTGCAGTGTTGCCAGATCTACTGATTTAGCAGTAGATCTACCTGCTTTTTGAACCGTCTACTGATCTATTGATTTTTTGCTCAAATTTTGTGAAATCTACCTGCTTTTTCCGAGCATCAATAGCAAGTGACTCCATGTCTTTATTTTAGCTCACGTGACAAGTTACCAATGACACAAACTTCACAAAACTGAAACAGATGAATGAAACTGAAGAATTCCATGTTCCTTCGTTTCTTCCTTCCAGCTTTCACTTTCTTTCTGTCGGTCTTGGTATGTCTGTTCATTGTTTTCGATTGATTGGTCGGTCCGTTCGTTCGATAAACTTTTGCAAAATGCAAACTGAGTGAGACTGTTTATCCAGTTATTACTCTACTATGCACTAATTAATATATGTCCAAAACCACAAATCAAAGTTCAATCAGACTGAAAAGAACTGAGCAAAGCATAGCCGACAGGCCGCCTGGCCTCGCTTTCCACAAAATTTCTACTGCTTTTTTCAGATTCCATCTGGCAACACTGCTCGCTCGTGTCCCTCACTTGTCATAACTTGTCATTCGCGGTATATTTTAAAGTATGTTTGGCTGGTTTGTGAAAACAAAAACAACTTTTACGACTGTTTTTTTTCTTGAAAACTAAAAGATTAGTTCCAAAGTAAGTACATTTAACAAATTACTACCGCGTTTTATGCGTTACAAAAGTTATCAAGTGTTTTGTTACACAACAGTGTGGTAATATGATAATATGGCTATTTCAGAATGCCAGCAAGAAAAATAGTATCAGACAGGCAGATGGAAATGCTTGTGGCTTTTATGGAAGCAAACAGGGAATTCGCAGTGGGCCGCCTGGCTAATAACGGCCTATTGGCGAAACAACAAGCTGAAAAACGTTGGGGCTGGCGCCACTAAAACCTTAGCCAAGTGGAGAGTTGTAAGTACCTTTTATCTTTTAATTTGAATGTTTGTCACTAATGCTAATTACCCATCTAATTTTAAAGCTTTAGCTTTAGATATGCCAATGCAACCACCGCAATTGGTCCCAACGCGCAGGCGATCATGTAATAATTTTACTTTAAATTTTAGGAGAGTACCATTATTCATGTCACATCATATCAATGGCTAGCCAATTAGTGTCCACAGCTGGACATAGCCTCCTCCAAAGCTGTATTTTTATACATTGTTACAGATACATCACATGCAGATGTGCCTCAGTGGGCAATGCAGATTGAGGAGCGGCATTTAGCAAACGAGAAGAAGATCTCGCGTTCGCTAGAGGCCATGGCTGCCTCCTTGGCAGCGATACGCAGCGCTCTGTAGCGCGAATTGAAGAAATACTTTTACAAGGCTAGTGCGGGACACTAGCCTTGTAAAAGTTAGTTAGGTTTACTGTTGTACATATATAAATTAGTAGTAAGATTAAAAAAAATAAGTATGGATTGTTTTTTTTAGTTTATTTATGAGTCAGAATCAATAAATTAGCAATAAAAAATAAATTATTAAGCTTTCATAGGCTTTAATAATTATAATAATAATGCTGGGGACAATCACACAGCATTATCTGGCCCCAAGTTAAGCAGACCTTGTGTTATGGGTACTAGATGATAGTATACGTAACACACTCCCAGGACAATTATTTGCAGATCGTAAAAACATTTGCTCTAAGGCGGGAATCGAACCCACAACCTCCTGCGTCGCAGGCGGACCTTCTGCGCCACAGAGGTCGTCGTTCAATTATGTTCGAGTCCTCCACAATCAGTCAACAACGGCTTGCCTTCCTCCATCAACTTCCCGCCGCCGTACACCTTCAGGGGGATGATGCAGTGCTGCGGTTGTAGCGCACGGTCGCGTGTCATCTCCTCATCGACATCGACGAGGCGTTGGTTACTTTTCTCGCTTTGATGGGTGTATTGTGCATCACCCTGTAAAATATAGAAGAAAATGTTTATATATACCTACTCGTATGTATACCTATATACAAAAAATGAATTTGAACTCGGGTAGGTATGTATTCAGATAATTATTACTTATTACTTCAGAGATGTTTACTTACCTACTTATTTCCTTAGCCTTCAAACACAATGTTTATCACAATTTTTTTATTTATATGGATATATTTGAGATTTCCATTCCAAACAAGACTCGAATGAGCTCCCTGCTTCATTTGACGTTTCAAATGGGCTTCAATTTTCTACTGAAATTCATTTCGACGTTACACAATACCGATATCCGCGCCAATATACGAAGTTTCATTCATTCACTGGGCTTCAATTTCGCTGGTAATGGTCTTCCATGTGTCAACTATTTACACAATACGAAAGTTACAATCGAAGTCCAGGCTAGGTTTCAAATGTCAAAAATGAAGTCGATTACGATTACCAGTTGAGTTAGACAATAGGGCTACGGGGCTGTCCAAAAAACATACGATCGCGTGCTATTATTTTTTGTGAAATATCGTCTCTTGGTCTTGTGTCACTCCTTTATGGCGGGACCGCTAGCATAAGGCTAGCGATCCACAATTAAATAATAGATTTTTTGAATAAAATGCGTGTTTGGGATAATATATGAATTCTTAGAAATTTATCTCAGTATGGTAGTAAGCATAAGCCCTTTAAAAACAAAAAGAAAGTAGTCATATTCGGATTTCTTATTTAAATGTACGATTTTTATCGCTTATTTTCCTTCAAGTTGGAGATATTATTGGTAATATGCTTAAAAGTTCCACAGCCCTCGCTTATCGGCTCAGATACCAAATTAAACGCCGCAACCACGGGGGACTTCCCCTGAAGCGGAGTTATCAATGACCGCGGGCGGCTGAGGAAGCCGAGCCGCCGCCGCGAGCGAGCATCGTCGGCGTCACCACAGCGACGACGACGACACGAAACCTAACTCTAATGCGCGCTGCCGCCGCCGTCTCGAAGTTTCCGATTAATTTTCGTGCTAGTAACTGTATATAGTTATATTGTTGTACCGACTATTTATTACTACTTATTTTTTTATTATCATTTTTCGTTCTAAATACTTGTTCTACTGCTACTACCACATTTTCTAATACTACTACTACGCTAACTACTACTACTACTACTCAACAACATTTTCGTTTACCTACTTTCTAAGATTTGTACAAACCTCCCAAATCTTCATGAAGTTTGGCAATAGACATGAAAATATAAGTAAATATAGTTTATGAATATATTGCAGCTCAAAAAGGATATAAATTCACCTTAAATAAATTTTGGGCTTTGATTAAGGCGTCACCACTTATTCCTTTCTTAAAATTACGCGCTTCAAAGAAAAATGTAATAAAATCTCACCCCCAGTTTGTGATACAATACATATGTACTATATACCTGGGCGACCTAACTCATTGTCTAAACAAAAAAATCCGCTTCAGAAAAATCTTTTATCAGGTATATCATTCTTTACTTTAGTCTACATACCGAAGCGACAGAAATCAAAAATAGCTCTTTATTTCCGTGTGGGTTTTATTTTAAGAATTTGACCTTTTCTAAGTGTACATTTTTGTATTTATGGAAATAAAGAATTTCTGATTTTAAACCACAGGCAGTGAGTGGAATGAGTTTCCTGATGTTTTCCCGCAAGAGTACAATCTTGGAGTCTTCAAACCAAGAGTGAATAAGTTCCTTCTAGGAAAGCGTGCTTCATCTTAGCTTAGGCTACATCTTCACTTACTTTAGTGCCAAACGCTTGACCATATCGCACGAGTGCATCTAGCCTGCTAATATTAGAACTAACCTTTCTTATGTTTATCCTTCTTCTTCTTGGCGCCACCATCGCTATCCTCTTCCTTGTTCCCGCCTTCCGAATCCGATGACTCGTCATCAGAGTCTATCCATTCATCCATCTCGGATATCTTCAGATCTGGGGGAAATATTCAAATTAATTTGGGTCTAGGAAGAAAGAGTTACCTACCTCACTGCCATATTGATGACGTTGGCCAGCCTTGGTCGATGAGCGCAACAATTAAAAAGTAAATAAAATAAGTAAGTAATTAGTAAATAAATGGTTACCGCGTAATTCGGCCTTCCGACACTGATGGACCACTGACGCCTCAGAACCTTTCAGTTAGCGCCTTTTTCCCTCTATCATGTCTCTGTGCAGTTCGCAGGTTCTATTTTAGTACATCTGCATGGATATAAACTTACTTATATTCGGTTCCAGAATCTTTGATATTTTTTTTAAACAAAGGATTTATTTATTAGAGGAAAATATTTTAAGACACCAATATCATAGGAGCAATTTGTTGAAACTCGCAAAAAAAAATCGTTTTGGCAAACTTCATTCATAATTTCATTTGTCGGTTTTCGCTGCGCGTGTGCGTGAAGTTTTTGTTTTAGTATTCACCTTGCTGTGACTTTGTAGTTTTCTATTATTATTAATCAGATTTTGTATAGTTTTCGTAATGTATATGAATATCTTGTTTTCATAAAGTATCTTGGGTTCTAAAAATAAAGCCTATATACCTTTCTTAGCCTACTACTAAAATAGACCCTGTACAATTCTTGATCTTGTACTAAAAGAGAACCTGAACCATTCTTAGCCTTGTACTAAAATAAACCCTGTACCTTTCTTAGCATCGCACTAAAATAGACCGTGTACCTTTCTTAGCCTTGCACTAAAATAGACCCAGTAGCTTTCTTAGCCTTGTACTAAAATAGAACCTGAATCTTTCTTAGCCTTCTACTAAAATAGAACATGAACCTTTCTTAGCCTTGTACTAAAATAGAACCTGAATCTTTCTTAGCCTTCTACTAAAATAGAACATGAACCTTTCTTAGCCTTGTACTAAAATAGAACCTGAATCTTTCTTAGCCTTCTACTAAAATAGAACATGAACCTTTCTTAGCCTTGTACTAAAATAGACCCTGACCCTTTTTTAGCTTTGTACTAAAATAGACCTGTACCTTTCTTTGCCTTGTACTAAAATAGACCCTGTACCTTTCTTGGCCTTGGCTCCCTTTGGTTTCTTCTCGTCCGGGTCATCTGCGTCGTCAGCACCGTCTTCGCCGCGCATGCGCTTTCGGAACATCAGCGAGAAGTAGTTTATCACTTTATTACGTCTGGAGGAAAAGATTTGTACATGTAATTGAACTTTGCCTATAAGTTTAAGCTACTGAACATAATGTTTGATTGTGAATAAGGGATATTCTTTGGAACAAATGGTCTGTTTGAAAATCTATCACAAATATAAAGCTATATTATGGCTTCCCATTCGCAAGCGCCGTAATCTACACATTCTGTCCTTCCTTTTCTCTATACTGTTCAATCCCTTTTCCCCTTCGTATCTCAAAGAAAGATTTCAGTTTCTTCACTCTTCTCACGGTCACTCTCTCAGATCTTCTGATACCCTACTCCTGGTGGCTCCAGCTCAACGAACTTCCTTTTATAGCGATTCTTTCACGGCACAAGCTGTCAGACTATGGAATGAACTACCAGTTGATGTAAAAAAGTCTACATCTCAGCAAACTTTCAAGAGAAAAGTCTACAATCATTATCTAGGTATAACGTCTGATTAGAGTATTAGCATGTATGTCTCTAAATATTGTATTAATTTGTTTATTATGTTGTTATGTATTAGTATAATTGATTAGCTTAGCATAAGCACCGCCATCCTATGATTCTCTCCGTACACCTTGGTTGCCTGGAAGAAATCGCATTAAGCGATAAGGCCGCCAATTTCATTGCCTTTCTATAGCATTAGTTTAATAATGTACTGAATGTTTTGGGTCCAATTCAATCAATGAGTTTGAAATAAAGCATTATCTATCTATCTATATTATAAATAATAGATTCAGGCGTCACTTTGCGGAAATCCATTGCAAAAATATAAGGATGAAAATTATATTTTCATCCTTATATTTTTTATCTATATTATCTCTGCATGAGATAGGCTATGATTTAACCAGGTAAAATGTGAGCTGCAGGTGAAAGCTAATTGTTTAATAAGGCAAGAGTAAACATGAGTGATTGATTGATGCTGTGATTGATTTAGCTTGTTTGGCTGCTTACCTGCCAAATTCTTGCTCTGCCTCTTCTGCAGATAAAGCTTTGTACCTTTGGATTGGTTGGAAATTGTACCTGAAAATTGAGAAAAAAACGAGATAAAACTTGTGAGTTATAATTTATGTGTTATAGATTATAGTTTAATTCATTCATTTTAGTCAATGCTGTTTATCCACCCTGTATGTAAAACAATGTATTCCTTGTATAAATTCACTAGAATTGTTATTATATTAAATCATACATTCATTAAGAAAATTACAAGTAAAGATAAGATAAGAATAAAGATGAAAACAAATTAGAATATTTCAAAATGAAACAGTTAAGCTACCTGAAGACTGTTTGTTGCAAACAATTTGGAGGTAGCTTAGCTGATCCATGGTGATGATGATGATTCTTTGGTAATGGCAATATGGTATGGTTAAACACAATTCTGCTAGTGTCAAGTAATGGAAAATAATTTTAATTATACAAGTTATCAAATTATAAAGATTGTCTAATATTTTCACCAGAGCCTAGTTCGTTATCTAGTTGGGTGTACCACATGCAGGTTAGGTTGGCTTGGGAGACGAGATGTTGGAGTCCCCCAAATTGATCCATACCAGTATCAATTGGAAGCATCCCTGTCATAGTATATTATATTACTTGTTGTGGTATTACCATTCCTGCAAGGGGTATGCATCAATGGCACCATCTGCTGCATGAGTGAACACATAGTATGCTGCATTCTCTGATACACCACCCTCTCTGATGCCTTTGAACCTGTCAAAGAACAATACATCAATATTTACTATTGCTTAATGATGTACTTTAAGGTAAAAAGTGGGTATAAAGCAGCTAGATTCTTATCCTTAAAATTTGCAAGGAAATGGCAATCTAAAATCTATGACAAGACTACAAAAAATTTAGTTTGATGTAAAAATATCTCACTTCTTACTTTTTCCCAGTCTTTCCTCCAACTTTGAGTATCCAGGGCTGATCCTCTGGCTTATACTTGCGAGAGATGATACCAAACTTCTTACGGCGAGCCTCCTCTCTGATGTCACGGCCATATTCTGAGCCTGCACCAAACCTAAAACAGTTGCAATTCTAGTAAATAGTTGGACTTCATTTGGAATAAGGTATGAGTTTCCTTGTGACAAGGTGCAAAACAATGAACATATGTTTACTTTGGCATATCCTCATCAAATCCCTTGAACTCCTTGATATTATTCTCCCGTTCCATCTTCACGTGATTCCATTTCGCAAAGTCTACGTTCAGGGTTGCGTTGAACCGCATCACATGATACTTTTTCTTAACATTCTTCGGTACTCTGATCTTGAACTCTTGCGTGGATGCTGACGTCTACAAGAACGTTGAGTTAGTACAGGTTTGTATAAGAAATTATAAGAATTGAGGGCAGAAAAGAAGGAAAACAACACGTACCGACGTGCCCGCTGGTCCAGGACCGTTCATCTTTCCTATATTCATAGGAACAAGTAATTAGAAGTGTGTGGCCGGTAAAACTCTATCGCCCTATCACTTAACCATTATTATTATTGGTTTATTTCTAATCTAAGTGGAATATCGCTAAACTAAAAGAAAATTTTATAAAATAATCTAATCTATTCCTACCCTATGTTTCTGTGACTGGACATTTTATATGACGTACGACTTTGACTTGACTGACGTTGATTTAACATGAAAATTTGACAAAGTATTGAAGGTCAAAAATGCGATTTGAGTCGATTTGAATAGAATTTTGGAACGAAACGAAAACATAACCCTACTTTTTTGTTTTGTTTGTTGTGATAGGCTTGATTGTTTTGTTGTGCATTAAAAACTTCGAAAATATGGGTAAAAAGAAGAACAAGAATAAAGCTAGTGGTGCTGAAAAGACTGCAGCTAAAACTGAAAAGAAACTAGCGAACAAACTAAAGAAAGAGCTTGCTAATTTGGGTGAGGTTAGTCCATGCCGCTCCTATATTTTTTTCAGTAAATATATTTTAATATTGCGTTTTTGCTTTTTAGTGAACATACCTATAGAGGTAACTTTCCTGTTATCTGTTATATCCTGGTGCTTACTATAGCCATTTTAATAAGAGCCGAACCTCAGACGGATGCTTCTTACGACTTCATCTATATTGACCTCTGATGATGATGATGCTCAAATATTACTATGTACTTATCAATAACTCAAATGTCTTTTCCAGGAAGACATAGCCAAAGTGATAGCAGAGATTGAGAAAGAGGAAGCTAAACGCTCAGCGGCTTCAGAGAAATCCTTGAAAGGACCACCATCTCCAAGAGCCTATGCATCACTGACACCACATCCTACTAATAATGAACTTATATTGTTCGGCGGAGAGTACCATGATGGACAACGGGTAAGATCTAAAAACAATTTAAGATTAAATTTTCCATTTCTATGAAAATTTAATAACTATAAACCTAGTATTATAATATCTGTGCTATAAACATTCACTATACACTATATATAGCAAACTACCTTAAAATAATTCTCCATTTCTTTTTTATATAATTTTTGAAATAGAAAGATACCAATGAATAATATTTTCTTTATAGACAGAAGTCTATAATGACCTGTTGTTCTTCAACCCTGACAAAGGCACCTGGAAGCAGGTGAAGGCTCCTGGAGGCCCCGCTCCTCGCAGTGCCCATCAAGCAGTTGCTACGCCATCTAACAAGTATGTTTTTTGTAGTTCTTTGACAGCCTTATTCATCCCACTGCATGGCAAAGACCAATTTAATGGATAAAAAAAAAGGTTAGTTGGAGCCATTATGGGAGGGAGAGTTTTTTAGAGTCCGAAATATTTATGAACGATGGCACAGAACCCTCCGGTGCGTGCAAGTTGACTCACTCTTTATTTCTATGCTTGCCTCCACATCATTGAAAGAAAAACTTATTTTCTTTACACACACACACACAAACATAAATTGAAATATATTTTCTTCTTGTTGTGATGTTACAGAGGGGAGCTTTGGGTGTTTGGAGGTGAATTCACCAGTCCTACGGAGACTCAGTTCCACCACTACAGAGATCTTTGGTGCTTCTCACTTGCTGATAAGAAGTGGGAGAAGGTAAGTTCTGTGATAAAACATGAATAAAAAAGTGTTCCAATCAACTTGTTTTCAACTTTTTTTTAGAGTTCTGTACTAGTTTTTTTGACTTGCTTGTAAAAATGTTGTCTTGTTTATACTCATGTATTTTTATACGTACATTATGTTTATTTTTAATATACATATGTAAAGTGTAATCATATTTCATCTCATTAATATCAAAGTGGGTGACAATCCATACCCCCTATAATTATGGTAAGGAAGAAGGTATGGCCAAGACCTTTTTCCAATAAGTTGGGACTTGGCACACGAAATAGGCTTATCGAGAAAAAAATCGTACATAATACGTGGTTTCTATAAATGTAAATAAATGAACAATGCTGGACAATTCAAACAACATTATCTAGGTCCAAGTTAAGCGGAGCTTGTGTTATGAGCAGTGATCGGAAATTCGGGCGCTTATTTACCTAAAGTTGGTGAGTGACACAACATGGAGCAGTTAAAACCACATCTTTCTCGTGAATTCTTTCCCGAGAATTCCCGGGATTTCAGAACATTCTAAAATAATGATTTTTTCACCGGAACCTTATTTAAAGACGAAATATAAGACACTTTTATTTTGACGCGAAAATCGATTTTTGTAAAAAAACGCGTTCAAAAAAAGTATCTTATAATTCGTCTATAAATAAGATTCCAGCGAAAATACATTCTAGAAAATTCCAAAATTCCCATTTGGAATAAAACAAGTTTGGGTTCATCTCACAAAACAGACATCTAAGTATATATATATTTTTTAATAATACTTGTTTCTATTATTCTTACGCAATTATCAAACAAATTATAAATGCGTATGAATAAGTGTTTTATATGTCGTCTAGAAAAAGGATTTTGGCATAAAATCATAAATATAATTAAAACTGTTTTTTTTTTCAGAAATATTGACTTTAGTGAAAAACACGTCTGGATAAAAGTGTCTTATATTTCGTCTATAAATAAGATTCCGGTGAAAAATCATTATTTTAGAATATTCTGAAATCCTAGGAATTCACGAGAAAGAGGTGGTTTTAACTGCTCCATGTTGTGTCACTCACCAACTTTAGGTAAATAAGCGCCCGAATTTCCGATCACTGGTTATGAGTGCTATATAACTGATATACCTACTTAATACACAGATTACATAGAAAACGACCAGAACATCTGGAACAAATATCTGTATATTGTACAAACATTTGTCCCGAGGCGAGAATCGTACCCGCAACCTCCTGAATCGTAGGCGAACCTCCACCCACCGCGCCACAGAGGTCGTCAAAGTTTGTATTATGGGACTGTTACAGGTGGTAGCTCCAAATGGCCCGTCCTCCCGCTCCGGCCACCGGATGGTCCAACTCGGCCGCAAGCTGCTCGTGTTCGGAGGGTACAACGACGACGGTCGAGAGAGCCGCTACTTCGACGATCTGTACGCGTTCTGTCTAGATACCCGGACGTGGGCCAAGCTGAGTCCCAGTGGGAAGGGGCCGTGTGCCCGGTCCGCTTGTGTGGTGATACCGGCTGGGAATGATTCTGTGAGTTGACTTGACGCTTGAGCGCGTTGTTGGAACGAATGATTTGAGTACTCACAACTCGGACGGAGATTTTGGTCCGCTGGTCAAAAGTTAATATATACCTATGACAAGCGAAATATGGCTCTCAAATATGATGGTTAAATATAGGGTAAAACATAAATGCCAAAAACTAGGGCTTATATAGGTTTGTACTCGTAATTCAAGACCTTTCATCTACATGTTTCATCAAATGATGTTGCAGCAATGGACCAAAAAGTGATACATATATTTGAAGCACACACAATGTAACTAAACTTCAGATGTTGGAATCAACAACAACTTCGTACGATTTTGCAGCACCTACCCCGGCTCGCATCGAAATGACTACTTCTGACATTTTGATGTTGATTGTCGTGCGGATCTGACTAGCTCCTGTCTCTCACATATCCAAATGTAACCCTACTTTATTTCGCGCAGCTGTTCGTCTACGGCGGTTACTCCCGCGTCCGCGAAGGCCGCACAGAACGCACTCACACCCACGCAGACCTCTTTCGTCTCACTCTAAAAGGCGAGGCGTGGTCGTGGCGCGCGCAGACGGGCGGGACGCATGCGCCACCAGCGCGCGCGGGGCAGGCCGCCGCAGTCAATGCGCACAGTCAGAGGGGCTATGTGTTCGGAGGGATCAGTGTAAGTATGATGTACACCTGGGATGTATTCCGTCTCACTCTAAAGGGCGAGGCGTGGTCGTGGTGCGCGCAGACGGGCGGGACGATAGAAAACCGCCCCGGGCGGGTACCAACCCACGCTACGCCGCCACTGCTGCACCAATTCAAAATTTCTGTAATTTTTCCTTCAGGATGTTGAAGTAACAGAGGAGGAGATCCGCGGAGAGATGTCAGACGATCTTCATATGCTGGACCTGGAGACGGGCAAGTTTCATGACGTCATGCTCAGGTCGGAGCAGGCGCCCGCATCCGAGAAAGAACATATGGATGTACAAGAAGTGCAAAGTGCTGTTACTACCAGTGAGTTGTATTTATTTGGAAAATAATTCGCATGTCTATTCCCAGTTGCCACCACTATCTCCGCCGCCACTAGTGGTAGTCAAGAAATGAAATCTCAGTTGCCACCATATTGGTTGTCCTATCCTCGTCCACGAGTTTATTTTATATTTGGTATATGTAAGACTATGAAGTTCCCTATTTGTTGAGAGGTGATTGAATGAAGACTTAATGACAGAATTAAGTATTTCATTGACAGTCACTCGTAAAATATGGAAACTCACGAAAGTTCCCTTTTTATCGAGCCGACATGGTATGTAACGAAGATTATTCTAGACTTAATGATTTTGCCGTGAAAAGGTATTGAAAATAGTATAAAAATTATCACGGTAATCGCGCACGGGCAGAAGCAAGTAGCAAATAAAACAACTAAAAATCTTGGTTCTCTTCAACACAAGAGGAAACAGGTGTCATATAGACCTTCGTGAGACATCGTCGGCATTATTGTCACTCTACCATCGTGGTTAAACGAAGGTCTATTTACGATAAAACTAAATAAAAATTTAATGGATTTCTTAATTTTATTCCAGTGGAAACAGACGACGGCTTTACACTCAAGCTTGGCGGCGCAGTTGCCACTTCAAGCGCCACTGACGTCACAGCAAACATCCGTCGCAGCGGCCCTACACCACGGATGTCCGCTATGGCGTGCGTGCTCAGGACCACGCTGTACGTCTACGGAGGAGTGTTGGAGAAGGACGAGAAACAGTTCTATCTCAGCGATCTGTATAGCTTAGGCAAGTCTCTAATGATAATTGAGCTTGTCAATCTTAAATCTGTGCTTGAGTAACGATTTTGTATGGCATAAGCGTTACTCAAGTATTGATCGATGACTGAGCAAGCTTTCATGATACGGGCCTTAGAGCAGCGAGGGAACTAAAGGAGTCTGTACTTTGTAGTTATAGGTTTTTCATAAAACCTATAGCAAGCTCCAGCCTCTCACAATACAGGTTCAATATAGTTACTGCATTGTGCTTGTGATAACTAAATTTTAAGTTACCTATTGTGAAGAGGAAATAAACAAATTTATAATTATTACTAAGACAAATATTTGTACGATCTGCAGGTATTTGTACTGGGTGTTCTGGTCGTTTTCTATGTATAATAAAAAATATCTATCTTTGTAATGTATTGTTTTATGTATATGAGTTATCTAGTACCCATAACACAAGCTCTGCTGAGTTTGGGGCTAGAGAATGCTGTGTGAATTGTCCAGCATTATTTATTTATTTATTATTATATTTATCACGCCGAGTCGGGCGAAACGTCACTGGGCACACGGTTGACCTGACAGTTTGTTGCGTATAACGTAGTTACAATTCCGGCTATTTAACAAATATCTACAATTCTATTAAATAATCTATTGTTGTATTGTTCAGATCTGCACAAACTGAACGAATGGAAGACTATCCACGAGCAGCCGACTCTCCCGGATTGGCTCGGATCCGACTCGGAAGGGTGGGAGAGTGGCTCCGGATCTGATAGCGATTCCGACAGCGAGTCGGGTGGCAGCAGATAAAGCTCTATTGAGGGGGAGTAAGGTTTGTTATTGAGAACTATTATTTGCGTTAAACTAATGAACCCTCTAAGCGTGTGGGCTCGGTTAGAAAAATGTCCTCTTCTCTACCTGTTTATATGTTATATCCCGACCTTCGAAGCTCTGAAAAGTATAAGCCCCTAAAAGTATCCATGTACCTATATAAAATAAATGAAAACGTTATTGCGGGAAATTTGTATAGTACTGTAGAGTCTGTGTCTTTGATTTTGGCGGTCTTATCTCTTGCAGAGATTTCTTCCAGACCATCATGTTACAATAGGCCTTATGCCTAAGGCTACTATTAGCTAGCTAGGTACGCTTTTACGAGGGGTCATTGGATTTTGCGCTATTACTTGTCTATAGATTTACAATTCAGTGCTTTTTGACTGAACGAATGTTAATGGTTATTGCCTATTTCTCTAGGCTTGGAATCGTTGAATATTATGACTATTAAGGACGTATTTGTACTGTATATTATTACTGAGATAAGTGTTATTTTGTTATATTTTTTTTAATATGACTTAGTGATAAAGCAAATACAGCATCAATCATCGTCTATGTTTAAGGAAAAACTCTGAACTTTGTTATTTTTATTTAATTGAAGTACAAAAATAATTGTTTATAGTTTCTAAGTCAAAATAAAACACACAAATACACATGTTATCTTTTATTTATGTACACATTCGAACATACATGATAAAATAATAAATCTTTATAAAAATCAATTTGCGCCGAAAGGTACGCTCGGTCCAGTTCCTTGTTTCGCTTTTTTATATTCAATAAATCAACGACCAAAATCCAAATTGCCGTATCAAGCACTAGATGTGATCAATTCCCGTTACAAAATCGTACAAAATCTACAATTCTTGATCGCAGACATATTGAAATACACAAATATATGAGAAAAAGTAGTTTGCAAGAACAGTATGCTGTCTAAAAACTCAAATCTGACTAGAGTTTTATTCAAGTGTGACAGTCAAAAAAGCATTTAATACACAAACAAGCTAATATACCTTGACAGGTATACCTGGCCAATTTAATGCACTTACTTTTTTATTACAAAACCATTACTAAAACGTTTGGCAGTGGTTGTAGACACATATCTTCATCATTCAAAAGTATAAGAAAATGCCGAAGTAGGAAATTGAAATAACATAAAATGGCTAGATTTTGACAGGAGACACAAACTTTGTGAACATAACATACCCTGTTACACATGTTTACCGTGCTGTATAAAACTATGACTATCAACAAATATTCAACATACAGTTGACACGATTATTAACTTTATGCCATATCGAAGAAATAGCTTATGCCATCAAATGGCAATGGACAGTTTTAAAAGAAACTCCTCGGCATTAATATTTCCCTACCAATTTTAGGATGGTTCTTATAGTTGCCATGTTTCCATTAAAATGCCCGTTGATTCGCTGGATAGATCTTAAGATAACTAGAATTATTTACATGTCCATCAAAGTCTCAGCTATGACCCTTTTCAAAATGTCTACATTAATTAAGATTTACATATACTAAGCTTAGTTGCCAATTGTTTTGAAAATGATCTTTAAGATGAGCCGCTGAAGAAAGGGATATAAATATTAATTTATTAAATAAGTTTCCTTAATTATGGCACATAATGATGATTTATTGGTCCCCGTAACTTTACGTTTTATATTTTGGGTTGATTTAATGTTTTCTTAATCCAATTTTATATAGCTTTTAATTTATATTGCCTTTACCTGGGCCTTGCAGTGGGACAATTCAGATAAAAATAATAATAATGTTTGTTACGGTCATTGAGATGTAATAAGGGTTTTAATTAATGAAATATACGATATTTTTACTCAAGTCACAAAGGGAACGCGGCAAAAAATATTCAACCCAGTTCTATGATGTTAGAATTATCAGCAGTCATACTGCAAAAGTGTGTATATGTATTTTTAGATTAAGTCTTGATTAGCTATATCTTGTATTGTGCGGTATCCATTATTTTGACGTATATATTATATTAAACCTTCATTTTAGCGTCAGCTGTTGTTATCCAGACGAATATTTTAAGTAGCTATGACAAATTTACGTATTTCTTTAGGATAAATTAACACTTATGATAATATACACTGGTGTTATAATCTAACGCGTGTTTTATTAATTTGCAATGTATTTTATCGGGCGTATAACAAATTGCCTAGTTTTTAACATTGTACGCGACATAATACAATCCAAATTAATAAATTAATTACTAGCAAAGTAAAGCTGAAGCCAAAATAAATGATAAATAATTAACAGGGTTTTTGTACTTAAAATATATATGGGTCACATTTTAGATGCAAATGTTGCCAGTTTTAAAGCTTAAATAAAGTAGTTGGAGGACTATGTGATCCAATTATATTTTGAGTACCTTAAATTAATGTTATAGGTACCTAAGAATTAAATTACCACTATCATCAGTCGGTTAAAATATGTCAATATAATGAAAATTAGAATTTAAATGATTTTTCGTAAAATAATCCAAATCAAATCAGTCTCTTACCTTATTTTATTATAACTCGTAAGTATATAATATTATTTATACATTTTAGAGATATTCCAATTGATTTACTATAAAGAATAATGGTTATTGTAATATGTTGTAAAATAAACGTACTTCAGATATTAGCTATTATATTAAATGTATTTGATTATTAGAAAATCCATGTTATACTGTATATGTGTTATATGGTATTACTGATATGATTTCGTTAATAAAGTAAAACCTAAGGCGTAAGACACGGCTACCATACATATCGATACATACAACATAACATACACCCAAATTAGAAACGTACATTCACTATCTAGCATTTACAATTTATTTACAAAGAAAAAAGATCATTTTTAATAAATACAATAAAATTTTGGCTGAATTTGTGCTAAATATAAACTTAAAATGCCGAAAATAATAAGAATTGACCGCTACCCGCTTTTCTATAAAAGCAGGTAGGAACGTAACTACGTCGAGACCGAATTATTGTCGTCCACCTCTTTCAGTACGCGCAATAGATCTTGACCGCTGTAAACTTAGCAAAACTTGGTTCATATAAATTTCCTAAGAATTCCACTCGTCACATTACGCCTAACTTCACAACAGCCAAGATCAACCGCGCACAACGTAACCAACTCATAAAAAATATGAATAAATTAATTCACTACTTTCGTAGCAAAATATCAATTTGTTACTAGTTCGTTCGATTCCGTCCACAATATCACAATAGCGCGTGGCTAACTTCACGTCCTCTGACTAGGCTGTCCCATACTTTCATGTACCGTCACTTCACTATATCAGTGCCCGTCAAACTTAAATGCGTCTGCTCTTGAAGTCGATGTAAATCTCATTATTGTTCTACTTTCACTCCTAGATTTAGTGTCCGAAGTTAGTTCCCGAGAAATCATCCCGTATAGGAAACTCGAGGGAAACTGTGCATACGCCTTGTGTATTCGATTAGAGCAGACGCATAAAAGCTTGATGCAAACTGTGCCCACTCACACGCTTAGAACAAGTCAGTAACGATGGTTCCGAACCACGCGCAAACGACCGGCAAGGCGTAGGTGAACAACGCTTTATGTACCGACGGTCGTTCTGCCGATGAGCCGACTGGTTCTTCCCTCGCGTCTCCGGTTGGTACATCCGGTTCGTTGGTCTCTGGGAGGTCCATGGTCCTGGGTCGGCCTGGGAGGAACACGTTGTTGGTTCCCGGAGTGTCCACTATACTGGGTCCGTATGGTGGTTCCGTGGGTAGTGTTGGGTTTTCTGGTAGCGGAACTGATGTTGGTTCTTCGTATCTGCCGGAGCCAGCTGAAAATGGAACGGGACGTTAGTGATTGGTGATTGATTAATAAAATCATGATGATTAGTAAACAGAATCGCGTAATTATTCTAATGGAAGGTTTTAGACATAAACTTATCTGTCCTACTCAAGGCTCTTTTCGTTATACGCCACACTAAGGCCCGTATTATGAAAGCTTCCCCAAGCATTACTTAAGCAGTCATTACGTGATCTCTACTCAAGCGTTAATTACTCAAGTAATGCTTGGTAACCGTTCAATAATATGTCTAAGCAGTTACTCGAAGGCGTGGACGGAGAAAATCCGCTCTTGACGGCTACTTGAGTGAGTGTAGATTTTGACATGAGCTCCCAAGCATTGTTTGAAAATTAGTATTCACTCAAAACTAGACATAAGCATCACTCAAGCAGAGCTCGATGACTGAGCATGCTTTCATAATACGGGCCTAAGATTGGCCCAAAGTGTAAATTCTGTAGTATGGCTGTCAGTTACCTCACCCAATCGAGGTACCTAACTGACATTGAACTGACTGAGAATTTTTGTCATATTTTGCTTTGCGCATTCCAAAACTTCTTGGGCAGTTGATTCTTTGTTGCTGAGGCATTCCCTGGGCGTACTGTTCATTGCTTCGATGGTGGGTGTTTGTGATATTGTTGAAGCATTAGCTATAGAGTGAACTATTCGTTATTTGAATGGTAAAAAAGTATTGTTAAGTAGACACATACCTTCGGTATTGTCGGAATCCTCGTCATCATCCGGTGGGCCGTCGTCTCCGCTGTTGTAGTCGCCGGAGCCTGAGCCAGAGTCTAGCTCTTCGCCGTAGTCGTCTAAAGAACCCATTCGAGAGACGTGCATTTCTGGGGACAGAGTTACTGATCAGAGTGTTTCTTAGAGTCGAGTATTATACAGGGTTTCCATCCTTGGAGTATGACACAAAGTGCGGTGTTCCGGGGTTGTGTCATTTTCTATAGTTAACGTTATTTGAGGCGAGTCAGTCGCGTCGTCGTTTCCAAGTATCTACATCACGACTTAAGCGTACCTAACGGGTTTGGTAGTCAAACTAGGCCTAGATCTCATTACTTATACTTCGGAATCCCCGTGGTAAAAAATTCGAATTACATTTTGGGTGTGTAGTTTTCTTTTAAATAAGCAAATATTTATTTTTGCGCTGTTCCAAAAACGCATGCTCTGTCCCACCCACTCCTATGATACAAAATCCTATCCTTTTCACAAAATAACCTGCATTGCGCCATCTTGACCCATTGCTGGGTACAGATACCTACCTAACAGATACAGAAACAGATATCTATTTCGAGGCCTATTTTCGTCTTTAAGAAGTCTTTAACATAGACTGCTGAACATGCCTGCCTCCCCAAACTAGTAAGTTCGGCAAAACTTCACGCCAACTTTAATCGCCGCGCGCATTTTGTCATAATGGCAGGCGTATTGGTGATCGCAGTTAAGTAGTTAAAACACACAGAAGGAAGCTGTTTCTCTGGTGAGTTCCCCTAGTCGGCTCTTACGACATCCACTTCTTCATCTTACGGCTGAGTTGAAGGGGTCGATTCTTACGTCGATACCGCTATGGCGCGGCGCGATTCGACCTTTCAGTCTATTCTGACTGTTCGATCTATAACAATAAAAAAAAACAAATACCTCTATCAGTAGCATCAGTCCACTGCACCTCCTGTCCATTGTAAGCGTCCTTCAGCTTAGCGGTCAGCATACGGAGCGTCTCGCTCTGGCTCTGCGCGGCTACCACAGCCTCAGGGTTGACTGCGCCGCGGACCTCCGGGTTCGATGCCTGACCCGCGACACCTTCTCCTGCTGCGCTTAGGGTGTAGCTGGGGGAAAAGACTCTTAATTAATTAAACTTTCGACGTTCTTTGTTAATATTGAAATTGGAAACACTGCAAGCGTTATTACGAAAGATGACCAAATCAACAACAACAGTGTGTTTGAAAAATAAGTTGAAAGGCAACCTGTCCTTTTCTAATATCAGAGCGGTATTTGAGCGGTGTCTATGGTTTTCGTATTCTATAAAGTTACTAGCTTAAGGCAGCGGCTTTGCAAGCTTGTTACCTGAATAACGCGTAGCCCGCAGGACACGATAAGAATGTAGCTACTTAATAGTGAAAGAAACATTCGATATTTAACGAAATAGAAGCTTCAATCAGACCGGTATCAACATACTGCTGGATAAGGTGTACGTCTCCTGAAGTTTTAGATTTAGAAATGTATTAGTAGTTTTGTGTATTCGTCAGATACAAACCTTCCAACATCAGATCCGTTGAAGCAAGGCGACGTAGGAATACTGGTTGCGGTGCAGAGTAAAGCCGGCAGGTGGTTCCAGTAGCGTTTGGAGTTGCGCATCCGAGTGCGGGTCTCTTTCACTAGCTTCTCTAGTGCTGGGCCGCCCCATTCGGAACCTGGAAGACAAACGATTTTGAACCTTCTAACCATACTAAAAAATTAAATAAATGCTAGGAATGGTTTATCATAGGAAAAGCGAAAAAGGGCTATACGGACTAGAAAGAACTCGTAAATTAAAGAACAACTAAAGTATAATTGAATCTTGGTTAGTTTGTGTTGGTACCAAATAAGTATCGACTCCATATAATGACTAACCAATTGAATCTAAATCACATAAAACCTGATTTAAGTCAACTGACCTAAGTCGTTCTTATGAAGGGCGTTCCAATATGGAAAGAAGTCCAGATGGTCCATAATTAGAATCACCTCCAAATGCGGTCACAATAGGTTCATTATCATAAAGTTCCTATTTAGGAACACTTATGAGCGCTGGTTTAGGAGATGCGATTAGTTTTATTTCATTAATTTGTGTTTCTAAACGTTTAGATTGGTACTTACCATGACCTTCATCAAGCTTCGCAGCTGGCTTCTTCCTTTTCGATCCCTTCTTTCCATCAAACTCGTAACTTTTGAAGTCTATATCCATCCCGCTCACGCCCGCCGGTTCCGGGTTCGCGTCTCTCTTCTTCCTCTCATGTTCTTCGTACACTTCTAACGGTATATCCCCTTTCATGTATTGTAGGAACTTGTTTCTTAGTTTAGACTGTTCGACCATTTCAGCTGTGGTCTTGCGTATGCCTTCTGGTGTTCGAAGGTCGGCAAGCATCGGGTCGTCGTTGATAAGACTTTCAAAAGACGCTTCGATTTCGAAGTCGTCGACGTCATTTGTTTTCTGGCTCCAGTCGAAATCAGGGATGGATCGGACAGATCTGCGTATTTTGTCGGTTGGTATGAAAGGTCCTGCGCCACCACCTCCCCCTAATACAGGTTTGCCACATCCAGCGAATATCTTCTGTGATATTTCCTGGTTGTGCTCCTGGAAGCTCATTATAGCCTCGGATATCTTGATGTCGATGGGTTCAACAACCATTGCGATGTTGAACGGTCCCAGTAACCTATCGGCTACTTTATCGACGGCCTCTGTAATTAATAGCAATTAACATTGTTATTTGTTGCATAATATGTAGAACACTTATATCCTTAAATTGTCCATGAATAATCATTAGTTATGAGACGCTACGCTTGAATTGAAAAGAAAACTATGTATTACGGAAAAATGCAGCGATTTTTATAGAAACATAATTTTGATTGAGAGTATGTTAGTTACACTCCGTCATCTGAGTCTCGTCTCAGGGCAAAATATTCGAGCGACCCTGATCAACTACCGTACCGCTTACTTCCGTCTTATCTAATTCCTTCCACATCTTCTCTAAAAATCAGTTCTGTACCTCCTCAATCAATTCACGACCCTCTAAAAACCCAACCAAGTCCCAATCTCCCGTACTCACCGACATACGCGTCCCAACTCTCCCCGATATCAGCATGCGCCGGCAAGCAGCCTCGGATGACATTGTGGCAGTATCTCGAACAGGCAGGTGGGTTCATGTCACCGCAGAGACCGCAGTATTGCAGACGGGTCCAGGAGGATACGCATTCTGAGGTTACTCCGGCCTGGAAACGAAGATTTGGTTGTTTTACTTGCTTGATGATTTGCTTGATTATAATAAGCCTGGCATTTAGATAAACTCTTATAAAGGGCCTCTGTGCGTAGGCTTCGGCTTTACTTTAGGTACGAGGGTCCCACGCATGACTTGCAAAAGATACCGCGTCATAATTCCCTAAGATCATAGAAATTAGGTACAATACCTAACTAAATTAAAAGCAGGTGACATTTTAGGTAGCATTAAATAAAAATGTCCTTTGCTTGCATCCTTTGCCTGAACGCTAAAATTAGCGTAGATGCACAACCGACTGTGACGAAAAGATGCGATCGATTTACGTGGCTATGGATAAGCACCTACGCACTTTGGGTAATGATCCGTGACAAACACAGCACATTAGCTTTTCAGTGACCCAAGAGATATGCCAACTTCTCGACAAGAATATTCTAGAGAAATAAAACTAAACGCAGGTAAGTAGGTAATTTAAAATCGCAGAACAGGGTCAAACCTTCCAAGACCTGTATAAGTTGCGTATACTCGAATTTTAGATGCCTTTTCTGGTCTTGGAAGTACAAGCTTGAGAAACAGAACTAGTACCTAAATAAGGTACATATAAACAACGACAAAAATCGCTAAACAGGGTTAACATTCCAAAAGCGTTAGGTACTTACTTAAAAGAATTGTTGAAATTAATTGTCAACGTTCAGCACTTTTTGTCGTTGACCGTACAATTTCAAAATAAAGCTTATTTCATTGAATTTCACCATGAATATACCATGACAGTGCTATAATAGCGTTCTCACCTAGAGTGGATTACTAAACGATGAGGTGCTCACCGTGCTCAGCACTTAGCACCCACTCGCAATGCAGTGAAATTCTCTGAAGTTCATTTGCAATGCATAAGCTCTTGACGGTAAGCCGAAGAAATGGTAATGGACTTGCATCTGTGTAATAGTTACTGCGTCTTACTGGGTCGACTACTTTCATCTCCCAACGAATTAAAATTGAATTTAAGATAGGGATATTGTCTTCGAAAGAAGGGATTTATATGTGAATACTGAAGTGACGAAACTGCCGAAGGCGAAGGCACTTAACCCACTCCTGCCATCCAAAATAGAAAAGTCAGCCAGGCATGGCAGACATTCTTAAAGTTATTTATACTCGTAGTGTTGAACTATCAGGTGAGCACAGGTATTTGTGACGAAAGATCAATAAAGTCCTTTATTACTCATTCGAAAGCCACAGCTGAGGCGCTCAGGCGAGTGCCAACTCGATTTAATTTTAGATAAGCAATAAATCCTCAATAAATCCGAGTCTCTTGTTAGCGCCAGAGGGATCAACGAACTCAGCGACGATTGTTCATAATGAGTCATTTGCTAAACTGAAGATTTACATTATTTTACATGCCTCGTGTAGGTACGCAAGTTGAAGGTCAGCGGGGATTTGCATTGATTAGCGGATTTGCATTGTAATAACCGTGTTCAGCGAAACAGGTATTAGAACTGCTGTTGGAACTTTAAACTCTAGCGTGATGACTTTTAGGTTAGTATTTGATCCGCGAGTAAATTCAAATAGTTAGATTATTCAGTCACGCTCTCAAAGCTTCGGTGAGGTTTTGGGTTACGCTGCTGTGTTTATTAATGTAGATCCTCAAGCCGTTTTCGAACTTTGACAATGGCACAGGATGTCTGGTATGCTCGATTTGCATGAATTAGCAATAACAGACCATGATTGGCTAGGCTACCAGCTGTTGACAATAATACGGTGTAGACGGTTAACACTAATACGCATCGATATTGGAATTCAGAGACGTTTGCAAACTCGTATCATGGTGACTCAAAGTGCGGAAATGGTCTCGAAGTGTCATCAAACCCGGTGTTTGGAGTTGGCATTTCTGTTTATGCCTATTGATGAACCAAAGTGGAACGTGATTTTGAGACACAAAATGTCGACGATACTGCAAAGACAAGTTCTGGATGCCTGGATGCTATCAGCATAAGACGGATAATAATTACAATTAGTGTTAACAATTTGGAGGATCTACACCAATGTAGTTATGGATTTATAATGACTATGATGATATAAGTAGGTAAGACAGGTACAGATACCTTACATTATGAACCCGTATCTAAATTGCTGTTGAGTGTAAATGTATACCCCAACATCAATGTAGAAACGAACCTGTGGAGCACCTGTATAACAGGTCCTTGTCCGCCCGGAAAAGCACAAATACCTGTTAAATATCTGTATTTAGCAGGTGGACTGGTGCTCATCCGAAAGTCCACAAAATGTCGTCTGATTATTTGTCGTAATGTTTCAATCAACTTACTTGTATCATATTCCTGACGACATCAGCACCAGCCCTCAGCGCCTTGTGGAAGGTCCGAGTGGCGACCACAGCGCGCTTCAATTGCATCGTCAGCTTGTTAGGGACGTCCTCGAAGGGCTGGATGTCGCGCATGTTCTCGTTCAGACATTTTAGATATCTGGAAACAAAAGACGGTTTTAAACGGAGTCTAGGGTATTATTTATTGTAACAACAAAGCAACGAAGGCTTACGAAAGAAGGTCTGTCATAGATTTTGTATTAAATTCTTTGATTTTGTTGTTATCCTTACATTACACAGATCTATGTAATCAGGGACTTTCTTAATTATTTTATTTTATTTAAAACTTTATTGCACTAAGGTACTAAGGGTAAGCTAAATGCCAAGGCATTTTCTACCTGCCGAGTATATAACACATGTTTTTACAGAGGGTTGGCGTACTAACATTCGTTTTACAAATACAGGAGGCATAACTAAAAAAAAAAATTGTGTAAGTGTAGCTGTATACTGGAATTCAAATTTCTTAAAACTCTAAAACCTTTGCAAATTCAAATAAGGCATCGTATCAAATTGTATATACATACGTATTCAATGGAATCACAAGGTAGCCAAATAAGCAAATGCATTGAAACTTATAACAACAACGTTCTCCAGATTGGTGTAGGTATATTTGACATTGTGACTTTCCAAGCGTATGAGTGAGTTGAGTAATATAAAAATGCATTGGTTAAGTTTATAGAACGTGCCCAATTATGGGCTGGATTCAAATAAGTAGGTACGTCATTGTTCCACGAAGGTGTTTCTGTAAATGTTTCCTCCTAGACTACTTATTAAACACCTACGCTCATGGTTATAGACATGACCACATCTAACGTTAGCAGGACATGACCACACAGTGTTTTTGGCATTACTCACTCTTAAAAGTAGAAACAAAATACGAATTAAACGATTAGCGAAAACAACCAAACCACTAGAAAACTTTTTTGGCTTTCATTCGGCAAACTTTTCCCGCAATCCAAAAGCGGAAAGTTGGAATGCGAACAATAATTCTGAGTTTGGATCTCATTAGGTACGCCTTCATTGCATTTGGATTTGCTTTGATTGGGATAATCGGGCCATTAAACTTTTGCTAAGATTTGAACTCTTTTGAAAATAAGATAAGTTCTTGATGGGTTGATTCCAAAATTATTTTTATTGACAAGACAATTTTTAATCATTGCCCCTGGCACTGACTTCAGGCTTCCTTAGTTTCGACCCTGGCCAATAACAAAGCACCAATAAAACGTTTCTTACTGGTTTCCATTTTCAACATTTCAAACCCTATCTTTGCATACAAGTCAAGCTTCCTCCCTCCGTCCAACATGGCCACCTAATTGGATTGCTACCTCGTCCCGTCACATGAAAGCAGCGCATCTCTACAATGTAGTTAACCTGCTAACTACATTTAACCATCCTTTTACCACCTCATTTCAGACCAAAGGCTTTTAGTTCCGCCCGCAACGTATAAACTTTACCTTGCGCTACCCCTATATTCACTGACGATAGCGCAGTTAAAAGCCCATAACTGAAAACCTACCTTATTACGACCAAAAAGAATATATTTTACGGATTCGGCTACTAGGCATAGAATAAGTAGGATAGGTAGTCCTCTAAAGGTTCCAGTAAGCAAATGACAAATTCTTCGTCCATTGTGGCTCGTGGCAGGCGATAAACCGCACCATAACCAAGCAATCCTACACCGATCATAAAGGGGTGTCTATTGTTTATAAAGCCATCCATATAACACTCGTGCTTCGCCTTAAACAAGCTATTATACGGTTTATCTGTTAGCATCTCGTAGACTAGTTGACAGTTACTACTGGCATAGAACCTAGATTAGATAGCAGTCGGTAGGTGATTATGCTGTCGGTTATGGAAGGTTAATCTCCGTGAAATGTGTTGATAACGGTTGACGACCTCTTTGATACGTTTTATGCTCTTACTGCTTACAAACAAGAGGTTTATTTGATTACCGGACAATACAACGGATTAGTGGATGACATAAAGTGTTATAATATATGATGTACAAATTTAATGAAATAGGACTTATTTACTCACTTCTCATCAAACTGATACTGCGAGTTGAGGACCGTGAACATCTTCTCATACAGGATACCGAAGAAACCGTCCATCATCACGCTGAAGTTGGTGTCTCCTCTCGCGTAGTACCTGGAACAGATGTCAACCTTGAGTATTCATAAGAAACCTTGGGTTTTCAAAGCAACACTCAGAAGATACTGAGAATTTGTTTGCCGAAAGCGCTGATAGATTGATAACGTGGTCTAAAGTATCTTGAAATTTTACCTGACTAAAAATTCTGTTAAGTGCATCTATCGGGTGGTTGAAGAGAAATGAAAAATTAGTGACAATGGTCATAGTGTTTTCCTATTGCTATTACATCGTAATTAAAAAACTAGATTCTGCCGGCGGCTTCACACGCGTTGATTTATGAAATAAAAAGTTGCCTATTGTTTATTACAGGCCTAGAACTACCTGTATGATGTTAAATTTGATATTTTTAACATAAGACCAAAATCTAGAACTTTAAAACTTATGCCTTAGTTTTAAGACGTTATGAATATATATTATTTAGAAATTATCATGTTATTATTAATTTCAATGACTAACAATGTAAATTGCAGTGCCCAACAGGGTGTATGTACTACTAACTTAGACTCAAATTAGATCTTAAGCTATGTACACAATATGTACATAGCTTAAGATCTAATTTGAGTCTAAGTTAGTACATACAATCAATAAATGAAATGAAAAAGTTCAGCCCAGATCAGTTCAGTAGTTTTGGCGTGAAGAGGTAAAAAACATCCATCCAAAATTTTGCATGTATAGAACACGTCAAAATGGGTCAACTTTTCAGAAGCTTTCAGCGTTAGCGAGGTGTATATAAATAGTATGACTTATTTAAATTGAAGTTTTTTCCTCTTTGGCATTAACCTTTCCATTCTACTCTATTATTTCTTTATCATTCTGACTTTATCAGATCTTAGAGGAGGACCTGATCGATAACGAAACTTAGTTTCTCACCTTTCGAGTTGCTCAAAAAGCTGCTCGAACACGTAGGAGTGCTGCTCGTAAATCATCCCGTACGTCCGCTTGAACATCGAGTGGAACTCCTCGCGAGACAGCTTTAGCAGTTTCCTGAAGAATTCTGGAACAAGATAAAGTTTTGTTAGATCTAATGTATTTCGTTATGAACTTTCTTGGCTTCGGCCTATTTCAAATATATTAATATACTAGCGACCCGCTCCGGCTTCGCACAGATGCATGTATTATACATATAAAAATTCTTCTTGAATCACTATCTATTAAAAAAAACCGCATCAAAATCCGTTGCGTAGATTTAAAGATCTAAGCATACACAAGAACAGGGGACAGACAGCGGGAAGCGACTTTGTTTTATACTATTCAGTGATATTGGCGATGCTTACTGGTTTTATCCTATTTCGTACCTACCTTCGGTACTCTAAAGCAGTTCTATGACTCCAGTTTCCCCAATTCTGTTGAATGCATAACGTAGACAAGCACTCAGTATAAAAACTGTTCTCATTTGTTTATTTTAACACTTTTTTATATTCTTTAATTTGGTGGTTGTTTTCCTTTTACGTACTCTACCATACCTAATACCTATGTTTATGGTCTTTCAAAAATATTGAACCTTTTTGGCTGTGATAGGCTAGGTATGTATAGGATACCCAACTTTTAGAAATGTTCTCATGTCCATCTTGTTTCTTCTAACTCTTGTTAATTTGATTGAATCTCAGAAAAGTTTTCTCAGTTTCTCTAACAAGAATCGCTACGGCTTTCCGTAAAATTGTTTCTGCTGTTTCCGATTCAGCGAAAACAAAATTGTTTTACTTGTTTCGCTGAAAATCAGCCGCGTTATAAAAATAATTGGTTGTAAGTGCATGATCCGACTTCTGAGAAGCTGACCGCCGCGAAACAGTGTCACAGACAGAAATAGGCTACCTACTCCGTACAGATGTGTTTGCCACATGCTCGCAATCATAATAAGCAACGAAATGTTCATCGAGTGAGATAATCTGTCGCGATATGATTCAGAATAATTCAGATTAATTAAGGCGCTTGCCTACACTCATTCTTATACCTATTATGGCTGTGTGTGTCGGTCGTTATACTTTGCTTATCTTCTGTTTTTGTATTGGTGACTTGTTTATTAGGTTCAGTACGTAAGTATGTGCCTACTTTGCACCTTGTGTCATTGTTTTACTTTCGCTGATTAATTCACTTCTTTATGACCTATATAAAAACGTAACTTCTTTAAACAGCTCCATTTATTACTGCGTTTACGCCGGCTGGTAGGTACTATCGTCAAATAGTTATTTAAAGCTTCGTTTACACCAGGAACTTCGGTAAATACAAGCCTTTTCGCATGTTTTTCTCGGTACACCTGTCAGTTGCCAAATTGATACAAATTGGCGCGCGCGGGAAAGAAAGTGCGGAAGCCGGAAAACGTTTAGCTGATGGATAGACAGGCTCATTGTAATGTTGCCGATAAATCGATTAGTGATACAAAATACATGTTGCGGTTTCATGCTCCACGTAGCACATCGTTTTTAGGATTCCGCATTACTCCCAATGTTTTTACAAGGTTATGGATACTAAACCGAAACCGGTAGGAAGTTTTGAAAATGTTACGTATCGGAGTATTTAGGACTAGGTAGTTTTTAAATGCCTCAAGAGCCCTGTGTGGTTTTGATAGTTCAACTTTAGCCTCACAGAGACTTGAAATTACTATCGCCGTGTTTAAAACCCCAATTTGTATATAAAGAGGCTTGTCGTTACGTAGAATTAGCATCACGTAAGCAGCAATTTCTAAGAATTTTTTCACCAGCATGCTTAATCTATTTCCGTTTCCGAGAACAAAGCGTTGTACGGCAGGAGGTATTATAATTTATAATATTAATAATAAGTTTTTCTAATATCGCGGAATTCTGTTCAGGTTATGTAGATATTTTTTAACTAGCCGGCAACGTTCTACCATTGGACAGGTTCTTTGAATATTCATGCCTGTTTTATCGCAGTTCTTATGCAGGTGAATTGTTTATCATCTTTGATTATAAAAACAGGAAATGTTGTTTGATAACGTTTGATGTTGAATAAAGAACTAAATCGCATGCCGGCATGAGGCAGGGCCGTATACCGTATTGCATTCAAATAACATTCACTTGTAAGTACCTATTTATTGATAATTTAATAGAGGAAACCGTCTTTATTGCCGCGAGTTTCCCTCTCGAAGCCAATAGAACTAGAAATAGCTAACAAGAGTGCACACCAGTCACATCCGTTCTCGCTACATTAGCGCCATCTCTGGCGCGACCGCACGCTCTTCCGTCGCACGTGCCATATGTGCATGCAGCTTTAGGGTGAAATGTGGAGAAAAAAAAGTAAACTTGTTATCTATGGCTTTGTGTTGATACTTTTGAAATTGGAAGCGCGTTCAAAGTTCCTGAATGCTGTGAAGTGAAAGAAGCGGAACCGGTAGGTACCTTTCAGCGGAGGGTGAATTGGCAAGGAAATAAAGTCTAGTTATGTGAATAAGAAAGAAAGATAGGTAGCTATCTAGTTTTTATGATCTACTTGCGCACAATTATTTTATATTATTTTATGATTATGGTTTTGATGATTGCTTGATAAATATAAGATTAGGGACGCTATTGTATTGGTTTGGTAGGCGTTTAAAAATACTTCATGTATTTTTTTTACACGTGTAGTTAGATTAGATACCTATATTTAATGAATATGAACAAATATTATAAGAAAGCTTTGAAATTAGAACTTCCGTGGTGCATCCTGTATCTGTGCTGTTGGATATCATACACATTCCCCACCTACCAGTTATTTCCTGCACTGCTCAAGTAAAAACAATATAATTATTCAATTCACTCCAATCACATTCGTCTTTATTTAACCGTCCCCGTCTTCCCGAAACCACGGTCATAACCTTGTTACAAAGCAGGGGTTATTAACTCTTTACGTGTGAAAAACTGACGCCCATAAATAAATTTCTTTCAGTGTTCAGTGTCGGTTTACCAGCTGTCAATGTCAGCTGTGGTAGAATGTAGAATGTCGTAACCACGCCTGCTAAATCATAATTAAAAAAAGTACAGACCTATTTTGTAGCGTGCCAGAATAGGAGCTTGATTTGTGTGTGGTTTATTTTATGATTTTCATTTAGGTATCTGATTCTTTGTGCAACTGTTTTTATTAACCTTTTCAAGGTAATGCCGCCTTGCCCGTCTTGTCTTGAAATCTAATCTTAAGCCTATTCTTAACCCAGGTACAACACCTGAAAATAGATTTAAATGTGCCTTTTGATTCAGTTTATGAAAGTAAAGTCACGTCCTTAAATGATACATTGCATCAACTGGCCTGAAAACCCGCCTGCCTTAAGAGCTTGCAGAATTTAATCCTTTCATTTTGAGGTCAGCCTCCATAAGGCATGATCAAGTCCTCTTATTACGCATAACCGCCTGTAATTGGCTACTTTTACCTTCATGACAGATATTTTTAAATATTGGTTTGAAAGATCCCTTTTCATGGCGGTAAGATAAACAAAAAGAATCTTGCAACAAAAATGTTAAAGCTGTGAAACTAACCGAGGTTTTTTGTACCTACAAATACTTAAACTCCAAGCGCTTTATTTCCTTTATATGTACAGGACTATTGGACATATCACCAATTTCAAAGAAAGCATATTATACATTACTCTGGTATCAAAATGCAAAAATTTCGGACACTTGACGTTGCCTGGTCTTTTCCGAAACCTTATAACAGGGCTATTCAGTGTATGCTATAATTTGTGTGGCTATATTTGTATTTGATAGAGTCTCACGAAAACCTCGTAGTAGTTAGATTTTTACCTGCCTATTGCTCGAGGGTACCTATCCGTAAATAAGAGCTTGTTTTTCAAGACAAAAATATGCATAAAACTACGCAGATATTACGTTTTATCATAACATTAGCAATATTTTGATACCAACCATGCATGCACATAACCACGTATTTAATTCACCATCGTGTTTACTCGCACATCACGCACATTAATTTAATAAATCACTGTCACGGCATGCTCTACTTTTAGGCCTACACGCGTCAGCGCGTACGCATGTATCATCGCCTAGTTTATAAATGTCAATAATGCACGGAAATAGTAGAGTTTATCAACTTCTGACTGAATTGTACCTTTTCCGGGTCCAATTCGGGAAGACCTTAGCTAGACCATAATATTACGTAGGCACACAAACACTTATAACTCAACCTTTTGTGTGTGGACATCGGTCCACACGGTAGAGTCAATCATAGGAATCAAATTTTGTCTATTATAATATAATATAATTATTAATATTGCTTATTAATTACGGATCGAACCATTTTTGTTTTGGGAGAACTACGATAATTTTTATAGAATAAGAAATGGCTTATTGCGTATATTCATGGAACTCATGGACGTAAAATTGAGAAATTAGTGGGTAATAAATTATTGACATTTTTTTTTATCATTAATGAAATTCATTTAAACGTTATTTATATATGAACCTACTTTAAAGAAATTTTGCATGCCAATCAATGACTTTTGGTTAAGTACATTATGTGACACTATTTTAATGTTTAAGACCTTGTATTTAAACCATATTTCTTCATATAAATGAAAAAAAAAAATTTTTAAGAAAGACCATGAAATCTGCCAAAAACTGGGGAAATGGAATGGTCCTGAGATAGTTTTATAAAAAAATATTCCCAAAAGACCCGACAAATACTAATTATTTGTCCCGTGAAACTTGAAAACACTGTAAATATGAAGGAATTGGAAATCGATTTTTATGTTTTTTATATTCAAAACAATTAAACAAACTACTGTGTCGCTTATAAAATAAAAATAAACAGAAAACCACTTGATAGAAAGTCCGCAACCCTCTGGAGAGTTCCGCGGCCGGCGCCGGCGCAGAACGGGACCGCGACCGCTTCCAAACATGGCCAGGTTCTGTTCCAGCACAACACAATATCGAGCCCTAGCGGTACAACTACTTTAGTAAGACCTGAATTGATTTGTTTCTTGAAATTGAAGTAAGTATTAATTGCTGGACAATTCACGCAGTCACATCTAGCCTTAAACTAAGCTGAACTTCTTTATGGGTACCTGACTGTTAGGTAATACTACTATACTGTTAGGTAGGTAATACGTTATTATACGTAAAAAGTTTAAATACAAATAAAGATCATTTATTGTCAGTAGGCACACAAATAATAAATATACAAATGATACTTAATTAGATGTATAAGCTACTAGTAGCGCCTCGCGGTTTCACCCGCGTAGTTCCCGTTCCCGTAGGAATTTCGGGATAAAAAGTAGCCTATGTCCTATTCCAGACTATAATCTATCTCTGTGCCAAATTTCATCCAGATCCGTTTTGCGTGATAAAGGAACAAACATCTATCCATCTATCTATCCATCCATCCATCTAAACGATTAGTGAGATGACTTGTCAAGAAAAATATAATTTTGCTGTAGAGGGGCAATAGTCGAGAGATAAATTGAAAATAATATGGTCCTTAAATAATATTTGAATCTAAGTTAGGTGACTTTACGATGGTATAAATCAAGACCATGATTTTAATCCAATTTAAAACTTTAACTACGAGAAAACTTAGGTAGGTACCTAATTACAAATAAAAACGTGATAATTCGAGCTTCTGAATTCCAGATATTTCTGTTACTAAGAAATTAAAAACAATTTTAATAATTCTACTGAAAATATAGATGGCCTCTTGATTATGACTGTACTTTCTAGGATATTGTTACATTTATACAGAAATCTCACGTTCTCACATAAATTGTTAAAACTTCAGATAAATCAATAGTTTCTAAGAAAGCCTAAGCAGGCATATATAGATAATTTCAAAGTAAAGAATCATGCATTTCTAATTAACTTGAAAGAAGAAACAATGATAGCATCATATTTCGTAAACAAAAGCGAAAAAGTAGATTTATTATTCACCCACGCTTCTGTGTGATCATTAACTTCAAAGGAATTAGGGCAAGTGCATATGTCGATTATCGTAAAATATTTAGGGCGATATTTATACGAATGCTTTGGCACTATCGCTAGAATACGAGTAAGGCCCTAGACACACACGCTCTTTCCAGCATTGTTACATACGACTACATTTGTACCATTTTCCTCCATTGTTAATACATTCACTACATGTGTACCATTTTCCTCCATTGCATTGTTACATACATTGAACCATTATTACATCCACTACATTTCTACCATTTTCCTCCATATTTACATTCACTACATGTCTACCATTTTCTACCATTGCATTGTTACATACGTTTTACCATTATTCCACCAATTGTTACATACACTACATTTGTACCATTTTCAGTAGAAAAAAATTCAGAAATATCAATACGCCATAAGGGTAAGCCACAGTGGATCTACAATTATCATTTTGAGACCATTGAATGCAATAGGTATACCTATCGATTTGTCGAAATCAAAATGGCCTCGTATAGCTTTTTCAAAAACAGCTTGATCTGAGCTTTGTTCCATTACTTTTGTTTCTTTTTTCACGATGATAATACTTTAAATAAATAAGAAGTCTGAAGAAAAATATAATATTACTAGGTACATACTAGTTTACTCTATGTGACTTAACCTTTAGTTAGATCTACCGATAATGTAGTCACGGGACAAAGAAATAATATGTGCTAGAATGTGGGGTAATGCGTGGCCAAAGCATAGGTAATTAGTGAGCTAACTTATGGCTTAACGTCATATTATAAATTTTAGTGGCTAGACCGAATGGCCATTCCATTCAGTTTTTTATTCGAGGACGAACATTGACACAATAATGTACTGTAGTACCTACCTATAAGTAAGGTTGCACTAAAAAGTTGTCTTACCAATAATAAGCAAAAAGGTCTATAGTGTAAGTATAAAAAGGCACCTACACTTTTTTTACGTTATATAAAATCAAATTTATAATTGTACTGTACCTACATAAGTTAGGTACTCGCAGAAATTTAGTTAGTTTAAATACCTTAGGGTCAGCTCACACCGAGACATGACGCTGCAAAATTCAAAGTGCTTTATTTCCTTTAGACCTGACAGGACTCTTGGACACTTTGATTCAAAACTGCTGCGAGCACTTTGATTCAAAACCTACAAATTCTCTGGGTATATAACCTTTGTTCACCGTTTAACCCTCGCGTGCCAAAACTGCCTTACAAAATACGTGAAATTTTTATTTGTCTTCAATCTTCATACGATTCACATACTTTGCATACTGTACCTACATCCCATGAATAGCTTTTCCCACAATTTCTATTACCTTCAATTTCCTAATGAGTATGTCATATCCACAAGAACGAAGACTAATCAAAACATCCGTAACCAATGACTTATTCATCAGAACCACAGATATTCAATCGAGTTCCACCAAAATGTCTGTGATAGGAAAAGCTCTACAATCCAGTCATACCCACTCTTTACAGTCTGTACGGTACCTGTGATCGTCAGCGGTGGATGTGGCAGGAGGTACTAACCTACCTTATCTACAAGCCCACAGCTGGACGCAGGCCTCCCTGAAAAGCGCCTTATTGGCTTTTATCATAATGCACCCCAATATGCCTATAACGCTGGGGCATGCGGTTTGGCGATCGCAGTTCGGTGGTAGAAATGTCTGCAGCAGGCGCCTGCTGCCCGCTTCCCGGTGGATATGTCACCGTAGTCGACTCTTAAAACACCCACGGGAAGAGTTGGAGTGGTGCGAATTCTAGCCCGGCACCACACGTTATGACAGTAGGTAACCAGTAGCAACTGAGAGTCGAAGGTATTCCATTTTTGGCTTGACAGTTAGAGTTGTGGCACTATGGAGGTACTCACAGAACACTTTCCGACATTCTGACAGTCAATATTTACACTTTCCACGTTCTATCTGTATTGTGAAAGGCTTGGGAGGCGACGCTTTTTTTCTTACCTCACACAAATGCAAGTTATTTCAATATTTAGTCAAATTATCTGTATGTTTTGAAAAAACTAAAATCTGACGTACCTATTTACTCTTTTTTTAAAGTTTTTTGAGACTAATACTTATACAATACAATACAAAAATGCGTTACTGTACACCATAAAATAACATTACAAAGAGACATCTCATAGAAGTACAATGGGCGGCCTTATCGCTAAGAAGCGATCTCTTCCATTTGATTTGATTTTCTTCTTATCCCTCAGGTATAAATATTTTACGGGACCACCTCGGGATCATTGTCCATGTTTTAGCGAAAGATTTTTCCAATCGATCCATAATTGATAAATTGAAGGCGAAATCGTACATATTAACATTGTATAAAATAAATACATACAGCCCAAATTAGAACCTTCTTCTCTTTTGCTTTTCGTCGGTTAAAAGTCTCTTATTATGTTTCCTACTTAGGTCTTCTTAGTCGGACCTCGACAAACACGATAGACTTCCTACACTCGGCTCCTAAAACTAAATTTTTCTTTGCATCGATAAGCCACAAAAGCACAAAATTGCCTACTTAGTATCGTAAAACCGATCTAATGTGCCAACTTTAAAATAAATACCGACGTTTCTCATCGAAATTATATTATCAAGATGTAGGTAATCATTTATTCCGTTTTTTATGTGTTCATGTACTTAAGCCGTCCGTACACCTCAGATTTTTTGTCTGATGGATAGTGGGTGTATTCAACTATCTGAATGCGATTTGTTTATTTACAAATAGGTACATGGAACAAACGCTTTCGGAAAGTCGAATACGCCTATCCATACACAATTGAATCCGACAGTCAGACAAAAAATCAGGCGTGTTGGCCTTAAAAGACATAAAGTAGTAAAAAACCAGCACAGCTCCTACTCTAAAGTAGAAACAAGTGTCTCTCCCACGGTGTTTAATATTGATAATTTGTAGTTGCAACAGCCGCGCCGAGCTGAGTGTCTTTCAATCGTAAACCTTCTTGGATATGTATGAACATGTATGAAAGTTGTCATTATCGCCGGTTATTTCTAAATACATCATACATCTCGCTGGAAGCCTACTCGGTTCTCAGGTCAATTAATATTTACTGGTAAGGGGCCAATAAATGGAAATAAACTTCTTCTAATCTTCAAGTAAATCGAAAAGGCGAAAGTTTGTCAACCACCAAAACCTATGGTGTCCTTTTAGCCGACTATCGAACACGGTGGCCAGTCTCAACGGATACTCATCATCATCATCAGCGTATGTTAGCTGGACATAGGTCTCCTCTAATGAGGGCCATAACGCCCTATCTTCAGCTTGACGCATCCAGCATCTGCCGGCAGTCTTTCACAAAACATTAGCATACAAAAGCTTTTTAAAGTCGTTTCGTTTAGGAGTTCCTATGGCCGCCTTCTGTCCATCGTCAGACCATCTATATAGCACCACGACATTGCATTGTCACAAAATTTACGTAATTATGCGTTACATTTGCGTAGTTCCCTTTTTATATTTATTTATTTATATACTAACAGGGCAAGGTAAATAACAGCTTGTAAAAATGGGTTTCTTTAGTCATTTAAAAACCATTACGGGGCTAAAATGGGTCAATACCGAAAAAGATGGAAATAGTTCTAGATCTAGTAAATCGTAGCGGTTTCTATTATTTCGGTAAAAGGTGTCCGAAGCCGCGGGTGTTGTTAATAAGTAAGAAACAATGACAAGGAACGTTTCAATAAATTACGGGTTCCTTCTTTATTAGCCAATACAAAAGACATAAACGCGCACCTAACTCTACGAGCTCTGTAGCCGCTTAGCATTTGCTACGAAGACGACCCTGGTATCCAACAAGGCTCTATTCACACCGGGGTGCCAGCGACGACGCGGCGATGCTCCCGAGCCGCGTGACCGCGTGAGCTTTGCGATGCCGGATTAACTTTATCTTCATAGATAGGTGTAACTATCTATGAAGATAAAGTTAATAACTTGGCGTGTTTTATAAACCGACTTCAAATTCCTAAATAATGAAAATTGGTTTGGAAGTAGGCTTAAACCCAGAACACTTCGATAGCGCGATCTAATTTTTCAAGTCCCGACATCTAGTTAAAATTTCAGTTTCAGTTTTTATATTTATTCCTTTTTGATACAATCACGTACACACGGAATTCGTGTCTAATTTAGTTTGTTTACGTTCGTTGCTATGGAAAAAAAAAAAAAAACCGTTTGTGAAAATTATCATGTGATTTGGTTTTTGATACGTTTTACGGCGCACATAAAAATTCCTCGAGGGTCAAACTTTTATGAGAGCACCACGAAATCAAGTTTTATACAATAAGGAAATATTCATCAAAATCTGTTTTAAGAATTTGTGAAGATGTCAACAAAATGATTGTAGCTTTTTAAAATTTTAAAATCGAAACTTTTTTAAAATCAATTATAATAATATAATCATAATTTACGGAGAAATCGACGAACAAACATTAAAAAAATACACAGAACCTACTCTTGACTAACTATTGAGACATATCACACCAGTTTGAGACTGAAAGTACGCACCGCGCCGCCGCGCCGCCGCATCCGTCGACCGTTACCATCGGCCGCCGCTGCCATTCCAGTGTGAATTGAGTCTTATCGTTTAAACGAAACTGAGTTTAATTAAACTTAGCCTTAGCTAGACAGAGATCAAGTTTAACGATTTGCCGTACGTAGCTCAGTTTAACGGCTTAACTCGTTTAAGGAAATTCGATTTAAAGAGGTTGATTGAAATAGTTATGCTAAAGTAAGAAAAAAAATCTGTATCTTTATGTACGATCTTTACCTACGACACAAATACTAAAATCAATAACCTCTCAAAACCTCTCTTCAAACGAACTAAATGTAACTTAATCTTTGAACAGGTTTGGATAGCTGCAATTGTTTCCCCTGTAGGTGGCGCCAACGGCGCTAGAGCCGTAACAAGTCCCATAGATTTTCGATGAAACCGAGTAAGATTTCGTGGCTTAGTTGTTTAGAGCAAACCCGTACTGAGGGTGGGACGCAGGTTCGAGTCCTGCCGAAATCAAAATTTTTGGGAACTTATTTAATTTAATATTAATTATATGTAGTATTTGAAAAACAGGTTGTGTTTACTAATACGCTGAAATGTTATGACTCCACAGACAACCTCTATTGTATTTAGACTAGACATAGAACATAGTTTTCTAGAGTTTATTGCAGTTATAAATAACGGGCAATGGGGACGCGATGCCTGTATAGCTTTACAGTTACATGGAGTTATAGGCGGGTCATACATTGATAGCTAAACCATGTTTACTGTAAATGTCACATAGTTTAACGGACGTATTTAGTTATCTGAGCTACACTACCAGCGGACAAGCAACAGCTATATGGTAGTGGGTATCAAAACCTTGCGGAGCGCAGAATATAACTAACTAATTTCTTCGCGCGGCCTTGCACGCCTTGGAAAAGTTTTAAGACGATTTCTATCCCATGGAACTGATTATTAGAACAAAAAGTAATCTATGTGTCATACAGCGGGGCAATGCAACTAGCGTCTTCGGCACGCTTCCGACTGGTATTGATATGGATCAGTTGAGCTACCTGTAGATTGTTTGCAACAGTCTGCAGTAAGCTCAATTGTTTCACTTGTAAATACTAGTTTTAATTTAATTCTATTATTTAATTGTAATTTTCTTTGTTAATAAATAAAATCTATGTGTTATTCCAGGTCTAGACCTACATCTATGCAAAATTTCAGCCTGATCCGTATCGCAGTTGTAGCGTGAAAAAGTAATGCACGCCTTTTGTGCTACTTTCGCTCTACAATTCAGAAGGCTTTTCTAGTAGATAGTTGGGTTTAACCAACTTAAATTGCTTCTCAGACCCAATGTCCTTGCTAAACTAGTTAAAGGAACCCTTCGTAAACTTAATGCCTTTTAATGAGAACCCGTTTCTGTTAATTCGTTTTAGGAGATGGTCGGAGGATTTAGGACGAATGTCCAGACAAAGAAAAGAAAAACACTAGCTTCTGCCCGCGGCTTCACACGCGTTTTTTCGTGAGAAAAAATCCTATTATGTTAGTCCAGGCCGAGAACTATCTCATCGCAAAATATCAGCCCGATCCATTTAGTAGTTTTGGTGACAAGAGCTAACCAACATCCAAACTTACTAAAATTTCGCGAGATAGTTATTGAATTAAAATAAAGAGGTTAGTTTTAAAATGGACACTCAATTTATAAAATATGTATTTTTAAACCGCAAGGAAAACCACAAATAATATATCTTACAAAATAAATATTAATTCATGATATTAGTTTCATAATAATTAATAAAATTCTCGCGAGAAGACCTAACATGAGTCAGTGTGAGTGCATCATCAAAGCTCACTCAGTTTCATGAACAACAAAAGGCGTATTAAATGAAATAACCACAAGTGTTGTTTTATCGCCATAACAACTGGCAAGACTAAACTGCCCCTACAATGGGTGATTAATTTCAATCTCTAGTCGAATCGAATTGCGATCGAGGTAAACTCACCAGTTTACTATGAACCCAAATCCTAGCACGATAGAGGCAAAATTGGCAAAAATTTTGTCGTAGGCGGTTGTTAACATTGCTATTAAACCAATTGTAGTAAAGGTTACTTGACAGTCAAATGGGCTCATAATAGCTAGCCATTGGATAACCCACACACTTAATTTATAGAAACGTGCGAATCAAATTATGCCTACACAATTACAAGGCTTAAAATAGTTTTATTTACTGTGGCGTAGCTAATCAATAATAATAATTTAACATTGCAGAGATGTTCATTCGTACTTTATTTTAGAAATAACGAAATCTACCTGTTGTCTGAAATGTAAGAGCGAATGGTAGGAGGTATTTGTGGTTTACATCACGTGTTGCGTAGTAGGGGCCACGATAACCCACGACTATTAATATCTCTGACCGACAGCGTCTGTTGAAGATCTTCACACTCGCCAACAGGAGGTACCTAACTCTTACGAAACGTTAGGACTTGAACCGAATTCACCTACATTCACTACTGAGGATTATTTTGAGGTTGCCTCTTTTTCTTCATATAATGCTGCACAATGCCGTATCTAGATGGAGGTGGCTCTTGAACGCTATGTGTGGTGTCGTATGGGGAGGCCTATGTCCAGCTACGTGGACGTTTATGGGTTTATATGTATGATGATGAAGTGATAACTGGATATATCACACAGCAACATCTACCCCAGGAATAAGTTGAGCTTTTGTTATTGATGATAAGATTAATGCTGGATATTTCACACAGCAACATCTAGCCAAGAAATAAGTCGAGCTTTTGTTATTGGACCAGGTGATAAGATTAATGCTGGATATTTCACACAGTAACATGTAGCCCAAAAATAAGTCGAGCTTTTGTTATTAGATCAGATGATAAGATTAATACTGGATATTTTACACAGCAACATCTAACCCAGGAATAAGTCGAGCTTTTGTTATTGGACCAGGTGATAAGATTAATGCTGGATATTTCACACAGTAACATGTAGCCCAAAAATAAGTCGAGCTTTTGTTATTAGATCAGATGATAAGATTAATACTGGATATTTTACACAGCAACATCTAACCCAGGAATAAGTCGAGCTTTTGTTATTGGACCAGATGATAAGATTAATGCTGGATATTTCACACAGTAACATGTAGCCCAAAAATAAGTCGAGCTTTTGTTATTAGATCAGATGATAAGATTAATGCTGGATATTTCACACAGCAACATCTAGCCAAGAAATAAGTCGAGCTTTTGTTATTGGACCAGATGATAAGATTAATGCTGGATAATTCACACAGCAACATCTAGCCAAGAAATAAGTCGAGCTTTTGTTATTGGACCAGATGATAAGATGAATGCTGGATATTTCACACAGCAACATCTAGCTCAGAAATAAGTCGAGCTTGTGTTGTGGGACCAGATGGTACATACTCCTCTATTACTATTTATTTATTTACTAGGTTTCTCTAGTATACGACACATACCTACCTTCAGCTAGTCATCAGATGCTGAGGCACGTTCATGGAGTAGACCTTGGCACGTGAGGAACAATGGATGAACTTAAGAACTAGGCACATGACCTTACACTTTGATATATCTTGCAGAGTTTTACGAGTACGTTAGCAACAAACAGCACTAAAACAATTATTGACTACGATCTTATTACATGGTGAAAAATAAACCTACTTGATCGTTTCACGGTTTGAAGGTAGCTGGAAAACATGGCAGTCCTGGACCGGTCTTTATGGCGATTAAGTTTTTTCCTTGACATAAAAGTTGGATGGACGTAATGTTGCAAACAGAAGGTTCAAACTTCGAAAAGTCTTCAAGAGCTGGCTTCCTTTGTAGAATCGACCACCCATTGCAGCGGTCCCTTAGGATCTCTAATGAAGGTTTGGAGGTGTACTCACCATCAAACCTCGTGGCTCTGTTAGCGAGCATGTCGCTCAGCTTGTTCAGCTCGCTGCGTAGGGCTCCCTCGAGCTGCGACCGCGCCTGCTGAGACAGGCGGGACCGCGCGCCCGCGCCGCAGCATCCCTTGTTCAGGCAGATGCCGTCTATATCTGTAACAATGAAGAAATCAAAGGTTATGATAAGATTATGTTTCAATGATCTAAGATTCTAAGACATTGACACAACACGGCCCCAGCAAGTGGTCGGCATAACAGTGCCGACTCCACCTACGTAGAAAAAGGGCAGATAAAGAAAATTAAGTTTGTGTGTTCTAAGATTTCTTTGTGGTCATGGACTCAAAAGTAAGCCCATGGTTCAATTCGCGTTTTTCCTGAAGTATGTAACAGTAGCGCTATGAGGCTATGACTCTCTCCACACTTTCGCTTTTATTAATTTGTTATTGAAATATTCATAGACCAAACGCCTAAGTTTATACTAACATACCTAAACTAAACACTCGCAATTATGACTGTTTCTAGTTCGGATTGTTACGCATAATTACCGCGTGACAAATTCATTCATTGGCCTATAACAAACCGTAAAAATAATCCCTGACTCACTGAATCCCTATAATTTGTCCCTAAGCTTCTCAGAATACAGGATATTAATTTCTCAGCGCTCCAGTCAGGCCATGAATCATGCTATCCTGACGGGACGGCTTCTTCGCACTTTGCTCTCGAGATAGCGAACTAAGCATCGTTTTCTTTGTTTAATAACTGGCACAATTCATTTATCTGGACAGCCTTTTGCTTGTATGGAGTTTGAAATAAGTATCATTCAATATTGGAAAAAGTGGGGGTGTTAAAGGGAGTTATTATAGCAAATAACATTAAGGACAGCATTTTAAACAGAGTTTAGGTCATCGTTACATGAATTGACGGATCAAGACTTTTGATTTTGATCTTTGATCTTTTATATCCATCTCCTGCATCCACACTCCAGTTTGGAATGTGACCAATTAGGTACCTACCTTCTGAAATTAGCACTAAGTTCTTTTTTGTGGATTTAATTTAAGGGGACTGATTCTATCAAATTTTTGTTGAAAGCCAGATAGCTAAACTTTTTCACGACAACTTTGGGAAAGTACACTTCGTCACAGGGTGTCACAGTCGAAGGGTAGAAGCAGGGGTGGGCAAATAAGTTTAAACAAGCGTCTAGCCCCGGGCTTTATTGCATTAGAGACAGGATGGGGCGAAGGCACAAAATCGATGTACCGATGAAAGAGATATTGAGGAAATGTTTAGAGGCAATATTCGATGGAAGCCAATATCAAATCTTGATTTGGGAGAATTGGGTTGCACGACATAAATGATTTTGTCTTGATTTCAGTCAAATGAAAATTACGAGCGTGTTTGTAGATATCAGCAATATATTTTTATACACGTCTTTAAATAATACCATGACTATACCAAACAGTTTTTTTAAGCTTCGGTAGTGTCATTGTTTCAATAAGCATCAGTGATCCTTATGTAAAATGTTCGGTTTTTTAATGACTTACCATGGCTGTTTGAATAATTTGGCTGACGGGCACAGGACAGTAAATCGGTCGTAGAGCACTCCTAAAGCATGTGTCTTGCGAGAAACCTTGCTACTGCTCTATTATTTAACAGAGCATCAATATGCAAATAAAATGCTCTAAAACCCAAAGCATCTGTAGCAGCTTATGAGAAGATCTCTCCAACCATAAATCCAATCAAAGTTTCGTCATAGTAAACATAGCCCTATTGACCCATTTAAGCACACAATAACGATCGGAACAATAATATCTTAATTAACACAAATCCATTGAAATACCGAATATTAAGCTCCGAGGAGCGTGCTTTACATCGTGCTAGGGGGATGAACGAAAATCAGAGCAATTTGGACCTTATTTCTAAAGGAATAAACGAGGGTAAACTATGGACTATGATTAAACACATCATTTACATAGGTAGAGGAAAGCGCACCTTATTGTGATGGAGATAAACCAGAGATTTGAAAGATAGTAGGCGTTGGTCCAAGGCATAGAAGACTGTGTTCCTTGGGAAAAGCCATGTTAATTAAAAGTACCTACCTTAAATTAAAAATATTGATGAGTTTTTTTGTGAAATAAAACCAAAATTAGAATTTCAATACTAGAGTAAAATTCTAATTTTGAATAATGAACTTAAAACTTGCTTACATATAGAAGCAGTGTGTAAACTAGCGGTGAAAAACTCTTGGAGTTTCCGCTTGCACCCTACATCTGAGAAAATCAAGCCCCTAAAATAGGGGAGACGTGTCTGTCGACGATTATGTGACTCACCGCATAGATATTAATGTTTAGACGAAGGGAAGAGCGAGACGAAAATTATTGCGACAAAAAATTCATAAGCCCCTAGCCAGTCGGGATCACAAACAACATATTGAGTGAAGATATAACAAATGCAACTGCAAAGACCTCACGCACTTTGGGCTTCAGCTGTCGTTTGTTTTTATTTGCAGTTGAATGCTTGGGTTTTCGATTGTCATTTGTTTCTTATATTTTGCGGTGACAATTTATTTTGAACTTGTTTCTGCTTGCTGCTTCGTACGCGTTGATTAATGATATTTCTATACGATAGGTAATTATTTATGGGATAAAAAGTAGCCTATGTTTTATTCCAGGATTAGAACTACCTGTATGCAAAACGTCAGCCCGAACCGTTCAATAGTATTGGCGTGAGTACCTCTTCACGCCAATACTAGCATACTACTATACTATACTACTACTCCACATAACGAGGTACGAACATACAAACATCAAAACTTTCGGATTTATAATATTAGTGTGATGTGACTTTTGACGTGTCCCAATAGTTTTGTACAGAACTACTGAAATAACCAATAGTTTTGTAAAGAAATACTGGGAATAAGTGACCCCAGTTCTTCAGAGCTTTTTCTTCGTAATGTAAACTCGTCAGTAACCGTTGGTCGAGTCTTGATTGAATTGATTGCTAGAATAGAATTCGCGGTGTTGTCGTTAAATTTTAACCTTTATGTAGGTGAAGCTAAGAAATACTTTAAAGTAAATTGCCTATTCACAGACCGACCTTTTAATAAGCATGATAAAGCTGCCCTAAAAGCATTGTCAAACTAACATTAATTTATAGCGATCAGATTATTTTGATTCGTATCTAAACAACTCAATTGAGCCGTTTGAGGAGGCGTTGGTTATTAATAAATTCATTAGAAACGTCAGAGGAGGCAGCTGTAGGGTATTTGACGTCCATTTTAAATGCCTACGTAAAAGTTTGATATTCGAATTAATGTTGTGGAAAAAATATTAGGGACAACTAGATACCTTCTATCTATGTTTTAAACATCTTGTTAGAAAAATTCACATTAGCAGCTCCGAGTCTGGAAATTGGCAGGTTTACCTGTCTATTAGGTAACACGTTAAACTGTTGGTCCTGCGGCTGACCGGTTGTGTTGGTCTGCCATCCCATCGGATTATGAGCATCGCGTGAGAAATAAAGAGTGCACCTGTGCTTGCACATACACTTGCGCACTATAATATTTCATACCTATAGAGAGATACCACATGGACAAATGTTTGTACGATCTGCAGATATTTGTTCCGGGTGTTCTGAACGTTTCCTATGTATAATAAAAAATATGTATCTGTGTTTTTTTAGTGTATTATGTATATCAGTTATCTAGTTACATCTAGAACCCATAACAGCTCTGCTTAACTTGGGGCTAGATAATGCTGTGTGAATTGTCCAGCATTATTTATTTATTTATATGTATATTTGTAGTCTCAAAGCGAAGCAAATAAACGTAATTCCAAATCTGTTATTTTTACACATCATTCACGGCTTCACTGCACTTTGGTAGGAAACCCTTAACTTTAAGATGCTTCTAAATCACGCGGCAGTCTTAACGAGTAATAAAACGATTTGAGTGAACCCGAGTGCGAAACGAGTCTCCTTTAATCTCCGACAGACTCCAACAAACAGTCCCGGGTGTTTGAACAGGCGCACTCTACTCCCACATTCCTGGGTTCCCGACTTTCATTGTAAGGTCAATGTCTTCGTGAAGTATCTGAAAAGATTTTAGATAAATCTGACGGGAAATTATAGCGAGCATTTCGTTTTTAATGACAATATAAAAAAAATCGGCTGTGGGTATGTTTTTATGTATTACCTACAACTGATTTTTCTGTCTAATAAGTCATTTTAGACAGAATTTGACAATACTTTTGTTTTTATGGAACTAACTGTTGCCTGCGGCTTCGCACGTGCTTTTCGAGTAGCCTATGTCCGTCCAAGGGATATCATTTACCTTCCTGCCAAATTTCATTAAGATCCGTTCAGCCGTTTAGGCGTGAAAAGGTAACAGACAGACAGAAAGATAGACAGACAGACAGAGTTACTTTCGAATTTATAATATTAAGTAGGTATGGATATGGATGATCTCGGGTGGTCACATATACATTTTATTTCCAAAGGATTATTAGTTCTACGAAAGCTTTTTAATAATATCCCAAAAAATTTCGATTTCGGCAGGATTCGAACCCGCGCCGAAATCGATTTTTTTTGGGATATTATTAAAAAGTTTTCGTAGAAGATTTACCCAGTGCGAGTAACGCACTATAAAGCAAAAAGCTATGATTATTAGTTGTGCCGCAAAACTTAAAAAAAAAAACTTTGTATATCAGGTATTCGAAGCCAGTTTGTAGTTTTAGTAAAAACTCATTGTTATCTTTTATCAAGCTAAGTAATCTGGTAGGGCCGTCACTAAGCCCCCTCTGAAAGGGACACGCTTCTAAAAACATTTTTGCAGCATTTAAAGCAAGGTGTTTATGTGTTGTCAATGCTCAGCCATTTTCGTCGTTGACTGTGCCAAGCTACATTGGACAGACAGTCAGCTGAAAGAGCTACCAGCAATAAATATTCAAATATTAGCTGCATAAGACGTTTAACTGCAGTGATATTTTAAAATGTTTCCAAATATTATGGCCGAGAGAGTTTTATGCTGATAGAATTTGGATTAATGGGTTATGGCGTTTAAATGTGATAAAACGACTTTATTTTTGTGGAAAATAGCCTTTTAAATCGGCGCATTGGTCGTTTGAGTCCAATTTGCCGAACATTCCTGCTCTAATTTAAACTCTATTTCTGGTTCGATACATTGTAGAAACCCCAACCATTATCTAGTCGATAAATTCCGATTAGTGCTCGGTTTCATTAGAATTTAACGTTTTATAGGTATCTAAGTCGTAGGATTGCATGTTTAATTGAGTATGTATTCATCAATAGGTAGCTGTTTCTTAAATATAAACCATTATAGGCAATCAAGACGTACCGAGCGCAGGTGGAATAGATAAGTAATTAATTTGGCGTCTAACCCATCGATCATAATGATTTTAAAACTTATTAAACTTTCGCTAACATATTAAAAATTATTTATCGGGTTTTATCGCGTACCTTTTGTTTTAATTTGAACTTGAAAATTCGTGATTCTGAAGACGAATTGAGGGTAGCCGTGGAAACAGCCATCAATTCGGCTGGAACTCCGAGTACATCCAGTCGACCGTAACGACGATCGCTGCAACGCGATAGAAACGTTGGGGAAAATAAAACAAAAGGTACGCGATAAATAATAATCGTTAATACGTAATTTTAAATTCGTTTCGGTAGGTACTTTTTGGCTAAGTCGCATGCGTCCTTGTCCAGTGACAAGAATCGCGTTTATCAAAGGTACTAAGGCAAATCATTCGGATCCCGCGCAGTTTTTACGTACCTACTTTGTTTTATCTAAATCTATATATACTCCGATTTAGAATCCAAGATATTTTATGTCATCAAAACATTTATGAAGCTTACTAGCTGGTCCCTCCGGTTTCAACCGTGTTAAATTCGAATATCACATTTCTAGGGAGATATTCCCGTAAATCTCCCATGGGAAATTGATGTTTTACAGGACAAAAAGTAGCCTATGTTACTCTCCATCCTTTCAACTAACTCTATTCCAAAAATCAAATCGATTGGCTGCTTAGTTAGGGCGTGAATGAAGGATAAAACAAACAAACACACTTTCGCATTTATAATAATAGTTAGGCTTTCGAGACGATGAATATAAAACCCTATGATCTGATACCTACCTACAGGGTAGCATTTGTGTTTCCTCTGTCACGTTGTCGAGTGCAGTTCCATTCGAGCATAAAACGAACATGACACGCTCTGTTAGTGGTTAATATATGATTTGCTTTGAAAATCGCTATCATTAATAACAATCATGAATGCTTGTGACCTGCTAATGTCACATGGACATTATATAACTCATGGTTCCTTTAGATTGATCCAACGTTTAGTGTCTGAGAGTGTGAGGTACCTTTGCAATGCCGGCGATGGCATGGTTGTTGTTAGCAGAGGTTAATATGTTCAATGTCCATGACGCACTGGGACGTGGAATGCAAACTAAATTGACGGCGCGGGCGGCGAATGCGTTACTAAGGGTGGATCTTACGGCACTAGAGGAGGCCAAGTCGTTTGTGTCGAGTCAATTTCAGATCTACGACGGCTTTCTTTACTCTATAGAAAATATTGTTTTAACCTGACCGAAGAAGGGTTTTGTTTTGTTACCTCTGATAGTGTATATTTACAAACAACGGATGACCACACAAACTCATCATATTATCTTTCTTAATTTTCCGGATCTCTATAAACATAAGATTCCTTTAACTAGTGTTTGTTAAAGTCTGTCTGTCTTAACAAAGTATCTAGTAAGGTCTTGAGTAAGGTCTTGGAACATGAAATTATGTTTTCGTACATGACACTTTGGCCGAGATAATGACCCTTGATTTGTTTTGTGTTTGTATAGTTGATGAAAGCTCTATTTATGCAGGAAGGAAGATTAGTAAGAATGATTCAAACCTAATCCAGATTCACTGTTTGTTGTAAAGGTTAAACTGCATTCTGACACGTCTTCCACCTTTTAGGGTAGCGATGCTATGATGATACACAAAACAGCGCGTAATTATGATCTGATCTGATCTTCGTGTGGAATAGTTTTATGCGCAGGATTTAAACAGAGTTCTTGAAGAGGCATGATATTCTTGTATGAGCTGTTGTACATTATGGATGACAACAAGCCCAATGTTCTCTCTCCTACTGTAATGTTGTGCATCAAATAATTGTTATAATAAACTAGCGACCCGCCCGCACGGGTGCATGTATTATACTACAAACCGTCTCCTTGAATCACTCTATCTATTTAAAAAAACCCCCATCAAAATGCGTTGCGTAGTTTTAAAGATCTATGCATACATAGGGACAGACAGCGGGAAGCGACTTTGTTTAATACTATGTTATGTAGTGATAAATAATGCTCGACAATTCACACAGCATTATCTAGCCCTAGAGCTTGTGTTATGTTATTATATTATGTAGTTACTAAAATATTGTAGTTAGGTAATAGGGAGTGCTTAATGCGCATATACCAAAGTCACCACAATAGGGTATATGCATCTGACTTCAAAAAAGCTGATTATTTTTATTTGTATTCTTTATTGATATAGAAATATATCTGCATATTTATTTTTGTATTTTTTGATGTTTTTATTGTGAAATTTAGTTATTTTACCTCAATCGCAAAATTTCTAAACGTGATCAGTCACCGTTTTATCATAAAACTTTAGCGGGATATCTTTTATGAAAGAAAAAAAGAATATTATTTATTAGACACAACACACACACACACCAAAAATAATGGATTTTATCATTTATTTGTTTCTAATTTATTTTGATTGAAGGAACAGAAGCACGTTGAGTTGACCAACTGAACGGTGATGTCACAGAAAAAGGCGAAAAATATAGCACCCATTTGTGGGCGTTATATTTTTTTTGGTAATGAATTATCATAAATAATCGATTTAAAAAATAATATAAAAATATGCATTTTATAAAGGCTCTTGCTAGTCAAAACTAAACACAGATTTAGAGGCCCCCGAGAAAATGAAGCTATTTTACGTGTCGCAGTACCAAGAATACTCAGGCCAGGACCTTAGACACGCACGTCACGTACACTCACACGAATTCCCTGCTGGTTATTATGATTCCATTATTATGCGTGGACGGTAGCGTTCGCTTCTGGGGATGGCATTTTTTGTTCGGAGGAAGCAATAAAATCAATTGTAGTACAAGGTCTTCAGATGACATTAAGAGATTAGTTCTAGACAATTTAAGCTATTCTCGGTATAGCCTGCCTTGGAGATGCCTTCGTAATGTTTTGAGAATATCAGAGATATGGTACTGGTGTTCTGGGTCTTTTTTAAATAGTATTATAATAAACAAAACGTCAAGGGAAGTCGGACTCGCGCGCCGAGGGTTCCATAGAATTAAAAGACCTTGTCTCTTGCAAAATATCAAGATCTAAGTCAATGAAAAGTATGTACCCTATAGATTTTAGTCCCTAGCGAGAGTAAAAAAATGTTTTGTCTTTAATATTTTAACTGCAAATTCGCGGTTTTCAGATTTTTTCTTTTACTTGTGCTATAAGACCTTGCTTCTTGCTAAATTTCATGATTCCGGCTTTTCTGCAATCAAAAAGTGAAACTAACCCAGATTTTCGATACAAAAAAGTTGATTTCTCATGAGCCTTCAATAATATCGGCTACTAATGTCTGGTGATATCAATCTACGTTTATTCCTTCCCAACACGTGACCAAAATAACCGTAAAACCTCGGAGTAAAAGGAACAGGACTCCGCGGTCCGTAAACAGAGCAAAACGAACACGATCCTGTAATTAAGGCCGGCATCAATCTTCGTTTGCGAATATACCACTATCCAACCCTTTTCGCAGTCGATCACTCAATGGCGGAACAGGTAAAGTGCGAAACTTGCTAATTTAGCAAGATTACTTAGTCATAAAAACCAACAAGGGGTTCATTCAAAAATACTTCAAAATGCGTTAAAATGAAATGGAATTTGTGGATAATGGCATGATTCTTTTGATAAATAAACAGACTTAATTTTTTTTATAAACATAATTTTATACTGGAATCCGGAAACCCAATGCTTTTAGCATTCAGCAGGAATCCCAGCCCATTAGTGGCGAATACTTGTCTCTTACAAAATTTAATGAGTCACAGTAAAAAAGCTGTTTTACAGTCAACAGCATATTTATCGCAGAGATCGACTTACAACGTTATAAAATTGAATATCGCGATTATTTAGGTTATGCACCTTTCATGCGGTTTTCGCCTTTACAGTGTTTTACCCTTGCACACCCGAAAGGGGCGATTCCGTTGGAATGCGTTATCCTTCAGATTGTCTAATTATAAAGGAATCCACAGATGCGTCATCCTATATCGATGAGAACCTCGACCTTTTTGGAATGAAACAAGACGAAACATGTTCGGCGTGATAAAAGGCTCTGATTGGAAATTCCGAATATCGATGCTAAATATTAAAATAGGATAAAACAAGAAATCCAAAAACGCCCACACAACAATAAATAATGCGGACGTTTTGCACCTACATAACACTTGATGCGTTCTAAAAATATTTAAAGGTGTTCTTTTCGGTTTATCATAATTATTTAGGACCTCTTTATATGTATCTTTGTAGACTGTAAGTATAAGGTAAATGCATACTTAAAACTGTGTTTAAAAGTGACCACAGTGCCTACAGTATGATTACGATCGCGCAGTAAATTAGTCGCACTATAAATCAGTATCGTTGTCATACGGCAATTTACTGCCTACGCCGCGATTGCAGATTAAATATTAAATAAATATGGCTGGGTATTTCAGGATGCGAATGCAGCAATGACATAGTATATGACATGTGTAGTCGGATGCAATAAGATATACTTAGTCAGCGACAAAAAGTCGTACACAGGATCGATCTTAAAAACATTTAAAGCAAACAGCCCAGCCTATACAGTCTTTTAGTGAATAGATGTCGTCTAGACCTTCGTGATACATTAAAACTTTTGAAACTATCATGGTTATTACTATAGAAATCATTTAGAACGGGATATTTATCATGATTCCATTTTTGAGTTTTCCAATATTTCAGCACAGTTTCATGCGCCATGATCACGGAAAACATACAAAATACACAAATATTGGAAAACTCAAAAATTGAATCATGGTCTATCGTTATTTAGACACTTTATAAGTAGTAAATGTGTTTTGAGGGGCGAGTCTATTTGACGATAGTAAC